>OZ026574.1:17284203-17964203 GCA_964020215.1 Aurelia sp. 3 sensu Dawson et al. (2005) | reverse complement strand
TTCTTCTTTCTACTGCATTTCTACCTAGCACAGGAAGAAGGTAACTACTTAGGACAACGAGAAGCTGAATTTTTCGAATCAGTGTCCTGGTTCCTTCTCTTGACCTGACCAAACTTTGTAACTCCTGTAGTATGGAATTACAAGGAGATGGGGACGCTTCTTGTTCTTTCTTTTTTCTGCATTTCTATTAAGCATCCGAGGGTAGTTTTTAGGAGAAATAAGCTTATTAAGGCAGCATCCTGGTCCTTCTTCTCGATTTCATCACACCTCGTGATTCCTTAAGCGTGGAATTACAGAGAATTGGAGACTATCCTCAAGCTGGGTAGCAGGTCCGGAGACTCGAACAGCCTATAACAACTGCTGAGCTGCCCGCCCACAATGACTAAGCAATCCTCTTTATCAATCATCAGGAACATACCGGGTGAGTTAGAAAACAGTTGGGGCATTTGGCGGACTGTAACTTCGTATTTTACCACCCGATTTTAGCGAACTAAAGTTTTCTGTGCAGCAAAGAGTCTAACTTAGATCATAAACCTTTCCCCATCGAAATCGGTCATTTGATGCATTAAAAGAAAAATTTTCTTTAGAAGATCTTGCATGGGAACCTTGCAAATTGGTGGAATCTTTTGCAAGCCCCTTCTGCATTCTATCCTGGCAAAAGTTACAGGTACACGTGGTATCATCAGGGGAGAATGAAGAAGCGAGGAGATAGTATTTTCTCCCTTGGGATGCCTTATCATAACTTGCTCTGCGTGGAGAATATGCTTGAGGGACATTAATAATGCGTGCTTCTTTGCCTTGCGAAGAGGTTTCTTCCAAGTAGATCAACGCTCTGTGAATCGCAATGGGAAACCTTGCCGACAAAACCTTTTTCTAAAGCCTCTGGTTCGCCCTAGGTCTTTCGAGTCATTAGAGTCGTGCAGAAAGACCTAAAAGACAAAGTTGTCAAACTGTGAGTCCTTGTCTGTTGGGTCTTTCTGCACCATCTTAACGACCTCATGTACCTGCAACTCTGGCAAGGCTAAAATGTTGAAGGGGCTTGGTCAAAGATTTCATCAGTTTGCGAGACTCTCATACAGGGTCTTACGAAGAAAATCTTTTTTCATAAAAGCATTAAGATACCGATTTCAACGAGGAAGGGTTTATGATCTAAGTTAGAATGTTGGATGCATGGAAAAATTTAGTTCACGATGATCGAGTGGCTCAATCCGACGCCACAGTTCGACAAACGCCCCACGTTTTTTCTGACTCACCCCGTACATCTTTGTGTTCTACCAATGTGTGCTGTGAAGAGGAAATAAGTGACCCGGAGGGACACTATACAGAGAAAAATTCCCAAGTTTCGGATGATCAATCAACCCTCATGATAACATCACACCTTTTCAGACAGTAAAGTGCCCAAGAGTTTTCAAATTTCAGAAATATTCAAAAATGAATGTTCGAAATCTTGCACGCTCTTTAGGGAAATTCTCCCGTTTCCTAAGAAGTCTTTGAAGTCCTAGAGGAATCCATTCGCTGGCACAGAACCCTGAATGCTTTGATGGACCGGCACTCCCTGGTAGACTAAGACAATCCCGCTTGAAGGTTGGGGGCAAACACCACACACAGTTTACTCGAAAACACGTCAGTTGCGAAGATACTTTACAATATGACTAAAAGCATTGTTCGATTGTACCAGACATCAAGAAAGACAGAAACGTGACCAAAAATTTCGTGTGCATGTGTTTTGAAAGAATTTACTGTTTCAGTGAGGAACCTGGACAGGAAACCCCGCTTGAACATCATCTTGTAGACCTCGTATAAGAAAAACCCATTATTTCTTCACAGAGTTACCAATACATTTTATTCCAAAAAAGGCCAAGATGAGACTTCCTTTTGCAGGAGATACCTGGGAGTTATCATTTCTCCTTGAAAACTAAAAATTAAAATGAGTGAATTCTACTTCGGAGGTCTAGGTCTGGAGGACAGCGCACCAGAAATGGGATGCATAAGGTGTGAAGATGGAGAGGACAACTTCATAGTCTCATGGGACACAAAATTCGCATAAAAAACATGGAGTCTATTGAAGCCAAGTTCTCGGAACCAAACGTCATAGTGCCTTGCAGTTGCTGTTGCCGGTCTGGTTTGTTAAAGTGCCTGAAAGCCCATATTGATAAAAATGACGTCCAGCAACCGGGAATCTCTAAGAAGGTAGACACAAAGTTTATTTTCAATTGACATTTAAGCGATCGCAAAGGAAGTCCCCAAGAGACAGCAAGCCAGCAAATTTGTCATTCTGAATGGAATCCTGGCATCGATGGGAATTTCTAAGGTAGACACAACATATCCATATATCTTCATTCAGGTTCAAATTCTGTGCAATTGTTTCTCCAAAAGCAAAGTGTACGACTATGGGAGACAAGACAGATGATGGCTAACACCAGAAACTTTTTTGAAACAAGGGTTCGTATGTTACTATAATGGAATACCTCGACACGTATGAAGAATGCACAGAACGAAGAATAATTGGCATTCCGGAGTCTTGCCCTGAGCGGGCAGCCCAACAGATTCAGGGCATTTTAGCCAGTGCACTTTAAGTAATTTCGGGATAACCTGGCCAAGCAGCTTCAAAGAAGTCTTGCGAAGATACTTCGCCAATGCAGCTTAATCAAAATCTACTTATTTATGTATTTTGATGCATAGCGTTTTCCAAGGTTTCTGAATTGAACCCGTTGTTAATAGACAGGGAATATTGTCTAACAATCTAACAATTATGCTAACCTTTGATTTTGTGCACTGTTTCAACCAAATCGACCATGGAGATCAAAAATTCATTCGGTACCTTTTTAATTTTTGACCGAAAGTGTCATTTTTGGTGACGTCAATTGCTGACATTTTTAGAGCAAATATGACAATAGCTTTTCACAGATATCTTTAGTCAACTTATAAATGACACAGTTGAATTCAGCTTGATTAGAGCTTTCGATTGATGTATAATTTTTTGTATTTTGATGAAGTTTTAAAAATAATCATGACGTCATCAGTCCTATGACGTCATAATTGACATTTTCTTACAATTATGTAAACTGAAATTTTTTCGTTGAATTTTACTAAATCGATCATGCTGATTCCGAATCTGCAGTTGCCGAACAGATATTGAATAAGGAAATGCCTTTTTGACACATGTCAATTCCTCCAAATGTCTTAGACAATGGGAAACTGACATATGTCAAAAAGACATTTCCTTATGCAATAACAGTTCCGCAACTGCAGATTCGGAATCAGCATGATCGACTTGGTAGAATTCAACAAAAAATTTTCAGTTTACATGATTGTAAGGAAATGTCAATTATGACGTCATGGGACTGATGACGTCATATCTATTTTTAAAACTTCATCAAAATACAAAAAGTCATATATCAATCAAAAGCTCTAATCAAGCTGAATTCAACTGTGTCATTTATAAGTTGATTAAAGATACCTGTGAAAAGCTATGGTCATATTTGTTCTTAAAATGTCAGCAATTGACGTCACCAAAAATGACGCTTCCGGTCAAAAATAAAAAAGGTACTGAATGAATTCTTGATCTCCATGGTCGATTTGGTTGAAACAGCGCACAAAATCAAAGATTAGCATGATTGTTAGATTGTTAGACAATATTCCCTGTCTATAATCTATTTTACAACTTGCTTTTCAAAGGTGTTAATTTTGTCTTATCATTATTCCATTTTGAGCGGTAGGAACTTCATGCAACTATCCAATAGCCAATAATAAATTATTATAGAGTCTGCTACAGCTCAGAAGATATTAGAAAATAGCTTCATTGTACAGCTGTAAATTTTAAAGCCAAGACAAACAAATATCAGTGGGTGTCACCTGGAAAACGATAGCCCTAAATGGACCATGAAACGACGTCGTAAGGCCTACGTGCAACGTGCTGTATTTTACAGATCTGAGGCAAGGACGAAAACTCAGAAATCTCGGAGACCTCAGAGATGTTGGAGAAAGATCTCTGAGATTTTCAAACTCTGAGTATTTGTCTGAGCAAGATGCATAAGTCGAGAACTTGATATCTGTTGTCAAGTTTCTAAAGTCATTTTTGTCAAAAGGGTGTGGCAGAGGTTTGGCTAAGTCTGTCTTTTATGCACTGGGATCATAAAAAGCAGCTAAAATATCTTCCACTTACTGACTTATGCTTACAGGGCCAAGATGAAACTCCGAGTTTTTTTACATTCCATTAAAAATTTTACAAGAAAATTACTTATTAGGCTACTGCTACTTACAGTAAAAGCTCTATCAAGCCCCCTCTCTGATAAGCCCCCTCTCTAATAAGCCCTCCCAACTGAGCCAAAATCTTAAATAAACCCCCTTCTCTATTAAGTCCCCCTCTTGTATCAAATTATTTTCCACATGTTTCATTAGACAAGCTTGCATGTTAGTTTTGATAGTGTGTGGGACGAAGAATGTCTCTAATTTATGTATTTGACTCATTAAATTGTATGTTTAATCTACAAACTATGGGGCAAGAAAACTGAAAAGCTATCATATGTATCTTTTTCATTTGATTTGTGTATAAGCCTCCCTATCTAATAAGCCCCCCTCTGAAGTTTCCAAAATTAAATAAGCCCCCAGGAGCTTATTGGAGCTGTGGTGGTAATCTATAAAGCACTACAAGGACGATAATACCATGGAGCGCAATAGACTATGACAAGACAACCCCATGGCAATTAACATAGAAAGACATACTGTAAATAAGTAACTGGGTGAATCAGGAAAATTTACCATCCCCCCACAAAACTGCACCCATGAGCAACGCAACCGATTCACATAATTTGGGATTAAGATTTAAGCAATGTGTCAAGAGGCTTCAAGAAAATTATATCCAGGCCTGCATGTATGAAGATATGTAAAATTTTACTGTATAGTAACATTACAAAAAAAGGATTAAAAAGATCATAAAAATGGAGGAATGATCATAAAATTTGAGGAAAAAAATGAGAGGCATCAGCCAAGGAAGTTTGAGACTAATTGGTTATGTGACCCCTGTGCCAAAAACAGGCAGTTAACACCCCTGTCTCACCCCATTACATAAAAATTACATGCAAAAATTAAAATAAATTACAATGAATGCAAAAATACAACTAAACTTGAATTACTACTAAGAAATAAATCAACCACAAGGAACTTTACAAACAAGATATTGTACTTCACAAAGGCATATTATGTAAAGTATATATCTTGTGTTTGTAAGTTCCATATAGTTGATTTGAAAATCATGGGACATTTTTCTCCAACTTCTCCATGATCTCCAAGTTTTCCTCCTGGCCACAGATCTGCAGCTGGCAAAGCTAAATATTGCAGACCTAGTCAAATTAAAAATACATAACTTTCACTACCCACACCATCAATTACATTTCAAAGCAATAACCCCACATATACTGTGCCTTCAGCATACTGTACATATGTATTCTAAACAATTAATCCAGCTATTGGAAAACATTTCATTATAATTCAATATAAATTTCAAAAACATTTGAAAATCACAGTATGCACAAAGTCTGTTGTACAAAACAGCACAGCAAAGGAAAAATCCTTCCTGTAGCATGATCATTAATAGGCTGTGAAAGAAATACAGATTTTGTGGAGAGGGAGAGAACTGATAATGAAGATTGCACAGTTACCTCTCTTGTGATTAAATGCTTGTTATATCTGAGGTTATCTGTGAAAATTTAAGAACAGACTCATTGGAAGAACAGGCCCTTTAGAAAAGGTTTAGCTTGAGACAATTTGCTTGTAGAAGCTTGAGAGAAGCATAATTTTGGTGTGAAGGAGCTTTGAAGTGAGCATGTTGATACAATCTCTCAAAATCCCCACTTGAATGCTCTAAAACATAGTCAAATCATACTCATAACAAGTTAGTATCAAGCTTGCAGCAAGCTGCAAACATACACAATATTTTACTAAGGGTGGGGTTTAAGAGGCAGGCTAACACTTGTATTTTGGCCATTTCTCTGGAGAAATACAGCAGATCCTCTTTTATGCTGAGGTATTGAGGCATTTCAGTTAGTGCAAGACTTTCATTCCTGAAAATTTTCTACAGAACTTTTTCTTCTATCTTAAAGTTAAGGCCAACGAAAGTCTATTACAATTTTCAAACAAGGGTAACAAATTTTCTTCTCGCAGCTATTGACACTTATCTCTTTGATGCCACTTTAAGTATATATCTTTATTTGATGAACACATGTTGGTCCTCCTTCACACTTTTTTGGAAACACCTGGATTGAATTGAAAACCTTTTTAATTTGGTCCCATATTCTCATGAAGAAACAATTTTTTGTGGGAGGGGAAATGTTAAAAGATGGGGATTATTTTCATATTTAGGGTGACGGTGATTGTTTATTGATGCCAAGTGCTGGGATTCTGGGGATGGCTAAATTGCAAAAAAATTTGCCCTCTGCAATAGCAAGCGGTTAAGCCAAAAAGACAGATTGGGCAAGTTTAACAAGACAGAGGCCCACCATCAACAAGCTTGGAAGGCAAAGCACTGCATGTCTGTGATGCCTGGCATAGACTTATTCAGGGTCTTGCAGGGCCAACTCATCAAATGAATGGCAAATATCATTAAATGAACAGCAAATATCATTAAAATGAATGGCAAATATAACAGTGGGACCTGGATTCTATAATGCGGCAGATTTATCAGGTGACATTTGAATGTGTTGTGACATGTGTGTAATCCAATGACATTGCAGCCAGAGCAGTGAGTATGATTCAAAGTACAGCCCTGCCGATTGAGCATCATGACAAGGGCTCACAGACTTGAATGATCCCATCACTTGGTGCTAAAACAACAACTTTCTACTGTTCTACTTTGTCTTGGTGCAAGTGTTTGCTGTCTAAAACATGGAACTCATCATGTATGGGATGACGTACAGCTTGTCATATGATGATCTTTTTAAAAATCTGGCTCGTTCCATCGTATCATGCAGGCACGTAATTGAATTAATTACACCGAACTCTGAAGGACTCTGAACTTAGTCTATTGAAAAACATCTGATCCAGTAAGCAAGTTTGCCCAACCCAGCCTGCACCAATTTCTTGTTTTTATTCAAATTTCAGTGGTCACAAGTTCCCTTTTAGCCCTTCTCAAATATTTCAGTGGTTCAGTAATCACGAGACCTCAAAATAGACTGGTATTGAAGCTGTACACAAAAAATAAAAGGCAATTCTTAATCACAAGTTTTCTTTGGGTTTAGGCCCACGCGATAAACCATCAACAAAACACTAGCAAACATTGTATTTGAGTCTTCTTGCCATCTGCAAACAGAATCTTGAATTAAGAGTAGTTTATTCAAAATCAAAACAGTGATTAACACCAGCAAGAGACCTTTTGATTTGCAGGTATTCCTGTAGATCCATTCAACGTTGCTGTGAATGCAAATGTTTAGGCCTCCTCCTAGGCCATGCGAAGCTGGGTGGAAGGATAGGCTGCCTACGAAAAACTGTCATTAAATTCCTTTACATTCTGAAAATGAATTAAAAATCTTCAAAAAATAGAAAATGGGTTATACCTTAATTCCATGCCAGGTTTGAACTCTAGAATTACTCGATATTGTACACCAGACTGAAATTTTATCGTCTCCGCGGATTGGAATCGTTCGCCATCAAATTTGAAGAAGACCGGTCCTCCATCATCTTTCTTTAAAATCTTCATAGTTGTTTTAAACTTGACTTCTCCTGATGTTCCTGGGTTGCTCATCATTTTGATTGCTGTAATGGTTCTTCAATCATGTACTAAATCAATAGTCAGCCAAGTGAGATCACTTTTCATGTGGGTCACCTCCCAATCTTCCTCTTTCTTGTCAAGGATTTCCCCGCCAAAATTGGGTGAAATCAACACTGCTGTAGGACTTCCGGGTCTTGTGACAGCCACTTCCTGTCCAATCGAAACCGGAATCCCTCTTCTGGACTGTAACATACATGCCCTGTTTACGGGATCGTTGAACAAATGATGTTTCGCCCAAGAAGATGTTACTTCAGCATTTCGATCTTCTTCAATGTTTTGAGTTGAACAGAATAAGTTTGCCGGTCTCTCCCAATCTCGCGGTTTTTTGCGTTTTCTATTGTTTGCTATCGAAAACGATCATTTTCTGCGGGTCATAAATGTCTTCCTTGCACGTCATCTGGTGGCATTGTGGCGAAAAGTAGCATTTGTTAGTAAAATAAATAGTCAGCAGGATAAGTCTTCTTAAAAATCAATGGAATATTATCTAAATTCCTTTAAAATCCTTCGTATGATCTCAAAGCGCTTCTTGACAAGAAACTGCTGGGTGACCCAAAAAGGTGACCCGATGCAATCTGTTACAGAAGGATAAGTGAGAGGCCGATGGAAATGTTTCAAACGTTGTTCCGTAGCTAAAAGACTATCCTACATTATAAGAATTTTTCCCAATCTTTTCGGCAAATTGAATTTCAGGATTTTCGGAAAAAGGGTGTTTGAAATCCTGAAAATGTCGTTGAATACAGGGGAATAAGAACGATGCTAAAACTAGCCTCTGCACAGGCTATGCTAAAACCTAGAGAATTAGCATTCTCCATTTCCACTTCTGCCAAAGAACATATGCCCACCTCCCTTCTTATATCAAGACTGCCTTTGCAGAAGGCATCACAAGTTTCAGGTAGACCACTAAACCTCATATCCATTCTTGACGGGCTCACCTGCTAACAAAGAAGAAGTAGCTGCCCCTCCAAACATTGTCAGAGTCAGTGTCTTGTGCTTTTATGCAGGTCACTTCCTCCGGCGTGCACAGAAAAGATTTGGTACCTTGAGTGGACAACAATGGATGATGACTTTCGCTGATGTCAACCCTGAGCGCAGCGCAGAGAGGTGCGTTGGTGAAGGTGAGTTGCGGTGAGTCGCAGAAGTATCTAAGAGCTAATTGAGTCCACGACCCTTTGTCATGACGCTCAAGTAGTGGGGCCCTACCGCGCACGGGGGGGGGGGTTCTTCCATAGTAAAGGTACCTGGGGATGTGCCGCCCGCGAGGGTATACTTTTTCGGACTTCTAGTCTAGCCAAGGGTGTACTTTTTGGCAATTTTAGTCGAGTTAGGTCTAGGCAAGGGTATGCTTTTTGGGAATTTTGGTCAAAGAGATGTCAAAATTCGGTAATTTTTGTAAAAAAAACCCAACTTCTTAAAAATTTTGGTCTAGAAAATGCGAAAATTTGGCAAGTTTTGCCTAGAAAATGCCAATTCAGAGCACTTCTGAAGGAAAAATTAGTCTAGCCAAGGGTATCATTTTCACAAAAATTGGTCTAGCCAACGGTTACATTTTCAAACTGTGGGCGGCACCCCCCTACCCGAAATTTAGCCGAGAACCCCCCCCGTGCTACCGCGTATCGAAGCCAATCCGCCTAACTGTTCTAACTGCAAAATTAGAGGATTACACCACTGCGCCACAACACCTTCAATCATGACTCTGTTTTCCATGTCATCATTGGCATTAATGGCTATAAACATCCACAAAACGTGGGAAGAGGTTGTGTTGGGTTATACATCAAAGATTCCCTTCCCTCAAAAAGACGTTCTGATCTAGTGACCACTGGCAGCCTGGCTTTTTTCATAAGCGGGGGGGGGGGCAGCAGCAAAATGGCGCCCCTTCAAGTCAAACATCGTTATCAAGTCTCTGACGAGATTGGCAGCCTTCCAATTTTGCTGATCTTCCTACTCGTACGCTTTGACACCTTGACCTGGCCTAGGGCTGGACGAGGACATGTAAGTGACCGAGGCGAATTAGGGGGGGGGGGGTGTGGGGGCGAAGCCCCAAGGAAAATTCGTGACCATGCCCTTCAAACTCTTGGAAAACAAGGCTTTGCCCTTACAGACATTTTCTGGTTCAGGAAGACCTTCCTTCGAAGGTTGTATACACTTTATTCTTTTGGATAAATTGGGTCTAATTCTAAGCTGCAGCTTTAGCATCAGAGTTCCAGTTTACGAGGTTTCTACGTAGGATCATCGGCAACAGTGGCAAGAGAGTCATCGCTAATGTTTGGCAAGATAGCAATAACCAGGATTTTATAGTACAGTAATTTTCTAGGCCAGGTAAAAAGCTCCGAAGTGTCGGAGATATCCGAGCAAGTTTCTCCGACATTTCTCAACTCCGAATATTTTACTTGGTTCCACAAGCTCTGCTGAAGAAGTCGGAGAGGTCTGAGCTGCAAAAAATTCGTAAGATTCAGCTGCTTTGTTGGCAAAAATACAGTTGCAGGCCTCACATCAAAATATCAGTTCAAGGATCAAAATCATTTTGATCATAACGTACAAGTTCAAATGTTTTAAAAAGATATAAACACATAACACTCAGGTCACCAAAATTAGAGACTTTTCAGGCAATTTTTAGCATACTTTTACCTTATTTTTCACATCTATCTTTTATTGTATTACTACTTGAAAGGTATTTAATCGTTCTCAAAATTTAGAGGATTGAAAACCTGGCTGTCTATAAAGCAAAATATACATAATGAATAAAAATAGGCGATGACTTACCAATGAAAAAAAGAGACAGATGCTTATAGTTTAGATTTAAGGCATACCTTTCTTTCTTAAAAAACTGGAATTGAATCAAAATTTTGTGACATTTAAGCAGAGCACATGCGACTAAGTAAAAAAGTAGGGGTCGAGAAATGTCCGAGAAACTCGCTCCGAAATCTCCGAGTTTCTTACCTGTGCTAATTTCTCTTTTCACATGAAATGATTTGTCAATGACAATGACTGACGCATTTGCATCAGATGCATCTGTATCGACAGCCCGTGTGACCTGCCAACTGGTGCTGGAAAAAACGTGATCGAACCATCAAACTTCACAAAGTTTTTGGCGCCCTTCTTAAGCTTAGGCGCCCTTCAAAAAAGTCCGCTGGGGGGCCATGCCCCTCTGGCCCCTCCAGCCAAGCTGCCACTGCTAGTGACCCTCCCGGAGTGTATTGTGTGAGATCCAAATAAACAGGAAAATAGTTATTTTTCGCCGTAACCTATGGTAGTCCAAGTCAGGACCAGAACGACAACTTCAGAATAGATTTTGAGCTGATGCTATCGAAAATGCATGCTGAAAATCCATCTTGCGTGATCATTACTGGTGATTTAAACTGTAGATCAACTCAGTGGTGGGAAAATGATATTGAAAATAACGAAGACGAAGGAAAACTATTTGAGCCAAGATCGGCTGACATTGGTCTTCATTAGCTAATTTCTGAATCAACTCATATAATGGGTGATTTTAAATCTTCGGGTAAATCTTCACTGCATAGGAATTGGACTTTACAATAGTATGAAATATCGTTTAAAGTCCATGTAAAGAGCAAATTTGACAATGAATTTACGAAATTTACTGATTTTGTAAAGTTCGAACTTTACATGATATTTACAACCTACATCAAAGATTGCAAAGCTCCACCTTTTACATGAACTTTAATGAACACTGTTACATAACTTTGCAATGCCATTTATTTGGACCGCAAAGGCGACATTTACGATCTTTTGTGAAAAGTAAATGTGGACCAAAGTTGACCTTTTTGGACATTTAAGCTCATTGCAAATGTTCTTCAACTGACAATGCGATGCGCAATTTTTCTACTTGGATCGAGATTCTGCATTTTTATACAATTTAGAGCTCCAAACGCCTCCTTCCAGCGAGGATTATCCTTTAGGCGACTATCTTCACTGCAGGTAGTAAACAGGTAGATCAGCCAAACCTCTTTATCGAGTCTGGTGTTCATACATCATTTCATGAGCAGCGTTATCCTCAGATTATTTACGGGAAACTTTCTGTAATTACCTCCTTCTACCCGCAGAATTTGGCACCGCGATGATTTTTTTGCCATTATGAAAAGCATCTTGATAAAATCACATGCCCAAATGAACAGGTGACATTACTAAACGAAGTCTTTCTAACTTCATTCCCAACCAGGTTAAAACGATTAAACCTCGTCAAGCACCCTGGATAACACCAGTTGTCAAAAAATGAAGAACCTTCATGAAGAACGGATAGCCAGATGACAAACTTGAGGGAATATCAAAGGTGAACCTATGGGTAGCTCGCGGAACGTAACTGGGATATCCGATTTTGTCATCATTTAGTTCATTACAAAATGTAACTGTAGGCATTGCTATCCAGCCACACAAGGTAAGATGTTAGGCCAGGGCAACACGGTGCCGGTGCAGTGATGTTTTGCGTCAATTTCAACTAAGATTCCTGTTGCTGTGGACGAGCAGTTCGAGTTGGCACACATGAATAGTTCCAATGGTTTTTGTGCAAGGCATTAAAAATTCGAACGATAAATCGTACGTAACGTTTCCAGAATAACAGGATTTTTACGGAATTTTGGTGGATTTTTCTCCAAAACAAAAGGATCTTTGCCGAAGATGTAAAATATTCCTTGAAAGTGAAACTCCCCTTGGCGCTCTTGAAGTCATCACGATGAAATATTCCTATCAGGTTCCAGTGTTTGCAGACCTCCGCCTTCAAATCTCACTCTTGCTATGTTTAGTGTGATTTAGATGTTTCATTCTCCTTCACAGAGGCTGAATGGAATTACCAGACGAACGGATTTGGTTTCGTTTCTGTTCCTGATTTACGTTTTATTTATCCCAAAATAAACCCCCGTCTAAATGCCCCGGTGAGAGGTCAGATGTTCACCAGGGTCCTAGTGGTCTTAAAACGAAGTCATATTTTTCCAGCGGGTAATTCACCGGGGTAGAATGTACGGGGACACTTGACCGGGGGTGTCAACATTGTAAACTTTCGCTGAGAGTACACAAAGAGCATGGCATTGCTGAATGTGAGAGTAGTTTTTAGCCATATGCCCCCATAACAGTTCAAATTTGGAGGGGTTCATCCACTCCATCGGCTCCCATAGTGCGCCTTGGCTCTCATGAATTCCAAATTTCAGTTGCTGCATGCTTGTTTTCTTTCTGAAATCTGTTCTGCAGGCCGATGAGCGGGCAGACAGGAAAAACATTCATTCATTGATTTCTTTTCTTGTTGAAGAAAAGAATTACAATAGTCTGTTTTAGTACGTGACTGGATTGAAACTGGACAAACTTGCTACGACTGGTTTTGATTCCACTTCAGACAAGCCAGACAACAATGGCATTGAAAAGTGCTGTGTGCAATAAATTCCGCAGGGCATACCGGAAAAACCAGACCCTATGGCCCTGAGACTAATACGACCTCTAGGACCCAAAGTACAGAGTTTGAAAGGAGTCATTCCCTAAGATGGCATCAGATAACAAGACAGTTTCCTTGCAGATATGTCAACTACTGGCAGTTTTAGAAAGGTAGGCCAAAGTTTCTCTTGTTGTTTTTAACACGGTTTCAATTATCATCCAAGTATTTATCGTTGTTTTCTCTCTGTTCTTTTTCCATTAAATATTCAAGGGTAGGAAAAGCATATCTGACTGATTGCGCAGAAAAGCCTACCTGAAAAGCCTACCTATGGATTTGTCAGAGCTGGCGCTGCCACTGCATGCTCAGCAATTCAAAGAATAAAATGTTTTTATCTGTACTGGTGTCACGTCTGTTCAAGGGTATTCACCATAGAAACGGTATTCACCCCATGCTGAAGTGAACGGTATTGGCGCTAAATTTGAAAAATTATAGCAGAAACAGCCTGATTAGCATATAGTATCTTGAAACACTGCCATTATTAAGAGGAGATGACCCCTTAATGTTAAGGATCCTTTTAAACTCGGTCCTGATGGGTCCTAAGGGTTACTGGGGTCTCAGAGTCATACGGTCTGGTTTTTCCAGTATGCTATTCCGCAGACAGCAGAGTTGAAAAGATGCTTTGTTCAAAACTTTCGCAAAGCATTATGGGTCCTGATATATAAGGAAAAAATATCTACGGGAAATTTCCCATCCCATCTCACAAACTCGCGTCACTTCGTTCCGCGAGCAAAAATGGATGATATCGGAAGGTGCAAAAATGATTGAGAATGCCAAAATAAATTACGTTCGTAAGGCAGGGCAAACTTAAGCAAATACTCGAACCTCTATCAAAACCTACTGGTCTTTGATTAATACCGTTCTTAATCCTATTTTGGTTGGGGGGGGGCAACTTTGCCTCCTCCTAGTAGATATTTCCTACTAACTCTGTAAAGAAACGTTTTATAGCCATGACTGTTTGCAACTACCTATTGTGCAACTTCTCAGGAAGTTTTATTGAGATATTTTGAAAAATGAGGGGGCAGGAGACAATCGCAAATTCTTAAATCTCAATTATCGTGAAAAAAGGAGCAGAATTTGAATACCTTGCAAATTTCTTTTGTAAGGTAGTGTTATTTGATGTATTCTATCATAATTCATGTCTGGGTGGAAATTGTGCTCCAAATGTAATTTTATCGCAATTTTCCTGATTTTGGCCAATTTTGCCGCATTTCTTGACCATACTAAGGAAAATGCTGACGTGAGCAAAAAAGATTGCTAATTTTAGGTGAAATTTTACATTTTCAGAAAGTACATGCCTGCGGCTATTAGCACACCAAATTTGGTTGCTCCATCTATTACCAGTCAAGAGTTAGGTAGAAGGTGAAGATTCCTGTAATACCAGCCCTGTAGGAGAATGGGTTATTTATTTGTAACTGTTTTTTGCTGAAAAGGCTCAGTTTTTTAATGACTTCTCCTTACTCAAATGATGTACGACGATGGATTCATGTAGTGAAATTCCACATGAAACCCTAAGAAATCCTATCTCGATAAGACATTTCGTCATCTCTGATGAAAAGATATTGAAAAGCATAGGGTCGCTTAATCTTAATAAAGCACATGGCTGGGATAAAATTTTCTAATAAAAGTAAGCGATGTTGCATTAGTTACTCCTCTTAAAATCATATTTACCAACTGTCTGAGTCGTGGTGTATTTCTCGAGACATGGAAGCGTGCAAATGTAGTCCCGGTTCAGAAGAAAAACGAAAAAAATGTAAAGAGTAACTACCGTCCTATTTCTCTTTTACCGATTTTTGGGAAGGTGCTTAAAAACTAAGATATGATTCTATACGCAAATCTTGTCTCATGTGACTTGATCCCCAATCAGTCATAGGTTTTCGTCCAGGACTCAACAGTCAAAAATTAATTTCCATCGCGGATACAATCCTCAAAGCATCTCGACTGCAATCCTCCGCTTGTTGTTCGCTCCGTGTATCTTCATATTTCTAAGGCATTTGACATTTGGCGGCCTCATATAAATATGTATGCTAAAACGATGTGGAGTTGCGGGACAACTTCTTTCTTTCATCCAAAGCTTTCTTAAGGATCGAAAGCAGGGAACTGTTTTGAACGGTCAGTGTTCTTATTGTGGAAATATTTTGGCAGGAGTGCCCCAGGGATCTATGTTAGGACCATTGTTTTTTCTTGTGTATATCAACGATCTTACCGCTGACTTGAAATGTAACGTTAAAGGGAGTACAAGGACCAGCATGCTTTGCACGAAGTCAGTGACTTGCTCTGCACAGCTTCCAGAATAATTGACTGTACGAAAATCACAAAAACAAAAACCAACGATGGCAAAGGCTGCTGGTCTTTGTACTCCCTTTAAGCTTTTTGTCGATGAAGAACCAAATGCAGCTGCCGAGGACATGAACCATGACCATGACACAAACACAACCACCATGTCCCATCTAAGTAAACGTGTGTTTCTTTTCTGTATTTTGTTTTTCTTTGATTTTTACTCGTATATTTTACGTCTGTCTCAAACTAGATGCCACACATTATTTGCGATTATGTCTTAACTGCCCACGCAAAAATTTAAGTTGTTTCGATCGCGGACCCATGGCATGTAATTTGAGACAGAGAGTAGTTTTAATCTCTATGTTCAATTGGCCTCGGGGTAGTCATAGTCTTTTGCTCCTCGGGGTATCGTTTCCAGTAGCATTGTATAGCTGTATAGTATAGTAATCTTGTAAAGTAGTGTAGGTTGTAAATTCATATAGTAATCTTTCAGTGGATATAAAAAAACCATGACCTGGAGTTGATAAGCTAATGGGCACATGATTGGAGGATGTAATTTAATCCTGATCCGCAAAGACTAGCCTGATAACCAAACCCAAGTTCAAAGAACTAGTTCTTTTGAACTTGGTTTTGGCTATCAGGCTACGAAAACAAGCTGTCGAATTACTTTTTCAAAGAAAAGACACGACATGGATCACCTAGTTATTATTGCGAGCGACGAAGGAGCGAGATTACTAAAGTGATCCAGCCAAGTATCTGTGATGTCCACGCATATGTTTATTGTATTGTTTTGTTATTTTTGATTATCTATTACCGCTGGTTAGTTTAAATTGAAAGATTCGCTGGCCACATTTCCTTTGTCACTACAGTTTGATTGTGTATGTGTTTGTCTTCGTGAACAATGATCAATGGTCATGATGTTCTATTGTCTGCAAAGTTACCGTGATGGCGGACGGGCCTAAGCCAGAGAAGGGGCTACTCAATTGAACTTCCCTTGCGTTTCATGAGACACAAGCCACAGGCAATAATTTTGTGCACCTTCACACTACTTTCAAATCTTCTATCGACACATTTCGCTTCGTTTGGCCATAAAAAGACGAAGATACCAAACATGGCGTAAATAACTGTGAGGCCGATTTGTTCAATGATTCAACTTCACCGAACGAAACTTAGCTTGGTATGAGGCCATAGCGGCGTGTGGTATCGAAATATTCACAATTGCTGCACTGGACAATACTGATATTGACGTAATTCAGTGTTTACATGCAATCACATTTTCAACAGGATTAACTCAACACAATAATCTGTTGAACGTGCGTTCAATACCCTCTTTTACGTTCATAAAACATGGAATATGTAATGGAACGAACAAATCCACCTCAAGGGGATACCAAAACATTCATTTACGAATTTAGTGTGGCTTTATTTGAGTTCACAAATATCTTAGAGTGCGAGCAGTTAATAACTTATAGTTACTTCTAGTCTTTAATAAGATACCCGTGAAAAAGTAACTGAACATAAACTTATGGGCATCATCCTGGACCCGAAGATTTCTTTCTCAGCTCATATTAAATCTGCTATCTCTAAAACGAGAAGGGGAATTTATCTCCTAAAATTTCTATCAAAGTATCTGCCAAGTTATACTCTGAACGAATTATATCAGGTGAGCCAGAATAAAGTTCCCACTTTTAAAAATTCGTAGCACCAAGAGTACATTATAGATCTGAATGATTCAAATTTCAGTTGAAAGCTGAAAGATCGAAGTATTTTTATGGTGTTTCTTGCTGTCTTACCAGCGCGAGAAGCAAAGGTAAATCAAATTTTATGCAAATTTTATGGCTGCAAAATGACTGAAAAAGGACTCAAAACATCGATCAAATCGTAAGGACTTTCCTCACACAGAGCAATTGGCAACTGGCCTTTCACCTCTCTCAAGAGTTATAAGACGTATGTTTTCAAACAAATGATAAGGATTTTCATTCCCATGGCAATTGTACAGAAGATAGCTCTCACCCATGAGAAATTGGTATAATGCGAGCACTTTTCCAAGAATAAAGAACTTCAAAGCACGTAAACTCATCGCAAACTTGTCCTTACATCTGATGTGGAACCGAATCTAGGTTAGTAGGTATTAAATTGTCCGTAGTGTTTGTTGTATTTAGGTTAACATTGCGTGTCTTTTCATATTGGCCATGGGGTAGTCATTGTCTTTCGCTCCCCATGGTATCGTCCCTGTAGTATTGTATAGTAATTAGAACCGTATAGTAGAATGTAAGATTTGTTGTATTACTCTTAATGATTAAAAAAAAAGAATAAAGAAACTGACTAGTCTCAAGAGAAGGCGAAACATGAAAATTAAAGTTAGTTTTCATTAAACTAACTTACCAGATGTTTATCGACCTCCAGATGTTTCCAATCTGGAACCATTTTTCAGAGAACTGTCCTCTTGCTTAAACAAAGCTTTGGACAAATATGACAATGTTATGATCATGGGCGATATAAACATTGACACTCATGATATTCAGCATCCAGGGTATACTAAGTTAATTTCTTTCTGCGATGTTTTTGGACTGTCCAATTTGGTAAAGGATAAGACATGCTTCACAAAAAATCACAGCTCTTCAATTGACGTTATGCTCACAACTAAACAAAGATGTTTTCAAAGATGTTTTCATAAATTTAAACACAATTTTAATGATACCACGAACCCTATGTGTCCGACAAATGATGGTATTGAAGATACGGAACACTTCTTGTTGCTCTGCCCTTACTTCGATTTACAAAGACAAAACCTTCTCGCTGGAATCTATGCATTATTACGACCACTTGGATATGTAAATCTTAAAAATGATGCTCTATTGCAACTCTTATTGTATGGCGATGATGATTTTCCCAATTCATTAAATCGACATATTCTTGAGCTTACGCTACAGTTTATCCATGAAACTGGTCGATTTGAATGAAGATCTATCATTTACCCTATCCAGTCATAAGCCACCCAGCAGTCACCGGTAAATTGTTGTATGTAGCTTTTTGTAATCGTATATTTAATTTTAGTTTAGTTCTATGTTTTTATGGAATGGCGTCGGGGTAGACAGGTATTATGCTCCTCGGGGTATCGTCTTCGTAGTGTAGTTAAGTATATTGTAAGTAGTGTTTTAGGTAATTTGTTTTTGTAACAATTTTTATATTGAGTATAAAAAAAAAAAAAAATGTTTTCAAAATACTACCGTTGTTGAAACTGGTCTAAGTGACTTTCATGGCCTTGTCTTAACTTTGATGAAAACACACATTCCCCGTCTCAAACCTAAAGTGATCAAATATCGTAGTTATAAGAAGTTTGAACCTGAAAAGTTCCTCCAAGATGTAAAGGATATAGACTTTAAAGAAGATTTAAATGATGCGGATTCGTTTTTCAAGAATATTTCATCTGCTTTCTGAGAAATTGTAGATCGCCATGCACCTTTAAAAACAAAAGTTCAGAGGGGAAATACTGCCCCTTTCATGAATCAGCAGTTACAAAAGGCAATTTATACCAGATCAAGGCTTAAAACAAGACTTAATAAAAACCCTACGGCAGAAAATAGGACTAATTTCAAAAAGCAACGAAATAAATGTGTCTCTTTGAGAAAGAAGGCTATCAAGAGCCACTTTAAAGAAGCAACTAAAAATGGCATCATGTCTAATAAAGAATTTTGGGATCTTGTTAAACCTTTTCTTTCAAATAAAGGGGGACTCACGAGTAGCGATATTTCTCTTGTAAGAAATGATACCATTGTAACTGATGACCAGGAATTGGCAGAGATTTTCAACCATCACTATGTAAATATAGTAGAGAAATCTAGCGGTAAGAAGCCTATTAGCCTTGCTAAAGACATTGGGATTTCTGATGATCGCCAAATTGTTCGCTTGATTCTTGATAAGTATAAATACCACCCTAGTGTGCTAGCTATTATTCAAAACCTAGAGCAAGTGATGGGCACTTTCACTTTTCAAGAGGTAGAAAATCAGGAAGTTGCGCATCTATTAAAATCCTTGGATGGCAGGAAATCTACCGGTGAAGATAAAATACCCCCAAAGCTGGTGTCTCTAGCTGCAAATGAGCTTACAAACAATTTAACCACGGCAATAAATTGTAGCATTCGAAATTCCCGCTTTCCAAATGATGCAAAAATAGCGGCAGTCTGCCCTTTAGATAAGGGGGAGCCAAATAGAACAGTTGAGAGGAACTTTCGCCCAGTTAGCGTTCTCAATACCTTTTCTAAGATATACGAGAAGGTCTTGAAACAGCAACTAATCAAGCATTTAGACAATACGCTTTCTGTTTTCATTGCGGCCAATCGAAGAGCACATGGAACTCAACACGTCTTGATACGTCTTGTAGAAGATTGGAGGTCTAAACTAGATAACGACTATCTCGTAGGTGCTATCCTTATGGATCTTTCCAAAGCATTCGATTGTATCCCTCATGATTTGCTTATTGCCAAATTACATGCATATGGACTTGATGAGGATGCACTAGTCCTTGTCTATTCTTATCTCAAAAGACGAAAACAATGTGTCAGGATAAATAACACATATAGTTCTTTTCAAGAAGTTATATCTGGTGTATCCCAGGGCTCTGTACTGGGACCTATCCTTTTCAACTTTTACATAAATGATTTATTTCTTTTCATAAAGCAGGCAACGCTCCATAATTACGCTGATGACAATACACTAGCTTATTTTTCTAAAAGCATGCCCGATCTTGTAAATACTTTGGAAAAAGAAACAGGAGTGGCCTTATCATGGCTGGAAAACAACGAAATGATTGCAAACCCTGAAAAATTTCATGCAATACTGCTCAGGAAAAATCAAACGAATACTAGTGGAGAACAAATTAACATAAATGGTAAAATGATCAAATCTGAGGAGACCGTAAAACTTCTAGGGGTTACGTTGGATTACAGACTTGATTTCGACCCACATATTTCAAATATTTGCAAAAAAGCAGCAGCACAAATAAATGTTCTTAAAAGATTAAAGGCATTTATTGGCTTTAAGGAAAAACAGATTCTTATTCAGAGCTTTGTTTATTCAAATTTTAATTACTGTCCCTTGGTGTGGTATTTTTCATCTTCAAAATCACTACAGAAAATTGAAAAGATACAAGAACGCGCTCTAAGATTTCTCTATAATGATCATACCAGTTCGTATGACGACTTGCTTTTGAAGTCAAATAAATGCACGATGCTTGTTGCTCGCCAGAGAATCCTTTGCATTGAAATTTTCAAAACAGTAAAACAACTAAACCCACCTTTCATGCAGAACATATTCAGATCGCGGTCTTCACATTATTCATTAAGAAATCCAAATAGCTTAGCCCATGTTAGGCCCAACCAAACAACATTTGGGTCAAATAGTCTGTCGTGTATTGGGCCACAGATTTGGAACGGCCTACCAAACGAAATAAAGTCAGCAGAAAATCTAAAAAGTTTCAAGACTTTGATAAAGCAATGGAATGGTCCCATATGCAAATGTAGTGCCTGTAAATCCCTACCACCTTAGTTGATATGTATTTTAGGAAATATTTAGTTTGTTTATTGTTATTTCTTTGTAATTCGATTTGGATTAGTTAACTTGTATATATTTAAATAATGTATATATTGTTAGCTATTGTAAATAATCGAATCAAAATAAAGTTACACACACACACACACAAACATGAAACTAAGGCATTTTCAATATCTGGAATGGCTAGCATTAAAAATAGCTAGATATGTTGTAACTTCCAAAGCTCTTAGATGTTAAAATTAGATCGCATATAAAATCAGCTATCTCTAAAACAAAGAAGGGTATCGGTTTGCTGAAATGTCTCTCCGAATAGCTGCCCAGGCATACCCTTAACCCTATTGTACCCGGGGGGGGGCAAAAAATGCCCCCCACACAAACTTTTGATTATAAAGCAGAGAGTAAAAAAGAACAAGAGCTGAAACATCCTTGACTTTTCCTATTTTTTAATTAAAAATTAAATTTGTGGGATTTTCATTGTTATTATTTAATTCACGTGACCAGCAGATATCCATATTTGGAGAGTGGCCACAAAAGAAATCACAAAAACAATCATAACTTCTTTGTTTTAACTGTGATTAAGATGTGTTTGGTACCAAACGATTCCTCTTGAAGAGTACTTTCATTTGATATATACATTATCCATATTTGCGGACACCAGCAAATTATAACTTCTATGACGTAATTCAGATTGATAACGTCATATTTCTAATGATGAAGGATGAAATTTCTCAATTTTGATATACATCGATTGGCAGTAATATTTCCTTTACTTTTAAGTAGTTTATTCAGGTTACAAACCTTATTCCTTGAAATAATTAGCACTTGTTGCTTCTTCAGTACACAAGCTTATAGCGACATGGTCCTATTGTTTGGTTGCCTGGCAACAAACCACGTGACTAATTAGCACCAGATTCTATATTTAGTCTTTAGATAGATGTTAGTACCATTGTACAAAGTTACAATGGCATACTACGTATGGTGTTGGAGATAATTGGGGGGGGGGGCATTTTTTGCCCCCCCCGGGCAGTGGTCTGACCCAAAGAGCCCGGGTACAATAGGGTTAACGAATCATATCACCTTTTTGTTCGACCTCACCTACACTATGGTGATGTTATTTACCATATTCCAGCCAAAGTATTTGAGCTCAGCCAAAATGTAATCTTACCAAATTTAATTGAAAAGCTAGAGTTTGTTCGCTATTCTGCTGCTTTGCCCGGGGGGGGGGGGTACATGACTTGCGGATGGACGGGGGTCTGCCGCCCAGTTTTCAGAAAGATCAAAGATAATCAAACATAGTCAAAGATAAATCAAAGCAAAAAGTTTATGCCGCTTTTATAGACTTTGCAAAAGCTTTTGATACAGTTTGGCACAAAGGCCTTTTCCATAAACTGCAACGGAATGGCATCGTAGGAAATTTTCTTCATTTGATCAAAGACATGTACAAAAAGACCGAGTGTGCCGTAAAGATCGGTTCACAGCGCACCAGCTTCTTCAAGTGTCCCAGGGGCGTTCGTCAGGGTTGCCCACTTAGTCCTACTTTCTTTAACATTTACGTGAACGATCTCGCAGGAGGGGTGAATGATGCAAATAACACCCCCCTAAATTTCGGAAATGAAAACATCAGTTGTTTAATGTACGCAGATGATCTGATTATTCTCTCCCTCACTCATCAAGGTCTCCAAAACTGCCTAGATGCTCTCTCAAATTACTGTAATGAATGGAGATTAGTAATCAATGAATCTAAATCTAAATGTATGACTTTCCATAAAAGAAATAAGAAATATAACAAAACTTTTCTAATAGAAAACACACCCCTTGAAAACGTAACTGATTATACCTACCTAGGACTAAATATTGATGCATCATGCTCCTTCAAAGGAACACACAAGCTACTTGCCAGCAAAGCTAATAGGGCAATTTTTGCACTAAACAGTCGCTTTAAGCTAAAGCTTCTTCCTGTCAAAGCCGCGTTAAAACTCTTCGACAGCACAATCAGCCCCATCCTCCTTTATGGCTCAGAAGTATGGGGTGCCTACGAAATCCTCTCCGTAGACTACTGGGACAAAGACGACATCGAAAAAGTCCATACACAATTCCTAAAACGAATCCTTGGCGTAAACCGCTCCACAACTAATATACTAGTTCGAGGAGAACTGGGACGATACCCTCTCTCAACTCAAATAAACACTAGAAACGCAAATTTCCTGAAACATATACAAATTGATCATGACCAAAATACCTTTGCACATCAGGCCCTTAAGTATGAAAAATCTGTGAAAGATCGTACGACAGTGACCACAAACATTACACAGCTTACAGATGACTCCATCACATCCAAAACAAAAGCTTCAATAAAAAATACCTCCCAACAGCAATACCAAAAGAAGTGGTATGAACTGGTCCAGGCTAGCCCAAAAGCACTTGTATACAAGTCTTACAAAACTTCAATTTGATATGAGCAGTACCTTTCCATGGTACAAAATAGATTCGATAGGAGAATAATTGCGAAACTGCGATTGAGTGACCACTCCCTTGCTATAGAATCTGGCCGCCACACAAAACCACAAACCCCAAGAGAAAGCGTTTTTGTAAAGAATGCCCAAATAAGATTGAAGCTGAAACCCACTTCATCCTGTCATGCCCATCTTTCAGTAGCGAACGAAATACGTTTCTCGACTCCATGCAAGTGCTTTATCCAAACTTCTCCAGCATCCCTACTGATAATCAAAAAATGATTTTCCTCTCAACTAACGAAGATGGAAACTCTTCATCCCTCTTTTCACAGTATTTGACTGCCATTTACAAGAAACGTCAAACAAACCAAGAAAAAAATAGAGCAGGTCTAACCCACCCACAAAGCTTAGATTAAAAGTTAACCCTATTTTAACCGGGTGAAAAAAAGTGATTTTCTACCGGGGGGGGGGGCGTTATTCGCCCCCTAATTATCTTCGGAACTATAATAGCTATGACAATGAAACTTGCACTGTGTTATAATTAAACAAAGGAGAATCCAAAAATAGCATCAATTAATTTTTAATCATGTGATTGGTTGCTAGGCAACCAAAAATAGGGCACAT
This sequence comes from Aurelia sp. 3 sensu Dawson et al. (2005), assembly GCA_964020215.1. Lineage (NCBI taxonomy): Eukaryota > Metazoa > Cnidaria > Scyphozoa > Semaeostomeae > Ulmaridae > Aurelia > Aurelia sp. 3 sensu Dawson et al. (2005). The sequence goes on along the minus strand of OZ026574.1, from coordinate 17,940,094 downwards.
TTTGACAAAATTGAGCCATCAGGAAAAACAAGTAGATTTACATTAAATAACTGGCTAAAATAGGCTAAAAACTATCCAAATACTTACTTGATAGCCTTAGTTTGAGATTTCATTCAGTTTTGTATGAATATTTGTGGTTCCTAATTAATTAACTAAATAAATAACGGTTATTCGATTCAATGCAAAATTGATTCCTCAAAAATAATGCTTAAGCACCATCAATTTCACATAATTTGAGTGAAATCAAATGGTTTTATTAATATTTCAAGTCATTACATGATTTTTCATATAAAAATTGCTAATTCATTAGAAATATGACGTCATAAAGATGTATGACGTCATAGAAATTATATATTGCTGACGTCAGCAAATATAGATAAATTATATATCAAATGAAAGTACTCATCGAGACAAATTGAATGGTATATATATCAACGAGATTCGACACGAAATAAAGAAACTAGAGCAGTTTTCACGATTTTCTTTATGACCACTCTCCAAATATGGGCATCTGGTGGTCACGTGGTCTAACAATAGGCATTGAAATTTTCATTTTCTGATTGCCAGTTAAATTTTAGGAAAAGTCAGTGAGTTTCAGTGCCATAGCTGTCATCGTTTAGGAGCTATTAAAAAAAGTTTGGGAGGGGGGCGAAAAACGCCCCCCCCCCGGTTAAAATAGGGTTAATATAAGATGTCACTATCATTCAGTGTAATACTATATATATATTTATATATATTACCGCTTTGTTCTCTTAAAAACGTAGTCCGTAGTTTAGTTGACCATGTATCATTAGATATTATGTCTAATAATAATAAAGAAAGAAAGGTACCCTCTTCTAGTTACCGAAACTTGCGGTCATACCCACTTTTATGATGAATTTTGGCGGAAACCACCCATTTTTTGCTATTTTTCGCCAATTTCTAGATAACCCACCCTTGTTTAAGGAAAATCTGCCGAAAAAGGGACCCTTGTCTAGAGAATCTGGGGCCCACAAACCCACCCATATGGGCGGCACATACCCGTAACCTCAACATGTTATGTACCCCCCCCCCCCCCGGGCTGCTTTGGCTGTAACTGGATCATGGAGTGGAACGCCTCGCGAAAAACCTTACACAGAGCTTGGCTGGGAGTTACTAAGTTCCCGAAGATGGAATAGACGTCTTAAATTGTTCTATCGCTGATTATACCGTAGTTCCAATTCCTCCTCTTCATCAGTTGCACTACTGCCTTCGCATCCAGGATGTCATTGGGCGATTGAGGGAAAATTCAAGTCCAGTTTTTATCCATACTGTTTATCCGAATGGAATAAGCTTGAGCCTGAATTGAGACTCGCACTCTCAGTTACCGTTTTCAAGAAAAAGCTCCTTCCCCCCTTACAAAAACTGTTTTTGGAATTTACGACCCAATAGGTTTGTCCCTTCTTACTCAACTTAGGGTTGGTCTCTGCAAGCTAAATTTTCACAAATTCAAGCATAATTTCAGGGATACCATAAACCCAATGTGCCGAACAAGCGATGGTGTTGAGGATACACACACGTTTTGTTGCTCTGCCCGTCCATTGATGATCAACGAAGAGATCTTCTCGCTCTCGCTGGAATTGAAGGATTATTATGACCATTTAGTGCAAATCGCTTATCGCTAACCTTTCAAATGATGCTTTGACACTGCTCTTACTCTTTGGCGATAAAGGCCTTTCTAGTGATATTCTTAGATTGACTCTACGTTTCATTCGTGAAACTGGTCGGTTTGATTGATATCCATTGAAGCTCCAGCTGTATGCAAAGCAATCACCAACCTCCTTTACATAGATGTGTTTGTTTCTTCCTGTTTAAATTCTGTTTCATATTAGACTTCAGATCTTTTTATTCATCAAAATCAAGGACGAGTTTCCGCTCGTGACTTTCCAAATTTTTCATACCAACTTTGATCCAACATCTAATGTGAGACAGAATCTAGGAGTGTATCTTGTAGTTTTAGCTGAATGTTGTGTGTTTTTGTGTTTTTGGCCATGGGGTAGTCGTTGTATTTTCTCTCCCTCGGTATTGTCCCTGTGGTGTTGTCTAGTAGCTTTTGGATAGGTATAGCAGAAAGTAAGCATTAACCATTAATGTAAATTATTTTATATGAATAAGAAAAGAAAATGTTTTAATCTTGCCCACTGCGTTGGTCGAAAACTGAAGCGCTTATTATCAGGGTTGCGATTATATTCACCTGTAAGCATGGGGTTCGGGACATCCTCACTCTTGCTAGCGAAGGACAATAAATTGATCACAACCAGATCTATGAAAACTTTGACAAAGATGCATTTCTTGCTGATGTTGCTGGCAGTTGTTGGCAGTTCTTGGGAGCGGGGATTTGATGAAACAGATGATGTTGATATGCTTGTCACCCAGTGGCTTTCAAATCCATGATTGCGTTTCAATGTTAAAATCTTCAGTTCAACTGAAGAAGATTCTTTTGATTGTATACTTAGATTTAGTTTAGTTGCCTTTCTTTATGTTATGACCATGGGATAGTCATGGTCTTCTGCTCCTCAGTGCATCGTTCTTGTAGTGTAGTAAAGTAGTTTGTAAGTGTTGTTCTAGGTAATTTCGTTCTTGTAATCTTTTATATTGGATAAAAAATGGCAGAAACGATCAAATGTTCAACTTAAGTTCATTAGTATGTGCTATGTCAACGTTCGTTACCAAAGCTCATTTTTAATCAATTACGATCAGAGGAACATCAGATTCATTGCTGCTCCGCCATTACAATTCAAATGGTGCCCAACACACAAATTGAGGATTGCTCACGATTGGACGTAAATTTATGTTATTCAGGATGTGCTGCTGCAAGTAGACCACATTACGCTTGTTTTTTTGTTATTGTTATCGCCAAACACAAGGAATCACGTCGTCAGTCTACTGCTGCAGGTACATAGCATTCTATCAATATCTCTATTGCAAGTCAATACCAATTCATAAACAGTTTATAAATTGGTCATCATCCTATATGAAGACTTTGGAAATAAAATTAAATCGATTCAGAAAATTTGAATTAACTCAATCGTTTTAATTGAAAATCAAAGACCATACAAGGACATCCAAATGCATTTTCTGCTGATGAACTGTTGAATGATTTAGTTCGAGAAAGTTTGGGTCACAAGCAGGGCAAAATGATTCGAGTCACCTTCTTCTTCTCGCTATCAGTCTCTTTTGGAGCTCTTTTCATAAATACTTTGAAGGATGATTCTTCAAAAGCCAGGTTTGAAAATATTTCTGGAGAACAACATGCCTGCATGACGAGCCTCATTCATAAGAGCTTCCATCAATGCAGCTTGAACAATGGCTGCAACTTTGTTGCCAGAAGCATGAAGACCAACGCCTACAAGAAATACTCATTTGAAGCTGATCTTCCAAAGGACAGACAGGAATTTGTCATCTTTAAGAAGAAAGCTGGTATTAATTTGATTTCAAACTAATTTATCAATTTCATTTCTACTTAGTTCTTCAACTTGAATACCAGTTACAAGGTATTTTTTGAGAAACACCATAATCAGGTATACGTTTATCTTAAAACATGGATACAGTAGCACTTTGAAGGCAGATTGCCTAGGATGTGAATGAAGGGCAATTGTAGTGACAATGGCATATGACACCAGTTGTTTTAATAGACATTAGAAATGCACGGATCGGACTTGAAGCCGAGTCCGATTAGCCGGTATGCCGATTCTGTAAAGAAAATATCCACCGAGGGTGCGCAGACAGGCTAGAATCCGATAGGATTCATATTAGAATGTTTATGATTATCTTCATTAGAAATCAGAACACTTATCAGGAAAAATTTGTGGTTTTGCCATACGATTAAGGGTGCAGCTTTTCAAATCTTTGAAGGACCTACCCGCATAACCGCATAGTTTCGAATCCCGTCGTCGGTACCATAAATCGCTAAAAATCAAAAGTTAACAGCTAACTCCATAATCCGCCTCCTCCTAAGTATTTGGTATGGCAATCGGGGTCACTGGTTTATTAGGCCAGCAAAGAAAAGTAATATGTTTGCAAGCCTGTCATTGCAACCTATAGATCGAACGTATGATTACAAATCATAAATTCTTTCTGCAGAAAAAATTCTCAAAATCGAAGTATTATCAGCTGGGGGAGACGATCCTGGTGGAAAAAAATCAGTCATTAAGGTTAATGGAATTGACTATTCACGACACGGTAGAGGATTCAATGTTGTTGTTCTATCTGGAAGAAACGGCGATGTTATTAGCACAGACAGTTTTGACACATGCTGTTGTAACTATGAAGCTGATCGCATGATCGCGTACATCGGCTCGACCCATGAAGGCCACATTGTCCTCATTTCTGCCGACGACGATGCTGCACTCAGCATGACAACGGAGGCCGAGCTAGCAATACACGCACTAGGCGCAACAACGCGTCTAACTGCGGGGGCGAATGGCCAAAGTAGCTCAAGATTCAGAAGCTCATTTGTATTGGTTACAAGGAAAGGGGGAGATAAACCGGCCTGGTTTGTCGAGAAGTCAGCTGATCGAGGAAAAGGACCCTCTCACATCGAAATGAGTGTTCACTTAGCTTGAACAAACAGTAACTGAATTGATATAATAGGTACGTCCATAGTAGCTATTGGAAAATAGGATATAGTAATCATGTATATAGCGAGAAAGCATTAATTATCTTAGGCCTTGGTCAAACGTCCCTAAGCAAGGTCCCTGTGGAACACCACAATCAATATCTTTCAAATCAGAGCATGCACCATTAACCCCACAGAACTGACGTCTGTTCTGCTTTCTAGATGGGATTGGAACCATGAATATTCGAGGACGTCAATGCCGCATTTCTTCAGTTTCGCGAGAAGAATCTAATGATTGACCGTGTCAAACGCTTTCTTAAGGTAGATGAAGACCATGGCAGTGTACTTTGATCCATTATCTATGTTGACGTACCAATCATTTGTATTATTTAAGAGGGACGTAACTACAGAGTGTAAACTCCTCAAAGTGGATTGATGCAAAAAACGGATTGATGGAAAGATGTTTATTTTCGTCCAAATACTCATAAAGCTGATTATAAACAAACTTTTTGAATATTCTTGATAAAAAAGGGAGAGCTGAGATAGGTCTGTAATTTGAACTTTCCAACAATTTGGGAAAACACCGGTAGCTAAAGAGAGATTACAAATGACGCAAAGAGACTCAGCTACGATTGGAAGTAGGAGTAAACTGAATACTGTTTGTTATATCATAGTTATTGTAACTAAAAAAGCTTTAAATTTTTAAAACGTTTTCTGATCACTGTAACAGAATAAAGACTCAAGCTTGCGGGTCAGACTCAGCAGCGTCTGATATCACTATATAAAGCGCGCCTCAATTATCGGCAGCCATTAATTCAGTTGCCAGCCTCGCATGTATCGTTCGGTCACGGGGATTAGCACGGACGACCGTCTCTCATGGCGTTAGAAGACAACTGATAAGGCGAGGCTAGGAATCTGGTCATAGCGATAGTAAAGCTTTAGGGTCTCAAATCAGTACACGCTTGAAAAACCTTACAGCATTATGAAGGGTTCATTTTCGGCGGGGGATTCGATGAAACATTGTATGAGATCCTTGGAGAAGTTTCTAGATTTGTTTTCCTTTGCCTTGTGGCTTAAATCTGTTGAGTTTACCTTTTCACGGTAATATAGTCTGCACAAAAATGATAACAATAATAACCTGTCTTGAGAATAAAGTACAACAACCGCAAATCCTGCTAAATAGATTTTGTTGCTAGGTTACAGGTGACATGATACATTTCAACCTCTTTTGCATCAGGTGCGACCATTGATCTGAAAAAAATGTCACAATTCCTCTTCATAAGTTTTACCAGACAGACATGTGAATGAATTTAGCAGTACTTTTTATCAGAGCATTTTGCACCAAGAGCTCTAACAGTCTTCTCTGGAATCCAAGCTTTAATCTGGAGTTTGCCTCTGTAGTAGCAGGGTGCAAACATTTAGTTACTCAAACAAAAATCGTACCAGTTTGGAATGTTTGGTAAATGGCTGTACCATTTTGAAGATCTTATATAGCCCCAGGACACCTATCTCAAGGGCGCCGGAGGCACGGGGGCAGCGGGGGCAGCTGCCCCCGTTGCCCTGGTGGTACGGGGGCAGCACGGGGGCAGCCAGTGCCCTTTTCAAAAAAAACTTTCTAGTTTATCCTCTGCATCTGACGCTTTTCACCTATTCCTTCTCCAAACGCCCTCCACTTTTGTCAAAAGATGGTTTTGAGATTCTTTCAAAGACAGGTAGACAGTAGTTGAGTATAGGTATGGTAAGATAAGCATTTTTGTCTAAGAAATGCACGAAAGCAACTGAGAAGGTCATATTGAGCCACAGAAGGCTGTCATTTTCAAAAACTGGCATTTAATGATGGAAGCAAGCAAACACTGAAGAAACAGTCTAAGGGACATTGTAAAAGGTGTTTGCGCAAATAGAAAACTCTATTGATAGATAACCATCATGGAACTGTGAAAGTATCAAATTTGTAGTTTCACTGAAAATTGGACGGAGATAGGCATTCGAACTGTTCAAAATGCCGAAATCTTCCTGATACGCTAATTTATGAAGATGATGTTACCCAAAATTCTATTTTAGTTCGGGGGTAAATGTTGGATCGGTAGCAATGTTTTAAGACAAAGTAGAGGGCGTGTCCTGAAAAATTTTCCTGAGGGCTTGCCCCCAGACTCCTCCTTTTCACACCAACAGTCCATTGCTATGGCTACGCTACTGTTTTCTTACCCTGGGTACCAGAGCCTCAAAAAAAATTTTTTTTAAGGCTCTGGTACCCAGGGTACTGTTTTCCTTTTCAATTCATGTTCTTGTACACCGAAATCCAAAGTTTACCAAGGTACTCATCTCCACTCTCACTGCTACCCGTAGCCCGTAACAAGTAACGTTACTTGGCAGAGTGTGTTGTTTGTCAGTTCCTATTTTGAAATGCCCTTTTTTAATTGGCTGCCCCTGCCGCTCCGTCTTCCTTCCGGCGCCTCTGACCTATCTAAAAAGAAACCAGTCAGGTCTACAAACAGGCTTCTATCCCCATTCAACCCTTTATGGTATAATGGCAACCATTTTGGTTTTGAGAACAGGCAATGTAGGTAAGCTGGTGTGGCAGTAGATGATAAACATGTCTAGTTGACCCCTTAACTGCCCTAAACGTTTTCCTGAGAAGGTTTCAATCAAAGAGAAAGAAAACCAGCAACTAAAAGCATCTTTATTTTCTACGTCTTTCTGATGTGGTTTTGGTCATTACAAATCTGCAGCTCCATGCTATTGACCAAAAGAATGAAGTCGACACAACATAAACAGAAAACAATTTCAATGAAGGAGAACCTATCTCATATCACTTCTACAGCTGTTGCGAATATAACGAAATACTTTCATTTCTTGAGCAGTATAATGGTTTTACAACGAGCTACAGCACGCTGCTTAGGCGACTGCGCCAACTTGAGCTACGAAGACGTTGCAATAGAGAAACTGATGAAATTCGTACCAAAGTTGCAAACCTACGATAGTGAATAGTTGAAATCATCAATGGCATGGGAAGCTTGAATGGCTACCGCTCTATCTGGCACACCTTAGAAATAGAGAGGCTACGCGTTCCCCGTTCAGTAGTGGAGGCACATCTGTAAGAAACTGATCCAGCAGGAACGACTTTGCAGGGCAGACATCGATTACGCGGAAGACAGTATACAAACCCCCGGGCCAAACTTTGCATGGCACATTGACGGCTATGACAAGCTGAAGCCCTTGGAGTTTTCCTATTCATGGCTCTGTTGATGGCTTCAACAGGCATGTATTGTGGCTCCATGTTACCGGTTCGAATAAATCTCCTGACAACGTTGCTGCTATGTATCTTTAAAGCATCGAAGAGCTTGATGGATGCCCAGTTGAACTAGCAACGGACCAAGGCACTGAAAACAGCATCGAGGCAGCAATGAAGTGCTATTTGCGATATAATGATCTGTCTCACAGATACGAATGTGTGATCGCCAAGACATCAACTTACAGAGGGGTGGTGGTCTTTCTTGGCAAGGCAGTATGCGTCATGGGGGAGAACGTTCTTTGCAGATCTTGAATTTTGGCCGATCATTGACATGTCATCAAAAATAAGTAGCGAACGTCAAATTCCCACGTCCAAATTGTTTACAGAAGATTTTGCTCAAAATTTGTGCGGAATTTAGTTTAATTTGCCAACGCATTTGACGAAAAGTATCATTTTATTGTAAACATCATATTTGGTTGATATTTTGGTAGAAATTAACCAATTCTGATGAAGTCACTTGTATTTCCCGTTCAAAGGTAGAGGAAGAAGCTGCAAAATGTCAAAGTTCATCACAAATGTGTCATTGGATTGCTTCTGCGTCTGATAAAAAATGGGAAATTCAGAAAAATTCGCTGAATATTTTAAAATGACGTCATAATCAGAAACTACTGACGTCACGAAATTTAAGAAATTCTGGCATCAATTTAAATTTCTTTGCTTGATGATTAATTTGAGATAATACTCCATAATCGAGGCAAATTTTTCCATTTTTTAAACAGTTTTAAAGCTTCGTCCTACAATGAACCAAACACGACAGGGTATGGTATAGAAAATGCACGTTTTCTTGGATCGAAGCTAAGGCATGCAATGCCGAGTCCAAGACACTGAATAGGTCTAAAATATCGGACAATTCGTTGGAAAGCGCAGTTTGATGATAAAGCGGAGGAGGAGGCAAACAACGAAAATCATTCTAAACTTCATTCTATCGACATTCCATGTTGTTAGAACATAACTGAAAATTCCAGGAGACTTGAACGGTAGTTGACGATTCCAGGTGACTTGAAAGTTAGTTGATGTAAATGACTAAAAATTATATAATTGACTGAAACATGTTTTTATACCAAATTTGGTTCATCTTCAGCAAATCTATTCATGGCAATTTATACCAAGGAACAAATGAGATGAAAACGCGATGAACAAGCGTGAGTTACATTTCCTAAGGGTAAGGGGACCTAGAGACGGAGTGGATAAAGTTAGAAAAAATAAAAAAGAACTAAAGGAATAGACCACTGATGGAAATTAAGGGGTCTCTGCTTACCATTCTGATGAGGAAGGAAAGCTGGTTTTCAGAAATACTCCTCTCCAGAAACTTATTAATTGCTATGGAACTAATCGGTCTATTGAAATTCTGTAAAAAGCCCCGGGGGGGGGGGTACTTCACTATAAATTCATACGGGGGTGTGCGCCGCAAGGATTTCTGTTACGACCCAATCCCAGAAATTTGGTCCGATATTGATACCCAATCCCAGAAAATATGTCAGATATTGATACCCAATCGAAGAAGTAACAAAAGCAATTCGACGTCAAAAGGATAAGGGATAGAGGGCTGGGAACGGTTATTTTGGTTCCAAGTGGCCATTGGAACGAGGTTCTGATCTGAGGACGTTTTTCAACACAAAAATACTTGAAATCAGTTCACCTGAAACTGACCACGTGTTGCTCGAAAATTTACCCAGTTGTACTTTCATTCAACACCCATTACAGAATTTTGAGTAACCCCCAATCCCAGAAGATTCCGAGTGAAAGTATACCCCAATCACAGAAATTTTCCAGTAAAAGGATACCCCAATCCCAGAATTTTCAGGCCAAAAACTACCCAAAACTGGCGCACATCCCCGTCTTACCCAAAGTGAAGTACCCCCCCCCCCCGGGTAAAAAGCATGGTATTAATAATGGGAATCAAATACATATTAAACAAAATTGTTTGTTTTCACAGTTCTGGAGAAGCCTCATTTCAAAATATTTAACTGGCTTCAGAAGAACTTCATTTTCCACTCCGCTAATCTAAAGATTTTCATCAAACTTTTCTACCACTCACATTATATGTTCACGGATGCACAAGCCAAATTTGAAGTCAAAAGCTGGGCCAGTTTTTGCGCAATAAAATGCTAAAAATTGGTATCCTACTCGAAAACAAACACTAGAAAAACTGGCCAGTCGATTATGGATTTCTAAATGCGAAATGTGAAAGAATCAGTGAAGCGCTTGCAGGCAAATGTGAAATAAGTCAGCATTCTTTAGAGACTGACCGTACAAATCTATCTTTTTCTTAGATCTGTTTCGCTTGCATGAGCTATAGCAAATCACGTCCTAGTCCGTGGCGAAAAAAAAGATACAGGTATGTAAAACAGCGCGTGACCCCATTCTACTTTTGTGACTGTTTTGCAAACACACCGTTTTGAAAACCTTTTTCAATTCCCTCGCCTTGGGATTCCACATCTCGAGCAAGCGAGGAAGATTTGTAAGGACTAGATAGATCTGCATTGTCAGTCTCGAAAGAATGCTGACTTGTTTCACGCATGCTTGCATGTGCTGCACTGATTCTCCCGCATTTATCAATCCATAATCGATGGATCAGTTTTTCTGGTGTTTGTTGTCGAGTAGCATACCAAACCTTAGCATATGATTGCTGAAAAACTGGCCAAGTTTTTGAGGGTTTTTGAGTTCAAATTTGGCATGTGTGTCCGTGAATTGATGTCCTTGTAAGCTACATTTAATTATTATTTACATGTTTTGGTTGGCATTAATTAGTATCAGTTAAACGAGAAGCCAACTTAAAATAAAGAAATTACTATTGTTATCATTATGAAGCTCGCAGCTATTCTTCTAAGTAGCTTGTATCAAGCGATACCTTTATAAATTTTTGTGGGAGAGATTTGACTGAGCGGCATAAGAACTTCTATCATTTTGTGGATTTTCGACAATCCTGCAAAATGCATCAAAATATCGCTCGATTCATATCATTGCTTAGAACAGCTAAAAGTTCTATTTTTAGTCTCATATTTAACGAAAATAAGAGCCCTTGCTTGTTGTTTCAACCTCGAAGCTACATGATAAAAATCTCGATTCAATAAAATACATATCTTATCTTCAGTTTATGAGCGAACGATACATCCCCTTATAAGATATTTACAAGCAAAATGATTTAATTGTCTCCAGGAAGATACGCTATTACTTTTATAATCTGAATATACGAATACAGAAAATAAAGATAAATTGGGACTTTTGCGCGAGGGCTATGATGGTAGTTTTGTAAATTTATAGCAAAGGAACTTTCGCAAAGTGCCAGATGCCTTTTAGCACATAGCTCCTATCCAAATCTATAGGTCAGTGCAAAAGTTTGGAAGTAACATTCTATGACTTATTTCTTTGATCTGAATAGCTCAAAAGAAACTTTAGCCATTTACTATATGCTACTGTTGGAATTGTCAGAGATCTTGCATATTTATCGATATTACCGCGTCGTATTCTATGGTTGTGTTTCACTGGTGCAAATTCTGAAAACGGTAGACTTGGTAGGCTCGGAATTTGTGTTTGATTGACTCCCAAAATTCGAAAACGGCAGGTTTGGCACGGTTTGGCAGGTGGCGAAGGCCTACTGAACCTTCTACTCCAAAAGGCAGAAAGTTTAGCCGGGTTTAGTAGACTTCGGAGAGATTCAAGAGATTCTTCGGGGAGTTACAGATAGCTGCAATGGACAACGTAAATATTGCAATGAATAACTTCACGTTTAATACACGAGACAGTTTGTAACAAGTACGTTTTTCTTTTTCTTATCTAGACATTAGACTATCCTATTCTGTTTTATTCATGATATTTTTCATAATTGTAAATTAGGATAGATAGTGTCCCAAATTAGTATCACTGCTAAAGATGTATGACACTTTGATAAAGTACTCATAGAAATAAAATAATATTGAAATAATTCTCGTTTTCATTCGCGAGGCTTTGAAACAAAGCAAATCTACGCTTGTTGCTATGGTAATAGAGGGTCAATAAAAATTTGCTGCCAAGCACCAGGCTAGTCTTTGCATTTTCATTTGGAAACCTCATTTTCACCAGGATGAATCTGAAACCTGCTAGCTGATTTAAAGAATTTGGTGTTTGACTCGGAAATATGTCCTTCATAAATTATTCCCACATACCTCTATCAGCAAGTCCGTCAAGTGTTTCAATTGTCTGTTCAGATGTGTTATTGTTTATGTTTTGTTTGATGTCTACCGATGCAAGATCTTTTTCTATGCAAATTGCATAAAGTTCTCTTAAAAACCCTATGCTCCCCATGATCCTTTGCATACGCACAAACCAGCAAAACATCACAGTTACTGTAAACAACGCACTTCGACCGCAGAATATGGGGAAATGAATAGCTCTCAGGAGGAAAGCTTCCCTAATCCTTCAATTACTTTTGGGAATGTCTTTTGTTTGAGTTCAAAACGATGACTTCATAACGTTCACTTGAAGGTTGAAACGAAAATGCACAGCTTAGCGATTGCCAGGCCATGCTCTTCATCATACAGTATGAAATTCATTGTCAGACCAGAAAGGATCATGGGAAGCACAGGTCTTTAAAGCAAATTCAATTGAAAGAATGAGGCAATAACATTTCACATGATTAATTCTAAAGTTTTGCAAAGAATCGACGCCTACACTATGAAGGGAAAGGTTTCGCAGAAACTGACTCAAACCATGGGTCGCAGGAAAACGAAAGTAGGCCTAATACTTAAAAATGTAAACGCAAATATACTTGTGTCTTTATCGTGGTTTCTTCTGCATTTCTTTCCTTTGCTTCCCTGCCTCAGCTCAATTCATTGCTTCAAGTTCGTAATGGCCTAATTCAGTTTCTCTGCAAAAGCGAGGCTGCCCTCCGACGCTGAATCACAAAACCGCAAACAAGGGCAGCCTCGCTTTGGCAGAGAAACTGAATTAGGCCATTACGAACGATTATTTCGCCCTTCTGCTTTTACCTCTCCTGCGCTGCGAAGGAGCAATTTCAATCCGCGCGTGGCAGCAGATTCTCCACAGCATTTGAGGTCAGGTCAAGTCGATCTGCCGCTGCGTGCGGGGGAATGAAATGGCGCTTTCATAGAAGAAGTACAAACAGAAGGAAAACAAGTCGATATATCACGAACTAAATGATAAATGAGGAAGGGAATAACTTGGTGTATCATACTTAAATCTTCTTCCAAATTCAGCGTTTCCTACAGCCCGTTACTTTAATGCAAAATTAGACTAGCTACCGGGCAATTCAAATGGTTCAAGAGCTATATCATAACTAGCTTCCAGGAAGTAAATGTTATCATTACAACAAGGTATCAATGTGCAGCTGAAAGGTTTAGGCATCTTTTGGGATAATGCTTAGTCATTATAAGCTATTACAGTAAGGCCCCGCAATTAGGAAACAATATTTTCACAACTTAGCCTGAAATGTTTCTTATAATTATCATATTTCTAATGTTTGAGGCTCAACTTTCTTGAGCTTCTAATTTCTTTTCTGGAAAGTCCTAGAAAAATGAGCTACAACAAAACGGGGCTATCTATGCACAAACTGGTCATATTTTGCTATATGTGTATGCTATCAATAATTTTCAAGAACATCCATTAAAATTTAGGTAAAAATCTGTTGAATCCAGGATATCTTGTTAGCAAGTTCGTATGACCTCAGCATAAATCTTAATGCTCCCAGCTAGAAGGTTATAATGTTATAAAAGAAACTACTCTGGCAATCATCAATGCTTTTCGCAGTATGCTTTAAAACCAGGAAGACCTAACAAGAGCTACAAATCACTCACTTTAAAACCAGTAAAAAGACCTGATATGCCTGGAAAAATAATTCTGTCCTCGATCTTGCAACTGCAAGAAATCTGAAGATGAACATTATAATAAAATTATGATAATTCTTCAAAGAGGAGTACTTTCTGACTCACCCAGTACGATTAAGTGTCTGAGATCGAACTTCTGTCATAACATGTAATATTTACTCAGTTTACTTACTCATTATAACATATTCTGTCTATAGCATATTGATTATTTCACAACTTAGCTAATAGAAGTTGACATTGAACCGAACAATCATTCTTGGGGCATCTGTATTGTCGAGCTCTTACCAGCGGCACCTTTTCGAAGAGAACGCTAAACCTAAGGGTGCTAATTCCTGGCAAGAATCTCCAAATCTATCGTGAGAAACATGATGATATTTTCACATATAAGATATGTTTTTCACAGAAACATCTGATATATTAACATCCACATGGTTGGGAGAAAAATTTTTCGGATGACAACTTCGAACAAAGTGGAGTGGAGTGGAGTGGACACTTTGAAATCAGAAAAGCTTCCTTTTTCACCGTTCATTGATCAAATCCTTCGCCAGAAAGGGTTATATTTGCATGGAATGAATTCAATTTCAACAAAACATCAGCACCAAATACTTCATTCAAAAGTATCACGAGCAAGATTGCACTTAGCAAAAAGATTTCGCATACTTGAAAGGCGATTCAGATAAAATTTTGCCCAAACCTGTACCGGGTGACCCAGAAAAAAATTCACAAGCTAGATCATTACTAGCTCCCTGAAATAAAAAACTATTGCCAAATGCTTTCTATCACAGTTTAGTTGAAAGGCTTAGCTATCTTTTGAGATGCTGCATGGTCATTTTACGCAAAGATTACCATCCAACCAGATTCAATGAAGATTTCGAATCCAGAATTCCTCATTTTGAGCGAAATAATCACTATCTTTTTTCCAATCAACATTTTGCGAAAACTTGACATAGCAATGGATTAGAAGTCATCTGCGAACATTTAGTGCTTTAAAAATGATTGACCTCCGTTCCTAATTCAAATTTCATGCTCCAAAGCAAATTTAGAAGTAAGCTTTTTTCACACTTCCCAAAAAATGGACTGGAAAGCGAGGTAATTATTCGAGAAATGAATAAATTTCCTGATTTTGAAACTTTTTTTCGGACAGTACGCATATCTTATACTGACCAAGCAACATCTCAAAAGATAGTGGAGCCTTTCAGCTACGTGCCTTGTTTGTCTTCATAACATTTGCTTTCAAGAAAATATGTGTGATCTAGCTCATGAAGTGTTTTTTTGGGTCAACCGGTAGTGTCCAAACTTTTGAATTTGAATGCACCAATCGTAATTTTTGCTAAGTCGTCTATATAAAATAAGAAATCCCTATCAAGACGTGTACGAGTTCTTCTTTACATTCAGAAGTGAACCATAATCTGCCTTCATCTTTACCAAAGGAAAATAATAGGACCTGGAAGTAGCACTAACTGGATTGAAACATGTGAAAAAGTGGCACATAAATACCCTTGTAGATATCATACATGCTTCAGCATTCTCATTTTCAATGAATCTTATGTCGAAAGAGGAAATCTGTTAAAATCAACAAGAAATTGCAATGCACTTCGAACACTTGGAAAGCGCTGCCAT
Organism: Aurelia sp. 3 sensu Dawson et al. (2005); assembly: GCA_964020215.1. Taxonomy (NCBI): domain Eukaryota; kingdom Metazoa; phylum Cnidaria; class Scyphozoa; order Semaeostomeae; family Ulmaridae; genus Aurelia; species Aurelia sp. 3 sensu Dawson et al. (2005). The sequence continues at coordinate 17,924,784 of OZ026574.1, read as the reverse complement.
CATCGAAGGGAGGTTTGATGGCTCACAAGAAAGCTCAGTCTTTGTCTTTTACTTTTGCCATCATCCTACAAAAGGAATTTGAAAAATCACATTTGATGTGTTGGTGAAGAGTAACGAAGAGGATGGAAATACTACTGAGAAAATCTTGAAGAGACAAAACAGGGGCGGATCCAGAATACTGCGACTACTGCCGAAGCAGCTGTCAGATTTCCAGATCCTTGTTTTAAAAAGGGGGGATTAACCAATCTGCAGTTGGCCTAAATATTCATCCAATTCATCCCCATTACCAGCATCTTCCCACCCCCGGCTCAACCTTTTAAACTTTGATAAATATTGGTCGTTTATGCTGCTTTTGTTTGAGCAACAATCGATCTTCGCTTTTCAAATCATTGTGCTGTCAAGCCAACGTTAGCAATACACTTTGCAAGTTGTATTGAATGCGAGGGAGCGCTTCCATGATACAACTTTTAGGCGGGAGCAGTAGTGAGTTTCAAAAATTGCTTCTGTCATCCAATCAGGGCTCAAGATGACTACTGCTCAAATCCGCGGGAGCAGTAGTGGGATATCAAAAATTAAAAAATTGACCAATCAGAAACGATAATGCCAGGTTCCTTTAGGCGGCAGCAGGTAGTGAGATTTGAAAATAGTTTCCACACCATTGCGCTAGGGCGAGAATTTGTGACCTTTGGAACAGGAAGTTTGGGCCGACACTCAAATTTCAAGGAAGGCAAACAACATCGTGAGACAGCCGTGCGTGGAGAGGATGAAACGACGCGATTGAGAGGTATTTCTTTGATAAGGCCAATGTTTTACTCTACGATTGATCATAATGAATTGTGAATAGCAATAGGCCTGCAAGGCAGGTATGAGTTGCTTCCCTCTATAAATTTTGGCACAAGCTTTAAGGCCTATTCTAGGCTTGACTGTTCGTGACATGCTTATGCACTTTATAACGGATAAAAGTAACTTTATTTGTCAAAAATAAATATCTTGATCCACCTCTTCCCTTTGATGATACTTATGAGAGAAATACAGTATTATCCCGCCAATTAGAAACTCATTTTTAAAACCAGGCTGCTTGGTTTCTTATATATGGAGAAAAAAAGATAAAACAGGCTGAATAATTTCTTTAAATTACAGCAACAAAGTCACCAAATGCGCATCAAAAGAAACCGTGAAATTTGTTTTTTTTTTATGTGGGTTACATTAAACCAAATGTTGGACAATGACTATTCAAATTCAGTTACTGTAACCTTAAATTGACAATGCCCTCCTATGTAAAATAAAAACAGCAGCAAACATTAACTACATTAGTTACTAGCCATGTGATATTTTTTTAATCTTAAAAAGCAAATTGTCAGATTGTTTTGTTTTGTTAGATGCATAATAAGTTTTGTATTATGAAGTGCTTGAAAAGTACCATTTTTCCAATCAAAATTATTTTGGAGAAACCAAATTTAAAATTTCAGGCTGAGTGGTTTCTTATATCAGGGTAGATGTTGGGCCATCTGGTAGGCTGCAGTTTCTTATAAGTCAGTTTCTAAGTGGCGGGGTAATACTGTAGATAATATCTTTCGTAATGTGGGGGGAGTGGGGTGTTCAAATACAAATTTCAATCAGAAATGATAGAATTGTTTTCTTGAAGGAAAATGAACACAGAACACACATTTTCCATCCTTCTTTTGCACTAAATCGATTTCCATTTGTTTCTTCAATTTCAATTGGATACTTCCTAGGCCTTGCTTTCAAATGAGCGATCATAAGTATTTTGGACAGTCACTGCAAACAGTGCACTATAGCTAATGTACAGTTCTTGTACAACTACCCTCTGCTACATACAAATAAACACAGTACCATATGGACTAGACACCATATCCTATAGATGTCAAGAAGTATGGAACTCAATTCCCACAGAAATTACCTCAAGTCCAAATATAAACATTTTTAAAGCAAGTATTAAAAATCTATCTGCAATCTCTTGCTCATGCCGAATATGCAAACCACTTATAAGACAGATAGGCTATATAGAATAACAGGAAAACAACTATGGATTGATGTACTTAGCTATTTGTTTATCATTAGTTGCTATTATTGTATTTGGTTTCTTAGATAGTTGGTTTTAATTAGCTTTTGACATAGCTATAACACATTATATTTACCAACTTAAAATAAAGTGAAGAAAAAAACTTAAAGTTCATTTTATTCTCAGAAGTCTTAGAAATTATTCCGACTGCACGAGATTTCCTGCGAAATCTTAAGAATTCTTATCTATTTGCGCTTTACAAATAACGGAAAGGCAGCACTGCATAACAATGTGACAAAAATTTCACCTGTTTATTCTAGTCGTAGTGACAGGTTTCTTGAAAGCTGGACGCTGCGAAGGAGGGTGTGGAACTCTCTTTATGTCACTTTGAAGTTCCTTTAGGTATGAATTATAGTAAGCTTTCTGAGCACGTTTCACATTGGCATTAATTCTTCTACTCTCTCTTGACACAAAGTATTCATTTGACCGGCCGGCATGTTCTTGTGCTTCAACCGTTTGTGTCCCTGTGCTTCTCGATATCTTGTTTAAGGATCCATAATCAGTGTTTGTGTCTTTCAAAAATGAGTTTCCATAATTGACAAAACTCTCAAAGGTCTTTTCTGCATCATCATCGATAAACTTTTTTCCAGTTTTATGATTTTTGATTACGGTAGTAACCTTACTTGATGTGTTAAATGAAGTACTCGATGGAGCGCTGGAATGCCGTGTATGATTTGTTAACTTTTTGGGTGAGGTGTGGTTATTCAATTTTTGGTCCGTTGATAATAAAGAATCAAGTCTAATCGACGAGCCATGCTCTTTTCCTTGACTTTTTTCTGCAACGAAAACAAGACATATTTAGGCCCCGTTCACACGCGAACGCAATCGTTCGGTTCCATATCGTTCCGTTCCGAAAAGTGGAACGCTCAGGGGTTGCGTTCACACGGGAACGCTTGAAATAACATCGTTCCGTTCCAAAAAGTGGAACGATAAAAAAAATGATACGAAAAGTGGAACGATACGCAATCGTTCCGTTCCGTTCCCGTGTGAACAGGCAATGAGGTGCAAGACTGGTCCAAAAAACGGAACGATAAGATTTTTGTCCTACACGCATGCGTGGATGTAGTTGTTGCTGGAAAAACTGGCAAGGACTAAAAAGAAAACTGTGGACCGGAACGATTGCGTTCCCGTGTGAACAGAAACAAAAACTGATACGCAATCGTTCGGATCCCGTGTGAACAGTCTATTTTTGCGTTCCAGAAACTGGAACGGAGATGGAACGGAACGATTGCGTTCCCGTGTGAACGGGGCCTAACGGGGCCTTAGTTTATCATGGCAATTTCAGTTGTTAAAGCTTCCTCAGTTTATAATCTTTCTTATGTCAAAGTGACCACATCTTAGGACAGGCGTGCATAAAGTTTAAACCTGCTTGGGAACGGTAGAATTCTCTGAAAACCTGCCTGCGTAGCAATTTTGTGCAACTAGGGTAGAGAAGCCTGTTACCAGAACCAGTAAGCACGCAGGCATCAAACAGTAAGTTTTTAAAACATGCAGCAACGAAACGATTAATCATACTTTATTTTCTTATTCATTTCATTCAAACGAAAATAACTTTATTTATTAACTACAAGAAGTACTCAAGTACGTAGGTAGTAGTAAGGTCAGTCTAGCAAGATTGTGCCTAGGCCACAAGATATTTCAACTGCATGAAATTCCAACACTAAACTTTCAAATAACGTTCAAAAGGTTTTTTGGGGAGAGTGGGAGCGGAAATCACACAGAGAAAACTTGCTATCGACCTGTAAAAACGCCACGTTTCATTAGGGCTTTTATACTATTTTACAAGTGAGCCTCATTGGAATTGCTGTGTGGCATGCAATTCTCAAGGGGCAGCTTTTCTCAATCCCTGAACAAGCTACTTATTGTTCCCTTTTATGCTGTGAATAAATTCATTTATATTCAACATCAGAGCATGTTAAATAGCAAATGCACAGCAACAATGTCATAACAGTTTCAATAAACAATTTACAGATTCTATATCAAAACAATGTACAGTAATGCAGTAAACAATATATAAACTGGGTGAGTTAGAAAAAAAAGTTGGGCGTTTGGCGGACTGTTATATCGCATCTAGCCACCTGATTGTCATGAACTAAATTTTTGCACCCAGCCAAGACTCTAACTTAGATCATAAACCTTTCCCCATCGAAATCGGTCATTTGATGCATTTGTCTAAAAGAATTTTCTTCTTAAGACCTTGGGACTCTTGCCAACCGGTGAAATCTTTTGTCAAGCCCCTTCCGCATTTTATCTTGGAAAAAGCAATGTGTCAAAATTTTTGTGCTATTATTCATCAACTTACTGCAATTTCATTTGATAAAGAATTATTGAAAAACTGCATGCAACCTGCAAAGTATTGTTTTGGAAACTTATTACAATTGCATTTCATAAAGAACTATTTAAGAAAAACTGCCTGCAGAATATTGCTTTGGAAAAAGCTGCCTGTGAATTTTGTTTCCATGATCATGTTTATGCACGCCCGTCTTTGGAGCTCTTCACGTTTCTTATAAACCCACAACTTATAAAAGTTGCCAAAATAACCCAAAATTTTCTTAGAATTCTTACAAAAATGACTAAACCTTCCTCCATTATATCATCAAACAAAAACTTGCCTTCGTGCAGAATCTACTAATTTTTTGAAGAGCAATGAGGTTCTTCCTCCGCAGAGGAAGCTCACTCCTCTACAGGAGGAACTTCACTTCTCTTCAGAGAATCAGTACAGTCTGCACTCGTGCTAGCCAAAACTTCCTCCGGGTCACAGCCGTGGAGCCGTGACTTTTCCCGGACTCTAAAGGACAGTTCATTTATGATACACATGAAGAGGGGGGAGAGGGAGGGAGGGAAGGAAACGACAGATGCATTGTAATCAAACATCTTTTTCAGAATTAGAATGTTTCTACTTTTTCAACACTCCATGATTGCTTTGGAAAGAAGAACTGAAAACCATAATGGTTCCTAAACATTTGAGAAAACATAGAATAAATTCCAAGAAACCATAGTTTTCGAATGTCTACAATAAAGTATAAGCAAGAGTCTTTCACTTTTCTGGTTTATAACTTAGAAATCTGATAAGGTCACACTCTCAAATGTGTTGAAACACAAAATACAATGCAGTTACCAACAATTTCAAGATTTCTGAACAGTCCAACGGTAGAATTAAAGCAACGAAGCTAAAGTTTCTTTCATGCCTGTGACTTAGAATTTACACCCAAAATTTTAACGCAGCTATGAATATTTGTAACTTATGCTGTAAGAGCAACGATATAGCGCAACAATAGTAAGTACTTTGTTTCGTTTTCATGTGCTGGTTTGATAAAATCATGTCACAATAAAGGCTGACCTCATAAAGAAAACAACTAATTGACAAAAAACAGTTTATCAACAATCTACAAAGATAGGTCATGGAATGCAATGCTTACAGGATCTTCACAAGGTACCGAATGCAAAAGAAGAAGTAAGAAAATTACCTTGCGATACACTTTTCTGAGGTGAGCTGCTGATATTTTGGCTACTGGAAATGAAAGCTGTAGCAGGTCGGTCTTTTCGAGTATGAATGTTTCTGACTCCTTTTTATTAGAAAAAAAGAAGAAACGTTACAACTTCACAAATATACAAATACCGAGATTCCAAAAACCTTCCCGAGCTCACGAGTTAAGTCAGAACTTGCCTTATGAACTCAAAAGTTATATACAATGTTTTGTATGACCATTTAGTTGAAAGATTTGGTTATCTATTGAGATGTTGCATAGTCACAGTGGGCTTAGATTACCATGAAAAAATCAGATTTAAAGGCGATCACGAAATCTCAGGTTCCTCATTTACAGTGAAACAATCGCCATTACCCTTAATAAAGAACGAAATACTACATTTTCTTAACGAAATATCTTCCCAATGAGGATTAATATCCGCCTATATTTCCCTACCTTCAAGGAAATATCCTGTTATTGCCCGCAGTTCCCCAGGAAATATCCTGTTATTTCCCAGCAAATCTTATGAGGCATGCGAATGATGACTTAGCCTTGGCTGGTAGCGATAAACACAACATTAACTCAAATGCCAGAAAGTGGAGGTGGCATCTCTTTTCGTTCGCTGAATGGCTGGGGAAATATCCTGCATGCCATTTCCCGTGGCATGAATACGCCCTCTCGCGAGATGAATATTCATTCACCTGTACTTCCATGCATCGGAGTTGCTTTTGTGTTCTTATCTTACAGTCAACATTTTGTGAAGCTCAACGTGGAGATGGATTTGAAGTTTTCGGTGGAAATCTGTTTCTTGCAAAATGACTGACCACTGTTTCTTATTCAAGTTCCGTGTTCCACTGCAAATTTGGAATTTTGCTTTTTCACATTTTTCAAAACACGGAATGGAACGAGTGCGGTTCACTCGAGAAATGAATGTCGCCAAATGTTGTCCAAGATGTCTGCCGAGAATCCTTTCAGCGTAATAATCACTGGAGATTTCAACTGTCGATCCACACAATGGTGGGATGGTGAATTTGAAAACGAAGAGGGTAAAATCTTTGAACCATTCACAGCCGACCTTGGCCTGAACCAACTAATTTCTGAACCAAATCACATTATGGGTGAGTCAAAGTCATGCATTGACTTGGTGCTGACAGACCAGCCCAATCTATTTCTTGAAAGTGGTGTTCACCCTTCTTTAGCTGAACTATGCCATCATCATATCATCTACGGTAAAATAATTGTAACAAATGTAGCTCCACCACCTTATCGTCGTAGAATATGGTTTTACGATCGAGCAAATATCTTTGCAATCAGGAGAAGTATTAACATGTTCAATTGACATGAAACCTTAGGCCAAATAAGTTGCCCTGATCAGCAAGTCAAGTGTCTAAATGAGATTCTACTAAATATTTTTAGTAACTTCATACCTAATAGCCACATAACAATTAAGCCTTGGCAGGCACCTTGGATAACACAGTCAATAAAAAACTTTCTACGAAAGAAGAATCGTGCATATAGATCCTTTGTTCGGAATGGCCAGCCAGGAGAAAGATTAGAAGGTATTCTGGGTATGATATCACAGGGAGCTAAAATGATCGAGGATGCGAAGCAGAAATACCTGATGAAGATTGGTCAAACACTTTCAGATCCCAACACAGGTCAAAAAACTTATTGGTCATTGATAAATAAAATTCTCAACAAAGTTAAAATTCCTATTATTCCACCCTTATTGGAAAATGACATCTTTGTCTTAGATTTTACAACTAAGGCAGAAATATCTAATGACTACTTCATACTCCAATGTACCGTTATTGATACGGGCAGTGCAGTTCCCAATGATGTTCCTTTCCAAGCTCCTCCATTGTCCAACTTTCATATTTCCGATGAGAAAATACTAAGGATCATCCGATCATTGAATCCCAATAAAGCTCATTGTTGGGATGATATTTCTGTACGAATGATAAAAATGAGCGATGAGGCCCTAGTTGTTCCACTTAGACTTATTTTTGAAAACTGCAAGAATAAAGGCATTTTTCCACAAATTTGGAAACAGGCTAATGTTGTATCAGTTCACAAGAAAAGCAGCAAACAACTGAAGCAAAATTATCATCCGATATCCCTACTCCCAATTTTTGGAAAAATTTTAGAAAAGTTAATGTTTGATAGTCTCTACGAGCACTTAAATGTGAACAATTTATTAAATCAGAACCAATCGGGTTTCCGTCCCGGTGACTCTACCATAAACCAGTTACTGTCAATAGTCCACACGATATTCACTGCTTTTGACTGTAATCCTACTCTAGATGTTCGATCAGTTTTTTCTTGATATATCTAAAGCATTTGACAGAGTGTGGCACGATGGTCTTATCTATAAGCTGCAGTGTTGCGGTATTCGCGATAATCTACTTAAAATCATTCGAAGCTTCCTTGCCAACAGAAAGCAACGTACGGTTTTGAACGGTAAGACGTCAAATTGGGGTACAGTCACAGCTGGTGTTCCCCAGGGCTCAATCCTAGGTCCATTGTTCTTTCTTGTGTATATCAACGACTTGACCGAGGACCTTAGATGCAACGCTAAACTCTTTGCTGATGATACGTCCCTTTTCACAATTGTCCATAATGCAAACGCTGCTGCTTCCGATATGAACCATGATTTAGATCTCATAAAAGCTTGGGCGTCTAAATGGAGAATGCCATTCAATCCTGATCCAAATAAACATGCTTTAGAAGTGACTTTTTCCACGAAAAGAGTCAAAGCGGATCATCCTGATATTCTATTTGGAGGTGTTCCAGTAGCGAGAGTCGAGGAGCACAAGCACCTCGGTGTTATACTAGATTCTAAGTTATCATTTGCTAGTCACATACAAACGGCCATTACTAAATCTAGACAGGGAATAGGTATGATCAAATACCTCTCAAAGTATTTACCATGTCACACGTTAAATGAGCTGTACAAACTCTATGTGAGAACGCATCTAAATCATGGTGATGTTATCTACCATACCCCAGCGAAAATCTGTGAATTCAGTCATGATACTACGTTGAACACTCACATGGAGAAACTAGAATCTGTTCAATACTCTGCTGCGTTGGCAGTCACTGGTGCTTGGAAAGGGACATCCCGCGAGAAACTGTACAATGAGCTCGGTTGGGAATCTTTAAATCTGCGACGATGGAGTAGACGCCTTGTTATGTTGTATAAGATCGTGAATAACATCACGCCGGAGTATACAAGGCATCCTATACCACAACTTGAACAGTCTACGTACTCTCTTCGTGAGCAACATGTCATTGGGCAAATATGGGCGAGAACAGAGAGATTTAAAAACAGCTTTTACCCAAATTGTTTGAATGAGTGGGACAAGCTCCTTCCTGAAGTTCGACAGGCACCTTCGCTAAGTGTTTTTAAATAAAAATTACTAGCTCTAATTCGGCCCCCTTCAAAACCAGTATATGGGATTCATGACCCCAAAGGTTTGGCTATTCTTACACAGTTAAGAGTCGGCCTCAGTAAACTAAATTTTCACAAATTTAGGCATAATTCTAGTGATACAATAGACCCGATGTGTCCTGCAAACGATGGTGTCGAGGACACGGAACATTACCTGCTGCTTTGCCAATCTTATGAAGAACCCAGACGCGAGCTTCTCAATGGTTTCAACGAAATTTTGCCTCTTAGTGTCATCTCAAACCTCTCAAATGAATTGTTGGTTGAATTCATTCTGTATGGCAATGAAAGGTTACCACCTGACGTTAATAAACGACTCATAGAGGCTACCCTGAAATTCATTCATGCAACCAAGCGCTTTTAAATTCCTACTGCAAGCCCCCCAATACATGGACATATCTTTTCTTTGTAAATGTAACTTTAGATTTATATTAGTTTTGTTTAGATTTATATTTATATGTCAAATGGCCACAGGGTTGCTACGTATTTCCGTTCTCCTTGTGGCATCGTTTTTTGTAATCTTTTGTAGTTGTGCAATTATGTAGTTGCGTAGTTGTAGTTGTTTAGCTGCTGTATTTTTATGAGATTATATATATAATATATAGATATATATATATATATATATAAAGAAATGAATGAACTACTACATATATTTTGTAAACTGGCTTTTCCGGAAGTAATCACAACTTAAACTGATCAAGCAACATCTCAAAAGTTAGCTCAGGCTTTCAACTACCGGGTGTCCCACAAAAAACTTTCCCTATTTGAGCTGTTATTTTAGTAAAAGAGTGTTTTATTTGATAAAGATTTTTAAAGTTATCTGTTGTACAATGCTCAACTTAGATTTGAGTGTTTGTTTGATTGTTGTATCTGCGCGCATTGATTTTCTATAATTATTTTCCTGAAAAACAGAATGCCTGAAATGCTCAAGATAGAGCTAAAAACGGTTTATCAATAAAAGTTCACCTAAAAATTCAAGGAAATTCTGTTTTTCAACTAAATTCCACGTGGACGGAGCTTTAACTCCATAAAGGGACCCAAGAAAAATCATATTTGTCTGTTTTGTCCGTAAAAAGCACGATTATGCTTTATGTTCGAAGAAAAATTATAGTACACAAGACAAGGTCCTGTGGTCCGCACTTTAGCGCATTGTCGACTTTAAATACCAATTTAAGAAACTGACATGCGGTTGTCTGCCTTCACACCTGTGATGTAAAACATGGAAGGAATGGAGCATATCTCCATCGCTAGATTTGCCATCTTTTCAAGGACTTCTCCAGCATACGATGTTCGAAAAATCTATATTTTTGAGGTCTTTTATGCGCCAAAAAATTTAACAGTATTTCTGTCTTTAAAGGATCCGTTTTCACCAGCGTACTGTACGCATACCATAGCTTGGTTGTCCTTTGCCTTCGACATTTTCTTGGGTGACAACAAATCCCAACCGAGAGATGGCACGAGCAAGGCATGCTGGCTGCAACAGACCGTTAAGGGAAAACTTCAACTTTTTGTCTGCTTACGTGCAAGCATTGAAACCCATATAAACGTTCAATGCACGCATAATGTATAATTAACATCATACCTTGCTTAATTTGAGGATTTGCAGAAACAGGTCTTAACTTTGTGCCTAACGATAGTGTATATCCATAAGCACGCACTGCAGGAACTGGTTGTTCATATTTCACCAGTGACGGCTGTGAGCTGGCATCTCTCTTCAGAAGTAATTCTCGCCATGTTGTATGAGGTACTTGTTGATCACTTGTTTGCTTTGAAGCTGATCTAAAAATGAAGATTTGAGCATTTAAACTTGGTCGATAATTGAAGAGAAATTACAGAAAACAAACGAAAAGCGAAAAGATCCTGTCATAGTCAATAACTCATAAAGGAAAGAGCAAAATCCATTCTAAAACATAACCAATGCAATACGTAATGAAGCAACTACAATTTTGAGGACGATGCAGAACGGCTTAATCGTTAGTATCAAACAAATATGAAAAGAGCAAAGATTCTCTAAGAGTTAAAATGAGAATTGTTCATTTGCAGAAGAATGTAAATGTCGCACAACATGATAAGTACTTGGAGAGATGTTTCTAAAATGACGTCTTTGCAACGATGGCATCCGTTCGATTATAACAACGGAATTCCGACGACTGAAGAGTCAAGCTAAAGCAGATCGCAAAGGGTGACCTTAAACTTAGTTAATTAACTCATTCATTGTAGAAGCGAGCCACAAGTATATATTAGAAATTTCGATTTATTCCTCAAGTAAGTACAAGAAGCAGTAGACATTACAGTAATCGTACATTGTTTTGTGTATCCTTCTTTTTCAAAATTAGTTCATGTATGCACTGGTACGGTCAGAAATCTAACGAACAAACAATATTCTTAAAAATGTCTCAGGGCGACAGAAATTTACAATATCCTATGAATTTTCCTATTTCAACCGTTAAAACTTAGTCATAGGTGCTATTTTAAGAGGCTAGGAGCTCTTTACAGTGAGACAATCTATGATAATATCACTGCTAGCTTTTGTGACAGCTCTAAAATATCTAATTCAAAGATTAAGGTAACCTACGAGATTCTTTGTGCGTTATTCGGACGGCTTGAAGCCCTCTTTTCCGCATCTGCTTCCCCAAGAAATATGCCAGCAGCATTGTTATTTCTCGTGAATACGCTTAGTAGCTCTTCCAATTCACTTTCACTGGAAAAAAGTATATGAAAACTAAGGAACTGTTAATTCAAGTATCAGATACAGCTAGAAGCTTAATGCGGCTCAAAAAGCTTTGCTTTAAAAATTGAGCATGATCCCGTGAGATTATCCAAAAGCACAAACATTATAATGCTTACTATTTTTGCAACCACCTCTAAGGGGACTATTATGGAAATAAGGTCAACTCGATCTTTTAATGCTATCCCTACCATTTTAATAAGGGTGTTTTTGATTTGTACTTAAGAAATTTTCTATGCAAATTGTAAATATTTTATTATCTATTCATTCTTCTTTTTTACCATTGTAGATTACCTACCAACCTAATAATTTTTCCAAAACGCTGTCACCTAATTGACTATCTGTAATGCTCATGGCTGGAAAAGATATTTTAGAGCCTCCGACCGGGAAAAATGCATTGGCACGGGGCCTACAAAAACTGCTCGAAGAATTTACGTGAGTCAAGTGCAAAGATTTAAGTACGTAGCCGTTTAAAGCGTATTATGTCGATACTGCATACAAAATAACAGAAATTTGAGCTAAGTGAGATATTGGTTTGAAAACAATTGAAAGTGAAGAATTCTAAAAATCGAAAATTTCCTGTTTGAGGTGTACATAGTTACAAAGTTGGCCACGGTTTGTTATCGTAGTATTTGTTTTAAAGTGGCAGTAAATTTACTTGTTTAGATGCATACTATTAAGCTATCAATTATTTGCAGTTTCAAATTGTTTGATGTCGTTGAAAAGGTCGAACGATGATGTATGAAATGGATAGAAAACTGATGTTAAATCGTAAAGTGAAGACTAACAACCTATCGCTTAAAAATGGTGCTTTCTAAATTCTCACCGGCTTAATGAACCACAGAAAACTTTTCGATTTTAGAAGTCAGTTCTCGTAACTTTTCGAACGTTTTAACCTTATATAACTCATCCGGTATAAAGATAAATATTACTGAATGGTATTGACTGAAAGATAATGACTGAAAGTGCCAAAAATCTGTTTCAAAACTTTCTTCCAGTACTCGAAAACTTGTTAAAGAAATACTTTCCAGTCTTAAGGAAAGAAGTATTTGCTCAGATTATTTCAAATGTCTATCAATGCTTGGCTGTCAGGCTAAAAACGAAAAAAATATATGTAGATATGAATACGATAGTCTGCCAAAATTTGGGCAATCAATACGATGTTGTTAAACGAGGCATTTTTCGTCCAAAGGAATCTCATGCAAAGGCTAAAGCTTTGGACAAACGCATTTCGGACAAGATGTGTTCGGGGAAAAAAATTCAATCTTTTTATCACCGAAGTTCGGACGTCTTTACAGAATTTCTGATGACTAAGACTATATATTCTGTGTTTCTTTTGGTTATTTCACGCTGAAATGTTATACATTTATAGATCGTACTTAATTCAAGGGTGCTTGGTCAGGAATTGACACAAACGATTATTGTTGAGGATAGCGAGAATGATTGATAAGACGGATTTGATTTAGCAAAACATAGTATTTTTCAATAATCAACGTTCTCACCACACTCCTTTCAATGCAAAACTTTTCGTGAGCAAAAAATTACGTATTCAGACAGTAGAAATGCTTTACTGTCAATTTTCTATGATGCCAAACACTTCTACCATTAAATATTTCGGACTACAAAATATTCGGACATTAAATTTCAAACGTGTGAAATGTCCAAAAACATTGACATCCGATGTTTACTGCATGATACATTCTATTGAGATCATTAAGAGTGGAAGATATCTAGGAAAGAGCCCTTCCTGCAAAGTTTCAAATGTGCCTCCATTGTTTTTCAGATTTCAAACCATGCCTCCGACAAGCGGTCGTGCAGGCACTTTGTCCAGCCCTGGCAATGCCTTTGCAATACTTGCCTGATATACAATGTGAATCGACCTCAGTATTAATCAGTTTAAACCGTTCATATGTGTTCTATGAAGTTGTATTTCCTCCATTTCAATGCCTAGAAGCAGTAATGATATTTTGCTTCGTATCGTCCATGCTGTGTTGTCAGGTAGTTCGTTTGTAGTGTATAACGTAGTGCATCTTCAAAGAATTAAATATGAAATATAGAAAAACAAAACAATATCTGTAATGCAAAAGGGTTCTGTCAATTAATTGTATGAGAGCCTTTTTGCTGGTTTCTTCGCAATGATAATCTTTTTGGTAATGGACATGAAATTCGTAAATCTGAATTTCTTTAGCACATTTTGTCAACTTCAATTAAGGTGGTGGAGCTACAAGACTTCAATTCGCTCTTGAAATAAAAGAGGCGAAAGACTTCAGTTTCTATTCTTTCTAGTTAGAATCCGAAGATGTCTTTTCAGGGTAGTGAGGAGCTATGCTTACCAAAGCAGCGTCCTGGTCCGAATAACAAAAACAATAGATAATTTTACCAGGCAGAAAACAATTTTTTTGTGTTACGCAGTGCTGAACGTAACATATCCATGTGAACAAGCTGTAAACGATATAAAACCCAACCAATGTGATATGAACAGAACAAGTTGTCATATACAAGTGGGCCATTAATCCGAAAGGGAGGGAATCCGGAATCGTGCAAACACAGCCTCATTATCATTCATTTTTCATTTTAAATTCTTTAAACATGGTGGCCCCATCAGCCAAGAGTGGCTGCTTTTCAGGGGGCCGTGGCAAAACCTACTTACAATAAACAAAAGAATGGAATATGTACAATGTTAAATTAGAATAAATGAAAATTAAAAGCTATTTACATTTCAGTCTACATTCAAAAGTAGACAGAGAGACCTCATGTTCTAATTCATTCCAAACCTTTGATCCACGGGATGAAAATGCTTTTTGGCCATTACTTGTTTTCATTCGTGGACCAAGTAAGTCAGTCTCAGAATTTCTCAAATTTACAATCTCCCGTGTCGAGTTTCTCGTGAATAGAGTAGAGAGGTAAGTGGGCGCGAGACCGCTTATTGACTTGAAAACGATGGTAGCCGTCTCTTGTTTTATCATGCCTTGGACTGTCGGCCATTTGAGCTCTTTTATCAAGTTTGCTGCTGATCAAATCATCAATTGACGAAACCAAAGAAAGTAAACTTTGAACATACAAAGAATCAAGGGCACTGAGCCACTGAATTACCTCGCGATTGAAATGAATATGTGGAAAGCATCATCAGCAATCGAATGTTCACTTGGATCCGTTTTGTGCAACTTCTTGTCCAGTTCTGAGATATGAGCAGTTTCCTACAATCAAGACGCCTACTGTTTCACATGCACTACCGCATATGACTGAGCAAGAGACAAACTTATGCGAAATTGAATTCCATGAAATAACGACATGATCAAGTGAATGACCTGAGATATATAATAATTGTCTATGAATAAAACAGACAAAGAGATATCTAATCCCTCAATTGCTTTCCTTGGCTTTTCTTTTTTTCGCCACTCGCTGTATAAGCAAATACAACAGGCTATTTATGAACCTGTAAAATCTCATCTTTTACCTCAGTTTATTAACTCACTTTAATTAAAGCCCTGCTTTAAAGCATTCAAGCTGCTTGATTGCTTCTAAAATTTGACATAGTTTTAAAGAATATGTTTAGCAATGACCAGGTTCACTAGGAATTTTCCTCTCAGGGGTAGCTTTGCTTTCAAAGGAATTCCCTACAAAGGAATCGTCTTTGTTCAACAAGAATAATCGATGACTTCCCTGAGACGAGCTTTAAAGTGTAAATAATGTGCGTACATTTCCTGCCTGATTTGCTTTCGTTTACTGGGTATCCTAAAAAACGCAACAGATTTAAAACAAACTCAGACACGAGCTGTTGGTAATCAAATTGATAATCAAATAATTGTATTTCTCTAAAGTTACAACGACTAGATTAATTTCGATACATTTTCCAGAATTTTCGGTGACATGGTTACAGAGTTAAAAATGAACAAACTTTAAATTTGCTGTCAGGTCAAAACAAGAGATGCAAACATTAGTGCGAAGTATAGTGCAAAATTAAAAGCATGGTATTATCCGCAACTTCACAGGATTACAGACTAGCACACAATTAATTTGATCAATTAATTTGATCAAGAAATTGCGAAATAGGATCATTTGCTGATTCATGAGTTATCTGGTGTCAAAGGAGCTTTCAGTGTTCATTTCAAGTTGAAAGTGTAACTCTAATGATGGCCTTGTGATTTTAGAAAAAGCAACTGTATAATGACCGAGATCTTTATAAGTGTCTGGCCAATGTTCAACTGACCTGTGCGTTGCGTGCTTGTCAGCAATCTTTGGTAATTGCCGGGATTGTCATATTTTATAATTTGACATTACAATTCCCTATTGCTGACGCAGCAGCTCTGGCTTTGTCCTAGGGGCAATTTTGAAGTTTGCTGATTTTTAACTTTACAACCAAGTCCACAAAAATACTGGAAAATATAACAAAATTCATTCTAATCATTGCAGATTTTAATAAAAAGAGTCGTTTGATAATGAATATGAAACAGTTTCCATTAGAATTTTTCAGACATATTGCGTTTTCCTGGGTCACCCAGTATTTTGGTCATATTTGGATACTATTAACTGACTGAAACAAATAAGACTTTCCAATGGACGTTCATAACAAAACAGAATCAGGATAAGGAAGATAAGAGATATATTAGCATCATTACCTTCCTGTAACTGGAAACAAAATCTTTCAGCTGCCTTGCTAGCATTCTTTGTCTAAAATAACAAATACAACCTTGTTAAAAAGCAGACATATCAGTTTTGCGTGCAACACTACAAGAAAGGAGTTATGCAACGGAGTCAAGAAAATCATGACAAGGACCTTTTGTGAATATCACATTAACTTTTGCAAGAAATCGTCAGATAAGCTAAGATGAATCTCTCCGCTGACAAAAACATCCAAAGTCGTACATATCCACAATTTTTGGCTACCATTGAGCAATCATAGTTAAGCATTCGACAGAACATCACTTAATGCATTTGATGATGAAGATAATAACGATAAGCAATACAGAAGTAATGAACAGTAAGAAGATGGCATATAGATATTCACGCAAACAAACTAAATCCGAGAGTCGATTAACATACATATGGCGAAATACTCCAGCTAAAGTTCAAACAAGAATGCAAGCAAAGGGTATGATTACCACAACAAGAACAATTTAACTAAGAATACTGTATGGACTGCCGACATCGGCACCTACGTGATCATTCACAAAATTTGCAATGCTAATTTGGCAAAAAATACAACGACTTAATGTTTAAGAATTTGCGTGATCTAGGCCTAATCTATGTGGTAGGGATCACTTTTGATCTGATGCAAGTTTTTTGAGGATCATAAGTAATCCGCAACATTTTGATATGTAGCAATTTTGATCAGCTCCCGTGTACACGGGGTCTTATGCTTACTTTTCGTGAATTGGAAGAGCTCTACTTGGGGTCACAATCGCCATGGGATGTCTGAAATTCACAGCAGCTTTCTTCAGGAAGCGAATTATCAGATTCTAGAGGAAGAAAAGACATAATTACTCATAAAACTACTTAAAAGGCCTGATCCAAGAAGCAAATATTGGTTGACGCGAAATGAGAATTCATTACTTCAATTTTTTATTCATCTATGCAGTTATGAAATGATGCTTGTTTGTAAAAAGGACAAGACAAACCATTTAGTTTGCAAGAGTCAGTTTGCTTGAGCATCTCTCAATAAATGTTCGAACTAAATCACAAGTGATAGATAGCATGCAAACCGAAAAACTGATGTCACTGATGAAGCAGTCATTCAAACTACGATAGGTATGATAATCCTGTAATTTGAATATTTCCTTGTCAAACTATTCCGCCCTTTCGGTACCCTCATATAGATCAACCGATAAATCTGAAAGGAAGTCCGTGGGCTTCACAATCACAACTGCCAGTAATATCCGTTAACTCTATCTAGACCAGGCTTGTTCGAGTGTCCTCGCGTCGGGGGGGGGGGCGGTTGGGGGGCTAGGTTAGCTCCCCTTCACAACTCCGAATTGACAAGGGCTAGAAAGAAGAAACTTGACTGTGACTTATTTTGTTCTAATCATTACATTTTCGGTCAAATCACCAATTTTCTTTGTTTTAGGGCAGAATGGTACTCAACTCACTCAATAGAAATACTACGCTTCTTTAACTTTAATCGACAGATAAAGTATCAAAAGCTCGGAGCAATACGGTTTTTCATAAAGATTATCAAATTTTCAAATTTGTAAACTTACACCTACTTCCTGAATCCATTAGGTATTTGACGTCATTCATGACGTCATATGATATAAAAATCTATGTTTTCCATATTCCCTTATTGATTTATGGTTGCATTGCAAATTTCATCCGGTTCTCTTACTTCTGTCAAGAACATCTTAGTTTGAAGTTATAAAGGGCTTGACTTCAAAATTCTTGGGGATACAAATCATCAATGATCAAAGCAATGGTTATCCCCCCAAAAAAAACCTGTGATCATGCGCAGAAAGCATGTTTGGTTTGTGGAGAGAATGTGGGCGGAAAATCGAACCACAATCCAAAAAAGGATTAGCAAAGAAACAAATAGATCCTCGCGTATGGTTAGGTTCCTCGGCTCTTGATCCACCTTGAACATTACAAGCAAAACAAAAGGCTCAGACAAAAAGGGAAATCCTCGGTATCTTCAACGAAAAGCAAAAAGGATATTTAAACCACTCTCGGAAAAAATTGTTACATTTCCAAAAATACATAAGATATTTTGAAGCAATTTTGATGGAAGATATGAAATACATAGATAGAAAATAACACACAAAAAAATAACTAGCCTAGAAGTAAGCAAAGAAGTTACCCAGACATAACTGGTAGAGGGTTATTTTGAGGACAACAACGGAATACCAGACGCATGCAAAACCTTGGGACCAAAGTTTACAGGCCGGTCTTTGAGGCATCAGTAGTTTTAAAGCGCAATGTCGCATGAGTTATGCAGTTATGTGATTGCATTCGTTGTTAGAAGTGCCTGTTAATGTAAGGTTTCACTAATAGTCTGCACTTAC
This sequence comes from Aurelia sp. 3 sensu Dawson et al. (2005), assembly GCA_964020215.1. Classification (NCBI taxonomy): domain Eukaryota; kingdom Metazoa; phylum Cnidaria; class Scyphozoa; order Semaeostomeae; family Ulmaridae; genus Aurelia; species Aurelia sp. 3 sensu Dawson et al. (2005). Next base: position 17,906,066 of record OZ026574.1, on the reverse strand, counting down.
CATTTGCTCTTCTTGTGTGGCTTCCTCTGCATTTGACATTGCAGTATGGCGTTGGCTTGAGGCACTACGAGTACAATGAAGCAAAGCTTGAGGCATATTGTAAGAAAGAACATCAACACAACAGCGTATGGTCTGATTACAGATAGCATTTCTTTTTAAGAATGACTTGATGTGGATTTTTACTTAAAAATATTTCTCGTATTGACGTGAATTGTACAGTGGAGCATGGGTAGATGCTAAATGAAGACACATTTACTGTATCTGCCAACGCTCCATGATACGATTCATAGCGATAATGGTAGAATTCCTTGTAAAGGAAAACCTACCTTTATGCTTTCAATCTTCACAGCCCTCTTTCATTTTCAGTCTCTCGACGTTTCGTTTTCAAACTCTCGTGCACAAATCAAGTTCACTGCTCCACATTCTTCAAATCTTTGAGCACTGGACTGTTGTCACTACTTACTTGCTAGCTAAATTCCTTTATAGATCCTTTCTGGAATTCTTGTTCAACGGAACGTTACCTTTATGCTTTTAATCTTCACAGCCCTCTTTCAATTTCAGTCTTTCAAACTCTCGTGAACAAATCACGTTCACTACTTCACATTCTTCAAATCTTTCAGCACTGGAATGTTGTCACTAATTAGCTAAATTCTTTTATGGATCCTTTACAGAGCTCCCTTTCGACGGAACCATACCTTTACGCTTTCAATCTTCACAGCAGCCCTCTTTCAGTTTCAGTCTCTCGATATTTGATGCAAAAAACTTCAATGCACTAGTCAAGTTCACTATTTTCCGCACTCTATAATATTCGAGCACTTGCATGTCGCTACTATCTATCTACCATCTACTTGCATGTCGCTACTACTTCCTACGTAAAAGCTCACATGATTGCAATCTTGTACGCAACTTGTGCCTAATCTTTCGTTTATGAATGATGATTTCCCATTTTTGCAGTAAAGACTTTTGAAGCAAAACCTATAACTATAGTTGGTCTTCGGAAAAAGAAAAAATTTGTTTTATGCGCGGCGTAGAGAATGACATAGCAACAAAAAGACACATTGAAATAAAAATGAAAACAACGATAGGAGATAACAAGAAGGGCTAAAACCAATCCTGTTTAGGAAATGAAGATCTAATTGCAGGCTTTTTGTAGAAATCTCATCAGCTTTTCTCTTTTGTAGAAAAGTTTTTATTGTCTTTCAAATGTGCTGTAAAAGGTAAATACAAATCATCAGCTACCACCTGCCACCGACATTTCGGGGCACTACGATTTACAAACCTTATTTCTTGAAGAAGACGAGACTGCACTCTCTCCAGATAACTTGCAAATGCTTCTCGAGCTTGCAGTTTGCTGAAGGAAAAATGTAATAATCATGCTTATTCTCCCTTGACAAGATTTAACTGGTTTTTCAGGTAGTATAAAAGACAAGAACTTCCGGCTGGATTCAGAGATTAGATTTTGATTACCCAAGTAAGGTCTTTATTAGTTGCAACACTGCTATCAAGTATATGAAAACATGCAAAGGCTCGACGATAAAAGCAAAGGAATTTCACTCTTGGAAAATTGGAACAGAAGATGAGAAAGCAATGAACAGTCGAAATTGGCAACGAATCCGTAAAGCAAGTTGCAAAGCAAAGATCCTGCGCTGGAATTATGAAAGTTTTTGGGACGCAATGGTGGGAGCCTTTGACTTTGCAGCCAGAAAATGAAAGTGGAAGGGGTTCGGATCCAGAGTAGAGTCCCACCACTGAAGCGTCATGACAGAGGGCTGCTGACTCGGTTAGGTCATCCTTCGATAAAAAGCCGTAACTTCAACGTCATAATGTTCTTGCAACAAGTCTGAAGCGAAAATATTTATTGATACAAAACGAACGCCACTGTCGGAAGGAGGAATGCTGTTGAGAAGTTTTTGATATATCATTTCGTTTTCAACTTATCCATTGATTGTTTTGTTTTTTGTTTTCAATTTGTTTTGAGTGGGCTTCTCAGGATTTCTAGCTACTGAAAGCTAATTCAGGCCCACTGTGCATGCCGCATCCAGGCATGGGACCCCTAGTTTAACGTCCCTTCCGAAGGACGAAGAGGTGAGTTGTGAAGTCAAACCTCCGAGGTCACCCATCCAGACACCCTAACAATGAAATGATAAAGAAATTAACTTATCACCAAAGCAAATTAGTTAAACGAGGTAGAAGAATACAGTCCATCATAGCAAAAAGCACATCAGAAATCAAAAACCGAGGAACCGCAATACTTAAGGGATCTTTTAACGGAAACGAACACAATTGTCTACCCATTCTGGCAATGGCTACTAAATATTTTCAGTTTAAAAATGGTTGAAAACATACGGACAATAATGACATATGTAACTGATAGAATTGATCGTCCTCATGCTAAGTTTCTTCGTGGTAATTTTATATAATCGTACTTTTCATTTTCTAATCTACAAGTTGCCTCTTTATTAGCGCATTCTTATCCACGATTAGATCGACGTGTGATATGTGATAACTTAAAGGGAATTAGCATAGTAAAAGCTGGTGTTTGAGCAAGGTTAAAAACTTGCGTTTTCAGAAAGCAGAACATCTAAAAAGATCCCATTCAAATCGATGTTGCAGACAAAGTCAAAAAGGATGGCCTTAGAATAAGATCTTCATCTTACCAAGAAACAATGGCATGTTAGAGTAATTTCTTTGTTCTATCCATTAAGGAGCCTATTTACCATTGTACACTAGCTTTGTTAATATAATCTATTGCAAATGACAATTTTAACGTGTGCTGCTTCATTGTGAAGCTGAAAAACAATTGATGTGTGGGCGTTTCTTTGACCTACTTATAGCGGCTACGAGATAAAGCTAAGTCTATTCACTTTAACATCATTCTTTGTTTACATGCCTTGCAGTCAGAGGGCCTTATTCATTCAATCGATTTAAAGGGTTTGTGCAAGGCTATAAGCCTGCATTTGCACAAGGCAGAAAAATCTAAAAATAGCCCATTGAAATTGATGGCCCACACGTATTGTTAATGATCGGTAGCTAAAGAAACAATGCTGTGTTTGCGTATTTTCTTTGTTCTATCTATAGAGAAGCCTATTTACCATTGCACACTCCCTTTAAGGAAAACCCAACCGCTTGTTTATCTTGTGCGACAGATAATCAATTTTCTTGGTAGATTCAAAGGACGTACAAGCTAGGAAAATAAAGTAACACGAGAATTTACAATTGTTCGACAAAAATTTTTCGACATTTGATTAAATATTTCTTTGACATGAACAGGCCAGTGGCATGATAGCCCTGTTTCCAAGATTTGAAATAATTCTAGACACTACAATTTTGCAAATCATCTGAAATTTTACTGAGTTACAAACTTTCAAAGATTAAGTATAAGCAGCGGCTGAAACCGGCGACCCTTAGATGACTTGCATTGCAAAAAAGGGCCAAAAATTGAGGTAAAGAAAGGTTATCCAATGCCATACCTCTCGCTGAAATCCGAGCAAAACCAAAAGGACTTCGACAGTAGTTTAATTCTTACAACAATTGTCAAAATTTGCTTAAGAATACATGTATTAAAAACATTTCATAAAAATGAATTCGAAGAGAAACTGAACGATTTTCAAACTTTACTCAAAAGAATTCCTGATATCATCCGTATGCTTGAAAGTTAGTTTGGTTGTCAAAATCTTTTCAAATTCCACTAGGTTTGCTCTGAAAAGAACCAGAAGCAAAAGAAACGATAGTCCATGCTACTCTTACTATAAATGATAATCAGAGGTCTCTGTTTTCAGCTTTGCACAGACTTGAACTTCAAAAGCTAGTAGCTCTTCGCATATTCAACGGATTTGCAAGATCCTGGTGTCTATACTTAATCTAAAATCTCAGCAACATGGTTATTTCATCATGATGAAGCTTCCTCATTATATTGTTATGTTTTAACACTGAACCAAACGTAGAACAACTCTTGAGACAACCTGTATTACCTATCAAAATTACAATAAGCAGAGAGATTGCTCACCTAAGACAATCTCCATTCTTGATGATTGTCAAAAGATCAAAGTCAGCCTTATCTTGACTTTGTTTCCCCAACAAACGCTGTTCATATTTTCCAAATCCAACTGTCTCTTTTGCTGAAGTATCATCTGAATTGAAATCAAAGTAAAATTGTATACAATTAAATAATCGTGGAGAAACCATTGAAGCAAATGCCTTTCTTAAAGAAAGAAAAGGGCAATCTGTTTTTGGACATAATTGTTCAATATTGGTAGTGGAGTTAGATGGGCAGTTGGAGAGCATAGGGCTGGAATCTTTGCACAAAATCAACATTAAAAGTATAAAATGTTATAGCCCCATTCGTTCAACTGAGGCTACGTTCATACTGCTCCGTTTTTTCATTCTATCCGCTTTTGTTAATGAAAGCGCTGCCTGTTCAGACTGCTCCCTTTTCAAATTAATACGATATGAATACGATGGGCACTCACAGTGCGCCAGCAATACGGGGTTGTTAATCCCTTTTACAAAACAAAGCTTTTTGTTAGAAGCTGTCAAAAAGGTGCCATCGCGACTTTGAGTACCATTGTTTTCAACAGCCTATTAACAAAGGAATGTGGAGCGTTTTCAAATGTCTCCGCTTTTGGCGTTCACAATGAAAAGGAATCGTTTTCAAAACGCACCGTTTTCAAATTCATGCGTTTTCACATGTGTTTTCGAAAAGGTCTGTTTTCACAGCGGAGCAATGTGAACGCAAGACCAAAACGGATAAGTTTTGCTAAAACGGAACAGTGTGAACGGAGCCTGAATCAATCGAAGAGAAGTTTATGTAATTTACCGAAATCCAACAAAGAGCATTTTTGATGTCAAGATTATTTTCAGAATTACAACGTTTTTGAGTTTCATGAAAGGCTGTGATCAAAGGCTCCATAAATTCTAAAATTATTGAGGAAAAGTGAGGAAGAGCAGTATGTCCAACACATGAAATGTTCAATTTTTAAACTTAGCAAGCAAACAAACAAACGTCTGTAGCTTTTATGGTTTACAATTAAGCAATTTCATGACGTCACAACCTCAAATCTACAAGGAATCTTATAAGTGCTGTCATTCTGAAAATAATGATTTTGATTTGATTTGATTTGATTTGATTTGATTTTAATTTCTTTAGGCACGGTGGCCACGTCAGTCAAAGGACTAATTTACAGTGGGCCGTGCAAATAAATAAAAAAATTACAAAGTATACATAACTAAAAAACCCTATTTACAAAATCTTTTTATAAACAAATTAAATGATGCTAACTATAACATGAAAGAGAGACTCGGCATTCGGTGTTGGCATTGTTGATATGTTTTTTGAATATTTCATAAGATTTTGATGATTTGACTGCAATCGAAAGATCGTTCCATAATTTAGCACCTTTATATGAAAAGCATTTCTGGCCGAAAGCCGATTTGCGACGAGGAACGGTCAAATCTGTTTTAGTGTTGCGAAGTTCTCTCTTGCATGTATCAGACAGCCTGGCAAACATTTCTGTAAGGTAAATGGGAGCTTGGTCGTTTACCGATTTGTACGCCATCTTTAAGGTTTCTGATTCGATAAGTTCATTGATGGTGGACCAACCAAGTTTTCTGATTATGGGTAGGGCAGAAGCATCATAAGCACTGTTTGTGACGATTCTTGCTGCCCTATTTTGGAGTTTTTGCAGCCTATTGATAGCATTGATGCCGGCAACTCCCCATACCGGGCAGCTGTATCTGAAGTATGGTTCCACCAAACTTCTGTACATTTTTTGTAAAGTAACAATGGGCAGATACTTTTTGGAAAAACGTAACATCCCTAATCCGCATGAAACATTTTTCGTCACTGCTGAAATTTGTTCGTCCCAGCTCAGATGTTTGTCAACAATTACCCTAAGGTATTTGATATTTTCTACTATAGAAACATTCTCCTCGCCTACTACGAAAGGGGGCTTTGCTACTCTATCATCACTTATATCTTTCAGTCGTTTTCTGCTGCCAACTACAAGACTATGTGTCTTAGCAACATTCAGGGACAATTTATTACCTTGTAGCCAAGATTTAAGGTTACTCAGGTCATCATTGACGCAGTCGTTAATATGTGTAACCGAATCCGACGCAAACATAAGGCTTGTGTCATCAGCATACATATTAACGTCACAATGTTTCATCTGTAGATGGAGGTCATTGATATATATGATAAATAACAGAGGCCCTAGACAGGACCCCTGCGGTACTCCACAGGTTATAGATTCTATATTCGAGATCTTCCCATTTACCTTACAACATTGCTTTCTATTAGTTAAATAAGAGCAGAACCATTTCATTTCTTTATTATGAATACCGTAAAGCTCAAGTTTTTGCAATAATATTTCATGGTTCACAGTGTCAAAAGCCTTTTTGAGGTCCACAAAGGTAACTGCAGAAAAATACCACAAAGGTACCACCCTCTAAATTCAAGTACCAGTCATTAGTGCACTTAAGCAAACACGACAGAACAGAATGCAACTGTCTGTAAGCTGATTGTTTACCGAAAATGAGTTTATTCGAATCTAGGTAGTAGTACAGCTGGTCATAAATTAGTTTCTCAAAAAAGCGAGAGACAACCGGTAAAACAGAAATTGGGCGATAGTTGGAGCTTTCATCGGCAGGACCATCCTTAAAAATTGGTGCAACCCTTGCTATCTTCCAACAGTCAGGGAACAGGCCCAAGGATAGAGACAAGTTAAAGAGTTGACTAAGGGGCTGAGCCAAAATCGGCATTCCTGCCTTGAGGAAAAAGCTGGAAATTCGATCTAGGCCGGACCCCTGTGAAGTCTTGAATTTATTAATTGCTTTCAATAACTCTGGGGGCTGCATTGGTGAAAATGTGAAACGAGCAGCCGTTGGATTTATGTCATGGTCTCCTTTCAATAGAGTATTTTCCTTATCAGGAATTTTTTTACTCAACTTGTCCCCAACTGAACAGAAGTACTCATTCATTGCATTGGCTATGCTTTCAGAATCCTTAATTACTGTGTCCCCCACCTTTAGGGATTGGATCTGAGTTGACTTTGATCGCTTGTTGACGAGTTTGTTGATTGTTGACCACGTCTGTTTGAGGTCACCTTCACACTCATGAAGTTTATTTGTGAAGTATTCTGTCTTTAATCGAGAATTCATATTATTAGCCTGATTTCTAACTTGTCTATAAGCATTCATTAATATTTCAGATTTTGCCTTGACCGCTGCATTCTTAATTCTGTCTCTAGTTCGAAACAGAGCCTTCAGATCAGGAGATAGCCAAGGGCTGTACTTTTCTGACACTCGCCTCTCTATTGAGGGAGCGTGCTTTTCAATTACCAAAGATAGTGTCCTCACATATTTATCTACTATCACATTGATATCGTCTGAACAAACTAAAATAGCAGACCAGTCTACGGCATCGAGATCAGCTAAGAAAGCTTTTTTATTGAAGTTTTTCAGCTGTCTTGTATGGATATGCTTATGATTATGTTTGATTCCACCTTGATACTTTCTAACAGAGTAAACGACATAATGATCACTAATGGCGGCCTTGACAACACCAGATTCCACAATATTGTTAGTGTTACTGACAGCAATATGATCTATGATCGTGGAGGTATTTTCAGTCTCCCGAGTGGGTTCAGTTATCAACTGTTTTAGTCCGAAAGATTGATATAAGTCCTTGAGACGTTTAATGTGCCCTGGAACCGGGGATTTTGATTGATTTGTGCCTCCAGTCTTCGTGCTGAAATCACAATTGGTATCCCCTAACAGGATTATCTCCTTTCCCTCTGCTTCAAAGAAACGCAGGACTTGTTCAAGCTTATCGAAAGTTTCAAAAGGTTCGTTAGGAGGCCTATACCATGAGAGTATCATGAATGGACCAGCTCGTGGTGGAGTGATCTGTGCGCAAAGGATTTCCATATTTGACTTAGGAATATCGTCCCTAATATCAAATTTGAAAGTATCTCGACAAAAAACTGCAATCCCTCCGCCATGGCGATTTCTGTCAAGTCGCCGAAATTTGTACCCTTCAATTTTGAAAAGGTTGTCTGATAAAGTATCATCAATTGTGATTTCATTTAGGGAGAGAAAATGTATGCCATTATCCTTCAACAAAAGCTCGATCTCATCTAAATGAGGGAGGAGACTATTCACGTTCATTGAAGCAATAACCATGCCTGTTTTGGAGCCTAGTTTAACCAAACCGCCATTTAGAATTTGTTCATTAAATCGAGTTACATTACTAGGAACGCTCTCTAAAGGGGTGGAAGACTTCTGTTTTACATTATCATGGAGTCAAATATCATCTATGAAATTCTTGAGATTATTTGCTAAGAAAGATGTACCTTTGCGGCAGGGGCGGCGTGGCAAAAATTAAGGGCACGGGAAAAACTCGTCGAAAAGGGGCCCATGATGGCCTGACGTCCTATTCTGTACATAGGAATCTTGTCCCTCCTTTTACAATTTTGTCAATGACTTGCCAATTTATGGTTCCACAGCAATGATAGACGCAACCAACGGAAAAAAACAGGTTAACCAACAAAACTAACTGGTACACTTTAAAATGTTCGCAAACATTAGTACTGATTTATGAAAAGAGCTATGATGATGGATTTATTTTAATTATAGTTTTTCCATTATTGATCGATGATCGAATAATTTTTTAGGCAATTTTCTATCATAAAAGGCCCTTACAAAAGTGAATCTATCGAAGAATGGTCTTTAAGGTTTTCACAGAACATCGTATGCTCCAAATCTTTGAGAAGATTGATACTTGAATGGCTTGACAGAAACTTACACGGATTGCACCACAGTTCTTCTTAACCTTCATTCCACCACGTTAATGGCTTAGTAAGTGAGTTGTTAAATGTGAAATATGTTTTGGCACCCATGGTCAGTGACATGGCCAACAAAAATCAACTGGCAGAACATGAAAATAGGGGGTGCTAGGGGCAAAGCCCCTAGGAAAAATATTCGATGACACGCCCTTTACTTTGGCCTAGAATGCTTCTCCCGACCCCATGTTTGCTGGTCCCGAAAAAAAATTATTGACCATTCAGTGTTTTTCTGAATCAGCATACCCACGAAAATTTTTGAGCAAATACCTTTTCTTTGGCTTAGCATGCCTGCCTACCTAGGCCATATCGAAAGCCACGACGGTTCTGCAACTGCTATCTATGAATCAGTTTTTGTTGGAATCATTGACGAATTTGCCCAGAGAAATCTTCAAAAACGCTAGCTTTTCCTTTGGCTTAGAGCGACTCTCCAAGTCACCTCCTAGCATTATTCGGGGGTATTCTGATTCTTCTACTACTTTCTGCTCTCTTTGAAAGAATCTCGAGACCCATCTTTTAACAGAAGTGGAATGGCGGGGGCATTTTCCCATCTTCACCCAAGACCATGCCACTGCTTATGGATCTGCATGAACAAGATCACGGAAGGCAAAGGGTTTTGACTCGAGGTATACACAATATCTCACTCAACTTCAATTAAATATATAGTTTTTCATTGAAGTGGAATCCATAAGAATCCCCATTGCACCATTATGAACAATAAAGTATCCCAACCCTCCACTCTGCAGCTACCGGGGCCTTCCCTTTCACTCCAGTTCCTGAATCAGTGAAGATCGGGGAAAAAACTGACGATTTAACAAATGGCTCAAAAATCTCTGATCTGAGACCAAAGACTTCGCTCAAGCGAGGGCTTCGAGAGGAGGGTTGGAAGTATGGAGGTTTGTGCAAAGCAATGATCTTTGCTTTGTGTGTCAAGTGTATTCCTGGGTCTTGCCCAATGGTCATAAAATTCAAAGTTTTCAAATGGGTCCAGCCACTGGTGGGGCTATTTCTCCTCAGCAGCGGGAATGCTTCAACAGTACAGATGTTAAACTTGCCCTGTCTCATTCTTATAAGAAATACGTGCACTTACAGGGTGTCTCAAAAAATTTGTTTGAAGTTCGATTACCTATTGTAAAATAACGATAACATGGACAGGCTCCTGGGAAGATAGCCATGTTCCTAACATAACATTATGAAATAATTTTAGAGACCAGAATCTTGCAAATAGGTTGAAAACTAACAGAGTTGCGAGCTTTCAAAGATAAAATATGCGATAGCTGAAACCAGCGACTCCTATGATTACTTGTAATTCAAGGAGCTCGAAGACCGAGGTAAAAGAAGCTTATCCAATGTCATACCTCTCGTTGACATAAGAGCAAATCAAATAGGACTTCTGAAAGTGATTTAACCCCTGCGATCATTGTCAAAATTTGCTCAACATTTCATATGTCCAAAAACCGTGGTTCAAAACATAATCGATGAGAGACTGAATATGTTTCCTCAAAGCATCCATATCCTTGAAAGTTAGGTTATCGACAACTGTTCAAATACCATTTGGTACGCCCTAAAACAATTGAGAAATAACAGAATGGATGGTGTAAGGGACTTTTACTAAAAATGCTGTTCGAGGCCTCTGGTTTCAGCTTTCGCACAAACTTGAACTTCAAAGCCTTGTAAAGTCAGGAATTTCTCGCGGATTTGCAATATTTTTGTGTCAAAAATTAATCCAAAATCTCAAGGAAAGGGTTATTTAACCAAGTGCCCATTCAGCATATCGTTATTTTTAGTATTTAATCAAACGTGGAACAATTTTTTTGAGACACCCTGTATAATTTTCTTCTAGCTTAGCTTTAGGGGGCCCATATCTGCATGATTTTCAGGGGCCACCGGGACAATTTCCCGGTGTCCCGGTGGGCCACGCCGCCCCTGCTTTGCGGTTTAAATGCAGTCTCTTCATTCCCAAGCAAGATTCATCAATGCTCTTATTGTCAATAACGTAGGTATTGTTCCTGGAGGCAGCATCTCTCAGAATTTTGTTGCACGATTCCACTTTCCTGCCAATACCATGTCGATCCTTTCTTATTGTACACAGAGAAATAGCAATTTCTGTGCTGGGCGATTCCTCTTTTATGGTGTCGATAGCTTTTTGAACATTTTCCTTGGTGTCTTTTCCGGAGGTCGTATCATTTGTGCCAAAATAAATGACAATTAGATCAGGCTTTTCCCTTGCAACTGGTTTCACATGATCAAGTAAATCTTCTGTGGAATCTCCAGGACATTTCCGTAGCCTGACATTATGCTTCTTTGAGAGGCCTTTTTCCTCAATGCCGTTAATTATAGAATCTCCCAAAACGAAGACTCTCTTTCTCTGGCCTTCTCCACTACTGCTGTCATCGCAGGTACTGTTCAATACACTAACATCTTCCCCTTCCTTCTCAGTTACGTTTGCAGTGGGCCAATTTACGGCATCATTGTGAGTGTTTTCCTTTGGCGCGTTTTCGTTTTGTTTCGTTTTGTTTTGTTTACGCTTATTTTCCTTCTTCTGTGAATTTGTCTTTGAATTGGAGCCATCCTTCTCTTGCTCAGTTGCTTTGCTCTTTTCAACGGGCTTTGATTGTTCCCTTTGTTTTTGTTGAACGGAGTTTTTTGTCTTTTTTCCGCTTCTGGGAGCAGGCTGCATTTCATTTTGGTCTTTATCATCAATTGATAGAACAGCAAAACGATTTTTGCATGATTTTATCTGTTTTTGCTGGTCTCTGGATATTTGACTATTTGAGACTTGCGTCTTTTGACTATTATCTTTTTTACCTCCTTTTGTGCTGTTGTGTTGTGGTGGTGTTGGCACGTTGAGGTGGTTCCCTTGTGGCTTTCGACCTTGGTCAGCTCCATTGTCTAATTCTTCGATTACAATGGCAGTTTCATCCTTTTTGTTGTTATTCTTTGTTGTAATTCTTTGGCTATTGTGTTCCTTTGTATTAGGTTCTTGATTAGGCGAAGCTTGAAATTTAGGCCCATCTAAGAGTTTCTCAATAATTTTCTGTTTGTCATAGAGTTGCCTCTCTAATGAAATAATTCGCTCTTGAAGGGATGTTAGGAGCGCTTCCTTGATTTTGTCACTGTTGGGGTTTTGCCTTGGAGGTTGGGTGGGGCTGTTGGGCCTGATCGCTATTTTGGCTTTGAGATCGAGGATTTCGCCATGTGAGAATCGTTTATATTCTTCGAATTCAGTTTGCAATCTTTCCAAATCGTTGGTAAAATCTGCGTTACTTTGTAGCTCGACGAAATCTGTTTGTGTGTCCTTGCATTCATTATTACATTCCTTTTCGTTTTTGCTATTGATACGATAAGACAACTTGTTGTTTTTAATTGTAGTCATCATGCTGCCTTCAACGATCGCATATTCCAGTATTTCAAGCGATTTCAAGTTCAAGTTTTCGTTTTTTAAAATTCCAATACAATACAAATTCCTTTTAACACAACTATAAAACAACATTAAAAATCAATAAAGTAAAGTAATAGATTAGAGAGAAAGCTGAACATAAGTACAAAAAATAACAAAGTCATATGATCTGTATACAAAGAAGGCTAAACTAACTGAAGGGAATTTGTAAGTAAGGAATTTCTTAAGGAGGAGCTCCCTCAATAGGTAAACTAATCGAGGAGGGAGCACCCCCTGTACTAAAAGCCTATTATTTTACAGATGTAACACCTTTAGTTCATTGAAGATTGTAGAAATGTTCAAAGATATTTTAAACTTGGTATTTTGCAGAGAATATGTAAGATTTGAGTTTACGGCAAAATATTGAGACAGAAGGAGATTGTATGATGACATCAGAAATGCTGTTCCAAGATTTGGCGCCTGCATATCTAACAGATCTTAAACCATATTGCAACGTATTTTTACGAGTCATGAAAATGTCACCTTTAGAGGCCTGCCGTGTATCATAATGATGAACAGCTGTCAAGGTTTCAAAAAAATTGTGGAACAAACGGGGAGAAGTCTTATTGACAGATTCATACACAAAAGTAAGAAGCTTTAGATCAAATAAATCATATAACTTAAGAATTTTTAAATCAGAAAAAATTGGAGTAGATGGAGATGTAAAACCTTTGAAAGAAATAGCTGTATAGGCCACTGTTTTGGCAAAGTCCCATTCGTATTTCGTCGAGCAGAAATCTGCGATTGTATTGAGATATCTTCCTTGTTTGGAGATTCGTAGAGATTCCGATGCTTCAGTAACCTTTTCTACGTCGGTTGCCATTCGTAAGACCGACTAATCCACGGTAAATTCAGTCGAAACCAAGAGCGCTGTAAATTGACGTCCACCTCTGAGGCAGTCCAGTAAGCCTCCACATAGCAAAAAAAATTTCATTTGATGATACCAAAAATGATCTCTCTGTGATTAAGGTTCATCATATTAAGGTTCATTTGGTCACTTCAATTGAAAGAATGGGGCAAAAACATTTTACACATATTCATTTCAATCTTTCGCAAAAATTTGAGCCCCATGCTCAGTTGGATGTGACGCTTCGCGGGACTGACTGAAAGTGCTTAGCATTAAGACTGAAAGTGCTTAGCTTTTACCTATGGAGATATTGATAAAGCTATCGTAAAAGCTCTACCAATTTTGTTATGCACACTCAAGATAGGGGTGCTTGAAAGAGAAGGAGGCACATTAGAGAAGACTTATTCATAAAATCAAATGACAAGGATATATATGATAGCTTTTCAGTTCTTTACCCCATATACATCTGAATAAACATACAATTTTATGAGTCATCTTCATAAATTCGACACAATTTTATCCTAAACACTATCAAAATAATATGTCAAATTTTTTTGCTAAATGAATGGAAAATCTTTAGCCTCTTGGAATTTGACATGAGTGGGGGTGTAATAGAAAGGCTCATTAGAGAGAGGGGCTAAACAGAGAAGGGGCTAAGTAGAACTGTGATGGTAACTGCTTGGGCGTGGAAACCCACCTGCCCATGTAACCGGGCGGTTGCAAAAAGTCTTTATTTCATAATGTTCTGCAGGGAATTTATCAGAATACACTTCTTTGTGTCGCTCCATTTATCATTTGTCAAAATGAGAAAAATAACTTTCAGATTCAAGCAAAAGTTACGTGATCTATCGCAAGTACAATCTAGGCTCATACTGTATACAACGTATAAATGATTACCAAGAACTGAATTTCCTTCATGCTTCTTAGAACATCATAAATGGTTTCATCATGATGGTTCAGTGGGGCTCAATTGGAATCGCCCTAGACTTCATACAAATTTTGCAATTTTTACACAGTAGTGCAAAGCTACCGTCCAATCCTGTGCCATTTTTAAGAAAGCTAGATGTTTCATTTCTCTCTTCATTGCAGGAAGTCTAAGCATGATCTTTTGTCCGGTCGCAAGAAGGAAACTAGTTTTCATGCTCTGGTAATTGCATTTTTATATCTGGTTGAACTGAAATTACTCTTAATTATTCTTGAATTGAAAGATATTGCTCATTGAAGCTAAGTTCATGCATATGCTTGGTTATCTTGTTGATTGGAAAGACTGAAATTCGTAAATAGTAATCTTGTCTGAGCAGCACTGAAAATGCCAAGGCAAAATCAGCAACAATCGAATTTGACAAAGAAGCAACCAAAGAAATTGGCTTTTGTGTCAAGTTACTGATGCTTGGTAAGCCTGAAGGTTAATAGAACCTTCTCGAATAGTATCGGATCAGCTGCTCAATTAAATTTGTTAGAATTGCGACAAAAAAGGCGTAATGAAAATATGTTTCGGCATTAAAGCTCATACTTACTGGACGCGCAGAATCTGTTGTCGCACATTTGGACTCTGACTGCCGCTGTAATCTACCATGTACAACAAATTGGATGCTAGGGAAACTCGAGAGGATTTCATGATCTCCAAATGGTAAGAGCAAAGCAGTCTACCTGTATTTATAAAAATATCCCTTAGGGTCAAGAAATAGCTCTGTTGGCTTAAACATTAAGATTTTAATCTTTGGGAGCAGAATCGGAAAGAGTCATTTTAGATCCTGGCATTTCAGTACGCAACAGGAAGTAGAGGTAAACCATTCAGATAGTAAATGATTTCATTACAACTCTCGATAACACAGTAACACCGAAGGCAGCAAAATGGGACACATGCTTCTCCATGAGCGCGGTGTGATATTGAAGAATGGAGCCATACATACCATTGACAGAAACGTGATTTCCATCACTTAAGCACTGATCCTGTCAGAAAACAGCAAAAGAAGAAATCACAAAGGTTGCCCAATACAAGAAATGTTGCCCATTATCGCCAATATGAAACATAAATTTTACCAAGTAGGATAATTGTACTCGTAGCAACAGTTTCAAGCTATCTAATTGGCAAACAGAAAGTTGACGTCGCTCAAAAGTAGAAACCCATCTAAATATGACGTAGAATTGCGCAAACATTTTTTGATGGAATGCATAGATAAAGCATTACAACAAACAATCAAAATACAGTTGAGGAAAAGAACACAAACATACCCATGAATCCAATTTTTTCTCGTAGCATTGATACCTCCCATGGAAAACCATTCCATGTGCACTTCCAATATCCTGCCAAAAAAAACCAATTTACCAATAACTTTCAGTGAGCTATCCGAGAGGGAATAATCCCTCTCGGATGTCCACGCTACTACACTTACCTCACGTAAGTATTGCACCACCGTATCCAAAATGGCGGCCAAAAATGTCATGTAACTCAAGCAACAAAATTTGCATGACAAAAGCATCAGCATTTTAAAGGTTCCCTGCCGGGTGTTTGGCGGGAAAATAATCGTCTGTTTGTCTACTGTTTATTTAACAGTAAAATGAAATTTTGTTTTGTTGCTTTCCTTGATAAATTAACAAAAACCCGAGGACAACATTGAACAAGACTTTGGCTGGATAACTGCAGGACTAGGCCATAACAAAACGAAGAATGAATAGATTTCTTAGAGCAAAGATAACAAAACTTCGTAATTTTCAAATCTGGATTCTGCAAACTTTATCGCTATGACAAAAGATTTCCGTGAGGAATGCAACCTGGCTATAAAACAGAGGTGAAACTGAAAGAAGACTCCAAGGTAAGAATATGCTTGACACTATTTTTATCACATATGTGTTAATTTTGTTCATGAAAAACTTTAGGTAGGTGTTTGACAATTAAATATCCTGATTGGATATACCTCACAACATCCTCTCGCTCGAATTTAGTCTGAAGGTGATGAAAGACCTTGAAAGTGACATGAGCTTGTTTTTTTCAACATGACTTCTCCTAAGATTGATTCAAGTTCATTTACCTTGAATGACTTCCTCCTTGTTTACTTGAATTTTATTCTTTTGCCCTATTCAAAAAGGGAAACTTTTTCCATGGCACTGAAGTCTGAAGAGTCCAGATTTGAAAACAACAAGATTTCGTTACCTTTGATCTAAGAAACCTATTCATTCTTAGTTTCGACATGGCCTACTCTTCTAGATTTTTTACTGAGATCTTGCTCGATGTTGTTCCAACGTTTTTGCTAATTTATCAAAGAAATCAACAAAATAACACTTCATTTTACATTAATCAAAGAGAAGATGAATTAGCAATTAATTTCTGTCCAAAAACATCCTGTAGAGAAACCAATAAATGCTGGTACTTTATTATACAAATTTTGTTGATTGCGTTGCAAGAAACTTTAGGCAGCCATTTTGTTTTTGATGGTGCAATACTTATGTGAGGTAAGTGTATTTCTTTGCTGACCCTAAATATACTCCTAATGTTTTGGGGACCCCAAAATATTGCAATGAAAATATCACTGTAATGAATAGGACCAAACTGGATAATTCTTGCTTTATTTAGATTTGTAGACACCAAATATTGAACTTCTATCCTTGTTCCTATCAATAGACTTAAAATATTGATTTAACGTAAGATTTCGCACCCCAATTATTGGCACAGACCCACCCGCATTGAAAGTTATTTAGTAACCTCCTTGGGTGACAGTTTCATGGAAAGGAAACGTTGTACTCTCTGGTCTCTAATAGACGGGGGGGGGCTGGAATAGCAGGGGGGGGTTGGAAAAATCTCAAAAGTTAATAGCCGGGGGGGGGGGTTGGAATAATAGGGGGGGGGGTTGGAAAAAATCTCAGAAATTAATAGCAATGACATCACAGATTTCGCTCGAAAGTCTTAATCTTAGTTGGGTGCATAGAATTTTGTTGTGTAGCTTTTGTCTTGCTTGGAACTCGTTGCCAGAATTAATAAGCGGGGGGGGGGGGGGGTTGGAATAAGAATGTCCTGGGTGGAAAATTTTCCAAAAATTAATAAGCGGGGGGGGACGTCTATTAGAGACCAGAGAGTATGCATGGTACTGTCATTGGACGAAAAAGAGCGGGAAGCCTGAAAATTAGGTAGCTCACAAAAACACTAAATTCACGGCTATTTACAAGGATATGCAATGACTTTAGAGCAAAGTTGCAACTCTACGCAACTCCTTCAAAAGAAAGTAGATCTGAAAGTAGATTTGATTTACTCCTTCAAAAGATCTTAGATCATCATTGCGATCAAATTTTTACGAGATTTAAAATGACAGGAAATTGCTTAAAATGACTAGGGGAGACGTTAGGGATATTGCTCAATTTCAAAATGACTTTCACTGACAATTTATGAAGTTTGTAGCATGTTATTATCCCAAGGCTAAGCTTCTCAGAGACTTTTTTCTATCCGTAAGACCAGCGTAACAATTGAACCCCTGAAAGAACATGTACAAAACATTGAATGACTCACGTGGATCTCTTGTTGCTGTTTGAAGCCACTTGCACTGAAACTCCTTTCAATACAAAAAATTGATTCACTACCAATACTACATGAATATACAGGTTTTAAGTACTCGAAAAGAGCGCTTATTGCAGAAACTTAGCAAGTTTGGTACGAGCAAAAACGTCACATAACACATAGTTTGCAATAATCTGAGATATTGGTTAGTTGTAAATGGGGTACGTTCTAACAGAGACTATTACTTAGCCTCTGTCAAAGCTGTCCTCACGAACTGTTTTGCGATGAGTGCCCAGTTATTACTGCCAATTTCAGCAATGGTTCTTGCTCCGTCTACTGGATACTGTTCTCATTAGTATGGCGATGGCAATCCTCAGACCCAAAGGTAAATGTTAGGATTTCTGATAGATCTGCTTGAAAGCTTTGTTATGCTTGTGTTCATCCATAAATCAAGTTGAATAGCAAAATGCGTTGTTTCACCTAGCCTAGTTTCCGAAGCAGTATAAATCAAGTAGACGTATGCATTTTCGTCCCTTGTTTCCCTGCGTTTTTTGATTTGCTGATATCACTTAGTCAAAAGGGACTCATAATATTACACTTAAAAAGTGGGCCCAACTTAGGCCCGCGTAGAGCGATTCCGCTTTCACCAATCAAATTGCTAGAATTTAGCTTTCAACCAATCAGGAGGCGCTATTCAAATAGTTGCTGTTGTTGTTGCATGTTGTTGCAAAAAGCTGTTGATGAGGTCTAGAGTTCTCGCAGCTTCTATGGATCTACTTTGTGTCTACAGAGGAAAATTACTGTTTGAAAGATGCATTTTGCGATTTGTAGGTCAAGACAACATCATTCTTTGTACTAAAAGTTTCATTTCCAATGTTCAAGCTCTTTAGACCCGATTTTGAAGCGACTTTGTTGAGTGTACGAGACCTCCAGGTAGTTTGGGCCCTCTTTGAAAAAGTGGGCCCACTTTTTAAGAGTAATGTTATGAGTTCCTTTTAGCCAAGTGATATCAGCAAATCAAAGAACGCTGGGAAACAAGGGACGAAAAGGCATAAGTCTATCTATCAAGCACAAGCTTTTAGAGCCATGAGTTGTTACTCCTTATTTAGCAAGTTGCAGCACTCGTAAAAACTTTCAGCAAAAACTATCTGAAAATTACTATTTCGTGCAAATTCTTATCGTTTTCGAATGGTTCGTGATCCAGAATGATCAAGTAATAAATTTTAAGATAAAGTTTGTCGTTAAAGTTCGCACCGATATGCTATGTTTTGAGATAAATGTTTGTTGAAGCTATCTGGGTGGATGTCGCGAGCAAAAGTATATAGCCCTGGGACAAGTTGCAGCATTATTTATGGGCCAATAAACAAGGACAGATCTTGCAATACAATAGCAACGGTTGCTTCAATTGACACCTACATTCAAATTGATTAGATAGAGACTGGAGACAAAGGAAATTCTCTCAACCAGTAAATCAAAACAAAAGCGGCCGCAAAAGTTCTCCCAAAGCAGTAGGGCAAACTGTCGCCTTGTGTACGTAAAAGGTGAAACAATAAAAGTCATCGGCTTATAAGGAAAAACGAAGGGTGAAACTAAAGTTCTGTCTCGGGTACTTCGCTGATTTGGTTCAGAAGCCAAGTAGAAGGCACTTCAATCCTCGGGTATTTAGGGCTTCAATGAAACAACTACCACATAGCTGATCAATCGAATGTACGAAATCCGCAAGACAGAACTTTAGACTTACCCTTCTTCTTTCATTGTAAGCACAAAACTGCTCTTAAAAACAACCTTTCGCTGGCACAAAGGCGATAGTTTTCCCTATTGGTCTGGTGCAACTTTTGCGGCTATGTTTGTTTGACTTGCTGGTTAAGAGAATTTCCTTTGTCTGCAATCGCTTTGAATCGAGGTGTCAGTTAATGCAACTGTTACTATTGTATGACAAAATCTGTCCTTGTTGGGCCGATATCTTTTCATCGCCCAGTTGCAATTGATGCCGTAAAGCCCCGTTAAAACGCTATCAACATTGCAATGAACATCACTCAACATTTGTAGAGCGATGTTTAGTGATGTTGAGTGGTGTTGAGTGGGGGGTGTTAAAAAGCTCTCAACAATTTGACTCAACAATTGTTCATCGACGGTTTTTGGAATTGTTGAAAATTCATTTTGGTTTTTTTAGCTTTCTTCCCCCTCGACCTTAGTTGCCTGATAACTTTCTTACTGTAGGATTTTAGGCGCAACGATTCAATCCCAAGATCGACCTGCTCTTCTTCAGAAGCCTGCTCTCTGTCTTGCTGCTTACTTGCTTTCACAGCCAACTGCATCCTTGCTTTCGTAGCGATTTGCCATAGCGATTCATAAACTTCGACTTCTCCCTCACTCTCTCACTTACTTAGACTAAGCTCTCGATAAGTTTTGAACTTTCTTCGTTTTCTTCTTTTTTTTGGCGCGAAAAGAATGAGTCTGGTCCGCTTGCGCCGACTGAACATTGTTGGATAGGGTGTTAAAACGCTCTAAACATCGCTCAACAACACCTAGAACAATAGAAATGTTGAGTTGACCCACTGAACATTTTGAATTCTTTCAAACTCCACTCAACATCGCTGAACATCGCTCAACATCACTGAACATCACTCAAAAAGGTGTTAAAACGCTCTCAACATTTGCCCTCTACAAATGTTGAGCGATGTTCAGTGAATTGTTGAGAGCGTTTTAACGGGGCTTAAGGCTGATGAAAATCTATTATATATGATAGTTAGACCCATTGCATGATTTAGTGTGCAACCATGGTTTCTATCCAGGCCACTTCGTTTCCTTTGACCGTTTGGATTTTGTCCTTTTGTTTCGTTTTATCTTGAAGTTGGATTTGTAAAGTTGTAAGAACGGTCCATGGTAGCGGTTAGATGACCTTGTGTCTTCCTACGCTACGCTATGAACGGTCAGTATTTACATTTTCACAATGGTCATTTTCAATTTATGATTAACAGAAAAAGGTAAGTTCTAAACTTTACTGCAAATTTCACTGCTTGAAACCTAATAGCAGTACTACAGTATGTCTTGAGGGTATGTAACCCTGATACGATAATTTGCAGATGTTGTCGCACAGTAATCAGGGAGCGCCCGAACAGTCAGGCAGAGTTGATTCGATACCCGGTAGGGCCACGCCACTTGAGTGGCGGTGAGGGGCGAATCACTTCTTAAAATAGTGAAAGTGACATTCGTGATTTTGAAATCAAGTGATTTTTTCTGCAATTTTTCTTGTGACTTTTTTTGTGAGATTTTGCAGTAATTTTCAGTGATTTTGTGATTTTTGCAATTTTCGTATGTGATTTTTTTTGTGATTTTGTGATTTTTGTTTGTTATTTGCTTGTGATTTCAAGGAAGGTGCACGAACAGAAAATCAGTGATTTTCCCCTCGGGTCGTGGACTCGATTAAGGCTTAGCTACTTGTGTGATCCTATAGCGCCTGGCGCTAAAAGCTGCAACTTTACCTTCACCTTCAAATTCGCAGGAGATGTGTTAAGGAGGAAGTCACTTTACCTTGCTCTTGCCATATACTTTGCAGATGTCGGCCTTTGATTTCCTGACCATCTAGGATGAAGAACAAGGAGAAATCAGCATTATGTGGAATCCAGAGTCCTTGAAAGGAATCCAAAAGTGATGAATGAAGCCCTTTGCACGGGAAAATCAAGAGCTCCAAAGTCAAAACAGAGACCTGGGGTATGAAGGCGTTTCTTTCAGGGATGCACAGCCGCACAGCCGAGTACATGACTTGCGGATGGATGGGGGTCTGCCGCCCGGTTTTCAGAAAGGTACCCTCTTCTAATTACCGAAACTTGCGGTCATACCCACTTTCATGATGAATTTTGGCGGAAAACCACCCATTTTTTGCTATTTTTCGCCAATTCCTGGATAACCCACCCTCGTTTATGGACAATTTGCCGAAAAAGGGACCCTTGTTTAGAGAATTTGGGGCCCAAAAACCCGCCTACATGGGCGGCACATACCCGTACCCTCAACATGTCATGTACCCCCTCGGGAGCCGAGTGCATTAATCAAAGTCGTTACATTCAAAAAGTCATCTAAAAAGTTATCTTGCCCTATTTTACAAGTTTTTACATTTAGACATTATTCAACCTTGCACAAAATTTTCATTGTGGATTTGTGGATGCTAACAATTGACCCAATATTGAGACAACGAAGTATTGTTTGGGGGCTTTGGTAAAAAATATATAACCACGAGACACTGTACAGGTTCTTTGTGAGAAACTGGCGGGAAAGTGGATTGTCTGAGAAGCATTAAAACAGTTTTTTGTGTTGATCATAACTGAATTCTGTTTATTTTGATGTGATGTCTCAAATGTAAATAATATGCCTGTAGTGGCGCAAGAACACACATTGATAATTCATTGATAATCTATAGTCACACTCTGATGAGAACGTAGGTTCGAAAGGCCTCAGTGTGCCAAAAATCAATCTTTTTCTTCGCGTTCGCCTTCTTCATAGTATTGAGGTTTGATAATTCACGCATTCAAAAGAAGAGAAAAAATTTAAAAAGCTTTCGTACTTAATGTGAAAACTTTCATGTTGAATGAAGGAGTTTTTAGCACTATGGCCTAATCCAAATTCCTTGCAAAAAAACGTCCAATTCTAAAATTGCTGTCTTGACCCTCTTTAACCTTGTTGAACGAACACTCCCGTTGGACCATGATGGTTGTATCCCATCAAAGGGCAAATCATTCCAAAATTTTTAAATTCTCTCAGATTTTTCAAGGATTTTAAAGATTTATCAGGGTCTTCAAAGATATATTGAGATTTCAACGACTTCATGATCATTAGACTTTCAAGATTAACCTTTGGCAAGATTTTCGAGATTGAAAAGATTTTAGAAGGTTTCGCAAGATTTTTGAGTGTGGATTCAAGCGATTTGTGAGATTGTCAAAGAACTGTCATAAGACGTCTTGTGGCATTTCTATATTTTTTGGAGCAAAATCTGGAATTTTGAGATCTTGAAAGATTCTGGGGTTTGTCTTTGGGATTCAATGATTTGGTAAAGGTTTTAAAGATGTTTTGAAGATTTTTCGAGATTCTTAGGATTTTTGGAGATCTTTGAAGGTTTTTTACAAAGTCTACGAGATCTTAGGAGTCATTAGTCCTTCGTACTCCAGCTCCAAGAATAAACATCTCAGGGTAAATCTGGTTCGAAAAGAGACCAATTGGCAAGATACATGGGTCTGTAATTTTAGATTTCCGCAAACATCAATAGGGGCTTGCTTTCATGATTCTAATTTGCTAGATGGTCTACGACCCAGATCATTTTCTCTTCGAGTTTACATGGGGATCAATTTCATGCCGTCCTATCTTGCCGGATGTCTTCATAGCGTCTCGGTGAGGCGGGATATCCCGTCTAGCCGGGATACATTTCCCATGCAAACAGAAAAATGTGGGATTCTTGCTTTGCTGGGATGAAATTGACGTCAGTGCATATGCGATGATGATGGATGGATCTTTTGTCATGATAATTGATGAAACAAAGTAAGCGTGGATACTTTGTTATACCATCCGCCTTTGTTTCTTATGCAAACAACAGCAGAAAGAGCGCGTCCTGGGTAGGTGAGATGTCCATGCTTGCTGGGCGCGATATCCTGCAAGGTGGGATCGTGTAAAAAAGCCTCTCGGCACTCTTGGAAATAGAAACGTGTCGCGGAATGACAAGCTGACAATAGATACGTTCTCGTCTATCACAATGTGTTAAACATAGGGATATTTCAATCAAAATACCCACAAGGGAAGAAGGATAAAAACGAACCAAAACCAAAACGAAGTCCAAACCAAAACGAATTTTCAAATGAAACAACAACAAGCCCAAGGCTCAGAAATGAGGAGAGCGGGGATATGGCACAGCAGTATATGGGATGAAGACAGAGGTGGAGCAGATGAATCTTGTGTTGCAGAAAATGGCTTATTAAATCAGGAGGTAAGGTAGACAAATGCAAAAATGTAAACAAATATCTATCTATGTATTGAAGGGAAAGAAGAAGTCAAGGGGATCATCTATCTTTCTGTTTCTGGCGCACATACAGAAGCCCGACTCATCAGGAATATTGGAATATTTGGCGATCCGAGATCTTAATTTCTTAAAGTCGCCTGTTGAGAGTCTGCACGCAGGCTACCTGTTGGGGGGGGGGGTTCTTTTATTTGTTCGACGGTGATGTCCCGTTTTTCAGGCTATCGTTTTCACCGAGGGGCACTTAACTCATTGGAAAAAGCGTACGAGATTTTTCAGAACAAAAGGACTTATACGGATTTTTGATGGATTTATCTTGAAAACAAAAGGATTTTGCCAAAGGTCTACGAGAGCTTTGGGAGTGAATACCCTGGCTGGGTACCAGAGCCTAATGTGTGGATTCTCGTTCCCCCACATTAGGCTCTGGTACCCAGGGTAGGGAGTGAAATGCCCTCGGTTTTCATCTATTTTTCTAGAGCGGGGTATAGGCAGTTTTTCTGGAGTCGCTTGCCAAAACATGTCAAGAGGGCAAAATATTTGTTAGATCGAGTTGTTGTTTGGTCCACTATTTGTATATTTTGGAGATTATGTTTGACTGATTTTTTCTAGGATCGGCCATCATTGGATCATTTGAAGGGGAAATTCTGTAGCAGGAAATAAAAATGTTTTCGTCTGCACTCACACCCCTGTACAAATTTAGGTCAATGACCCCCTCTCGGGTAAAGTCGCCAGAAAATTGGCCCAAGGTTGATTTTCTACCTAGTGGAATTTTCTTGAGCGAGTGCGCGGGCGGAATTTGTTAACATGATATAAATTTTTCAGTAAATAAAAATTCGATTCAATGGAGCAAAACTTGACGAAAATCATCAGTCTCGATCACAGATCAGTGGTCTCGATCACAGATGATCACTTGGTATGAGCGAGGTTTGGGTGGGTGGTAGCGATTACTAGGACTCAACGTAATAAGTCTAGTGTCGATCAGCGATTCGTGGAAAAATGACAGGGTTGTTGTTGCTGTTGGAAGGCAGGGTTGTGAACGTTGATGAAGGTTTTTTGTTTGCAAGCTGAGAAGATTTAAGATTTAACAAAGACAGCGAATAGCCGAGAACTGGCAGGAGATATGATGAATCATGTACGTGTTTTCCAAGCATTATCTGAACTCTAGGTATTGTTGATAAGTTTAGAAAACAATAGGATTAGGGAAGGGCCATGTATGCTTTTCACTTAGGCCAAGATTTGCCAGTTTGCCATGCCAAAAATAATGGTTGTTGGTACATGAAGTAGCCTACACGTATTTTTATAAGAAACTAGGAATTTGGGCCAGTACTGAAAGTTTCTCAGAGATGTCTCATTTTCAGTATTCAGAGTTTCTTTCGACTTTCTTAAAGGTTTCCGACATAACAAGGGACAACCGCCATATCTCTATCTGTGTATTCGTTTTCCGCCTGCGAGAGGCTTTTCTTTCCCAAAAATCTCGTAGGCCTACACCTTTGGCTTGAATCCTTTTGTTTTCGAGAAAAATCCGTCAAAAATCCGTAAAATTGTTTTGTTCTGAAACACATTTTGGATGGAGGGAAATACCCCGCACAGACTAATAAGTTTGCAAACGGTGTGCCCCTGGCCATTGTTTTAACGTTTGAAAAATAAAACTATTGTTCTTCCTGGAATTGCACACAGAAGATCTTCTTCACGGCATAGCAGTCTGGTGCCCCCTTGACTATACTTTGTACCCTGAGAACATTTCAAAACAATGTTTTTCAAACATCTGATGTTGAGACTAGACCTCGCTCAAGTACCTCTTGAAGTAATCGATACAAGGAGAGGAAGCAAGTGAAAACGTAGTACAATATGTGAAGGATTTCCTTCATTTCCTAATTTTTATTTTCCCAGTACTGGAGTTTCTTAATTTTTGGCAATCTGAGAGTTGAATTTCTTATAAACAGTTTCTTATTAAAAAATACATGCGTTGAATAGTAAAAAATGAGCTTACTACTCTGATCTGCTATTGCTTTTGTAAATTTCTATACAAGTTTTTCATGAGAAACTTGAATCAAGCCACAGTACTAAAAGTTTCTTAATTCAATTTCATCTTGAAAATATTCACATTTTATTTTTTGGCCATCTGAGGGTTGAGAAGCATTTCTTATACCAATATGCTTAATATTCAAATCTTTTATAGGCATGTTCATTGACAGCCATTGTTTATTTCTACAGCTGCAAGATCCAGACAGAGTTCTCAGTACAGATGGAGTGTTTACTGTCAAAGAAGAATTTAATGATGATAACCAAGATACAACCATAATGGCTAACACACATTTTGTTTACAAGGAACATTTGCATGACCCATGTGAAGTTGGCTCAGTGACTGGCCATATGCAAAGGCAACCTCAACCTGTTGTTTATATGCACATGGATGGCCCTGGCCCAAAGGGAGAAGAAGCGACATTACCTTCTTCAAATTTGTCTTCAGTTAGAGGAACATTGCAAACACTCAATGAACCACAGCGAACATTTGAATTGAAAAACATGTTGTCAAAGGTATTACAGAAACTTGAAAGCATGGATGAAAGGCTTGACAGCATTGAGAAAAGAATGAAGGTACTCGAGGAACGGGCCAAGATAGATTCAAATGACAGGAATTCGAGAAACAAGAAGTATTCAATGAACATAAATAAAGGTGCAAAAAAGTTAAAATTCAATTTTTCTGTTGATATAAACGATTCCAATGATGTCACCAATGCAAGGGAGGACTCAATGTCATCTGAATGTGGCGTACAAAGTGGTGACTCAAGTAGCCACACACCTATCAATCATATTTTCCAGGATGAACATAGGGAGCACATACAACTAAACCACAACAATGATGTTGAATCTTCACTATTTCACCAGGCATCAGCTTTGTCATTAGCAAATGAGCAGCGTCGCCACATTGAATCTTTGCATGACCTTGGACCACTCCTAAGCTCATATGCAACAAAGCCACGCCAGCGGTATAGGCAGCCTTGTAAGTCTTTTATAAAGAAGGCCTTGAGCTACTATTACACTCGTCAAGAACTCGCTACTTGTCGCTTTAGAGAAACCTCACTAGGATCTGTCAGGCGACCACCTTTGTCGCCAAAAAGGCTGAGTGTGATTTTGGAAGAAGCTGAGAGAGTGTATCCTGAAGAGTATAGAAAACTGAACATAGCAGAGGTAGTTAATTCTAAATGCCGTAAGAGTAAATATTGCCCCCAAAAGGAAGCAGAATAATTCTGTGAAGACTCATGGTGAGAATGGCTTAAATTTTGTTATCACAAAACTTGCATTTTACTGCTCTGGTTGAAGTATACACATTTTTATAAGAAGAATTAGGGCCAGTACTGAAAGTTTCTCAAAATCATCACCATTTGAGCACTCAGAATTTTTTGCTAGTTTCTTGAGGGCTCCATGACAATCTTCATCTTGACTACCTGTGAACACATGGACATTTCAAAACAAGGTTTTTTTTGAAGCCTTCATAGTGTTTAGACATCATTCAAGTGCCTCCCAGGTAGTATGGTCTGGGAATCAAAGAACCCTTGGGGGGACTCATGGAGCCAAGCCACAATTTAAAGATGACATCTCGCCAAGCTTTCTTTTACTCGTGCCTTATTAATTGTGATATCTTTCTCAGTAAAATGGAGGGGAAAATTGTCAGTTTCACAAATCAAAATACAAACTCAAAATGAAAGGTGTCCTATTTCCAAGCCTGATAAATGGATTACAAATCCAAAGGTCCAAAACCCTGATATTGCAATTGAAATTAATCCTTTTATCGTCTGATTGTTTATTTAAACTAATAAGTCAATGCAGAGTCCAACTTTTCTTGTAAAATATTGGACAGAATTTGTTCACGTCATAGCTGCGGACGACCGACATGAGACATGAGACAGGATTCGCTCCCATCCTATAGACTCCATGAGATTTGAAATTTGAGATTTGTAACATACATTTTTAGCGTTGGAATTAATTAGCTAAATATTTTTAGCTATCTGTTATTTTAACCAACGAAAAAGAATTGATAATAATAATAATAATAATCAAAAAGTGAAAATAGAAGTCAAAATATGTCAAAGGATTTTCTTTATCAAAATAAATAGTTTCTCAAGTTATATTTAATTCCCAGTCCTAGCGTTGCTCACTTCTTTGGCAGTCAGAGAGTTGAGTTGTTACAAGAAGTTTCTTATGAAAATAAGTGTAAACCAGATTACTCAATCAAAGGTTTTTGTAGGAATGGTAAGGTCCAAAAATCCATCTTATCACAGATAGCGGAATTGGCTGTTATGGGGGAGGGGACTTACCAATAATCCATTATAAGCATGAGGGAATGGAATGTTTTAAATCAATTTTTTTTTGCAAAGCGCCAACGTTGGATAATGTCAAACAGAGAGAGAGAAGCAGCCTAAGAAGAGGTTCTCCTTGTTCACAGTTAAAGGTTTATATCAATCTCAATGAAACAGTTAGATAGGTAAACACAAAATCATGTACGTCTGTTAAGAGGAGGGGGGAAGGGGTATCTGACGATAGTGGCCAAATTCCGCTCCCGGGGGTGGGGTAACATAACATGTTGAGGGTATGGGTATGTGCCGCCCATATGGGTGGGTTTTTGGGTCTGAAATTCTCTAAACAAGGGTCCCTTCTTCGGGAGATCTTCCTTAAACATGGTTTGTTTTTCCAGAAATTGGCAAAACATTGCAAAAAATAGGTAGTTTGCCGCCAAAATTCATCATAAAGGTGGGTATGACGGCAAATGTCAATAATTAGAAGAGGGTAGCTTTGTGAAAACTGGGCGGCAGATTCCCATCCATCCACAAGTCATGTACCCCCCCCCTGGGATTTCGCTACCTGTAGCGAAATGGATTTTTGGATGGCCCCTTGGATGATAACAAGTCCTAAGTTGATAACTTTCATGGAAGCAATTGAACAGTTAGTTTACCTTCTACCCACACTCCCCCTTGAGGAAGTCCTCTCCAGGCAAATTTCATTATTACTTGATGATCTATAGCAGTCCTGTCAGAAGTAGAGGGCTGGGGGGCTTCAGCCCCCAATCATTTGCAGAAGTTTGTTTATTGGTAAGTTAAAAAGGCTCTGAAAGCCAATGTCATGGAAATGAAGATTCAAACTCATATATTTGAGGAAGCTACCAGAATCCATCAAGAACCTAATAACCGTTGTTACTATACAACTCAAACATATAATATCCTTGTGAAATTGAACTCATTATTTCAAAATTTTCCTGGAAAGACTCCCATCGGTCATGATCTGTTGCTTCTTTCAATGATAAAATTTTCCAAAGATGGTTGTTTTCCCTTGATCTAAGGGGCATGGTTATGAAAAACTTCCCCAAGGGCAAGCGCCCAGACCCCAATTTTTCCTCACTTCGCTCGCACGTAGGTAGTTTCAGACCCCCCTCCCCAAAATGAATCCGTTCCGATGGACCTATATAGATAACTGTTTTATTGTATTTGTAACTTGTTATAATTTTATTTATGTTGTTTGTTCAATTAATTTTTGTCTGCTGTGGAACTTTAAAATGAAAAGTGAATTGAATTGGGTAGTTTTTTGGTGGTAGGTCGGAAGAAAGGCTTACCGTTTAATAATAGACTATGGTATTGCGCAGTTTTTAAAAACTTTGCAAAGTCTTTGCGAAGTTTTTTCAAAGTATTGAATGCAGACATGGGAACTGCTGAATACATGTTCAACGGCTAATTTAAGAAAATTGAGTGAAATAGGAAACGTTTAGAAAAATTTCGCAACATATCAGTTGGGCCTAATAATTTGCGAAGTTTCTAAAAACTGCTAGAAATGGTCAAACGAGGGGAGAGCAATGTTTCTCTGTAGAACATGGTAGAACAAGTCTGTACCAAAATCGCCTTTAGCCTGTGCTAAGCCCAACATGTAAAATATGGTTCAAAACAACAGGCAAACGTACGAGAGTTACTTTATTTGTACCTAAACCAGCTTGCCTTGGTATGTCTTTATGATAATACTCAACAAAACCACTTCTGACATGAGAAACCTGCTTTTAAACCCGGGGGGGGGGGTACTTGACCAGATTTTGGACGGGGACGTGCCATCGAGGTTTCAAAAGCATACCCGTTCCTTATACCAATTTTTCCAAAATGTATACCCGACTTTATACCAATTTTTCAAAAATATATACCCGACTTTATACCAATTTTCCGAAAATGCATACCCGACCCTATACCAATTGTGAAAATCGCGAAAAGTGATACCGTTCCTTATACCAAAATCGTGAAAATCGATACCCTTCTCGATGGCACGTCCCCGTACCCAAAATATGTATAGTACCCCCCCCGGGCTTTTAAAGGGCAAATTATTCTTCGGATTTCACCACAGCAATCAACAGCGATGCTTAGATCCTTGCACGTTTCATCTCTTTTGAAGCCTCGCGACTAAAGGGAGGCTAATTCTTGGACTTGCCCAAGTCGTCTTGTGAAAGGAAGAAAGAGCCATTTCTTTGGGCAAGTCCAGCTAATTCTTGAAATGAGGTTGAAATGTTGATATCCGATTGGTTAGTTTGAACATAGTCAACTATTGTTTTGCAACTCTGCAATCTCATCGGTTGCGCCAGTTTCACGGCGATTTTGGCCGGATTTTCAGATAGTTTGATTATCAGTCCCACTTGAAGTGGAGTGCTATCATCCAATTCAATAAACAAAGCGAAAAATGGGACTGAAGTAGTTAGTCTTGTCTGATTGGTCGGTGAAAATGGGGCTTTGGATGTTCTCGGCCATGGGTCAAGAGCAAAGATCGGCTAAAACGTTTGATTCCTATCTTGCATCGCCTGAGAATTGAAAAGTTTCATGGAATGACAATAGAAACTATATTTATCGCAATGTGTGAAATCCTGTCACAGTTAGGCACCCCGGTAAATGGGCTTTTCTATCAGCCTAATTCACACTAGGTCGTTTGGGTCGTTTGGATCGTGCAAGAAGACCCAAAGACAAAGACTCAGAGTTTAAGTCCTTTGTCTTTTGGGTCTTTCAGCACAACCTTGACGACCCAAACAACCTAGTGTAAATCAGACTATCGATAGAACAAAGGAAACTCTGAGTCACAGCACGGTTTTTGTTCCTTTTTTGGGTATCCATCGTTCACGATGCGTGTGCAACATCTATTTAAATGGGATAGGAAATCCTTTGTTTACGTGTGAAAATGTTGCTTTGGATTTGAATAGAATGTTACGCGAGAGTAACAATTCATTGTGTCAAATTCAGTCCACTTGGAAAAAAGAGTGGAAGTCAGCCTTTACACTTTGCAACTGCAAGCTTTCAGCCATGCACAAACCCCTTATTGACCTTTCAGTGAAAATACCCAAGGGAGTGGAAGTATGCGTATTTAAACAGAAGGAAACAGGTCTGTTCTGGAAGAACTTCCAAATTGTCATCAACAGTTTCGTCTCTCACACACTAAACATGGCATTTGAAGGCTTAGATGAGAGAACGGAGACATGGCGTAACGGTACGCTTGTCGATATTATTGAAGACAAATACAAGTTGAAATGGACAGATGATAAAGGCGAGCCTGGTGAATCTTGGACCAGTACAATCCGCCGCCATGTTCTCGAATCCCACAGGCGATGGGGAAATCATGAGGATGGGACACCTTTACGGGGCGCTGCAGAAAATCATTTAAATCACGAGGTAAGGCAAACCATTGACAACAAATATGATACTAGGTAAACAACTGACCAGTATTTAGCTTTGCATGTATTTGAAACCCCGTCCACACGTATCCGGATATTTCTGAAAACGCATCCTTCTTTCCGCTATGGGTTAGCATCCACATGGCATTTTCGGTCACCAAAAACGAAGTTTTCGAGAACACTCTCCACAGTGGGTCGTTTTGAAAACACCATATTCCTGTTGTCGTTACTGGACAGGTGAAAACGGAGCTTTTTGAAAACGTTGACCTCACAGCATCGATTCTAACTACATATCAGAGCATACGCTCAGGTCTTTCAAGATGACACGAGGGCTTTTTGCTTGCTTGTTTTTGCTTTATCGAAGTCCGAATATCGAATTTTTAATGTAGCAGGGTCTGAGTGTGGACGTGCATATTTTCGAAAACGGCCCTCACGTAGAGGTTCTTATTTCTTAATTCACAGAACGAGGATGTAGGGGCAAATACAGCCCAAAGATCAAGGAGGGGCAATCTGCAGAGTGGGCGCCGCCGAGAGCAAGTCAAAGATGCGCGAAAATTTTTGGAATCCTAGTTTAGAAAATGCTGTCTTCTCTACTAAATAATGTCTTGATTGGCAGGTTCCACCATGAGTGGTGGGACACTAGTAAATTAGATTAGGTTAATTTAGCTTCTTTACCTACCTTGAAATGCCATAAGATTCTCTTCCTTGACATTGGCAGCCTTTCTCAGCCATAGTTCTTGCCTTGAACTGAAGAGCTCTATCACATGTGCTTTCAAAATGTTTGGGCCTAAATTGAACTTTGTTATCTCCTGCGCATTGCTGTGCCTACGCAGTGGTCTCGAAATCGAACTTCGATTTCGAGACCACTGCGTAGGCACAGCAATGCGCAGGAGATAACAAAGTTCAATTTAGGCCCAAACATTTTGAAAGCACATGTGATAGAGCTCTTCAGTTCAAGGCAAGAACTATGGCTGAGAAAGGCTGCCAATGTCAAGGAAGAGAATCTTATGGCATTTCAAGGTAGGTAAAGAAGCTAAATTAACCTAATCTAATTTACTAGTGTCCCACCACTCATGGTTCCACCATATTCTGTGCAAAAAATCTAAACAAGGGCGCCTTAAGGTTACGATGAAGGGCGCA
Source organism: Aurelia sp. 3 sensu Dawson et al. (2005) (assembly GCA_964020215.1). NCBI lineage: Eukaryota > Metazoa > Cnidaria > Scyphozoa > Semaeostomeae > Ulmaridae > Aurelia > Aurelia sp. 3 sensu Dawson et al. (2005). The sequence continues at coordinate 17,873,623 of OZ026574.1, read as the reverse complement.
CTTCTGGCCAAAAAGGGGGTGCTACGCTGACTTTTTATCATGAAGAGGTGACGGTTGTCCCCACTTGACACCTAAATCTGCAACAACAAGGACGTAGCTAGAGAACTATCGCCCTTATCAGACCACTTTTCAGAAAACGAAGATTTTCGGAGAGGTCAAAGAAGTTCTGGAAGGGAACTCACCTTTAATAGGCTTCTCAACTCTTGCTACAAACCTCAAAGTGAGATTTGTTCCACCCGTTTCCTTGTTGTCATGCTGGAACCACACAAATATGGACAGGTCTGAAACGCATAAATTAGGCCATATCGCCCTTATCAGACCACCGCAGAAGAACGATGAATTTAGCACATCAAAAACTTTTCAAGGCCGTTGGCAGTTAAACAAAGTATTTTTTACTTCCCCAGAAAGCCAGAAAGTTACATGACCAATTCTAATTTGATTGAAAATGATTTCAAAATATTGTTAATTTCACTCCCGCTTTTAACTCTCTAAGCCTTGACCTCAGTCAACTCTAACCACACGATGTGTCAATAGTCTACAAAACTATAGGGTTTCACGCGGTGGACGCACCTGGGCGGCATAATATCAGTTGCAGTGCTCTTCCCAAAGGAGCCTTAGGTCTCGCAATTTGTGTGCGATTCTCGAAATTTGTTTTGATATGAAACGAGAAGAGTTGGAGGAAACATTCATGAAGACTATTCCATTTTTAACTGAAAGAGATATCGAGAAACGACACATAATAGACATGGTGTGTGGAAACATTAAAGGAAATGTGAATTGTACTTACACCTTCGTTGCAGGTAGGTCAACTTCAAAACTTTATTGCAAGTCTTCTGAGCAAAACAAAACAGCAAAAATGAAGAAATATCAAAGAGATGACATCAGCAAACAACTTTCGCGCGCTTTTTGGATTAGCTAGGCCCAAGGTCCCTTTTAATTTTAACATTTTATTCAAGGCCGTTGCACAACACGGAATCGATGGTGGTCTGATAGGGGCGATATTACTCTATATATATTTTTCTCTTCATAAGAAACGAACGATAAACGTAATAATCGAAAAGGTTTGTTTACATTCAATGCAAGTCAAGAGATCAGTCTCTTGGGGATCTCTTGATAAAAATCTTTTGACTTTTAAACATATTTTGTGCCATAGAAACTTGTGCCAGGAATACTAGAAGTAGCATAATGGCGAAACTTCCCTAGAGTATGGTCACATGACTTGAAATGGGGAAGACAAATCTTAGCTCACTTTGTTTGTTTGAGCTCAAATTATCAGATTTTGCATGCTCAGTGTTTCCTACGATTTTCTTGAAGGTCCCATAACATTACAGTCTTGAGGTTTACTAAGCATAGCGGACAAATCTTTACTTTTGTCCAAAGATCCCGTGGGGTTGACAGTCACGCTCTGGTCAGATCACAGTTTTTCCTAATATTGACCAATCAGGTGCCGTCGTTGTGTTTACTTCCGCGTTTAGCGGCGAAGATTAGGCCATTTTTGACCGTTTTGACCACCATCCCGAAAAAAAACATTGCACGCTCGGGTAAGGCGATTTTCATCAAAATTTCAAGTGGATGGGATTCTGCACTGTTGATCATGAAATTCTTCTTAAAAAGCTGACGAAGTATGGTATCATAGGTCTTGAGAATACCTGGTTTGCTTCTTATCTGGAAAACAGAATGCAATTCTGCAGAGTTAATGGGGTTCCTTCAAACGTTAACAATATAAATTGTGGGGTGCCACAGGGCTCTTGTCTTGGTCCTCTTCTGTTTTTGATATATATCAATGATCTGCCATTTTCTCTTCAAAATAGTCAGGTTACCATGTATGCAGACGATACCACCATATCATATTCGTCCAATAACATCGATGATCTCAACGATAACCTAAACAGAGACTTGAACTGCCTGAAGCAGTGGCTTCAAGGAAATAAACTGTCTTTAAATGTTATTAAGACTCAAGCCATGGTTGTAGGATCTCGACCTAATCTTAAAAAGATCTCTGAAGGAAATGTTCAGTCCCCCTCCTTTGCTATAGGTGACTCGCAGATTGAGATTGTTGAGAAAACTAAGTATCTGGGAATTCAGCTAGATCAACGCTTTGTTTGGGATGAGCAAACTAGATTCTTGCGTGCTAAGGTCTCTCGTGCCATAGGGTTTTTAAAGTATGCCAAGACAATACTACCCCAAGAAACTCTTAGCCAAATATATAGAGGAATCGTAGAACCGCATTTCCGCTACTGTTGCTCTGTGTGGGGGAGCTGTGGGGAATCCAGAAGGCTTACACTGCAGAAGTTACAAAATCGGGCTGCCAGAATTGTAACAAACAGTAGCTATGATGCACCTGCTGATGACCTTATACAACAGTTAAAGTGGCCAAATATCGCTGAAATCATAAAACGAGAGACAGAGACGATCGTTTACAAATCTTTAAATGGTCTTGCACCGACATATCTCTCAAATATCTTTTCGAAGAACTCATCACGGCGCACTGTCAAGTTGAGAAACTCGGAGACTGACCTACGCATTCCGCTTTATAAAACCAGTAATGGGCAAAAATCATTCTCATATCGTGGTGTACATTTGTGGAACAGCCTTGAACCTGAGGTTAAGCAAGCACCCTCTTTATATGCTTTTAAACATCGTCTTTAATTTGATCGTGGGTGGCGGGATGCGGTTGGATTGGACTGGGGTCAGTCGGATTCTTTGCCTGCCATGAGGTTCTGTAAATTGTGTCTTATTTCAGGGTGGGCATGGGGTCCGGTTTGCTCTGGTCCGGTCTGATTGTGTCCTGCCACTCACGATATGATGATTATGTAAATATTGATTTTAATTTTACTTTAAATTTGTAATTAGATTATTTAGTTTTCGTTTGTTAATATATTTTGCTTGTAAATTTTAGATTTTAAGTTTTTGCCACGGCCCCCTGAAAAGCGGCCTTTGCCGACGGGGTTACCGTGTATAAAGAATATAAAATGAAAATGAAATGCATGCTTTGGACCATAAGTGTTTTCGGCATCGCTATGCGATCGCTAAAATTAGCCGATTTGTGGCATTTTGAAAATCATTGCAGCCATTTTTGCGTAACAAATCCAGGAAAATTTAACAAAAGGCGAGCACAAACTGATAATTTAAAGTCTATAAACCTACCTCAACTGTTTTGAAGACAAATATCCACTACTCTACTGCAATCCCCTCCCAGTTGCGCCACCAAATCGCTCCCATTGCTATGCGCCTTTTTCGATAAACAGTGTCCTTCTCCCAACTCCTGCAATGATTGGAAGTCTGAAGGAGTGGCAGCCGAAAATATCAACCAAAATGTCGCATATATCTTCACAGCCCATACTTCTTGCATCACGAGAGAAGACAGTGTCGTCTTTCAGTGTAGCAGGTACGTGAAATAGAAATGAAATGAAGCTGTGTTTAATCTTCCTACAAATAGCAGCAAGCGGAAGAAATTGACATTTTGTTTTCGTCACGAAAACCATTGAACTGTTCAAAAAACTATTTTCAAAACCCCTCAAAATCAATTTCACATTTTGTGAGGTTATCATAGAAGATATCTTTAGTCCTCCAGAACGTATTAGGAAATCACCCCTTGGCAGTGAAACAAACAAACAGGATCAAAGCAAACATAGAGATCAGTGTTACATTTTGTAAGCTCATGGAAGTGCACATGCATTGTTTGATATACTAAAACTATGATCTGGTATCGATAGCTTCTCAAAATTTTTGTTATTATTTGAGTAAGGAAAGATCCTAAAGGGTTTGCCTCTTGTGCCCTGCTGTGAACTGTTCTAAACAAAGTTTTCGAGGTCAGTGTTTGGACATTATTCAACCTTCTGAGTCTTATGACATTACAGGCAGTTTCTTAATTATTTACAGAACAAAATCATTCCATCTTTAGCCTGTTTCCTTTACTCCAAGTTTCTTGCGTGATCCCGATCCTAGAGATCCCACAAATACCAATGGAATTCTGAGCCCTGAGGGGCCCCTATCAATGGAAAGTTGAAAGAACTTATAAGAAACCCATACTTATAAGAAACTCTCTCAACTGAGATGATAAAATAAGATTTCTGAGAAGCTTTCAATACTAGATCAAAGTTTTAGTATCTCATAAAATACATGTGTACCTCCATGAGTTTACTGAGGGTAACACTGATATCTATGTTTGCTTTCATGCTGCCTTGTTGTTTGACTGCCAAGGGGTCATTTCCTAATACATACTGGAGGGCTAAAGAGATCTTCTATGATACCTGCACAAAATGTGAAATTGATTTTGAGGAGCTTTGAAAAGTAGTATTAAAATGCTAAATAGTTTCTCGTGATGTAAACGAAATGTACATTTCCTCCGTTTAAACACAGCTTCAGTTCATTTCTATTTCAAATACACTCTCTACTGTCAAAAGACACTAGCATCACTTGTGCTCTTATGCAAGAAGTGATTCATAACTTTCCGAAATTTTGGTTGACATTGCTGGTTTCTACTCCTACAGACTTGTAATCATTGCAGGAGTTGGGAGAAGGATTGTTGTACAGTTTATCGAAAAAGGCGCATAGCCATGGGAGCGATTTATGGTGCAACTGGGAGTGGATTGAAGTAGAGATGTGGATATTTGTCTTGAAAACAGTTGAGGTAGGTTTATAGACTTTAAATTATCAGTTTGTGCTCGCCTTTTGCTCAGTTTTGTAGGATTTGCTACGCAAAAATGGCTGCAATGATTTTCAAAATGCCATAAATCGGCTAATTTTAGCGATCGCATAGCGATGCCGAAAACACTTATGGTCCGAGGTATGGAGAATCTTCTCCCGTTGAAATTTTGATGAAAATTGACATAGCCGAGCGTGCAATGTTTTTTTCGGGATGGTGGTCAAAACGGTCAAAAATGGCCTAATCTTCGCCGCAAAACGCGGAAGTAAACACAACGACGGCACCTGATTGGTCAATATCAGGAGAAACTGTGATCTGACGAGAGCGTGACTGTCAACCCCACGGGATCTTTGGACAAAAGAAAAGATTTGTCCGCTATGCTGGTTTACTACTGATGTCTCGATTTCAGAACAAAGTGTTTTTGAAGCCTTTCCGCTGTTTAGACAATACACGTATTTTTGATAATAGACTAAGAATTTGGGCAAGTGCTGAAAGTTTCTTAAACTCGAGCTTAAAATTATCAGATATTGAGGATTGTCATGAAAGGTTTCATAACATAACAACAATCATCATTTTTACTACCTGTACCCTCGTAAACAAACGTTTTTTCAACCCTTTCTAATGTTTAGACATCATCCAATAATCTTTCGTGCAATTTGATACAGAAAACATGTCAAAGATTTCCTCAACCAACATAAATAGTTTCTCAATTCATATGTTCCCAGTACTGGAGTTTCTTAATCATTTGGCGATGTGATTGTTGAGTTTCCTATGAGGAGTTTCCTATAAAACATATGCGTACTGAAGAAGTATCTTCCGAGTAAACTGACGCAGGAAAAACAAGTGGAAATATGGTGAAAATAAGCTGTGTTCAATTATCAAAACGAATAGCTTCTTAAGTTATGTTTTTCCACTTCTAAAGTTTCTTGATTTTTGGTGATCTAAGAGTTTAGCTTCTTTTCTTATAAATGGTTTCTTACAAAAATACTAAACGAGTTAGGACATCCGTATTTTGATCCGGGGGGGGGGACATGACTTGCGGATGGACGGAGGTCTGCCGCCCGGTTTTCAAAAAGCTACCCTCTTCTAATTACCGACAGTTGCAGTCCTACCCACTTTTATGATGAATTTTGGCGGAAAACTACCCATTTTTTACAATTTTTTGTCAATTCCTGGTAAAGCCACCCATGTTTAAGGAAAATCTGCCGAAAAAGGGACCCTTATTTAGAGAATTTTGGACCCAAAAGACTACCCAAATGGGCGGCACATACACGTACTCTCAACATGTTATGTTACCCCCCCCCCCCCGGGATTTTGATTAAATGTTGATTTACTTTGTTGTCTAGATTTTTAAATTCTTGTTTGTGTCGTTTCAATGTCCTCGATTGACCGAAGCCGAACCGCTTTTTGCTGTATGGATTTGGTCATTCAACGGATCATCTGAGGGGATTGAAAGTTTTGATTTGCTCTTCTCATTGCCATGCGCCAGTTTTGCGACATTCGGGGAAACGCATGAAATATTTTTGTACGTGTATTTGCAACATAATGATATGATGTAGATGTCTTGTTGTACACGGAATCACAGCATATCTTTACCTCAAATTGAATTTAATTGTGAAATAGGTTTATTGAACCCAATATTCATTCTGCTTATATGATTTTGGCGGCTCCAGATGGGGCATAAAAGATAGGGGGCTCATCAGGTTCGCATAGCACAGTGATCCAGAGCATGGAATAAATGTCAAAACACAAAGCCTCTCAAATGCAAAAACTGTTAAGCTCATCTTAAAGGCTCTTATTCAACCAGCATGCTTTGCTGGCGTCATCTCTTAGTGGGCCTTTGTTGTCGCCATTTTCATGGTCCATGAAAATGGCGACAACAAAGGCCAGCCCAGAGGCGACACGTGCAAGGAATGCTGGTTGAATAAGAGCCTTTAAAGAGGACACTCTGAGCTATTCAGAACAAAAATCCGTACTTAAATCGGACCAACGAGTGCAGAGAAGTTGCAGTTTGAAGTTGACCAAAATTGTCAGGTCATGTTTTTGTTTACATTTCCGGTCTATCACTTTTGAAATGGACCTAAACCAAATATTTCAAATTTTCATTTCTCCAGTTGTATTCATCCGATTTCGATAAACTTTTTTTTAGATTAAATCTCAATGTCTGCACAATTAAACAACGTATGAGTTTTATGAATTTACGTCGATTTATGTCTTTATTTGGCACACATTTTTCAAGGAGTGTTTTTAGCAGTAAAACAGCACGAGACCCGTAAAATTCTTCTTTCCTAGTGCAAACAAAAAAAGTGAGGAAAAAAGAGTCTTAGAAACTCATTTCCCACTAAACTTTAGGTATCGATGAAGATTTCTGCCAAAGGGTTCGTTCAGATTCGTTCAGGTAAAGATTTTATAGCAGATATAAAAGATTGTGTCATTTAGGCCCATTTGTGGTATTTTCTGTGATTTTCTGTTATGGAATGTACATTTTGTTTCTAGGTGCCTCTACTGCATAATTTTTGGTTTTCATTGCACGGTTTAAATAGCAAAGGTTTAAATTGTAAAAAAATAGGAATTATTTCATTATTTAAGAAGCACATTAAGATTTCAGTGACTTGAATCGTACATGGGTTTAATTTGGGTTTGGAAAACCAAGCTTGACATCTATGACTTTTGGGATACAGAGCTCCAGCTGGAAGTACAACTTCCGTGTGGTGAGTGGCAGAAGGATTTCAGTTATGATTAAGTCCCAGAATTTGTCGGCGATTTTGACACCCAATCCTTGAGTACAAATTATGTTTCCAGTAACATTTTTCACTGCGAAACCCCTGAAGTATTTTTATTTCGAAACCCCTGAAGTATTTTTGTTTAACACAAAACAAAGCATTGCTAAGACTCATTGCCTAACAGCAAAGTCACATAAGAAGAACAGTATCAGAATTCTAGTAGAACAGTACTTCAATAAATAATGACCCCCTAGTGCCAGAAAATTCACAATAAAATTATAAAAGTTTACCCCGTTCCCTGAATGTTCTGACAAAAACTACCATGAATGCCAATATGACCAGATATTGGAGCATCCTTTCCCCTGGGTTTTTGGTCTATGAATTAAATTTCTGTTTCACAAGTCATCAAAGAGGAGCAGTCTTAGTTTCATTTATAAGAGATCTCAGAATCCTCAAATTGTTGCTTCATGACATGTTGGGGGCAGTCACAAAAACTATATGGTTATCATAAATCGTTTGAATTTATAGTGACTACGTAGGCTTTGTGTTTATCACATCAATTTTTCTTTAGTTTGTGCCTGCTGTTAACAAATATAAAATTCCAAGAAAATTCACATCTATTTTCGGTTAACGTTGAAGCTGATTACAGGGTCGCACAGGCTGAAAAACATCGTCTGAAAACTATCTGCAACTGACAAGATTAAAACTGCGACTTAAAGAGCAAACCTTTTTGATAAAAATCAAACTTAGAGTTTGTGGGACAAGTTCATAGGAAACTTTGGAAAAAGTAATCGTCACAAACGCAACAAAAATTGTTGCCATCAAATGTCAATGGCATCTTTTTCTGGATGTTCATCAAATTTGTACCAGCCTTAGTCGAAGCTAGACAGAATGCATTGTGAAGTGTCAAGTTCAGGGTTGTAAAAGTAAGGCTATCTATGTACCAAGAAGAAGCTCTTGTTCCAAACATAAGCAAATGAACTATAGTTAATAGATCGAATGGTGAGTTTGGACTAGGGCCTAGTGTACCCAAAGTCATAGATAATGCTAGTCGGCTTGATTTTCATAAACCACGTTGGACCTACTTAAATCTTAATTTGCTTGTTAAATAATGAAATAATTCCTCTTTTTATTTACATTTTAAACCTTTGCTATTACAACCGTGCAATAAAAACCAAAAATTATGCAGTAGAAGCACCTAGAAACAAAATGCACATTCCATAATAGAAAATCACAGAAAATACCACAAATGGGCCTAAATGACACAATCTTTTATATCTGCTATAAAATCTTTACCTGAACGAATCTGAACGAACCCTTTGGCAGAAATCTTCATCGATACCTAAAGTTTAGTGGGAAATGAGTTTCTAAGACTCTTTTTTCCTCACTTTTTTTGTTTGCACTAGGAAAGAAGAATTTTACGGGTCTCGTGCTGTTTTACTGCTAAAAACACTCCTTGAGAAATGTGTGCCAAATAAAGACATAAATCGACGTAAATTCAAAAAACTCATACGTTGTTTAATTGTGCAGACATTGAGGTTTAATCTAAAAAAAAGTTTATCGAAATCGGATGAATACAACTGGAGAAATGAAAATTTGAAATATTTGGTTTAGGTCCATTTCAAAAGTGATAGACCGGAAATGTAAACAAAAACATGACCTAACAATTTTGGTCAACTTCAAACTGCAACTTCTCTGCACTCGTTGGTCCGATTTAAGTACGGATTTTTGTTCTGAATAGCTCAGAGTGTCCTCTTTAAGATGAGCTTAACAGTTTTTGCATTTGAGAGGCTTTGTGTTTTGAAATTTATTCCGTGATTTCTAAAGAGCTGGATCACAGTGCATAGTATGGCACTTGCACACTGGAGATTTCAAAAGGTTATTCAAGGGTGTGTTTGATTGGTACCAATTCTGAAAACGGTCGACTTGGAAGACTCGGAATTTGTGTTTGATTGACTCCCCAATTCCGAAAACGGTAGGTTTGGCAGTTTTGGCAGGCCTGTTGAACCTTCTGCTCCAAAAGGCAGAAGGTTTGGCAGACTTTGGAGAGATTCTCGACTTCATTTGCAGAACTCTGAAAAAGAGGCGACTTTGCTCGTGTTGCTACGGTAATCGGTAATTTTACTCTATGTTGCTAAGCACCAGACTCGTCTTCGTATTTTTCAATTGGAAACCTCGTCTTCGCCAGGATAAATCTGAAACCTGCTGTTTTGAAGAATTTTGTGTTTGATTGGGAACTGTGTTTCCATTTCTGCGAAGTCTACCGTTTTCAGAATTTGGTAAGTTTGGAATTACCAATTAAACACACCCCAAAATAAACAATAAAAAACGAAAGGAATTTATCATCGTACACTGGAGATCTCGTTCGACAGTGCCATACTCTGCAAAGTGGGGTACTCATAAGAGAGCAAAGGGGGATTTAAATTTAGATCTTCAAATTACAAAGCTATACATTATAGCTTTATGGGACTTTTACTTCATGTTGTTCTAAATGGAGACAAAACTTAGCGAGTCAAATACAAAGAACTTGAAAATAAAATTTGAATCGCTTTGGTTGAATAAAGTGACAAACTTTGGTAACTTCTTGCATGAGATACAGCAAGATGTATAAAACAAGGCTACCGACAAAAATAATTCAAATTTATATGAAGCAAAAGATCCGACATAAATGAGATAATGATTTTCTGAAAGCCTGACTCCTGTGCTTCAATTTGATATATGGTTTTCAAAATAGGTCTCTAGGGAATTCGTAAGCAGGGGGACAGTAAAAATTTCTCCTGTGCCACTTTTTCATGGAAATCGAGTAAAAGGAGGTTAAGGTAACTCTGCTTTCTGCTCCAGCGAGCGGTGAGTTGCCGGTTTGCATAACCACTCTCCTCAGAAAACAGTTAATTTCTCCAATACTATTCGGTCTATCGAAAAACGGCAAAAAGGACGCCGTTCCACATAGCCTTGGCAATCGGAAGATATGTAAATCGCAACTTTTTTTAAAGACTGATTTCCACACAGTATAATTTTTCGAGCGGACTGAATTTTACATAATAAAATGTCAGTTACGCGTAGCATTCTATTAAAATTCAAAGCAACATTTTCGCCGGTAAACAAAGGATTTCGTGTCCAATCAGAAACTCTACTGAGTGGAAATCAGCCTTGAGGCTGGCTTTACAAATTGTTCTTTAAAACTTTTGTTGATTTTAGAAAAGTGGATTTATCTCCAAAATTATTCAAAAAATTTTGGTTTTCTTTCGCTATATCTTTAACTAGGTTGTTGATCTACAACTTTACCAAGTCTGACTGAAAAAGCTAGGCTAGATTTGCCGCAATCAAATGCTATATTTCTGTTTACTTTTGCCAGCGAAGGATAGAAACCTTGGTCAACAGATTACCATATTACGAATCAATCTTTCAAACATCAGCTTTAGAATAATTTTCTGCAATGCTTCCATTGGCGAAAGAATGAACGTGATCTGTTGGGAATGCTGGAGGGGCATCGCCATAAATGGTCGGATTTTCAAACAAAATCAATTTAAAAATAAGGAAGTCTGAGACGACGATGAGAATGTTCAAAAACCCTTTCTGAAAGTTGACTTTGAATATTACAACTGTCCACTTGTTCGTCTTGGTAAATTTTTATCTCAAACGCAAGTCGGCGTGGATGGCCTAATCATCGGCATGGCGTCCAATTTGGACGTCCGCTAAAGTTCTGACGACACCTTCGCAGTTATCTTATTGTAATTGTTTCATCATAGCAAACCTAAGTGAATGCCGGGGGAAGGAATAAGACGGTCCATAGAGTATATCTCAAAATCTAGCAAGTAGAAAAGAGGTTTGCAAGGAATATGGAATGATATATGGCTGCACTTCAAAACATTGATAGATGAAATGATGAAATTGACTACCGGGTGAGCCAGAAAAAAGTTCCCATTTTTGACAATTCATAGCACCAAGACTGCTCCACGGATATGAATCATTCAAATTCTAGATAAACGCCGAAAGATCAAGTATTTTTGTGATTTTCTCGCTGTCCTACCAGCACTAGAAGTATTCGTAAATGTAACTTTAGAAAAATTCCATCGTTCGAAAATGACTGAAAAGGGCATAAAACATTGATCAGATCGTAAGGACTCTACTAACACTGAACAATAGGCAATGGGCGTTTCACCTCAAGGCTGCTCTCCATATCCAGCGTTTTGAGCGCGCGAGCGCTGCGACCACGATTGATTCCTTCGGTAGCGCTCGCAAGCGCCCGCGATGGGAGTTGAACTTGTTCCTACTCCCAAAGCGCCCAAAATCGGTCGCTTGCGATCAGATTCATAGCTAAATTTTTATCAACTGCGCATGCACCAGTTTGGTCGCAGCGCCCGCGCGCTCAAAACACTGGATATGGAGAGCAGCCTTTAAGAAGGTTCGCATTTTCTGCCCTCCTTCGCATTGGTCAAAGTAATCGCGGCTTTTCAGAAACAAGAAAGACAACAGTATCGAGAAATAAAGAAACTATCTATTCAAAATAAAAACATCGAGAAATACTAAATGATAACCAAGAATATATAAACTGATGCACCCAGGCTTTTAGCGTGCATACATCTGCACAATTAGAAAATTTTTGCAACCACTTTTCATTGGCAGTTGTTTATTTCTACAGATGCAAGATCCAGACAGAATTCTGTGTGAACAAAACACAGATGGAGTCCTTACTGACAAACAAGAATCCAAGGATGATAACCGAGATGCAACCATGACGGCCAATGAAGATTATGCTCACAAGGAACGCTTAAATGACCCATCTGAAGTTGGTTCAATAACTGGTTATGCTGAAAGACAACTTCAGCCTGTGGTTCATACGCACATGAATGGCAGCAGCACGCCAACAAATATTCCTACTATTGAACCAGGAACTTCCAAGAGACAAAAAGCCACATTGCCAGCTTCAAATTTATCTCAAATTGAAGAGTCACAGCAAACTTTTGAAGCGAACAACATAATGTCAAAGGTATTGCAGGAACTTGAAAGAATGGATAAGAGGCTTAACAGCCTTGAGAAAAGAATGGAATTAGTAGAAACATCTGCTAAGATAGGTAACAACAATAGTGATGCAAGTAGCAAAAACCTTACAGAGCAAATGGGTAAAGGAACAATACGATTAAACTGGAACCTTCCTGTTGCTGTAAATGATCCCCATAATAATAATACCAAGATAAGAGACGACTCAGTGTTATCTGAATGCGGTGTACACAGTGGTGATTCAAACTACTTCAAACATATAAATCAGATTGCCAAAGATGAACAAAGGGAGCAAATGCAAATAAACAACAATGGTGATGTTGAATTTTCACAACTTCATCAGGCATCACCTTCGTCATTAGCAAATACAAATTGTCACCAAATAGAATCTTTGCATCACCATGGACCACTTTTCGGTCCAAATACAATAGAGGAATGGCAGTGGTATAGGCAGTCGTGTAAGTCTTTCATACAGAAATCCGTAAGCCACTTCTATACCCGTCAAGAAGTTGTCACTTCTCTCTTCAGAGATAATTCAAAGGGAAATGCCAGGCGAGCGCCATTGTCACCAAACAGGTTGCGTGCGCTTTTGGAAGAAGCTAGAAGAATGTATCCTGGCATATATCAAAGCCTAAGCAAAGAGGAGATAGCAGACGCAATTAATTCTAAGTGCCATGAGATTGGGTTTAGTCCTTGAAAGAAAGTGAACTATTTAAGAAGAATCATGGTAGAACTGCCTTAAATGTTTGTAATCGCAAAGCTCGCGTTCTAACGCCCTGGTTGCGGTAAACCAGATTACCCTGTCAAAGTCATGTGCGAATGATGAATTTCCCGAAAACGTTTGAAAATGTTCATCCTTAAAATAATTCTTTAATGGTAAGTAGAAATCAACGAATTCAGGATTTCAAAGAAGTGAGTTTTGTAGACATTGATTCCAATTAGAAATGGGTTTTGTACACATTGCAAAATTCCAAAACAATTTCTTTATAGCTTAGAGTAGGTCTAAATCTAATCATGCAATGGCCTGCAGTTATTTGCATGAAAGAACAAATAGAAGTTCCCCCTAGAAAAGGTTTATAACCATGCCAGTCAAATTAGCTTTAGCTGAAAACTTGTTTCTTGCGGCAAATGAACCACCACTGTAATGATGGATATGGTCAGAAATTGTAAATATTTGTCGAAAAAGCAAGAGCCCCGACTTCTCTGAATACCAACAATAATTTTACCAACATATGCCAATCGTAAGACGGGCGGATGGCTGAAAAGTTCCTTTGATTCTAGGATCTTGGGCCATGGGTATGCCCAATTAAGAGAGGGGTCATAAAGTATCTGCTATATGGGGGTGGATGATTTTCAAAAATTAATGGCCCATCCGAGATTCCTATTCACTTATTTATGGCCAAATAGCAAGAACTATGATATATTTCAGTACCCCATAAAATCATTTAGTTTTTAGAATGTAGGCTCGATGATTTTACCCGGCAGTGTAATTTCAGAAATATAACTTAAAAATGAAGCTCTGGTTAGCCTGGACTAAACAAGAGAAGGAGAAGAAAAGGAATGAACAGAAAAGCAAGTGTCAAGTGGGAAAACGTAACAGAAAACAATGTTTGCAGCATTTTACAGCTGTTGCTAAGCTCCAGAAAGAACATTTTATGATAAAAGTTTTATGGCCCCATGAGGTAAATCTGATTATTTTTCATAGCCCCAAAAGGTCATGGCAGAATTTGTCATGGCCCATCCAAATATCATCCACCCCCAAATAGCAGATACTTTATGACTGCTCCCTAATGGCAGTCCTTCTCTGTTTTTACTTTTTCAATATTTCTTTTATTATGTTTGTAACGTTTCCAACAAGTAGCTTGTATTCTATTTTGTTCAGAACAAAGCAATGTAAAGCAAGAGTAAACATATCATCTCGGTAGCAAACAGTAAAATGTACTAAAGTAATTGTATTTGATAAAATAACAGCTTTCCTTTAATTTCGCAACATGACAATGGGTGAAAATATTTGTTTAAAAATAATGAAAATCAGTGTTCATGATGCATAATCTCTCATTTTCATAATTTTCGGAAACAGACTTTTATATAAGGGCAATGCCTTCATACGTGGTGCCCTCATATCCGCATCCTTTTCCTGTCGGTCTTTTCAACTAAAATCCGAGATTCTAATAAAGTGCTTTCTTAAATGAGGATGAATCTCTTGTTTCCCTGTGCTCTTTGACTTGATGTTGGCGCTGCAGTCAGCAGAGACTCATAATATTACTCTGAAAAACCTCACTCTATTTAGACCCAAACTTCGCGATTCCTAGAGTACCAATCAGATTGCAAGATTTGTGAATAACTATTGTTACAGTGTAAATGTGATAGAGTTTTCGATTCGATTGAAGAATTGAAAACACTCCCACGAGATTGAAATTCGAAGCCGTGATTCCATCATAATTCCATTTGACGATTGAAGAAAATAGGGCCTACTTTTTCACTATTTCGTCATGAGTCCCTATTGAGCAGGGTTTACCGCAAGGATACAAGGGACTCATTTTCATAAGTCTAATCTCCAAGTGCTTCTGTTGCTCCAAATTTTCACTCAACTGGTCCAGTATTTATTCGTGATGTTCAGATGCAGGCCCTTGGCCAAAAAAGCAACAAGGTGTAACAATTAAAACGAGGGAATGATCTGGACGGGTTAACGGCAAGAAAATACGGAAATACTTGGAAACTAGTTACTTACAACTCCGGAAAGAGTCCAGCATGGAGCGTCTTATTCTTGCTTGAACTGTGTTCTTGTAGGGAGCTGAAAGGTAAGCACAAACACTAAGCATCCCTCTACAATGTAATTCGAAGAACTAGCAGATTCATTATGGCATACCCGCGGGAGTGGTACATAAAGACTTAATGCCACAAAGCGGCATTTTGCGAGAGAGTGGAAGTTTACTCAATCAAAGGTCGCTCAGCCATAATTTTTTTCAACTTATAAAATAAAATTTCTGCTCGCTCGCAAAATGCCGCTGTGTGGAAATGAGTCGGAACATGTTGAGAGTATGGATATGTGCCGCCCATGTAACTTATTTCCATTGAGCTGCATTTTGCGAGCAGTAACTTCTATTGTTTACGAGAGAAAATTTCGCTCTGAAATTGCAAAGAAAGTTACGGCTAAGCAACCTTTAATTGTGTAAACTTCCGCTCGCTCAAAAAATTTAGCTCCCTTGAACTAAGCGTTAAGGGCGGGCTTCTGGCTCAAAATTCTCCAAAGGAGGAGGGTTCATTTTTGGCAAATTTTCATTAAACGAGGGTCGGTTTGGCTGAAATCAGGAAAAATAGCTGAGAAAAGCTTTCTGAAAACCGGATGGCAGACCTCCATCCATCCATCCATAGGTCATAAACCCCCCCCCCTTCTCCCTGGGTAGATACCTGGCTAGTTACAACTGCAATAAGGAGCAAGCAGATTCTTTTACAATGATTACGTCAGTTTATAAAATGACCGTCTACTAACGTCACATCTATGAACGATGCATGTTTCCAACCTATATATATCTCTCTCCCTTTCTCTTTTGGAATAGACCCATTTACGGAGAGAAAAGCATCATGGGTAATAGGGGCATATTTTGATTGTTCGAACGCATGTTTCAAGAAATTATTTCATGCCTCTCACCTCGGCGTACCATCCAATTCTGGCTCTTATTCGCTCAAAATTTCATCAAAGTTCATGGAAACAACACAGCACTTACCTGAAACACAGGACTTTGAAATTTTAATCGCCTTTTCTGCATGGACTTTGCTAAATTTATGTGCTTCCTTCACAAACTGCGCCCTTCTTCGTGTTTCATACTCAATCACAAGTCTTTACCGGTAGACCCCGGCTCCTCTTTTCGATTGCCAGAACCATATACAACACTGCATTCGCTTGATTTCCAAAATGAAGGCCCCTCGCATCCTTATTTCAAGTTACAAAAAGTCTCCTTGCCGCATCTTTCTTCGTTCACAAAAAAGTACGGTTGTAATATTTCATTTGATGTTTTTGAGATTCTGCAAATTCTCAAAGCGATTCGAACGCACCTGAAACCCTTCTGAAACGGTCTAGAAATATTGAAATATTGTCAAACTTGTCACGGGGTGAGCCAAAGGGTAATCCAAGAAAGGGACAACGGGGGTAAATTTTCTGAAACAGATCTTATATTTATGTCGCCACTATTTTTATAGTATACTTAGTTGCTTAG
The DNA here is from genome assembly GCA_964020215.1 of Aurelia sp. 3 sensu Dawson et al. (2005). Lineage (NCBI taxonomy): Eukaryota > Metazoa > Cnidaria > Scyphozoa > Semaeostomeae > Ulmaridae > Aurelia > Aurelia sp. 3 sensu Dawson et al. (2005). The sequence goes on along the minus strand of OZ026574.1, from coordinate 17,857,034 downwards.
AGAAGCTGCGTATAAGAAACTCAACAATCAGATCGCCAAGCATTTAGGAAATTTCAGTGACGGAAAACATATTTTAACAAACTATTTATTTTAGAGCTAATTCTTGGCGCGTTTTTTCTTTATTTTCACTCTGTATCGTAACTTTTCAACCGTACTTGAGCAGTGTGCAAACATTGGAAAGGCTTTGAAGTTTGTTTCGAAAGTAGATGTCACAATTGTTTGTGGAGCATTTAGAAAACATTTAAGAATCTTATGAAAACTCAAAATATGACAATTTTAGAAAATTTCAGTGGGATTAAATTCTTAGTTTCCTGTGAGCGAACAGAAAATGTATTCCTGTGAGTGAGACAAGTGGCTAGTTTGTAAACACCCCTAAAGGGCTTCTTCTTCCTAGACTAATGAAAGGTAGAAATTGAACGAGATATACATGAGAACATGGAACATTCTGAAATATTAAAGGAAAAGAATAAAGATTTACTGCAGCAACTACTGAAAATTTTTGAGGGGGACATGGCCCCTATGGACTCCCCTGGATCTCGATCCCCAAAATTCTGCTAAAAAATATGAAAGAGTAAAGCTGATGGGTCATTATTCAAAATTCTAATTTTTCAATCGTCAGATCACATCTTCAATGTAGATCCTAGCATTGACCGCCTTTGATATGTTCTTTTACATTTTTGAGTGACTCCTGCTTATTGTGTACCAGACTCTAGACACGATACTGCTGCATATCTGCTTCAGATGATGGGACTGATGAGGGTATTGCAAGGGTAAATTATGGGAATGCAAGGGAAGCAAGAGTATCTTCTATTTTTGTTGAATGTCATACACGTTTTTATACAAGAAACTTGGATCAAGCCATAGTACTGAAAGTTTCTTAATTGTTCAGGGTGAACATTGGTTGATTTTAGTACTAAATGTTTCTTAATTTGTTTCTTATTTTTTGAATGCATGAATTATTGAGGCCTCCAGGGGTTATGGGGGACAAGGGTACTTGCCATTTTTATTTATGGGAACATAGGAGCATCTCGCAATTTCTAGGTATAGGGAACAAGGGATCAAAGGAATGCTTTTCGAGGAAATGGGGAACATTCGGCATTTCTTTTTGGGGAGCATTCAAAAAAATTATTGGGAACAAGGCAGACTTTTTAGAATTTTTAGGGAACACGAGAACACAGACCCCTTGGGGGGCCTCATTATTAAAGGGTCTCAAACACTGCTACAGATATGTTACTGGACATTTAATGCCAGTGTTCTGTTATCCCAGGGGGGGTACTCCCTAACTTTCAATAGGGGGGGTCCGTGCCAATATTTGGGGTCCCAAAATTTATGTTAAATCAATATTTGGGGTCTGTGAATTACAATATGGACCAAAATTCAATATTTGGGGTCCACAAATCTGAAGACAGGAAGAATCGTGGAATTTGTCTTGCATTGACTTCACATGGAATGCAGTGTGACCTTGGAGTTGCGAATCATGAAATAAATGCTTTGGTATCATTCAAAAATTTAGAAAGACCAAGAAGCTCCAGTCAAGATCATTAAAAACATTATAGGAGTCCCGAAATAGATAACAATATTTGGGGTCCCCAAAACATCAGGCTTAATATTTAGGGGTCAGCAAAGAAATAGTGGCATGGACCCCCCCGTACTGAAAGTTAGTGAGTACCCCCCCTGGGTCTGTTATGCTCAAACAAATACTCGCATTTTTTATAAGAAACTAAGAATTTGAGCCAGTACTGAAAGTTTCTGAAAATTATCAGATTTTGAGTACTTTGGGTTTCTTACGAGTTTATTAAAGATTCCATAACAATCTTCATGTTCATGCCCTCATACTCAAGTACATCCCGAGTATTTATGGTACAGGCAACAAGTGAATTAAGCAAAACTATGTCAAGGATTTCCTTCGTAAAAATAAATGGTTGCTTAAGTTATATTTTCCCAGTACTAGAGTTTTCTTAATTTTTTGGCGATCTGAGAGTTGAGTTTCTTATAAGCAGTTCCTTATAAAATACGTGTAAACGGTTGGTTAATATTACTCAGTAATTAAGGCTTAGCGACACTTTCCTTGCATTTTACTTTCAAAAGTTTCTTTCTACTTCTCAGCCATAGTGCCAGAGTTTTTTGAAATTTTCGCTATTTTGGTACCAGTTTCTTATAAACCAGTTTCTTATAGATAAATGTGTATCTTTATGTCGGAGTCGGAGCATGTACAGAAACCCACCTCTCTTTACAATAAGCTGATCCGAGCATCTACCACCAAAACTAATTGCTGACAGACGAATGTACAAAGAAAGTGAAGAAGATGAAGTGATGGAAAAAAGCAAAGCGTTCTGAATGTATTTTTCTATTATTGAAATTTCCTAAATGCTCGGCCATCTAAGTTGAGTTTTTGTAAGCAGATTCTCTAAAAAAAACTAAGAATACCATAAAAAAGTGGCGACAGAAATATAAGATCTGTTTCAGAAAATTTACCCCCGTTGTCCCTTTCTTGGATTACCCTTTGGCTCACCCCGTGACAAGTTTGACAATATTTCAATATTTCTAGACCGTTTCAGAAGGGTTTCAGGTCGTTCGAATCGCTTTGAGAATTTGCAGAATCTCAAAAACATCAAATGAAATATTACAACCGTAGTTTTTTGTGAACGAAGAAAGATGCGGCAAGGAGACTTTTTGTAACTTGAAATAAGGATGCGAGGGGCCTTCATTTTGGAAATCAAGCGAATGCAGTGTTGTATATGGTTCTGGCAATCGAAAAGAGGAGCCGGGGTCTACCGGTAAAGACTTGTGATTGAGTATGAAACACGAAGAAGGGCGCAGTTTGTGAAGGAAGCACATAAATTTAGCAAAGTCCATGCAGAAAAGGCGATTAAAATTTCAAAGTCCTGTGTTTCAGGTAAGTGCTGTGTTGTTTCCATGAACTTTGATGAAATTTTGAGCGAATAAGAGCCAGAATTGGATGGTACGCCGAGGTGAGAGGCATGAAATAATTTCTTGAAACATGCGTTCGAACAATCAAAATATGCCCCTATTACCCATGATGCTTTTCTCTCCGTAAATGGGTCTATTTTTGACGCTTTTAACGGTCTGAGTCTATCCTTCATAAAAGATATTTTTCAAGTTAGATCTCGTCGTACAGTAAAGTCCCGCCTTTAAGAAACTGCATTATAAGACACTCGGGCCTGATTTTGGTAAATAAAATACCTGTCTACAAGAAACTACCCAGGCTGATTCATGTTCAGTTTCTTTTACGATGGTACATAGTAATATTTTATGGCATATATTTGAATATGGCTCCAATAAATCTCAGTTCTCTAGAAATAAGAATGAAAGTTTTAAGCCCAAATTATTATAATTTCAAGAAACTTTCAGCACTGACCCAAACTATCAGCTTCTTGTTCAACTGCGTGTATTTAAAAAACGTTTTCTTAACAATTTTGACAGCTGTTTGGAATACAAAAGTGTTTCTTATACCATGGTATACACACCCTGCTTTGCGGAAATATATTCTAACATAAGAAAGCAATCAGGCTGTTTTCGTGAAATGAGTTTGTTAAAGGCGGGACTTTACTGTATCTCGTAATTACTAGTCACGAAATCTTAATAATCTATCATTACAGGCCAAATCAGGTTACTTTCGGTACTGACATAGGAATACAGAGTTGGAAATGTTTACCAAATGAGTTAAGATTGGCTGACAACCTTAAAGGCAGTCTGTCACGTATCTGACTGGATGGAATAAATTCAGAGCTCATCACAACGGATTTCTTTGTGAATATGTTCATTTAGAATGAAGGAAGGATTCTCTTTATGACTTTCTACGGTCGTAGAAAGTCAATAGAATCAGCAGCTATTCAAAACTCTTATTCTTTGTATTTTCCTGAACAGCCAATCAGATATGTGACTACCTTTAATTGTTTCAAAAAGTTAATTACTCAATGGTATGGTCACCTGGCGAGTTGTAATTATAATTAGGGCTCTGAAGCCATATGGAAACAATACACAACAGTTAAAGTATTGTTGATGCTCAGACGTAGAATTACTATTTGAGTAAGCGTGCAGCATAAAATAAGTTAAAAAGAGGGTTCAAAGGGGAAAGACATGCAAAATGAAGTTGATTTAACAGAACGATGTTGATGCTGACGTTCCATTTCCAAGTTTCTCCCTTTGTCATTGAAATGCTACAGTTTACCTTTACATCAGCAACTTTATTTGTTCAAGTGACTAGCGTTGCTAATACATGACCCGATTTAGACATGCGAAATTACAAAATGCCAGTGAAGATTTTATCCATGCCATAAATGTAAATATAACTTTTGGATTCAGTCTCCTTAGCCGGAACATCTCCCAAACACTTACCGAGTGTCCTGAAAAAGTTTCCTGATTTGAGCCCTATTTCAGTAAAAGTACATGTCATCTAATAAAAATTCAAACAGGAATCTGTCATGCAATGCCCAACTTAGATCTGAGCAGTTGCTTCAATGCTGTATCTGCGCATCTTGATTTTCTACCAATAATTTCCTGAAAAACGGAATACCTGCAAAGGTCACAAAAAGCCGAAAACGACTTTTTATACATTAAATCTAAAAACTTACAATACAGATTACCTAATAACACTACTTACAAAATACTATACCCTACTACTAGAACAATACCATTTGGAGCAAAAAACTATGACTACCTCATGGCAACATAAAACTGAAGACACGAACATAGCAGTACACGTAGCGACTTGAAAGACAAAGACAACGAAAAACAGTTTATTCGAAATTGTTAAACCTGCAGCTCAAACAAACAGAAATCGAGCTCTTTTAACAAATTCCAGCAGTGTGGAACTTCAGCTCCTATACAAGGACCCCAATTTTGCCCGTAAAACCACGATTTTGCTTCTTGTTTACAGAAAAAGTACACTTAGCAAGGCAAGATTCTGTGGTCCGCACTTTGCACCAAGTTCGAGCTCGAATATCAATCTATGAAAATGACCTGCATTTGGATGCTCTTCATGCCTACCACGTCAAACGCAGAAGGAATGTAACATATCTTTATTGCTAGATTTTTCTCTTTTCAAGTGTTTCGAGCTGAATGTTTTTACAGAATCAATATTTTGATGTTTTTCAGCCAGCGAAAAAAATCTGCAAAATTATATGGATCTAAGTTAGCCACTAAGCAAGAAACTGCAGCTTCAACCAATCGAAACGGGACAGTGGTTGTTTCCCTCGAACTATTCAAACAGGAAAACTTTCTTGGGGACACCCTGTCAATTTTTTCGGCACATTAAAAGCTATTTTTGTAGCGGGTATAAAAAAAGTTCACCTGTCGGAAAATCTATTTGAAAAATTAATCTTTGCTTCATCTTTAGCATCATTCTCGCTTTGAGATCTTCGCAAAATTGTGATGATGATGCATGCTAAGAGTACGGCCGACTCTGATAAACGAAAATTTTGTATATAAGATATGGGTCCTTCCAAAACATTTTTGATAGAGAATTAGAAAACAACAGAAAACCTCATCAAAGACAAATGACGGATGTATAGCGTCTAGTTTTAAAATAGAACAACAGATGGGCTGTTATGTTTTTCTAAACATGGCCTAGCCAAACGAGACATAAAAAAACAACACGTCTGCTTCGCAAAACACTCAACTCAGAATCATAAGAAACTTCTCGTAAACAACTTATCAACGCATGAGTTTCGAGTTCCCTCGGGACCAGTCTAACTAGTCTATTCAAAACCATTAACAATAACACAATAACACCTCATCTCCCCTCTTAATTTCGTCCACCCAAAATGTCATAGTTCAGTCTTTCCGGCTGTCTTCTAGCACAAACTGAACGACGTTGAACTGGTACGTTTTGCTCCTCCGTAATGATCTCTGGAACATGGGTTGCATCGTCATTTGATGGACTGAATGAAGGAAACGGTAAGTCATCTTCATCAAAGTCTAATGGCTGATCTCTTGCGCTAACTCGAGATTTCAGTCGCTTAGAATGTCGTCGCCAAATTAAGCCGTCACGAACAAATACTCGATACGACAGCGGGCTTATCTTGTGATAAATCTTGGCACGAACGAATTTGGGTCCTATTCTACTGTAGTTACGTGCCCATACATGGTCTCCTATTTCAAATTCTCGCATCTTTGCCGTACGATCGTGATAAGCTTTCTGCTTCCTCTGTGACTGATCAACTCTTTCTTGGACAGCAGCACGATTTTGATCATCATTGAAACTTTCTTTCACTCTGGGATGAATCAAATCTAAACGAGTACGTAATTTCTTTCCCATCAACAACTGACTTGGAGCTACATCAGTTGTTGCATGTGCTGTAACTCGATATTTCAGCAAAAAATTATTCACATTATAATCAATATTCTTGCTATTCTTTGCCATCTTGTTCATACACTTCTTGAAAGTTTGAATGAATCTCTCAGCCTGACCATTAGCTTGAGGGTGATATGGTGTAACGTAGCAAATATTAATTCCTCTAAGATTGCAAAATTCCTTGAATTCCTCTGAAGTGAACTGTGATCCATTATCTGAAACTAGTTGTTCAGGTAATCCTTGAACAGCAAATATCTTCATTAGAGCTGCTGCTACAGTTGCAGATGTTGCAGTTCTCAATTTAATCACTTCAGGCCATTTAGAGTAAGCATCTTCAACAACTAACCACATAAAACCAAAATATGGACCTGCCAAATCAATATGTAACCTTTCCCAAGGCCTATCCGGAAACTGCCAAGGATGGAGGGGCACCTTTTGAAGATCATTACCACCTTCTTGACATTCACAACAACTACGAGCAATATTCTCAATCTCTGCATCCATACCAGGCCACCAAAAATGTTCCCTTGCTATTGACTTCATACGAACAATACCTGAATGAACAGCATGCAATTCCTTCAACAATCTTTCTCTCAGCTCTTTAGGTACAACCACACGAGATCCCCAAATCAAAACTCCATCACATACGGTAAGTTCAGTCTCACGTCTACTAAAAGCAGTTACTTCACCATCTTTAAAATTCACATTTTTGTTCAATTTCTTTCCCTTGCTAACATCATCAATAACACTCGACAGTACAGCATCCCTCTTTGAAGCATCCTTTACCAACTCAACTGAGACAGGCAAAGTTCCAAACACCTCATATTCTACAAGATCCACCAAAGCATGTCCAGATTCAAACTGTGGGTCAAAGCCACAAGGCAATCGAGACAAACCATCAGCGTTTCCATGTTTGGCAGTTGGCTTGTAAACAATCTCATACGTATATGCAGACAATATGATTGACCACCTTTGTAATCGACTCGCAATTATTGTAGGAATACTTTTCTTTGATCCAAAGATAGTCACAAGTGGCTTGTGATCCGTCACTAACTGAAATGTATGTCCCCATAAAAACTGATGAAATTTCTTCACGCCAAACACTATGCTCAAACCTTCCCTCTCTATTTGCGAGTAATTCTTCTCAGCAGGGGTTAAAGATTTTGACGCATAGGCTATAGGACGTTCCTCTCCATTTGGTAGAATGTGAAATAACACTGCACCAATTCCAGAGCCACTTGCATTACAGGCAAGTCCTAAAGGTAAACTTGGATCGAAATGCATCAATACTGACATAGACATAAGATCATCTTTTAGACCATTAAAAGCAGCTGACTTCTCCGAATTCCAGTTCCATGGAACACCTTACTTCAACAATTCATGCAAAGGAGCTGCACGATCAGACAACTGAGGCAAAAATTTGGCAAAATAAACCACCATTCCTAAGAAACTTTTCAGCTCAGTGACATTAGTAGGCTCAGCAATTTTCTGTATAGCTTCTATCTTCTTTGGGGATGGATGTATACCTTGACTTGAAATAACGTGACCAAGGTATTCAACTGACTCCTGAAGAAAACTGCATTTCTCCTTACGTAATCTTAAGCCATATTCCTTGATTCGTTGAAGAACAGCTTGTAAATTTTGCATGTGTTCCTCTTCTGTTTTCCCTGTGACAATAATGTCATCTAAATAACACTGTACTCCATTCAATCCTTGAAATATTTGATCCATAACTTGTTGATAAATTGCAGGAGCTGAGCTGATTCCGAATGGTAATCTAGAATACTGGAACAATCCTTTGTGTGTATTAATAACCACTAATTTCTGAGATTCTTTATCCAACTCTCTTTGTAAATATGCTTCAGAGAAATCAAGCTTGCTAAACAACACACCACCATTCAAATTTGTAAACATTTCATTTGGTTGAGGCAGAGGATACTGATTAACTTCCATCTTAGGATTAATCGATACTGAAAAGTCACCACACAATCGTACTGATCCATCACGCTTCAGAACTGGAACAACAGGAGCTGCCCAGTCTGAGTACTGCACTGGTGTAATAATTCCCTTCTGCTCCAAACGATCAAGCTCGTTCTCAACCTTCTTCTTCTTAGCATATGGTAATGGACGTGCTTTACGAAATGTTGGGGTTGCATCACTTTTCATGTTGATTCTTGCCTTAACACCCTTACATAATCAAGTTTCTTCCACAAAAACTTCATTGAAATCATCCAATACAGCCTTTAATTTCTTTTCATTCGGAATATAAACGGCAAAAATCGACTGCCAGTCAAGGCGAACTTGATACAATAAATCTCTTCCCAAGAGATTCCTGGCTTTTCCCTTCACTACTCTTGCACGAAATTCCGTACGTTGTCCGTTAATTTCAACGCTAGCATCGAATTCTCCCAATAATGGAACCTTTCCATGAGAATAACTCTTTAATTCCAATGATGCAGGTTTCAATGTCGGGGCATCAAGTGAGTTGCGCCATGTAACCTCATTGATAAGCGTAACGACAGAGCCAGTATCCACTTCCAAAGTGACCGGGTGTCCGTTAATCATAGCTTCAACTTTTGGACATGGTTTCAATTTGTCTGCAACATGATTGGTTTCCTTTGAATCAACAGACAATGCTTCAAAATCTAATATTTCTTCAGAAATATGCTTGACTTGGTTTTGTGCTGAATTCTTACGCGGGGTACGAGGGGCTTTTCGGGGGGCATTGCAGTCTCTTGCATAATGTCCCTCTTTACCACAATTATAGCACTTTACTGATTTCGCTGCACTCGAAAAATTTTGTTTTCCTTTAGAAACTGCTTCATTTCGAGCACTCGTTTCCTTATTTATCCGCTTCACTGCATGAACATCATTAGATCCTCTCGCTGAAAAAGTATTGAACTGATGAGCGTCCTTCTGTGCAGCTTCGGCAGCTTTCGTTATTTCGACAGCTCTCGTAATGGTTAAAACTTCAGCTTCTTGCAATAGTCGACGTTGCCATGCCTCGTTATTCAAACCAAAAACAAATTGATCCCTCAGTGACTGTAGTAGTGGTGTCAAAGCTGGATCTGTAGAGGCTGTAAATTCGCATGTTTTGCTAACCTTCTTAGTTCTGCTTCGTATTCAGCTATTGACTCATTTGGCATCTGTTTTCTGTTATAAAACTTATAACGTTCGGCCATAATCGAAGGTTTCGGTTTATAATAATTTCTCAAAAGATTTAGGAGTTCTTCTAAAGACTTTCCTTCTGGTTCTTCTGGTGAACAGAGCGTTGTCAACTTCTCGAAAGCATCACGTCCAACGAAAAGCAAGAATTGATCGGGTTTCTCCCCTTCGGCGACTTTGTTTACTCTCCAGAAAAGTTTCACACGCGCAACGTAGCTATCAAAGTCTTCTCTTTCATCGAATTCCCCAGGAATTCCAACATACGGCTCTCTTCTTGGCCTAGAAGCTTGTCCAGCCTGTTCAGGGCTATCATCATCGGACATCTTCGCAAAGAAAAAGTTGTCAACTGCGCCAAAATGTTGTGTTTTTCTGAACATGGCCTAGCCAAACGAGACATAAAAAAACAACACGTCTGCTTCGCAAAACACTCAACTCAGAATCATAAGAAACTTCTCGTAAACAACTTATCAACGCATGAGTTTCGAGTTCCCTCGGGACCAGTCTAACTAGTCTATTCAAAACCATTAACAATAACACAATAACACCTCAGGACGCCTGCCATCGTTTGTCCAATTGTTTTGATAATGTCTCCAGATCATCAAGTATAAGGAAATACAATGGGCTATATCTAGAATGCCCAGGCTCTTGATTTAAGTTGCCTTATATCTCCGTCATTTGTCTTTAAACTGCAAATATATTTGACTCACAAGGAAAATTTAAAACTTAAATGCAAACAATCAAAATGGAGACACTCACGAATAAACTTCCCATGACTCTGGTGTGGGATAAATTCTGACAAATTTCCCTCGTCTTTTGTATTCCTCCTTCGCCTCTCTGATCATGCGGAGTTCATCGTTTGTTAAACCTTCGTTTGGGTTCTTTCTAACATCGCCAGCTGATGAGGATGACTTTGCATCAGCATTGCTTGATGAAACTGATCGGTATCTCTACAGTATAATGATGATAAAACATGTAGGTCATCCTGGTTATGAAGATTGCTGGCAATGGCGATTTTTTTACTAAGGCCTCGTTCATACAAGAACGGAACGAACCAGAACGGAAAGGAACTTTTAGGAGGTGTTCACACGGCACTGAATCGACGAGAACTATTAACACATTCCCTCTAGAGGTCAAACTTTTCTAAGGTCATCATTAGACATTATCATTATTTAATAATGGCTCGCGGAAACGCTCCTTGTCGCTCTTGTCTGAACTCCAGAAACAATTATTTGCTTTATGGACTACTTCCACATCCTTCCATTCTGGTCCGTTCCATCCTGGTGTGAAGGGAGCCTAAGATTTCAGTTACAGTTATAAAACTTCAGTTACATGCTAAGCAACCACCAATTCCCTCGAAGTAAATTTTCTTTTGTTTGTAAATCCTGTGGCGCATAAGATTCGGGAGCACTATCCATGATAAAACGACAAAGAGTTTTGCTCTCGAACCTATTTGAGTTATCACAATTCTGACCTGACATCTGATGCTAGGCAGACCCAAGTACAGTATTCATTAAGCTATGCAGAAAGTAGTGAATCCAGAAGACCAAATTATGTGAAATAAAAGTAGAAGACTAGAAAGTATTATTCATGTTTCGCTCTATAGCTGAACTTGCCAAGCTGATTTTGGTGGAAAGACATATAAACCAAATCAGTACAAAGTATACACTGGATGCTGCAAAAGAAACATGCTTTATCTCTGAGATATTACAAGCTCTAATGCCACCATGGGATTGCTTGGGTACATCCAATCTGAGCTGCTTTTTTCCAGGATTGTATGCTCATTGTCTCGCAGCTCTGCAGCTGATCAAAACCGATCCTCTACTCTTGATTAATTTTGATAGTTTTTAGATCTTCTAACTTTCACCAACTGACGACGTCGATGAAATAGAAAAAAAATGGCAATCCAGTGAAGTCCTTTAGCAACGAAAGGATATTTGAATCACTCAGTTTAGGTTTTCATTTCATAATACAACCAAAATGCTTTCGGTTCACTATCTTCTCCAACTTTCTCTGCTAAAGCCTTTTTCCAAAAACGATTGATTAATCATAAAAAGTGCATTGCAGCAAAATCTTTACAATTAAAGAGAAGCTAGGACTGACTATGTCTGAGGCCATTGCAACAGCCCAGGACAGAGAGAAATGGAAGAACATTGTGTATGCCGCCACAGCCGTTCGGGAAGCCGAATGTTCTGAACGATAGCAGTAGTAGTGGTGGTGGTGGTGGTGGTGGTGGTGGTGGTGGTGGTGGTGGTGTTGGTGGTGGTAGTAGTCGTGGTAGTAGTAGTAGTAGTAGTAGTAGTAGTAGCAGCAGCAGTAGTAGTAGTAGTAGTAGTAGTAGCAAAATCTTGAAAAATATCGTTCATAAGCAATTGAAGTATCTTTGGAGCAACGATACATAATAATTAGTGGTCTGGAGTAACTCTGAATACATTACCTGCGCAAGGCCTCGGCTGGAGAATGAACGTCGCAAAGCACCGGATTTAACAGTCATTGGGTCTTTAGCAATAAAGCCTGCAAACAAAACGGTAGGAACGCGTCAATATCAGCAAAAACGAAAAAAACCACTTTTGGGCATTCAGGCTCCTTTGTTTCCCACCTTTGGATATCTAAATTCAAGAATGCAAGGCATGATATAGGATTCTAAGTAATCTATATTTCTCATGACTCTTAAAGTGACATTTAAAGGGAGTCCCAAATAACCTGCTCTACATTTTATGGCTACTGGGGCCAAGCTGTAATTTTGGCCGTCCCATTTCTGACTGTGTTACATGGGATACTCTCCTCCGTGAGGTTTCTTTAATGTTTTCCTTCATTAGTTCCGTTGTGCCGTGGTCCGCGGTTCCGTGTACATGGGAGATATTTCAACGCTGAATATGAGGCCTTTTAGCCTATTTCAACGCAGAATATGAGATTTTTGACCTATCGATAAGATGCTTTTCATTGACTGGATATTCTTTCCATCAGATAAATTAGATTATTTGGTATCATACCTGTTAGGTTAAACAGATCTGTCATGAGATTCGCCTTGATTTTTAAATCCAAAGGAGATTCACTAAAACGAGACAAGTATGACTGAGTTCAAAAGCCACAATCCTGTCGAAAAGAAGCGGAGAATTAGGCAAATTAAAGTATTTTCGTGACGTTTCCTAACACATTGAGGCAAATCCTATGCCTGGGGCATTTTGATCCCCCCTCTCCTAAGTCAATGTTGAGAAGCTTAAATGGTTTCTGATTCAGGCAATATTGAAAAGGGGGCGGATGCCACGTAATCACAGACCGAAGTAGCGCAATTCTGTGACTTTTCTCAAGTATTGTGGCTAAGGGCAAACCTCCACTTGCGTTAGGTTTGGATGGCGGGCAGCACGTTTGTCTAGGGAGCATGCTCTGTTACTAGAGACTATGCTTACTAGGTAAACGCGCAGGTCGCCGACTAAAACTACTCTAGTGGAGGACGGCCTTAAGACTGTAGGCCAAGAAGACGCATGATTCAGAAATGGAGTTTAAACAAACATCAATTGAGATTGACTGTGATCTTTTTTCCAACTCAACAACTTTTCCTCCAGAAAGAAACAGTGTCGTCCTACAGAATACAAACGAATCTCTGATAACAAAGAAAAGAAACGTTAAGGTTCACAGACAGTGGAAATGAGTTGAAGGAAACTCAATGCATGGGATAAAAGCAAAGAAATACGGCAATTTCACAGACAGTACTTACCACGCTAAAGATGGTGACAAGTTACATTCTAGCAGCCAAGGCTTTAGTTCCTCATCAATGAGAATGTCAAAACCGTACAGCTCTACAAGAGAAAAATCACAATTAAAGACAAAGGAATTCCATTCAATCGGTTATCATTAAAATATAACGTTGAATTGTTCAAAAGGATGATTATATTGCTGTAATACCGTGAAAAGTCCAAAAAGCATATATTGAAAGCTATTGGAGCATGTAAGGATCTAAATTCCATAAAGTGAAAACTCTTTTCTGCAGAAGTTTTGTTGATTTTCAAAGAACTTAAAGAGAACTATGTTGCAAATATAAGAGAATAAACATGCTTGTAAACTGAACTTAAATGACTTGAGGCTTAAGAATACCTTTGAGAGCGATTTCAGATATTCCAAAAAGCGCTTGTTTAGTTTCAAGCAAAAGTGAGCTTACTGTTATTTTTGACTGGAATTACGGCATCATAAATGGCTCTAAAGGGAATAAATCAATATTTTTTTGCTCTGATACGGCTTACACTAAAACAAAATTCCCCACTCTTGTGACTTCCAATACAGATGAATCTCATGGGCTGGGTGCTTTTGGTACAGTTAAATATAACGCGTTAAGTGGAATAAGTCTTCCTTATGTGACCCAATCCAAAATTATTTTGCGTCAAAATGTGGGCAATTACTTCCATCACAAGTATACAAAATTTCATGAAAAAGAACACCATAGGATGACAAGTTATATCATATGGAATATTTCAATCATACCACCAGTGGAATATGTTGATCTTTTGGGGCTCCTAACTTCAAACCTACATAGCTTACGATCAGAAACTACTTTTGGAATCGGAGAAAAAGCATGGAATACTAAATCTTTAGTCAATATGATGGAACCTCGTTTTTAAATGGCAATTATACTTGCTTTGCCACTCAAATCGTGTCTATAAATTTGTGGAAGAAAAGGACACTTTAGCCAAGTTCAAAAAAACTTAAATAAAAAGCGGGTACCGTAAAAGCTCTATTAAGCCCCCGGGGGGGCTTATTTAATTTCGGACCTTCCAGAGGGGGGGCTTAATAGAGAGGGGGGCTTATTAGAGAGGGGGGGCTTATTCACAAAATCAAGTGACAAGGATATATTTGGTAGCTTTTCAGTTCTTTTATCCCATAGTTTGCGGAATCAAGGTACAATTTTACGGCTGAAATACGTAAATTCGACACAGTTTTTATTCCAAAACGTGCCAAAATTAACATGGAAGGTAGTGTAGCTAAATGAATGGAAAATATTTGGTAAATTCTAGAATCTTGTATAAGGGGGGGGGGCTTAAAAGAGAGGGGGGGCTTATTTCAAATTTTGACTCACAGGGGAGGGGCTTATTAGAGAGGGGGGCTTAATAGAGAGGGGGGGGCTTAATAGAGCTTTTACGGTACTTATTTTTGCCGCAACCAGGACCGGATAAGTAAAAAAGGCACAACTGTTGAAAAGATACTGCCCCCTGAATATATAAGCAATGATATTAAAAATTGGTCTTGTTTCACTGCCGATATATACAATTATATGCCATTTCAAAACTTACAAAAACAAATGAAAATGACGAGCAAGACTGCACCGATTTTCCTTCCAGACAAAAATGACCCATAAATGTATCAATATGCAATATGTCTCTTAGGAGGATGGAATCCTTCTGCATAAGTTTCTTGTAAATGGAGGAAGACTTTCTCATCCTCCCAAGTAGACTTGCTCCAAATCTATTTCGTGGTATATCAACACTAAGGAAAATGACTACCTCTGCGGGCGTCCTCTTCGTAATTTAGGCCTTCGCAGAGGTAATCATTTTCCTTAGTGCTGATATACCACGGAATAGATTTGGAGCAAGTCTACCTCCCAAGAGGATAGCAAGTACGGAAGATTGTTAGAAATATTAATAAAACTGGTGCATGGTTTTAGGACATTTTTTAAGTTTGTTAAAGTGACTTTCTCGAAGAATCCTTTGTAAATCTCAATGAAGTAACCGATTTTAGCCAGGAAAGATTCTAAAAATAACGAAGGGAATAAATAGTCAACCAGACAGATGACAACTAAATAGCCAACTTAAAGTGCTACTGAAATGAAAACGACAAATTTTGCTTTTTCACTCGTTCTGACGAAATCAACATCGCTGATTGCGAAAATGGCACTAATTTTTTATCTGTGGGGTGGGGAACAGTGAGTTTTTGGGGGGATATTTGAAGGGAGGTCGATTGACAAGAGCCTGGAGCGAGTGACGTATTCCCGTGGGCACATATCATTTCATGAGTGGCTTGTGACTGTCGAAGCATGTTGAATTGATCAGGTTTTCCTCGGATAATGTCGGACAGCAGGGATAGCAGCGATATTTCTCAGTTAATATTGGCGGAGAACATCTGGTTGACAGGGAAGACGACTATGACAATTTTGGAGGAGAATCAGCGCCGTTTGAGATATATTAAGACTAATCTCTCGCACCCTCAATACAGCAAGATACCCTAGGCCCAGTGACGATGAACACGAAGCAGAGAAGATATTGATTTGATTGATATCGATGGACTCAAGGTTCAAAGGCAGGGAATCAACGTATGTAAGGTAAGTCTTATGATAAGTTCTCTTTTCATATTATTTACAAGCGGAAGCTTTTTAATAAACATTATTTCATCCTCTGGCCTTCAAACAACACTTATGAATTAGATATTACAAACTACTGTTGCTTTGATAATTAGGTAGCAGTAGCCTTCAAACGGAATGCAGCTTTCTGACTATTCCAGCAGAATGCCATGATTAATTCCAGTTTTGCCTTAAGGCCTTCATTTAAAAAGTCCATATCCTTCTTCGAAGATCAAGGTGTACAAGAACAGGGAGTAACTCATTTTTAAAGACTGCCTGCAAGTCAACATTAAAATCACCAAAAGGAATAAGTCAAGATGCCTTTGCTTCAAACAAAGAAATAAGCCAATTCAAGAAATTTCATCCAAGAATCCTGTGAGTTATTGTTCTCTTCATGAATGTTCTAACAAGTAATAAAAAATTCAAAAGTTGCTCTGAAAAGAAATACTAATCACAGTGAAAGAAATAACGTTGTTCATAAACATTAAACATTAATGGCAAATTGAGAGGAGGGTTTGGTTCCAATTATTACCAATCTTGAATCTCGTCTTAGTCCTAAAACGTCGCAAAGGCAAGTCCTAGACTGACTGATGAGGAATATCACCTTGCATAAGCAAAATTTCACGATGCAGCCTGGTTTGATAAACATTCAAAAGCATAGCATTAAAGATCGAATTGTAATAAATATGCGAAGGTAGGCAGATTGGTTTTTCTATTACCACTGACTTCGTCTTTATTTTTTGCTTTGAGCATTGACGTTGCGACAGAATGAGGGACATATTATGACTTAGAAGTTTTGCAGGAGCCAGTAAAGAAGAAGTATGATGCTAAAGATGCCCTTCTGCTAATAATCAGAAGACAGTAACTCACTTTCTCGAAACGCATGGTAGAACAAGGTGGATGCCTTGATTCCGATGATTTCAGTCTCTGTAATGCATAGTAGGAGATTTGGCTGCAATGCGATTATGAGTTGCCTTAACAAGAACGAAAGATGGAATGACATCTCGAACGCTGATAAATCACGAAAATACTTACCAAAACAGCAACTTTTATATGGAACAAACATCCTGCAAGCGGTTCCAACAGAAAATTCGACGGATAATATAGTTTTCACAATGACGTCTTCGATTCGACCCATCAAAGCTGTAACAGGACAACAGAGGCATCTCAGGAGGTTATCATAATGCATAGAAAATTTCTAAGTTCATTGGAATGGGATTTAGAAAACGAAGCATCACCTTAGATAATTTCAATTGATATGAATGGAGGTCGAAGCGGGGTTGCAAAAACCGTAAAACCGCCAAAATATTTCAGAAAAAACGTAAAACCGCATCCAAATTTAGCTAAAACCGACACAGCATTTTTTCCACTTGATGCATATTATCACTTTGATTTTATGCTGTAGACGACTGCCTCCTACTCATTTTTTGACCCAAAAAGAGATAGCTAGCTCCAGTTCTCTAGAGTCGGTGGAAAAGGAGAAAGTTTGTAGAGTTTCCCCAAAATCATATCGCATTGGACAAATATTCATATTTATAGAAAAAATCTGCAAACCCTTCAGAAAGGAAGGAGCAGCGAAACCGTCGTTTCTAAGGTACCGTAACCGTAAAACCACAAACCGTCAGCTCCGTTCAGAAAAGTCTAGAAACCGCAAACCGTCAGCCCCTATGACCCCCACATATGAATATCTTACGCAAATGCTATCGAGAAAAAGGAACTAATGAGATCAACAGAATTCCTCGGCTTTTTTTTTACCATATAAAATTAAAAAAAAAAAATTCAAAGCTAGTTTTCAATTTTCTATGGCTGCCATAGCTGGAAAGGACATGATGTCAGCGAGCCCCAACTACGACAGCCATTTACAATAATTTCAAAGTATATATACATAAAGGAAAAAATTAATAAGGAAAAGAAACTCGAACGGGCGTCTCAGAAAGAAGAGCTCCCCCACCTTACTGCAGGTGGTCAATGAAGCACCGAAACACTATCTTGGAGACTGTAGTATGCATTTCAGCTATCACGGTGCAAATGGGAATACTTCTTTACAAGACGCCCGTTACAATACTAAAAAATAAACGAAAATGTTGCTGCTGTTTTGTGCTTAAGTTCCTCGGCTTGGCACTGATGTTTCCAAAACAAGTATCATGGATCGATGCTGCATTTATCAAGATGATGACAGGACGTGTATTTGCGAAGAGAGAAGCCCAGATTTGGTGCCAAAAGCTACAACATGTTGCAACAGGATAAACGGCTATTTCAAGCATTTCCAAATCTTCAGGTGAGTTCAGTGAAGGTCACTTTGATAAATACTGAGAGGGTGAAGCCATTGTTTCAATAGAAAAGGATTGTTTTCGAAGAAAAGATCTTTGTCAAAGCCAACATTGGGGCGATCGGCCCCACAAATGTCCGCCATTCGGTGAGTTGAAAGATACCCGAACTAAAATGAGCCGTTCTTATGCCCATGACAAACTATCTTCTCTCAAAGTGCGTAAGTGAGAACCTAACCTAATACCTACTAAAACAACGGGTATGTGCTTTCAGCTGCTTTATATTTGGGGCTAGTGAGCATAGGGCTGAAATAAAAAAGATGGATGTGGAATTCCTTTACATTTTTCTTTGAAATGCATGGCTTGAAAGGAATTTGGAGTATTTTGCTCTAAACCTGCCATGGCGATGTTTTCACTGCTTCATTTGTTTCAAAATTGGGGCATTTTGATTAGTCTTGAAGAAATTCAAAAGGACCGCAGACTTTTAAGGTGACTATGGATTTTTCTCGCGTCGCTGCATTATTGAGCAGCATTAAGATTGTGCTGCTATGCGATCCCGTCGTCCCATGATACTGTTAACGCACGGGAACAACCAATATGTCAAACTGACCATAAAGAATTTGTTTTGACAACAACATAAGGAGCAAGACATTCTTAATTCTTTTAGTTATTTCTTGCAATTCCTGCGTCTGAGTTAAGCATAACAAAGCTCGCTTGAAGAAGGAACGCAGCCTTTCGATTGCTAGGCAAAAATCATTTTCATGCAGTAGGAAAGTCAATGTGAGACGGGTAAAAATCATAGGGAGCACAGGGACTTTGAAGTTGGCATTCGTTACAAGACAACACCCGTAGAATAACTAGAACAAAAATGACATGCAAACAAGAGAGCAAGATATTTTTACATACATTTTGTGTCGACACCTCTGCCTTTAAGATGTCGGAGTAGGGCACTGAAGCTCCATTTACTACCAACGTTGTCTAATTCTGGGTCATCGCATCTACAAAATAAAGAAGTCAGATTGTTCAAACTCCTCAACAACGAGAAAGAAGAATTGAGATTCTTAAAAGGACTGTGAATAGGAAGAGAGTAGCATACGTAGGCAGTCCATGAAATTTTCAGTCACGCTTGCTTACAAATACCAAATACAAAACTGGCTTTCAGAAAAACAGCTAGCAAAAAGATCATTTCTGTTTTTTCAGTTACAGCATTTTTAGTTGCTAAATGTAAACAAAAAATCATTTAATCGTCACATTAGATTGAAAAGCAGCCTTCATTTTCGACTTTCTAGCGTTCTGAATTGAATGTTGAAATGTTTCGTTGAAATCGCTTTAAAATTTTGGGTCAATGACTAGGTTTTCAGCAGGAATTCAATGCTCAGGTGACATAGGTTCATTTTCGAAAATCTTGTAAAACGAAGGTCACTGGAATTTCCAACAAAAATGAAGAGTTCCTAGTAAATCGTTTTGCATTTGAGGCAACGTACACAAAGATGGTGTTTCATCATGTGTTAAGGTCCAGCCCTGAAAGTAACACGTTGTACTGAGTTGCAGTATGCCTTTAAGAAATCTGAAAATAAACTTACTTGCGTATTTTTCATCAGCTTTTTGTCAAAGAGGAACTTTCCTTATTCAAAAGCAATAAAACTTAGAACAATATTGATACCTGACGTAATTTTCATTGTTTTTCTGAATGCTGTAATTGGTCAAATGCATCCATAGATTTCGTATGTTGTTGAAGTTTTTCTCGTATTTCACAGTAGAAAATCTAGAAGAGAATTGTCGTTTAGCATAAAGCATAAAGCCTTCAAATGACCATTGGTGTGGCAATGACATCCAAGTGTTTCACAGAGCCTTGTGAGATGACAGTGCGGACATTGACAGCTCTTTGCTTAATCGAGAAAAGCATAATGGGAAATTTAATTACCAAACTTCATCAAAAAACGATCTGAAAATTCAAGAGTCCAAGCTGCAAAAGTCAGCAGTGCGAAGGAAGGTAGAAACGGCAAAAAATCCGTGTCTGTGCTTTTGCTACCTAACCTTGCACAATTTTAGTTTAGCAGCCTCATGGAGATCAGAACAATGAAGAAAAACTGATCCTTCGAGTTTAAAAGAAAACAAAAATCGCAAAAATCGAATAAAATGCAACCACGATATCTAGCCACTGCTTAGACATGGCTTAACCATAACGATAGTGTAATGGCCAATCTTATACATGCATTTTTGTACATCATTTGTATTAATCGTGAAACATCTATAACCCTATCTCGTCCTATCTACTGCATGATCGTACCAGGAAGCAGCAATCTGCCTTATCATTAGAAACTGGTACAAAAGTAGCTACCTCGCAAGGCCTTCTTTGTACATATAAACAGTAACTGGGTCAAAGGATGTCACGGCAACATAAATGCGGCAATCGAACTTGAAACCTAGAAAAGGGGAAGAGAATTTTAAGATGTATTGGAATCAATCGAAACGCTAAAAATGAAAAAGCATTATGAAGCCCCCCGTAGGAGCAGCAGACGTCTTATTCTATTTTATAAGTTCATAAATAATCTGGCCCCTAAATATACTACGGATCCAATACCGCCACAGCGGCAGTCACAATACGCTCTTCGCAAGCAGGATGCCGTCGGGCGAATAAGGACAAGGACAGAAAGATTTCAATCCACCTTTTATCCTCACTGCTTATCTGAATGGAATAAGCTTGATGAAGAAATTAGACTTGCTCCCTCTATTGCTGCATTCAAGACTAAGCTGTTGTCCAAAATTCGCCCCCTGCCAAACTCTGTCTTTCGAATACATGATCCAACAGGACTATCGTATCTTACCCAACTTAGGGTGGGTCTCAGTAAACAGAATTTTCACAAATTCAAACACAACTTCAGAGATACTATAAACCCAATGTGCCCTACCAACGATGGCATTGAGGATACGGAGCACTTTTTGTTGCTCTGCCCTTCTTTTGACGTACCACGTAGAGATCTTCTCGCTGGAATCTCCGCTTTATTACGACCACTTGGACATACCAATCCTTCAAACGAGTTTCTAATGCGGATTTTATTGTACGGTGATAAAGATTTTCCCGCTAGTATCAATAAAGATATACTTCTTTTCACGCTCCGATTTATTCATGAAACTGGTCGTTTTGATTAGAAACATTTAGATCTCCGTTATAAGCCATAAAGTCATAAAGCCGCCAAGTCCCCTTTAAGTAAACGTTTCTCTTTTTTCCCTGTGTAGCAGATACGTGTTATCAGTAACGTGTAATTCTTGTGCTATCTTTGTCTTTAAAGTCGTAACGTGTAGTATTATGTTCGTGTTTCCTGTTATTTGTAGCCATGCGGTAGTCGTAGTTTTTCGCTCCAAATGGTATTGTAGTAGTAGTAGTAGTAGGGTATAGTAGTTTGTAAGTAGTGTATTAAGTAATATGTATTGTAAGTTTTTAATTGGAATGTAAAAAAAGCCCCCTCATTGAATGTCTCTTGTCCAGTTTTCGTCAATATATGGTGATATTTGCAGCTTAATATAATTTGGACAGGAAGGGAAACTCAACAACATTATGACAATTGACATTGACAATTGAAAAAAAATGGTAAAAATCGAATGAAATGCAACCACGATATCTAGCCATTGCTTACACATGGCTTAACAATTGACAATTGACAATTAACAATTAACAACTGACATTGCTCTGAGAATTGAAAAAAAGGAAATCAATCTTTTCGCCCCTTTTCAAAGATTTCTGGCATGGCTTCCACGCCAAAGTCCTCCTACACTTATACCTAATATGCCAGTGCAAGGCCAGTTGATCTGCAGTGAGAAGCCAGGATACTTTACTTCAATAGCATCTTACCTACTTTAATATCTATACAGAAAATTGTCGTTATAACAGCCCAGCGAAATCTCACAAAACGATTTTTGGGATCTCATCCTACTGGAAAGTAAGTGCTCGTATGAGCATGGTTCACATAGCTAGCCAAGGTGGGAGGAATAAATTGGTAAGTTGTGCACAATAGCGTCAATTAACTAAGGGGCTGGCAAGAAATTAACAAATTATCAAACTGATTATTGAATCAATCAACAAATCTGCAGCTAAAAATTATCCTACTACCTGCCATTGGATCTTAGTCAATTTCAAATTTAACAAAACTTTTAGGATTGTAAATTTGGTATGGCAAAGGAAGAACTTCAACTTTGACAAATAAGAAAGCAAAGTAGGAAAAAACCTACCGTCAACAAGTAATGGATTCTCGATATATCGACATACTAACACTTGTTCATCTGATGGAACCATGCTTGACTGCGTGAAAGAAGAGGTCTTGATATATTTGAAGTAGGAAAATATTTTACAATGCTTCGTAGAGTAATTTCAGTCTCTTTCGCAAACCTATGAGTATCTTCAAAAATAAATTGAAAGATCTTCACGAATGGTCAGGTACAACAAACGTATCAAGATATTCTATAACACATTATCAACCAACAAAAGATTGATAACAAGGCTGTCATCAAAGAGATGTTTACTAAGTTGGGAAATTTGACTTACTATAATACCAGTGCATAAACAAAGTAAAGCGAGGAAATGGATTGATGAATTCTACACGCAGCCTGCGTGCAGGTTCGTAGTCTATAGATGGGGTATACTAAACACCCATATACAATAGGCTTTCCTTCAGCTAGCTCTGTTCATGGAAATGCCAATTATCAGCAGACCCCAACAAAGACACAGACACCGTCAAACAAAGGGGAGTAGAGTTCAGGGCTCAAAAAATGGGGGCAATCTAAGCACTTTCGTTCCTTTTGACATACTTTCTTCTTCCCCTACATACCACCCCATGCTATCGCTTTTCCTTTTTCTCCTTTCCTTTCCTTCCCTTCCCTCATTCCTTTCCTTTCTTTTCCCTTTCCCTTTGCCTTTCCTTATCTTCTTTTCTTCCTCCTTCCTGGGAAATTTAATCACTTCAGCCACCTTCCTAGTAGCGCCATTAACACGATACTTCGTATTGTTAAGCCCCGGCAGAGTTCAGCCAAGAACTACTCAATGATGCACAAACTTTAACGGAGGAGAAACCTCTCTGAAAGAAAACAGTAGAGTCCGCGAGTAGGCTACCAAAGTGTACCTACAACAAGTTAATAACGATTTGCCAACACTAAAGGGGTGTAAACTTTTTCTGAAAGAACAAATTAACTTACATCTTTGATGAGAAATATCCCTCTTCCTCTTGATGATGCAACTGGCTTCACAATCCATGGACCTTTGTCTTTTAAAAACGCAGCTAGAATTCAAGGAAGTGTCCAATAATTAAAATGAACTATCAACCATTGCAAGAAATTGTGTTATTAATCCAAGGAAAGCAGTAAATAACCCGCCTAAAAGAACGCAGATTTCTAACTTTTGATGTGCATCTTGAAGGAAAATTCGTTCGAAATTGTTTTCATCAAGGCAGCTATTCGAGATAAAAGGCCGACAAGATAGAAATGAATAATCTATTATGTTTATGTACTTGAACCTTTAATTTATTGATTTTCTTGATCAACCACATAGTAAGCAACGTCATACTTACTATGAAACTCCGACCTCTCCGAAGGCAAAACAAAAAATGTTGGGATGAAATCAAAGTAACGAGATCCCTACAAAAGATAGATTGCAATCAACGAAAGTGCTGAGACAAATTCAGTTACAAAATCTAGTTCACAAGAGCTCGATATTGTGCTACAATGGGGTGAAATGAAACGCAAATAATCTTGATAGGGAATAGGGCAAGAATCAATGGTAGCTTCTTCCAAGAAATCGAAGTGGGAATGGGAAGACTCTTAGTATTTCATATAAAACGCCTAAATGGGGCATTTAATACGCCTGTTTTCATTCAATAACCTCTCGAAAAGAGTTTAATCACAAATTTCAATTGTTAATAACTTCTCCCAAGCAGCACCTATGGCGTCGCTACATAGATACATACATGAAATATTCTGAGTTTTTCAGATCTAAAGTTCTATCAATTTCTACCCTGTTCTATCGCACTGAGCTAATTGTGGCTACCTATAGTCACATGAAATATTTAAGCGCATAAGCATAATTTGACGTTAGAATTTTTTAGATTGTCAATAGTCGCTGCAGCATATCACTGGGGGACTGGTCCAAAGATATGATGACGGCTGGTTTCCGATAACAGGCTTTCATTAAAGCTGTCATCATGTATTTCCTTTTTAACTAAACGTCTTTGTGATGCAAAAGTCATTGCCGTCATATGTTATCAAGTTGTAACGCGGGAGAACTAACAAAGAACGAAAACAAGGATAAACACAAGATGCTTCGAACACAAGATACCTTGCATTGCTGCATTCTTTGCACATTTCTGTAAAGCTTGTCTTTCCTCGTTAGCTCAAACGACCTGCACAAGGTAAAAAAATATCATAGATAGATATCGGGTGTGTCAAGATGATAAAAACAGTGGTACAGAAATTGGAAAATGCTTTGACAACAATGAAGAATGGATGGATAAAATATGCATTACCTTGGAAAATGGTTTGCTTTCTGGAAGTCTTGCAATCCTCGGAGGGTGTAGGGCCTGAAGTGTCCACCTGACCAAAGTAGATTGAAATTGTTGCTATGTGGGTGTGCCTGCAAAAAGATATGACAATCTTACCATTCGCTTGTAAAAATTAAAACTTTCTCATAAAAATGTTTTGTACTATTACTGTTACGCGAACAGTGGGTCATACAATAGCTCCTTCTGTAAAATATGACAAAACTGACTTACTTTTTCCAGCGTATTTCAAACTTGATCACTAGTCCCCAGTCTTAGAATTTCAAGGTTGCTTGATGGGTGAAGGTACTCTACTTTATTTCATACAAGTCTGGTAGTTGTGGCAGAGCCATAGCTGTCGCTATGGTCCAGGCAAGGCAATCCTAAAATGCTGGAATTGTCGCTAACTTTCCGAACTGTTCAAACGAAAATTACTCTCCTTGTAACTTCAGCTTTGTTCTTTGTTTTTATCTAGTCATTTTAGGAGCATAAAAATAGTTAGCCTGAACTTGATCAAGACAGCAATATACAGTTCCTCTGCAAAGATATTATGGCCAGGCCTATCTATACACGAAAGGATAACTTACATGTTGAAACATTATTTCACTAACATCGGTCTGTCCAATTCTAGAGTTCTGGACGATGAATCATGCACCTGAGTTCTGATTCTATATATACATACTGGGGAAATTTGATCGAAATTTGCTTACAAGCAAAGTCGGCTATGCCCTCAATACAATTTGAGGCCCCGTTTACACTACACTGGATAGCTATCGTCACGCCGCAACTTTCGTATCGCATAGGGGTGCTGTTTACATCACACCAGAGCTATCCGATACATGACGCTCCACAAATCGGAGCGAAAATAACTTCGCTTCATAGGTGATATGAAAATCACTCCGGCATGGTTTTGGCATGATGTAAATGGTGCTATCCGACACATTTCTTTCTGCAACCACAATTCTTTTCTTTGAGAACAATGAGAAACAATAGAATTGAAACAAAGGATACAGAAACAATACTGAATCACTCCCTCATGATGTAAACACAAGGCCTAACTGGCATGGATTTTAAGACGCGACGATAGACTTAAAAATAATTGCCCTATCCGATAGAGTTGACTCGCAACGAGACGCGACGATAGCTATCAGGTATAATGCAAACGGGGCCTGAATGATTTTATGATTTTACCGAAATAAAGCTTTGAGATCTTGCTCATTTGGTAGATCTAACTGATTGGTTCCAGACACAAGAACAAAAGCCATTCTGTACAGCTTACCTCTTTGTATCCATGAGCTGTCAGAATCTTTCGAACAATTTTGCTTTCAGTTCGAACAAACTTAAACGTCATGTGGTATTGCTCTGTTAAGCAAAGATTAAACGTCAGTATAAGCGAACAGCAAACAAAAACAAAATATGTTATACGAGAAGCCATAAAACGATGCTGGCTAGCGGGAGGTAATGGTAGTTTGCTGTTGATATAAAGAATACAGCTCACATGTGGTATCATACCATTTTTCCCCTCCTCTCAATCAAGACTTGTAGAATCACGAACATAGCTACAGAATGACATGCTCGTATTTATTCAAATATTTACCAAACGCGAGGTACAAAGCAATGCAACGCGCAACGAAAGAACATACATTTCCTAATACAACGTAGAAGTTCAACGTTAGGGCAATAAATAAAACAGCCGCCAAAAAATTTAAAAAGTGAACCGTCAGTTCAGTATCAAGGATACTGTGTCGCACTTACATTTAGTGTGAGTGACGCCTTAAGACATACTTTCCCCATCTTTTCTTTTCATATGGCCATAGCACTTACAAGACAACAAATGTACAATCTACAAAAACACACAAACACAACCACACAACAATGCCACAGGGAGCATGGAATTTCACAACAACCATGCGGCCATTTAAAACCAACTCAAAGTCTATCTTCCCCATCGTCAGGTTGAGGAAATGGTGATATGTTTGGACCATTCCTTCATTTTGCTCTTTACTACATGATGACTTATTTCATAACTATCCGTGCATTTTTATTCCATTATATAAGTAAATCGGCCACTTGTTCGAATTTTAAAGCAGCCTTTGTCAGGTAAACTTTTGAATCGGGTGCAAGGAATCTCAGAACACTACAAAACGCATCACATTAAACTATCCTGCAATACATATTTTAGACCCCGTCTTGCTTCTCTTGGTTTTATGTAACTTCTCCTTTGAAGTTCATACTGTCGATATGTAAGCTGTCATTGGTGTCCATTGTATTTGCTTACTCCTTACGTTATCATTTCATACGAACGTCTGTGTCAATAAGCGTCGTCGTCGTCGTCGTCGTCAGGTGCCTTCTGCTCTCAGCAGGTTGGTTGTCATGGATGCCTAGTCCTCCCTATGCTGTGCCTTCCTCGTGGCTTCTGCATAGTTCATTCCAGTCCATTCCTTGATGTTACGGAACCACGTTAATCTTGGCCTGCCTCTTCCTCTTTTCCCGTTGAACTTCCATTCTAGTAAAAGCCTTTGAAGTCTGTCTCCTCTTATCAATAAGCGTACCTGAAGATAAAGTCTGGGGGAGGCCGCGTGACAAAAGATTCATTTCTTACTAAAACTTATTGCCTGATTTAGGGCGGATTTAAGAAGACCGATTTTAGTAATTTTTCGAAGGTTGGGGACTGCCGCCCACCCAGCCCATATGGCTTGTAAGCCTATATTTACAGCTTCGTAGATGATACCGGGTCGCCAAAAAGTATCCATTTCTGACAGGCCAAGATAAATTGTTCACCAGGCTGATTGTAACCATTGATAATTTAGTCTTTTGTCGAAATTCCAAATAACAGATGGCAATTTGTATCAATATTTGGTGGCCTGTTTAGTTCCAGGACGATAGATTCCATGGAAATTAGAGGCTTGGAAACAGCATAAATCGGTGGAAAAGCATTAACCCTATTTCACAGGGGGGAGGCGTTTTTCGCCCCCCCCCCAACTGAACAATTCAATGTAGCAGTTAGGCGACAGGCCCAAAGAGGCTGAGACTCATTGTATTTTCCTAAAAATTAATGCGCTACCAGATAATGAAATTTTAAATTAGCTTTAATTGGTCACATGACCACAGAATGCCCATATTTGGAGAGAAGTCACAAAAGAAAACACAAATTTGGCTGTAGCTCTTGCAATTTCCAACCAATTATCCTAAGTATTGTATCATTGAATTCCTCTTATCAAGACCTTTCATTTGATACATACTTTGTTTACATTATTGTTCATTTGTAGTTTTTCAGAACTATGACGTCACACCTCAATATGACGTCATTGCTCTAATGGAAATTTAAAAAATTTTGGGAAACAAGTTTTTTTGTATAAACAATTCAGATATGCAAAGAAAGGTTAATTTCTAATGTCGTAAAGCATTATTTTGCTGGTGCACATTATATCCCGTTTTCAGTGTACGTAGCCTCAAGTTTCATAGCTGCACAATATTGTTTTCTAGCTATAAATTCTTATAATTTGTCAAAAATATATTTAAAAACTTATCAAAATATAGTAGCTTAATGCTTTAAGAAGATAATTGACCACTTTAGACTTGAAAATATTGATAATTACAAGTTTTGTCGAGAAAAAAGCTCAATTTTCTCATACCTACCTTCAGAAAACCAATTGCCTAGCAACGGGTCACGTGACTAATTAAAGATCGATACTATCAATAGATTCTCCATTAGTTGGTGATAATTACTACCAAGTTTCATTGTCGTATCTCTTATAGTTTGAGAGATAATTAGGGGGCGAAAAACGACCCCCCCCCATGCCAAAATTACTAAAAAAATACCCTATGTGAAATAGGGTTAACAAAAGTTTGTAAAGACTGAATTTGGAAGGGGCAAAAGAAAGCTATTTCTTTTCATCAATATAAAACTTTGCTTAACCCTATTAGTATTGGGCGATTTTTACTTTCTTTATACTGGGGGGAGGCGTTTTCATTGCCTCCCCCTCTTTTTCTGTGATACCACAAGAGATATAACAATAAGACTTACTCCTATTGTTCTTTTGACAATTGGGTATTAAAATATAACAATGACAATTAATTAGTTACTTGCTTCGTTGCTAGGCAACCAAAAGCAAATGAAAGTTGGCAAGCTTCTACCTTCTTAACAAGAAAAATTCTATTTAATTTACCTCTCATCCAATTTTCTCCAAATCTGTCTCAAATCGTAAGAAACATGTTGCAGATTTAAAATACATACTTTTGAGATAGTTTCAGTTTCTATTTTTAGCACAATTAGCTTTTAATTAGCTATTTGTTCCTTGTACAATTTTCTTTGCAATTATTTTTAAGTCTTGTCCTTTAAAAGTCAATCCTAGGTAAATCAAGGACTAGAATTGAACATGGAATTATGGAAATAGGGAACATGGAGTTGTCTCTTTTGAATTATGGATTAACATTTACGTTTTGAATATTGGCTATATTCCACAGCCCAACTAATTTTTTACCTTTCTTGACTCATTCCATACCATGGACAATTGCGCTAAAGGATTTTTTTGTCTTTGCTTTTCAATTGTTTTGAGTAGGCTTGTCAGGATTTCTAGCTACTGAAAGCTAATTTAGGCCCATTGTGCATATTGCATCCAGGCGTAGGACCCCTAGTTTAACACCCTTGCAAAGGACAGCAAGGTGAGTTGTGAGGTCAGGCCTCCGGGGTCACCCATCCAGAGTTTGACCTCACTTGACTGAGCTAAACTTCAGTTACCTGACAAAACTGTTTAAGACACTTGGCCACTCACCTCGTAAAGATGGTGGCGAGGAACTTTTCACCAAGATGCACCGCGTTTGAATCACAAATGTTTCAAATTAACAATTATGGGAATTCAATTAACAAGTATAATCTATCTTGGTAAGAAATTCCTCACCGCCAATTAAAGCAAAATTCCTATAATTTGCATTTGGCTAGAAGTCAGATCATCAATCTTCAAACTTGGTGCAACACACTTTATCATGGTCCATTAATAATTGGATGGACTTTTTGGTGCTACCTAGTATAGCCTCACTGACATAACAACCTTACGCAAAATGAATGGATGTTTGTGTCATACTTACTAATCGATTCATATTCATCTCTAGGTGTTCCTATGAGAACATTTGCCACAGCAAAGTTGACAAAGGCAAATCGCTTTTTTGAGCCATGCCATCGTAGTATTTCATATTTGCTAAAAGAAATGGTAAGCAAATCAGGTTAGTCAAAAATTCTTTGTGTAAGATACCAATCTTCCCAAAAGATTTAGATACACATAAAAGATCAACACATTTCTAGCAAGTAGCATCTACAAATTTTCTTTTTTTGCTGAAAGATGAAAGACAAGGTGCCAACAGGTTAGGCAAGCAAGTAAATTTCAACACAGTTCAAAATGAACTTCAAGTATAATAACATTATGATGTGTGAAGCCTCCCCAAAACTTTCCCTACAGATATCACAGCGGATTTTGGAGATGGTGCAAAGAAAGAAATTCTGCAATGATAGGGGTATACTAAAGCACCATATCATTTTCTAGGGCAGGGGCAACCCCACTTGTTCATGAGAAGACTACCAGGACCATGTCAGTAGAGGGTTCCTGTAAACTTCATTGTGATGTCATGACAAAATGATGCAAAATTTCAGACATTAACATCAAAATTTGGAATATACAGCACATGAAAAATCGATCCAGCATGTGCATTTGCATACAAGTCAAATGACAAAGACACAACACAACTTAAGTTAGAGACATGGACAACTTAAGTAGGTTGTTGCATTGGATCATGATGATCCCAAATGACTATCAAAACAATTTGACACATGAAGACACACACCTTCTCTTGTTCTATATCTAAACTAGACACTATACATATATATCTGTCATTTATCTTCAAGATCATTCATTCATCTAAAAGCATTGTAATGAATTTGCAAAACAGGACCAAACCAATACAAGTTTTAGCACTAATTCATGAATGTAAAATTTTGGTTATCTTTCATGTACAGTATATGAGACACCAAGTAGAAAAAATTTTGTCTCACACCTTTTGCTTTCTTTTTCATTTGCAACAGTGCAAGTTTTGGAAA
Organism: Aurelia sp. 3 sensu Dawson et al. (2005); assembly: GCA_964020215.1. NCBI lineage: Eukaryota > Metazoa > Cnidaria > Scyphozoa > Semaeostomeae > Ulmaridae > Aurelia > Aurelia sp. 3 sensu Dawson et al. (2005). The sequence goes on along the minus strand of OZ026574.1, from coordinate 17,826,346 downwards.
CCTTATTGATCACTTCACTTGGCACATTATCATCTTCTTCAACTTCCTTGCAATTGTCCTTGGCCATTTCGTTTGCAAAAAGAAAACTGAAAACAAAAAAAGGTACAATGGAAATAACAATGCTTAGTGAGTGTGACATTTGAACATTTATTAAGGGGAAAACTGTATGACAAGCTAGGATGGAAAGACCTATATCATATGGTGGTACAGACAATTTGTGTCATTTTTACAATCTACGGAAAACAGGTTCACATGGGTACCTCTTGGCTGCAAAACCCCCATAACGTGAAATATCTTGTGTTCTTTTGCCACACCAGAGGTATACACCACCTCTATTATTTCTAAACAATAGGCATTATTCTACCATTGTCTTCAACATTGCTCCACGCCAGAAATCTCTGGCGTTACTAACATGTTTTCCTGTATGGCCCCTGTAACAGCAAAATTCCGTTACCTACGAAATGGAGTTTTGAAATTTGGATGGCCCCAAAAGCTGTTGCTGTTGCAGTATCTGTTTCTATTTAAACATTGGCTTTGAAATGAAATGACCTTGATTTTGAATGAAACTATGTGTTTGTGCTAATGGATGACCAGGGGCTTATCTGGCTCCCTAATTCTTTCAAAATTCCAAAGGCAAACCATAATAGGCCAAACTGACATGCGAGACTCGACTCTTCCTTCTTGCCTGCAGTAGTGTTTTTTTTTTGCAAGTAACAAATCAATACTTACAATTGTGGTTTCCTCAATGACAATTTTTATATGTTAATGGAAATAAACCAAAGAAACAATTGTTATCTGTTGTAACGAAGTAGAAGGCCATCGTAGCTGGATAAATAATTCATTTGCTGAAGGATACCCAGACTGGAAAGTTTGTACTGCACGCGCGATATCTTGCACGCGCAGGAACGTACGCGGTTTTCAACCTTGGCCGCGCAGTTGGCAATAAATAAAGAATCTATTGTTTAATCTACAAAGGATCTATTGTTTTAATCTATGGTTCTCAACCGCGAATTTTCAGCGCAGTCTTACGTAGGCCATCTCAAATTGCCCGCGCAAGATACAAAATTTCCAGTCTGGAAGGATACTTTCGTTGGTTTGGTTACATCAAAACATGATTGAATTGAATTGAATGTTGCCGCGCAAATTCAAAATTAAGGTGGCTCGCTCCACCTCCGTGGTAAGACATATAGACCAGGCGACAGAGGGGGGCAGGACCGTCGAGAGGGGGGGTAGGGGGTAAAAGGTCCAGGGCCCGGGCCCCGAAGGGGCCCGTAAGATTATAGGTCAGCATCAAAATTGGAAAGTTTCCTATTAAGAGAACTTGTTATGTAAAATTTCTTGGTGTTCTTTGGATGAAAATCTTTCTTGGAAGTATCACCTGACTGAACTATCCAAAAAACTGGCTAGAACATGTGGTATGTTTTTCAAAGTAAGACACTTTTTGCCTATCAATATTTTAGTCTGTCTTTATAACTCTTTATTTTCACCGTTTTTACAATATGGAATTTTAGTCTGGGGTCTTACCTATGAGACTCACATCAATCCAGTATTTTTGCTGCAGAAAAGGGTCATAAGGGCCATTGCGTTTGAACACTTTACTCCTCCCTCTACTCCTCTCTTTTCAGATTTAAAGATTCTAAAGCTTCGTGATCTATTTCAATTGAAACTGCTTTCTTTTGTATATGATTGTGTAAATAAGATCTCTCCTTCTTGTTTTCATTCTTTTTTGATTTAGTTCAATCCGTTCATCAACATTGTACACGGCAAGCCACTAAAAATGATATTTTTCTAACTCAGAAAAATACTTCTCAATATGGTCTCCGATCAGTTCGTTACTTTGGAGCTAAGTGCTGGAATGACATCCCCATGGATATAAAAAAATCACCCTCTACTATTAGTTTTCGTCGTAAGCTCAAAGCATTCCTCTTTGAAAATAATTATCAAAATTGATCTTACTTGGCACAAAAAGGTCACCATCCGCCCTAATATATAATCCCCATGTAAGTCATTAATTCTATGTGAAATACTATTAAAAACAGGGGGTGCTCTCTCCTCGATTAGTCTGACTACTGAGAGAGCTCCTCCTTTAAGTAATTCCCTCCATACAATTTATCTTTTTTTTCTTTGTTTTGTTCAATGTACATTGTATCATTATTATTACTAGTATCATTATTTTTCTGATGTGTCAGTTTTCTGTATCTTATATTTGTGTAGCTTAGTTATTTGTCTGTTTAGTTAGTTCATAAATTGTATGTAGTGGAATTTAAAATATATGAAACTGAAACTGAAACTGAATAGGTCCATAGAAATTTATTATTATGGTAAAATCTGAACAGTGTCCTTTATTCATCAATACCGTTTTTTCGATGAAATTGCCATGGAATAATCCAACTATTTTTCTGAATTAAGTTTCTTTAAAAGGTCGTTTCCCAGATTTTCCGAGACTCTGAAGGGCGTGGTAACAGAAAATTTCCATGGGGGCTCCGCCCCCAAACCCCCTTTAGGGCCCGATCTTATGGATCACTCCAGGGCCCGAGCTGGCTCTCGACGGCCCTGGAGGGGGGTATCGTCAAAGTCGGAGGAACTTTGCCAGACAAGGTGGTTTTGGTCAATTTTGGGGCGCTGATTCCGAATATCGTTGTTATACCAAAGGGTGTGGCGGCGTTTAGCCTCTATTTCAGTTTTAAACCTCGTTTTCGACGAATATCGTAAAAAGCTCTCATTGAGCTAAATTATGTATGTGTTCTGGTTAAAGTTGATGTTACTAAAGCAAATGAGGTGTGCTGAGTTCAAATCAATCGATTTCAGAAACAAAAGACAGACTTTTGCTTCATTTTCATACCGAGCCTCGCTTTGAACTTAGGCCAAATGACGTAGACGTAAGAATGAATAAAGCACGATATCACACTCATTCCATTCGATTGATGTTTTACTATCAAGTATGCAGCAACACGGAACCTCTGCTTTGCTTTATCCAATAACCTATAACCTTTTATCAATGTACGACCATCTTCAGTAAAGTGTGTAACACAATAGAAGCAATACTCACACCTAAAAAATTACGCAAACTGTCAGGATATATATTTCTGTATATGGAAATCAAAGCCCCCTAGTTCTGATCAATGCTTGCAACAGTTACGTCTTCTTGAATTAAGAGGTTCTTAATTTCTGCTGGGTATAAGGCTCAGTTTTCCAGTCTAGCACTAAAACTCCTGTACTTCCATACTACCTCAGGATCCTGAGATTAATCATGAGTGCTCTCTTTGTTGGGTTTCTGAAGTGCCATCACAAAGGGGGGGGGGGTCGTTTAGAGACCTGCAAGTCACTCTCCTCGTCGAAGTTGCTTCCAAAATTGCTCTCTTCCTGCTTCTTAAACATTTTCCGCCCTCCCTTCTAAATTGACAATGCATTATTATCATTTCATGTTTTCTTTTTTGATATGGTCATCCAACGATAGATGAGTTTTCTTGTTTACCTTTCATTTTTTAGATTATATTTTCAGTTTCATACATTTATTAAGCACAGAAAACACAGATTTTTGAGCATAAATGGCATACATGCCATAGATTAATTCAATGCCAGTTGAAGATGAAGGAATTTTTAATGTGTATAGTGGCAAATTATGGTTGGCCTTTCCAAAGAAAGAAGAGATATAATCATTGCCTGTCAGCGCAGAGAAATTCAACCATGTTAAGTTTTGGATCGTTTGAATGCTGCATTGGGTTTTATGACTAGAAATCTCCTGTCTTGTTTCTAGCAATTGCAGATGGAGCTTTGGGAAAGTCGGCAAACAGCAAACAGTACAGGATGTTCCAAAAAATAATTGTTCAACGTTTGACTTCATACTGAAAATAACGAAATAGCTAGCGGGCTTCGTCTTAAGGTAACAATGTTGCTGATTTTTCAAATTGATTTAAGAGTCGAGAATCTTGCAAATCTGCTAAAAATTCAGGGAGTTCCAAGCTTTTGAGCTTCAAGTTTATGTGAAAACTGAAACCAGACATCTCCTAACGAATACACCTCCTAACGATTTGTTTTGCAGAAAATCTCAAAGATTGAGGTAAAGAAGACTATCCAGTATCATACCACTCGTTGATATCAGATGGAACCAAATAAGACGTTCAAAGAAATGTAATTCTTGTAGCCACGAAAACTTGAGCGATGCGAGATGGGGTCAATTCAAAATGTGCTCAATGGGACTCCTTTAAGAATCCAAAATGCTGATTTATTGTTAAAGGAAGTGGTGCTTTTCAAATCCCATTTGATTTGCCTTGATAAAAGAGATTCTAGGGACATCCTGTACTTTTTGCTTTCTGCTGACTTTATCAAAGCTCCATCTATACATAAGCGTAAGAGGCGGGAGGGCCGAGGGGACTGTAAACCTCAGCTTTAGGCAAATTTTCTAAAATTAGTTCACTCGGGCAACATTTTCCCCTTAGTCGGGAAAAAAATGTTAGTAAACAATGGGCTTTGTGTCGGGCAGCCCCCATCTGTAGTTGCAAGAGACAAGGCAAGAAGGTGCTGGATATAAGCTTGACGCAGTTTTCATCCGTCCAAAAACGTGCTATTATCTAATTTCTGTGTTGACAGGCAATAATTACTTTTCTTCTTTCTTCGGAAAGGGCAACGCTAAACACACTAAATTCTTTCTTCTTCGACAGGTATTGAGTTAATCATTTCATGTGTGCCATTTATGCTTAAAAGTATGTTTTCCGTGCTTATTAAATGTACTGAATATATAATCTAATATAACATGAAATCAAATCCAATGAAACTGATCCACCATTTGATGACTATACCAAGGGAGGAAAAAATGAAATAATGCATTTCTATTTCAAAAGGAAGGGTGAATAATATCAACGAACAAGAAGAGAACTATTCTGGGAGCAGCTTCCACGAAAGAACTGACTTGTAGGTCTCTAAATGATTTCGTCTTGTGATGGCACTTCAGAAACCCAATAAGAGAGCAGCGATGGTCAACCTCGAGATCCAGATTTAGTGTGGGAGCAAAGGAGATTTAGAGTTGAACTGGAGAACTGAACCTTATCTGTCAGATTCTAGGAGATCTCTTAATTTAAGAAGACATAGATGTCGCAAGCATTGATAACCAAGAACTAGAAGATTTTGATTTGTATATACAGAAATTTCTCTTGAAATTTTGCGTAGTTTGTTAGATGTAAGCATTGCATTTTAATGTTTTACATCCCTTTGCTGAAGATTGGTCGTACATTGATAGAATGTTATTGAATAAAACCAAGCAGAGGTTCGGTGTTCCTTCATGCAGAATATACTTGATAGTAAAAGCATCAATTTAATGCAATGAGTGTGATTTCGTGCTATGCAAAACTTTGCGTCACATGGCCTAACTTCAAAGCGAGGCTCGGTATGAAGAAGAAGGAAAAGTCTGTCTTTGTCCCTGAAGTCGACTGATTTGAACTCAACACTCCTCATTTACTTTAGTAACATCAATTTTAACCAGAACACATACATAATTTAGCTCAATAAGTTGTTTTACGATTTTCGTCGAAAACGAGGTTTAAAACTGAAATAGAGGCTAAACGCCGCCACACCCTTTGGTATAACAACGATATTCGGAATCAGCGCCCCAAAATTGACCAAAACCACCTTGTCTGGCAAAGTTCCTCCGACTTTGACGATACCCCCCTCTGTCGCCTGGTCTAAACCCATTGCAGAGACTGGCCCCTCTGAATGAAAACATCCATGACCAGCTGATGTCCTTTAGCATTGGAGTCTTAAGGCTAATGTCCGAATTACGCAGAACGCGAGAGGTTGTTTCTCTCACTCTGGTGAACATGTCGCTCATATAGGATGGCGCATCACCATTTAGGGACTTGAAAACCATTTTGAGTCTTTCAAGATCAAGTATCTCCCTAAATGAGGGTCATCCAAGGGCACGAATGAGTTGCAAGGCTGACTGATCATATCGACTTCCGGTGACTATTCTGGCAGCACGATTTTGTAGCTTTTAGAATTTAGTTAAAGAGGTCTCGCCAACATTACCCCAAATCCGGCAGCAATATCTAAGCTGTATACTTGAAGTTTCAGAATCCGTTTGTTGGTTGGCTCTACCTGCAGCACACAGTTGTTCTTGATTACATCGTGGCTCTCAACGTAGGCTACGCAATAACTGCAATCCCGGACAAAACTCATGAGACAAGAATGTAAATACACATCTCTCATTATATGAATGCTCCCCCTTCCCCCGTTTCAATGTTGTTTTGGAATCAAGCGTCCAAAATGAGAAGTACATTCCTTAAGATCCACAAAAAAACCAACATTGAGTTGGGGGGAGGGGGGTCATTGCTATTTTCTGCTTGGTTCTCGAGAAGAGACTAAAAGCATTGCAGATTTTAAGCTTGTCTCATTGAGTTTTGTCCGGGATTGTAGATTGTAATTAATGTTTTTATTGGAGGGCCCCTTGAAAATCAACTTGTTGAAGGGCAACCCTCCTTAAAAGAATTAAAATGAAATGAAAATGAAATGAAAATGAAATGACGAGGAGTTTGAATCAATAGTACATTTCTCATTTCTCTGTGCAATACACAAAGAAATGTTAAATTTTCCCTCTTTTCAACGAATTTTAGTTGCAGCAGTAAGATTGAACTGCTTTCACAGCGGTTATTGTTTGAGAAAAGTAAAAAGAGCTTAAGTGAGTATCTAATTATTGTTTTTGGAAACTAAATGCAGGTATGAAGCTACCTAAATACAATTTGTATTACAACACACACGAGATCTTATCAAGTCATTGGCTAAAAGCACCAGTGATCGAAACCACAATCCCGGACAAAACTCAATGAGACAAGCTTAAAATCTGCAATGTTTTTAGTCTCTTCTCGAGAACCAAGCAGAAAATAGCAATGACCCCCCTCCCCCCCAACTCAATGTTGGTTTTTTTGTGGATCTTAAGGAATGTACTTCTCATTTTGGACGCTTGATTCCAAAACAACATTGAAACAGGGGAAGGGGGAGCATTCATATAATGAGAGATGTGTATTTACATTCTTGTCTCATGAGTTTTGTCCGGGATTGTAAGATAAAAAGTAAAAAGCTATTAATTAAATTAAACTATAAAACCTTATTTACAATATCCAAATCCTATTTACGATGATGTTTAAAATTTACAATCAAAACGAAAGAAAACAGTTTCTATATAGTTTTCTTAAAACTATACAGAGAGGTTGCCTGCTTTGACTCGGTGGAGAGGCTATTCCATAATTTTGCACCTCTATAAGAGAAACATCTCTGGCCATTTGCTGACCTTTTCATCGGTAACCCCAGGTCGGTCCTCGTATCACGAAGGCTATGTGATGAGCAGGACGAATTTCGGGTAAAAAGGTCACACAAGTATTGTGGAGCCAGCTCATTCAGGGACTTGAAGACCATTGTCTTAGATTCACCAGCGGCAAGATCCTCAACGGTCTTCCATCCCAGTCCCCTAATGAGAGGTCTGCTTGGGGCATCAAAGCTGCTATTCGTTATAATCCTAGCAGCACGATTTTGAAGTTTTTGCAACTGATTAATTTCAGTTAAACCAGCGCAGCCCCAGACGGAACAGCAGTATCGAAAGTGGGGCTCCACGATACCTGTGTAGAGAGATTGCAAGGTTTCATTCGGGAGAAAACTCAAGGAAAGCTTGTTGCCTTGTAGCCACGTGCCCAGTTTTCTAAGGTCACTATCAATAGCCTCATTTAGCCGAGTCAAATCGTGAGACTGGTAGCACAAACTGGTGTCATCAGCATACATGGACACGGTAGAATCTTGGACAGCTTGTGGGAGATCGTTGATGTAGATGAGGAAGAGAGGAGGGCCAAGACATGAACCTTGTGGAACGCCAACTTCTATGTCCCCTATTCTTGAATCTACACCATTAACCCTACAAAACTGTTTCCGATTGGAAAGGTAGGATTTAAACCAAGAGAGTGCACGGTGCTGTAAACCGTAGAGCTCAAGCTTTTTGCAGAGAATGTCATGATCTACAGTGTCAAACGCCTTTTTAAGGTCAATGAACACTAGACCTACAAGCCTACCAAGATCCATTCCATTGTACCAGTCATCAGTATTTTTAAGTAAACATGTTACTGTAGAATGAAGGTGCAAAAAGCCGGATTGGCCAGATGAGAAATGCCCGTTGTCATTCATGTACTGGTACAGCTGGTTTGTTACTAACTTTTCAAAAAGCCTTGAGATGACAGGCAAGACTGATATTGGTCGATAGTTAGACTTGTCAGTCTTATCTCCATCTTTGAAAATAGGAGTGACTCTAGCAACTTTCCATGAGTCAGGAAAACGACTTGTTTCAATGGATCTATTAAACAAGAAAGCAAGCGAATTTTCTTTTAAGGGCAGCGCAAGCTTCAGAAAGTAGCTAGAGATATTGTCATGATCTAACATTTGATTATTTCCAATGAGAGTTCTAGTTATGGAAGTTTAAGTGTATGTTATGCAAAACTATTTTTGGCTGTGACTTCACTTTGAAACTTTGAAGAACAAAGAACTGCTAATTAATGTTATTTTATTTTAATGCTTCAGTTATGTTGCTGACCAACTGGGCGCATCATCAGAAAAGAATGACGCAGTGCGAGCAAAGAGAGTACTTTAACTTTCTGGTATACTTGAGAATCCATACTATTCGTCGTTACTAGTTTTAGCATCCCTTTGTCATTTGGTCATAAACGCTGAAGGCTGCTGTTCTTTAGCATGCATTGGCTTTTTACCTAGAAATAAAACTGCAGCTGTTGTCACAGTAATTCAAGTTTTGCTGCAACTAAACCTTGAGAGAAAAGAGGAGCACTGAACTACGCTCAAACTACGACTCATGGACTTTCACATTGAAAACTTGGACGAAGCTTCACCGTATCGTTTTCAAAACTAGAGATGGAAACCATTGGCAACATGAACTTCAGGGAATGGAGGATGGCCTAAATTGCCGGCTGAAACCTCCAATGCTAAAACAGCTCAGAGTTCAAGCTTACAATGATGTTAGCCATAAACAAAAGCCACAAGTATCCATATGAATATTTCCTCAATTTAAGAATCAACAAACTTTTCAATATGAACCAAGAGTTCCTCATTTTTAAGGCCAATTAGCTTCCGTGAACTTCACCTCAGCAATTAGAATTCCCAACTGTGAAGGGTTGCTTGCCTCGCTGCTCAGACTACTCCGCAGCCTCTTTCCAGGGGGTACACACAAACGTGTTCATTTACGTCTCAAATTTTAAACTGGAAGTCCATAAGTCCCAGTTTGAGCAAAAATATGAAATGCTGCTGTTGCCGTTGTCAGTATTATTGTTGTCATTGTTGTTGTTATAACTGGGACCATGTCATGAAGTCTACATTTTGTGGATTAACAGGACAAAGGATAAAGAGGCAAGAGCGAACATTGCGCCTTAGTTCCTGGAATCCTCGAGTATATGAATTGCAATCCTTTTGTTATTTGGTAGTTGCTCCTTACTTTGCTTCAGCTTTTAAACTTGAAGGGAAAACAATGGCTGTTGTAATAATCATACAGTGTTTCTTTTGCATTTAAACTTTGTTAGAAAAGAGGAACAATTAACGTTTCCCTGTCTACCGCTTGAAAAGTATCCTGATGATTCAGCCTTTTCGTTATGATTGATAATTGCCTATATCAAATGAGAATTCGAGTAATTGAAGTTTAACTGTACGCTATCAAAAGCTTTTTGCAATGATTTTATCCAGGTACTTTCAAAACAAATCCTTAATTAATGTTTTTCATCTCGATACTTCATTCATTTTACTAACCCTTTGAGGGTATGCCATCAGAAAGGATGAAGTGCGAGTGAAGCGAGCGCTTTAGCCTTCCAAAATCCAGTGGTATCTGTGCTAGATGTTACAGGTTTTGATAATCCCTTCGTTATTTTCGTTACTCAGTTTTAGATGCTATAGACCATGGTAGTACCGCAATGTGTCTGATGCAACTGAGTTTTGATGAAAGTAAGTGAAAATTTTGACTAGATGGTTGGTCAACATAAATTTCAATAAATTTCAACGTTTTCCCAATTATTGCCACAGGAGATGGAAACTATCCTTATGATTCAATCTCTTCGTCGTGATTACAAATTGTTCATCTCCTGTCAGAATGCAAGTAATCGTAGTTTAATTTCAAATGTATACATGCTACTTTGACATGTGCCTCGTTTATATTCAAATTCTCAGAGTGAGGCTATTGTCTTGTTAACGTCATTAACATAGCAGAAGTCTATCAGATACTTTTCTAAGCCTTGTCTTAATATCCTTGACATGAAAACGACCATTGTTTATTCTGCGAAGTTCATCACATCTGCTGATAGTGTTATATTTAAATCATAGGGGATTTGATTAGATTTGGCTTACTTATCGAGAAGAGGCAGTCCAACATGATGAGACCAGCCCTCTTTTGAGAAAATGTAGAGTAAAGATCTGAATTTATTGAAGTAACTTATCTCATTTGCCTAGATGTCATAGAGTTTGGAAATGTATACAAATAGGGATAAACACTTTGAGGCAATGAGAGATTATCTTAAACAATATCCATTCGGTCATGTGATTTAATATTCATGATAATCGATCTCGGTTTTCAATGGGATTTCGACAATTTCTGAATATCAACATTTTGTAGGAGTGAGGGCGGAAAAGCTGTAATTAGTTTAGCAAAGTTTGCTTATCTCATTATGCGTCTCTTTCAAAAACATTTGCAAAATGGAAGAATAACATTTCGCATGTAAACCATGATTTAGTGATAGCTAAATCCGCACTTAAACGGATGAAAATCTAGTGTCTTCTTTCAAAAGATATCTACACACACTAGTCTGATTGCCGCGTTTACGGTTTCCTAATGAAAAAGTGTACACCCTTTGTAGCCGCAGGAGTATTGACAAAACTGACTTACGGGAACATATGTTCATGATCAGTTTTGGTATGGTCAGAATAATTACATTGAATTGAGGATTTTCCTCTAAAGAGGGGTTTTGGCTGGCATAACAATTTCTACAGCAAGTTTGGCCTAGCAGCAACTTTGGCCTTGCAACAAACGATACGCTGGATAAATCTAATATTTGATTCATTTTTAGATGACCATCGTTATGAGTCAATCAAGTATAGCATAGTTTTCAAATCTTTAAAAAGCTGGGTGTAAAATTCTATGAACTATTTCTTTGAACTAAACGGCTTCAATGAAACTTGAACTATTTTACAGTAAATCTGCCGTTGGACTATTTTGAAATCTTCAATATTTTCAGAATTACAGTGTTTTTCTTCTTTTTTAAGAATTCAAGAAAATTTTCGAGAAAGACTTAAATTCTAAACCTGTTGACGAAAGATCAAATAATTTTCAAAAAACCATTGTTTATGAATGCCTACAATATGGTATCAAGCAAAAGTCTTTCACTCTTCTGGTTCGTGATTTAGAAATTTGACGACTTCACACCATAAAATGAGCTGAAATATGAAATAGGCTGTAATTTCGACAAATGTTCAAGATTTCTGAAAAGTCTAACGGTGGAATCATGGAAAAGTAGCTATAGTTTCCTTCAAGTCATTCAGTTTAAAGAAATAGGTCATTGAATTTTACACCCGTATGCTATCACATATAAGATCCTCTGAGTAGCGACGGGCACGTGCCACAGTTCTTCTTCTACTTTTTTGAGAAGCTTTGCGATAAAATTTGGTGTAATTCGAGTTTAAAGTTTAGATACAGATGGAGCAAGTTCAGCTTCATTCACATTATTAGAGGAAAGGTAAATACGTAATTGTTTTTTAGCATTTTCTTTAATGACGAAGTTGTTTCATCTACAGTACATATAAAGGACAAAATCCTGGGTTAACAGGATTAATGCTGAAAAATAAACTTACCAACCGATGTCGCAAATTACGAATCATTTCCACACATACTGTGTGAGCCAAAAAAAACGTCCCACTTTTGAAAATTCATAGTACAAAAATTTAACAGATTTGAATGATTCAAATTTTCGCCAAGAGCCGAAAGATCGAAAAATTTATATGATTTGTTTGCTGTTGTCTCAAAAGCACTAGAAATATAGATAAATTGAACTTTACAAAACTTTCATGGTTGGAAAATAACTGCAAAATGGCCTAAACATGAGGGACTCCTCGCATTTGTCAATAATGGAAACATGCGATTGCTCATTGGTGATAGCCTGCGTGCAGACTCTACTGATCCCTTTTCAGACCGGTTCTCCTCCTGGTTCTACTGGAGGAGAACCTCTCTGAAAAGAAATCAGTAGAGTCTGCACGCAGGCTAATTGGTGAGAGCTATCCACTGCACATTTCTTACCATGGGACTGAAAATCTTTAGTAAATGGTTTGATAAACTGAACTTTACAAAACTTTCATGGTTGCAAAATGACTGCAAAATGGCCTAAACATGAGGGACTCCTCGCATTTGTCAATGATGGAAACATGCAATTGCTCATTGGTGATAGCCTGCGTGCAGACTCTACTGATCCCTTTTCAGACAGGTTCTCCTCCAGGTTCTACTGGAGGAGAACCTCTCTGAAAAGAAATCAGTAGAGTCTGCACGCAGGCTAATTGGTGAGAGCTATCCACTGCACATTTCTTACCATGGGACTGAAAATCTTTAGTAAATGGTTTGATACATTGAACTTTACAAAACTTTCATGGTTGCAAAATGACTGCAAAATGGCCTAAACATGAGGGACTCCTCGCATTTGTCAATAATGGAAACATGCGATTGCTCATTGGTGATAGCCTGCGTGCAGACTCTACTGATCCCTTTTCAGACAGGTTCTCCTCCAGGTTCTACTGGAGGAGAACCTCTCTGAAAAGAAATCAGTAGAGTCTGCACGCAGGCTAATTGGTGAGAGCTATCCACTGCACATTTCTTACCACGGGACTGAAAATCTTTAGTAATTGGTTTGAAATTTGATGTCGTATATAGAACCTCTTCAAAGAGTTGAAACGGCCATTGTGTATTGCTCTGTGTATAGAGAGCCCTTATAATTTGATCAATGCTTCTGGCCCTTTTCAGCCACTTTGCAATCATGAAATTATTATAAAGTTGAATTTACCGATACATCTAGTGCTGGAATGACGGTGAGAAAAGTCGCAAAGATATTTTAATCCTTTGGCTTTTAACGAGTAACGAGAATCATTCAAATCTGTGAAGCACTCTTTGGGCTACGAATTTCTAAAAGTGGGAACTTTCTTCTGGCTCACCCGGAATACTGTTGGGTCAGCTGTAAATCAGTGAAGCATTCTGCAGTTGAGGCCAAACATCGCCACCATCTTTCATGAAAACACATTAAGGAGGCTAACAGCGATTAAGAGGCAAGAAAACAACATAGCGGCCTCGTCTTCCTTGAGCCTGACGCCAGAAAGGCCGAGGTTCTTTGCTTTTATTATGTCACTTTTCTCTGGTCGCTTATTTGAAAACAAAGTTTCACAAAGGTGAAACTTTACTTTCAATTCTACCATCGTGAATGGAAATGAAAGTTCAAGTGTGAAAAAATACGGACCGGAACATTATTGTTGAAATGTTAATGGTATCTTTTATCAATTCTGACAACAGTTGATTTGCCAAAGTTATGGAATGATTTTCATTGGATCTTGTATGGACAAAGGCAAAGACCAAATTGATCGGTTGCTGTTTAGTTGAATTCAGCCAATGATTATTCACAGTAGCAATGCAGTTGCGTACAGTGTTTAAAACACCCCAAATGTCAGAAACAGGACTGTCCCGTGCTACGAGAGCAATTGTGTCAGCCGCCGTTTGTCTGGGGCATTCAATGGAGATGGCGTCAACAGCTGTGAAGAAGGAAGGCAACATTATGCCTACATAAAAGACTCAACTGTGGCTGTCAGACAATTGATTTATCTCAAGTTGACAACAGACTCTTGGGAGGGATGTCTAATCACAACAATATTGACTTTTCAAGCATACTTTGTGATAAATACAGTACAAATCATAAGAACTGCACCCCCTTTCCAGCTCGCATGCAATCAGGGAGTATTTTTTTGGTAATGGAGAAGTACCCCAGACTTAGGTCAAGGGACATGGTCTGCTTCCAATGGGGTCTCGGCTTTAAATTTTTATAACGCAAGAACAAATTTCATTGGTTGAAATATATGTCAACCAGATATCCCCTAACCATAATGTTTCCATAATTGTTGCCATTGCTGATTCTGGCAACTTTCAATGCTTTCAAATTGTTGTTGTCGTGTTCAAGCCGTTCGGCTTCTTGATTTATTTGCAATCAATGTTGGAATACGTATTAAGATTTCTATTGTCACAATTCAAGTCACGTGATCATCAAATGCCCGTATTTGGAAAGCTGTCGCAAAAATAACAAAAACAGTTATAACTTCTTTCTTCTAACTTTGAATTATACATTACTTAAGTTGGCTGACATCAGCAAATCATAGAAGCTATGACGTCATGCAAATTGATGACGTCATATTCCTAATAAAGGAAGACCAAATAAAAAAATTGAAATAAATCGATGAAAAATGATGGTTTCTTTACTCTAAAGTAGATTTTGCTTTCCATGGTTTTAGTTTGTATATTCTGAAACGATTAGCACTGTTTTTCAGTCAGAAATTTATAGGGACACAGTCCCATCGTTTGATTTTCTTGCAGCAAACTACGCGACCGATTAAGAACAAATTCTGGAGTCTGACTCCTAAATGATGTAACAACTACTGTGCTAGGTTTTAATGGCATGCTAATTACATTTTCGGAGATAATCTTGGGGCGTTTTTCCCCTCACAGTTGTCTGATCCAAATCGCCCAGGTGGAATAGAGTTAAGTTGATTTTGCTTGCAAGTGTAAAAGGGGTACTTTACAGCCATTAATGACGAAAAGAGAAGGCACTTCTGTCAGTTTAGGTTAAGTTTTCACATCTTTGGCATATCAGCCAAATAGTTTTTCATCCTTTTACCGGCACTGAAGCAGTTTTATCGGCTGTGGGCCGTTCTTGCACGGCTTGATGCTACCAGGTGTTCAAAATATCCCCAACATTCTGTCATAAGACCAGTCTTCAGATTTATTTTTTTTTTGGCATGTAGATCGAGGACCAAATTATTTTTCCAGACATAGCTGATCTTTTGATTTGTATTTGAATTAATGCTTTAGCTCTTTTTAATGCTGCCTGGTTTTGAAGCATACTGCAAAAAGCCATTACCAGATCAGTTTCTTATTGTTTATTGGACTTCTTGCTAAGTCATAAATGTCAGAATTATGCACAAACTACTATTGTAGACTTGAAGGATGATGAAAATTTCAATATATTGGCTCTTAGAGGCAAGATTAATGATGTTGTTCAAAGAGTAGTGTTCAGAATGAGGTTGTTCGATCCGTTATGTCATACTCTTTGCGTAATGAAAACAAACATGTTATCATTTTTAGATACATTTCAATCATTGACAACAGGGATGAAAAAGAAACTTTTACGATAGCTTTCATAAATCGGATTATGGTGACTTTTAAAATGGGAGTACTCTTTTTGGGACCTCCGCTATACAGGGTGTTTCAAAAAAACGCAACCCAACTATAATTTGAAATCTTAATAAATTCCCAGACTTTGAATACATGAAATGTATACCATTTGAAAGTACAGCCTTTCTTGTTTCTAATTATATGCAGTTTGGATACGTATATTTAAAACAGAGTAGAATGTATCAATAAACTTCCATGTTTCGCATCAGCTCTGATAATCCTATATTCACGAAAGCGATGCTAATTCAACAGAACGGAAAAAAACATATAAACGAGGCTATAAAGTGAACGAATAATAAATGAAGGTAGCTATACAATAATATTTTGCATCTGATTTATATTTTAGTAGGTATATCAAGTTTCAAATGCAGTCTCCCGCAAAAGCAAAATCAACCCCCTTTTCTGGTAAAGATTATGAAAAAAAAATTTGTTAGGGCATTTCAGGCCTATAGAGGCACTCGATGTGATGCCTTGAAGAGGGAAGAAGACAATTTCATCCTCATACGATGCATTTGTAAATAATGATAAAGTATGCTCTTAAAAATGTGGATTATCGTCTATGTAAATGCTCTATCACTTTGCAGCATCTAAGATAGACCATACTTATGAAAACGTCAATTAAGCAATGAAAAATTCAATTGATCCACCAAACCAACAATCTTGGACAAAATATATCCGGAATGCATTTGATCACAACAATTCCAACTTTGACACTCCATTTTCCCCCTCCCCCACCTGTCAATGTTGTTCTGTCGTAAGATTTTAGTAAAAAGATCTCTCCTCGCATCAAGGCTGAAATTTTACATTCATAACAACATGTACGCGTTACTGTAGAATGAAGATACAATTACCTTTGGTTCAACGCGTTACTGTTCTATTATAAGAAATATATAAATATATTTTTTAAATTTGACAGTAACGCGTGGTAACGCATCATTTATTTAGCACTTTTATATGAAATTCTAAAGAAAACTTCAGTAACGCGTGCAGTAACGCGTCAGTAACGCATCGAGATACTTCTTTGGCTACCACTTGTCCACGGTATCAATGCAGCGAGAATGTGTCACCAGTCATAGTCACAAGACATTGAGAAGCAGACCGAATGGAATTCCCAACAGGAGAGTGCTTTGAGTCTATCATTGAGAGATACTTCAATGAGGATGGGCCAAAGTGGAACACTGGGCCAGTTCCTCAGCAGAACATGAAGGCTGAGGACGTCATTTGACGTATGCACCCTATCAACTAGGAAAACTGATCAAGCAAGAACTTTACGCTTCATTGCCAGTCTTGGATTTTACAAATAATATCACATGTACGCCATTATCAACAAGCTTTAATCAAGTTTGACTTATGAGCCACAATTTTGTGCCAATGTACCATGCATTTTTAGAAATAATTACATTTTGTTAGTTTAAGTGTCGGATGTACCGGGCATGCAGACACAATTAGCAAAACCATTTTACGAAACATCATATTTTGGAAAAAATCTAAACAAGGGTGCTGCTGAAAAATTCTATGTCTAAAAATTTTTCAGACAATCTTGGACAAAATATATCCGGAATGCATTTGATCACAACAATTCCAACTTTGACACTCCATTTTCCCCCTCCCCCACCTGTCAATGTTGTTCTGTCGTAAGATTTTAGTAAAAAGATCTCTCCACGCATCAAGGCTGAAATTTTACATTCATAACAACATTGATCTTGGGGGAAGGGGGGATGGAACGATGCAGCACTAAGTCCAGTAATTTATGTCCAAGATTGTAGATATCATTGGGAAGAAGGTAAAGTTTACTCACATGGTATATGCCTCATATTAATTCAAATTCTGGCATTTCCTAAATAAACTCAAATTAAAGTGGGTTGCGCTTTTTCTGAATTAACCTATTCAAAGAGTTTTGAGGGGTACCTTATCGGCCCTTTTACGCCGGCCCTAAATGGCGTTAATTTTCGCTAAGCGGCGTTAAAAGGGCCAAAAAATTGGAATTTTTTTCGAAAAGCGGCGTTAATGTTTTAATGCTTATTTTTGCTAGTACCTACCATGTTTTATGTATTTTTCATACAGGACAGGTAATTTTAGACCCCGGAGCTTAAATCACTTGTCCTTTATGAAAAATGAAAATTGGACATTAGCAGTCCAAACATGAATTGGGGCAGATGTAGAAGAAATCAAAAGCTTTTTAGATCAGAAGAAAATTTTTAAGTGTTTTCTATGTCCTTGGCCAAAATGTGCTCAACGGATTTCAAAGAAAGGTGCAGTCGGATGAAGGAGAAGCTGTAGAAAACAACGAAACAGTTGTTATTGATTAAAATCACGGTTTTTTTTAAGAAAAAGTAGAACAAATGACGTAGAAGTACATAAAGATATCCATTATCAATATTTCCTTTCCTGAGTTCGTTGAGTGGCGTTAAAGGCGGTCCTAAATGGCGTTAGAGCAAATTTTGGTACTGGCGGAACTTGGGCCGGCGTAAAAAGGGCCGGCGTTAAATTAGGGCCGGCGTAAAAAGGGCCGGTAAGGTATTGGAAAAGGGTTGAAATTTCCTAAGACATCAGCCAAAAATCAATGCAGGTTTCTTCAAACAAAACGTGTTGTACCTATTTGATTATTACATTTTCAAAGATAACTACATACAATCTTGGTCAAAATTCTTGGGACAAGTCACAAAATTGCACTACTTCAGTCTTTGATTCAGTGCCCCCCGCCCCCCCCCCCGTTTCAATGTTGGTTGAATCAAACGCCATTCGACCATCCCAACATTGAATTAGGGGGGAAGGGGGCTGAGAAGGTTCTAGACGTATGTTTTCACCTCGATATTTTAGGAAACATGACTAAAACACAGAAATTTGCCAGTGTCCCAATTTATTTTGACCAGGATTGTAGGCTGTGACTGTTTTTATTTCTAAAAGTCTTTCATTTGGAGCCGAGATCTCATCTCTTTCTTTTAACTCCGAATGATTATTTTCATTGAATTGCCTGTCAAAGCATCAAGAAATATCTGTAAGTGGCTGTCAGTTAACAATGAATAACTCCACCTCTATCCATAAATTGTCTTTTGAATCGTAAACTTTGGTGAAGCTAATTCTCTTAGATTTCTACTTAAAACAACAAGCAATCAGAAATAATTGAAATTAAAAGGACGAAAGAATCGAATCCGATCTAAATTCTGTTGATCTTGTTAGAATGATTGGATCCACGTAATTGTTTCTCTCTGTGCGTTTCTGATATCTTCAAGAATTACAGTTGACAGACGAAGGCTGGGTCATTTGAGATCAACCAAAATGTTTCAGTCTCGTTATCTTTCTTTTAATCTGTCATTAGATATTCCAGCTAGCTGTCTAGCATGACTCAACGTACAGATAATGGAAGACTAGGAACGCTCAATGGACGACTGGAAGACTGGGAACGCTCAATGGAAGACTGGAAGGCTGGGAACGCTCAATGAAAAGATATTCTGCGCATACACAAAGATGGCTCAATCTACCTAAAATTTGTTTCAATTATCATTATTTTCTTTCAATTTGAGCCAGAAGAGGAGTACACCAGTCCATAAAAAATCTCGTATGCCTGCAGCAGAAATATTTTTCTTTGTGAGAAATATCACTAAGTTTCTTCTTCAGAAATTTTTCCTTTTTTCCTTCAGGATTATTGGATGTGGAAACAAAAAGGAGAAAGGAAAAACTTTCCTTCTAAAGTTTCAAAACTTCAAAGCCAAATCTAAAGACTATACCACCCTGTATACAAATGTTCTCAGTTTCAGTTTCTCGGTTTTCAGTTTTTCAAATTCTGTCGGCATCGTGTAAACGCACTTTGCCGGTATAATCTTATGCCACTTTCGTCAGGAGGCTAATGTATTTTATGCTCCCTATCGTTGACTGATCATCGACGTCAGCTGTTATTGTCTATAGAATAAGCATAAATTTCTACCGGTATTTATTTAGTAGACGGGAGGCTGAGAAAGACCTGAAAAGTGTGGTGAAACTTGAGTAGTAGAACTCTACTTCTCAAGGAGAGACAATGGAAAGGAGCAGACAAGGAGATCCCAATCGCTTGGAACAAATTATCTATGGACACCAAATTACAGAAAGGCGCTGAGCACGCTGAAATGCTAAATTCATAATTCAAGCTACTTTTTGTCTATTTAATACTTAGCTCTTGTGGAACATTGCTGGTCACAGCTGCCATTCTAGAATACACCTATTCGTTGGCCCTTTATCAACATTGGTTTCTTTCAGAAAATCACCATGTCTGTTTGCTCTTTGCTGTTGATAAAAAATCGTTCAAGTGGACCTGAACGAAGTACTCAAGGATTAATGCTTCAATAGCAAGGAGCAATTAGTTTATGCTTCTCTGGTAGCTGATAGAGTAAGGAAATGCACAATAGGACAAGACAGCCAACTGATATTTTTAAACTATATGCGGTTGTTGCTACCTTGAAAGTCAGTTGAAATTTAATTTGATAAAAGTTAATATCTTTACTAGCTGTTCAGTTATGGATAAGAGAAAGTTCTATGCTTCTTCAAGGGAGATTTAAGCTGATATCTTCAAGCAAATGCAAATTCTGAGGTCTTACTATCGGTCCATTTGATATTGTTGAAGAAATGAATATGCTGTTAGTTGGCGTGGGAAATGATTTCTTGTCATCATTTATCCAGTTTATGAATACTTTATCAAGGGCGCATTTCTTTTTACCATCATGTCTTTGTCTTCATTCTTAATGAGCACCTCGCACCTTCAATTTTCTTAAAGTCTGACCTATCTGTTAAAGAACTCCCATATGATTTTTCAGTAGCTGTAACTTATCGGCACAAAGAACACTATTGCGCAAAATAGTGTATTCATATGAAAACTGATCTCACTTCGTTGCTGGATTTCAAAAATCGTATCGTGTTACGATGCTGTAGATCACTACCTTCCTTGATTTAAGAGGAATTCATTTAAACTGATAGGCATTCACGGTGGTCCTTATTTTTGAAAACAGTTACAGTTCATTCAGCTGACTGAACCAATGTTTCATTCATCAAGACAGTTCACGATCACATTGGCATTTCAAATGAAAATGTTGCTACGGGATATTCAAGTCACACACAATCACATGACTGGCCGTCCAATAAGGTCAATTCAATAGGAACTGCTCTATTGTTTCAATGAAGGCTTGATCATAAGCTCTAGTAGTCTAGTGACTCATATATTGTTCATGCATTTGGTTCTCTTGCAAACCTGGGTCTCGAGAAGGCGCCAAGAACTCATCTAGAGAAGTCTGATTAGTCTTTTGGTTGGCCCCCTATTCTTCAGAAGAAACATTTCTTCTCATCTTTTTCTTTAGCTCATCAATTGTCTCTTGTTAAAATGACTCGTTGTTCTTTTAAAGTACAGGTATATTAAGTGGAAACATAATGCCTATGAAATTATTACACACTGATGAGATCACATTGCAGACACAAACAGCCTTTTTCAAATACTGTGGTTTCTCGCGTCGCACATCTCCCTCCCATTTCTAGGCTGGCAAATAACTGGCCCAGAAGGATTTGTAAGTCTATGTCTGTGTCTGGAATTCATTTCTTTCAGAATTCGGTGATTTTGATAAAGTGAATTCTCGCCGAGGATGCTATCTACCTATAAAACGTAATGTCTCTTTTTGTAAAATTTTATGTTTCAAATATCCATTGAACAAGGTCTGACAATATTGCTTCCATAAATAGACTTTAACAGCCTTGGCAACAGTAGGAAGTCAGTGGAATCCCCTTCTCGCAGCTCAGTTGCATCTGCCTGCAAACGTGACTTACTTTCGATCTATTTGCACCTTTCAAGATTCGCACGAAACCTGTTTAGCCTGGTAAGTGTTTCCTCTGGATTATTTCGCCATCTAGTCATCCTTTCATCAACTAATGAGTGCAGATATTGGACATCGGCTTTGAAACGGCTTAGTTTAGGCCCAACCGTTCAACAGGCCTAAGTTCAATCTGAAGCGAATACATGAAACAAAGTGGCTCAAAATACACTCACAAATGGGCAGAAGGATGGTAAGACGCCAAAAAAATCGTGAAAAGCACTTATCATACCAAACAAGTATCATGCACCTCTTGAAAGGTGAAAATAAATCATATAATAATATAATAATAATACGAATATTTCAACAGGATAAAAGCTTCAACAAATGTATTGCTGGTTTCAATGCCTGTCCTGCTTAAAAGAAAAGAAGAGAAAGTGTTAAAACCTAATTTACAATTCTGAATAAATATCGCATTTACAGCAAAACAGTCCATGATGATTTCTTTTCTTAAAATCCTAGTATATTAAAACTACTTCATTTCTAAAAATAAATCTAGTTTTTCATTAAAATCCTTTTTGTTTTCAGCAGTTCTTACGTTTATAGGCAAATCGTTATATAACTTTGCCCCCATGTAAAGTTTTGATGCGTGGCAAAGTGGCTAAACATTTGTTGTTTCTTGTCGTCTTGATGTGTTCATGTGTTGTGATATGACTTTGCAAGGCATCACATATATCATTATTCAAAATGTTATGCACCAGGACACATGCTCGTTTTACATTCGATTTTTCAGGTGACAGAACACTGCATTCCTTTGAGTTCGTGCCAATTATTCGTATCGCACGTTCATGAAGAGCAGCTAACTTTCGTGACTGACCAATTGTTAGTTTCAGGTTTAAAATCCCACAATATGTAACAACAGGTACAATCATAGAGCGATAAAGTTTACAAGCTGTTGTGCTATCCAAGAAACATCTTAGCTTCGATGGTAGGCGTAGTCTGCCAGAAGCTCGTTTATAACACAGTTCAAAGTTGGTGTTTAGATTTAAAGTTGAATCGATTTCCACTCCCAAGTATCTATACGAAGTTGTAGCATTGATTTTGGTCCCTTTGTATTGAATACATATTTCTTCACTCTGTCGCTTTAGACGCTGGGCAGTCCCAAAAACCAACACCTCTGTTTTTCCTTTTTTCGCATTTAGAATGAGTTCATTCTCATCCATCCATTTTTCAAGCTTTCTCATTTCATTGGTGAGGATTTTGCTCAAATTTGTAACATCCTTATCCGCCCAATAAATAACCGTATCATCAGCATATTTGACAATGTTTGTCTCAATTACATCGGTTATGTCGTTAAAGAATAAAACAAAGAGTAGAGGTCCAAGGATTGACCCCTGTGGAACTCAAGATTTTAACTGCTGAGCTTCCGATAGGACATCGTTGTAGCTCACTTGTGCTGAACGATTAAACAAGTAGTCTTCAAACCATGCAAGTTCTTTGCCGTCAATGCCATATGATGGAAGCTTGGTCAACAATTTGGAATGGCTGATAGTGTCAAAAGCTTTACTAAGATCAACAAATACAGCGCCGATCAGTTGCCCTTTGTCCACGTATTTCCTGATATCATCTAGCAGCAATGTTGCTGCTAGTTCTGTTGACATTTTTGCTCTGAAGCCAAACTGCCTTGTAGAAAGTAGTTTGTTTTTGTCTAAAATGTTCATCAACTGTTTGTGTACAATCTTCTCTATTACCTTTGACACTACAGGTAGTACGGAAATTGGTCTATAGTTATCAAAGCTTTTTGTCGATCCTGACTTGTGCAAGGGAATGATTTTAGCCGCTTTCCATTCCTGTGGGAATTGGCCAGTGTCAAGGGACAGATTTATTATATGAGAAAGTGGTACTGAAAGCACGTCAGCAGCATCTTTGATGAGAACTGGGGGGAGATCATCAATTCCAAATCGAAAAATATTCAAGTTTGCAGGGATATGTAACCGAGACACAAGCCATAGGAATATTACAGAATCGGAGAGGAGATTCCTAATTTTCCTACTGTTTCCAAGGCTGTCAGAATGGGCCGCACTCTCCTCACTCTCTTTCTCAAAGTTGCGAAAAGGTCTATTGCTTGGACCAAAATGCTAAGCTCTGCACCTCAAAGCACCGAAGTCAATCAATTAAATATCTATCTTCAAGATTACTATTGAGGAACATTTTGAACACAATGAGCTATCAATTGAGGATAAACTTTAATCGCTAGGTCTAATAAAGTCTGTTTACTTCTCTTCGTAGCACACGGTAGTAATGAATTTATTCAGTGGCGGAGCCAGCCAAAAGATGGTGAGGAGGTAAAAGATCAAAGTTTTCCGATTGGTTTCATTTCATTTTTAAATTACAAGTTTTAGCCAAATGTTTGAGAGTGGAGGTGTATTTACCCCCTGATACCCTCCCATGGCTCCGCCAGTGACTTTATCCCTATTTTAATGCTAGGAGACATATTGATGGTTTTTCAGACTCTACCCAGACAAGGCAACCCAAAACATAAAAGTCACGGCAGAGTGGATTCAACATGGGCTGTGTGCAGCATCAACACCCCTCCATGAATATTTGGATAATTGTTAAGTGCTGGAGCTGTGGAGGAGTGTCGAAACTGCACGCAGGCTTCTTTAAAAAGGATTGTCAGATTAGTGGCAGTTACCACATAGTGTAGTTGTTCTTAACATAGTGTCTAGTGTTGAATTATCTACTTATAAGGACGTCATAATAACACTTCGTGATACTTTATCTTTCGGGTGAGTTGAACATACAGCTGCAAATTTAAATCAGATATATTTGTATCAGAAGACAGATCAGATATATAGCTTATCATTACTAAACAAGGACTGTTATCGAATAAACCCAACCCCTTGGTTTCAAACCCATGACGGTTAATATCATTTTATGACATGATTATTGTTTACGGAGTTAATTCGTGCATATCATAAGGAAGCTGTGAGGAAATTGTTGTCCTGGTTGGAAAAGATTGGCCCTGACACACGGGGGGGGGGGGATTCTCGGCTAAATTTCGGTTAGGGGGTGCCGCCCACAGTTTCAAAATATAACCGTTGGCTAGACCAATTTTTGTGAAAATGATACCCTTGGCTAGACTAATTTTTCCTTCAGAAGTGCTCTGAATTGGCATTTTCTAGGCAAAACTTGCCAAATTTTCGCCTTTTTTCGACCAAAATTCCAAAAAAGTTGGGTTTTTTTTACCAAAATTACCGAGTTTTAACATCTCTTTGACCAAAATTCCCAAAAAGCATACCTTTGCCTAGACTTAACTCGACTAAAATTGCCAAAAAGTACTCCCTTGGCTAGACTAGAAGTCCAAAAAAGTATACCCTCGCGGGCGGCACATCCCTAGGTACCTTTACTATGGAAGAACCCCCCCCCCCCGTACCCTGACATAGCTGAAGGTGACCGCGAAGGTGAGGTTCAACTAATGGCGCCAACAGCTGGGATCGTTGAAAAAGAGAAGACGTAATGAAGCCCTTGACCACTTGTAATTATGCTTAAACGGTGGCGTTTTCCGTAAGATTAAGCCCTGTCTACCCAACTGGCATGGCTGCAAAGTCACAGCACTGCGCCACAGCATCTTCAAACAGCTGTGCCTTGAAGGAAGGTTGTCAAGATAACGCCCATTGACTTGAGATGCATGTGTGACAAATCTGTACATTGGTTCCTTGGTCGATTAAAACCAGGAGTGACGAAATTGTTCTTTAGTTGATGATTAACTTCGCCCATTGTTGCATCTCATTTTTACATATACACGATTTGTTATGCCTTGACCATTAAAATTTATGCCTCGAACTATTAAGCAGAAAATATCTCCTATCAATAGATTTGCATAATATCAGAGGCTGCATGTTCAACATAACAAATCAATAAAAGGGTATATCAACCAGATTTTCAGGACTCTGTTTGAGACATCTTCTCATATTATCCGGCTTGCCACACAAAACCACGCTTCCACTAAGTTCGAAATAATGGAGAAATTGTTTTTCTCAATATTAGACACAATTTTCAGAAAAATATA
The DNA here is from genome assembly GCA_964020215.1 of Aurelia sp. 3 sensu Dawson et al. (2005). Classification (NCBI taxonomy): domain Eukaryota; kingdom Metazoa; phylum Cnidaria; class Scyphozoa; order Semaeostomeae; family Ulmaridae; genus Aurelia; species Aurelia sp. 3 sensu Dawson et al. (2005). The sequence continues at coordinate 17,801,016 of OZ026574.1, read as the reverse complement.
TTTTTTACACAATTCAAAGATTCTTTTCTGAAGAAAATTTCGAAGATGCCTTTTATCAGCGGTCCAATTTCACCAATCAATCCTTGGTATTGATCTGAATATAAAAATATTACATGTTAATATGAAGTTAGAATGAAAATATCGTAACGAGAAATTTCATGTGCATGACTCAGATTGCGCTAAAATGACAATTGCACAATACAATAACGTAACGGCGCAAAATTGCTACTGATTTCCGTTCACAACGAAATGGCAAATCTTTGACAGAAGAATTTATGAAAGACATGGCTTGAAAGCGGAACCCTTGCGAACGCTACGAAACGATGAGATTTGTCAAAGTTTCGAAGATTATGCTGATTGATTCTTCAGAATTAAGTTAATTCTTTGCTGCAACAAATCCAGCTTCTTTGTCACAACGGTTTCAGAGAGACTGGCAGTATAGAATATTCTATATTTCTACTTATTCTACCATTCATGGGAAGTCCAGCTAAGATTTGGTACTGTCACATCTTTTGAGGTTTTCGAGTTGTCCCGGCATCTTGGGAAATCAGTCACGGTAACTATCAGTGGATAGAGAATTAGGGTCTCCCATAAAACTGCGCTTGTTGTACATAAATCCCCAGTTGTAAGTAAACAAGTTCTAGGTCAAACATCTCTTAAGGTTTTATTATGTCTCTGAATTAAGGATTTTCATCACGGTATACGTGATCTATGAATATTAGATCGCTTGCACTGATCTTAAGGCTGGCGTATAATTAATACATTTCCTATGTTCTTTGTATGAAGTAATGTACAGCGCCATTTGAACTTAACATGTGCATAAGCAAGGCGTTGCTTTTGATCTCCATCATAATGGTGGTCATCACAAGTTGTATCAGATCTTTTCAAATCCCTAGATATTGCTCATGTATTTATTAAACAATTTTCAACGATCCAATGATAACATATTCAACTGTTTAAGTTTGATAAAGTATGGAATGTAAGGGTTTTTGTTCCTTGAAATTTGTTTTATTGCACGAAATATTCTTCATTTTGTAGCAGCTTTTGGAAATTTACTGTATCATGTGCTTTCTTTAAATGTTTTAGTATCGGCTTCTTGCAAAAATTTTGATTCCGATAACAGGAAAGCAGCTGACATCATAGACCCAAGCAATTTGATCTGAAGTTTTGCTTCAGTCATGAGAATGAATTACAATGATATATTTCCATAAGTAATATTTCCAAGCTATCAGTGCTAATCTTCTTTGACGAAGTTGAATTCTTCCTATCTCCACAATCTGGCGAGTGCTAGGTAGGAAGTTAATTCAATGCGACTTCATCTTACAGAAATATGACTGATTTCCTACTTACCATTCTTATCTAAAAGCTTCTGGTGAAGAAGATGCGAACTGAATCAATCGAAGGGAAGGAAGCACAAAGAAGGCCTTGCAAAAGGGATAATGTTTCTCTACCACAAAGTGTAAAAAATTTTGAAGGCAACCCCTGTCCTACGTCAGATTGCCAATCCTTAGAAGAAGATGCAAATCTATGCAAACTCTGCAGTCAATTTGCATTGACTATGCTCTGTAATTTTTTAGAGTTTGCAAATTTTTATTTGCAGCTTGCGGAAACCCGTACTCTCACCGAGAGCCCCAAAAAAGGCGTCGTAAACTGGTTTGGTGCAAAGCCAAAACACTTTGCAAACAAGTGAAAAACTCCAATATCTGGAACATGCTCAGAATAAACATTGTGTAAAGTTTGTGACAATTTGATTCAAGCTAAATGGAAGCCAAATGCAAACCATACTTCAACTAAGTCATTAACGTGATTAGAAAAACTCTGTCTAGCATAAAGTCTAGCATAGGGCTCTAAAGGCTGGCTGTAAAGTTGTGTTAATCTTTCTTTGAATTAAAGAGCTTGAAAGAAACTTTGGGTAATTTGCTGTAAATCTGCCATGGGAAATTTTTGCTATCTTGATTGGTTCCAAAATAGCGGTATTTATTAACTTTGAGGCTGTAACGTCATCAAATTTCTAAATCCTTAATCAGAAGAGCTACGGATTTTTGCTTACCACCATACTGTAAACCTTCAAAAATTATACCCTTTTTAAAGGTTATATCAATTTTTCTCAAGAAATCTAAGAGCTAAATGATTTTAACTTTTCAAAGCTGTTGATGAAGTTTTGCAAACAATGATCAAAATGCTGCCATTTTGGAAATAATCAAGATGTTAAGAAATTGCGATGGCAGATTTACAGCAAATTACCTAACGTTCCTACCAAGCCCTTCATTTGATGAAAAAATGTGATACAATTTTACATTCACCTTTCTAGAGATTTGAAAGATTTGAGCCACAAACTTCGAAGTCTCTATTTTCAATACTATGCTTTTCAAACTCCTCCTTTGCGAGGGATATCAACTCTTCGCGTAAACTTCGAAAAACCATCATTAACTCCCTCCAAGAAGACGGACAAGACAATTTTGAGAACCACAACAATTGCATTTGATTTACCAATTTACTGTCAATGTTGTTTTCATCGACTTGATATTCTTCGCACCTTCTAAGTAGAACTTATCTGAACTGAATCGATTGGTTCAGATAATTCACAATATAAGGTTAAGAATCACAATATAAATTCAAAAAGATAAAAAAAGCAGCTTAGGGACCGTTCATTATTTAGAGAGGGGTTGGTACAGAAGAGAAATGGGTTGGGTAAAAGAAATTTTCTGACATATAAGGGTTGGGTAAAAGTTCTTTCACATAGTTTCAAGGTTGGGTAAACAAAATTTCCTCATCAATTAATATTAAACGTTTGAAGTCCAAAATTGTTAAGTTTGCCATCAAAATCTGCAGCATCATCCATTCACGTTAGTGTCTTCTCTCTTTCCATCTATGTCATCAATATTTACAATATCTACAGTACTAGATTTTCAAATTACAAAGTTTGACATCAAAGTCAATTTTATAGGTAGGGGTGGGGTAAAATTCCTTTCAACAGGAAAATTGTTGGATAGATGTTCTTTGTCACCTTTTGAGCTGGGTAAGAAGATTTTCTGAACTAGAAAACATTTCTCTTCAGTACCAACTCCTCTGTAAATAATGAACGGTCCCTCATAGTTTTGTTTTATCTATTTCAATTTATGTGACCATGCTCTAGGGAAATTTTAGTTTGCTACTTCTTGCACGGATGGCACAAGTTGTCTTTGGGCGATTGAGGGCAAGGACAGACAAATTCAAATCTAGCTTCTATCCAAATTGTTTATCCGAATGGAATAAGCTTGAACCTGAATTGAGAGTTGCACCTTCTGTTGCTATTTTTAAGAAAAAGCTCTTATCGATAATCCGCCCCCCCCTGCAAAATCTGTGTTTGGAATTTACGACCCAAAAGGATTATCCTATCTTACCAAACTCAAAGCTCAGGGTTGGTCTCAGCAAATTGAATTTCCACAAATTCAAGCATAATTTTAGGGATACAATAAACCCAATGTGCCCAACAAGCGATGGAATTGAGGATACAGAGCACTTTCTGTTGCTCTGCCCTTCTTTTGATGCTCAACGTCTGGATCTTTTCGCTGGCATTGTTGAATTGATACGACCATTTAGACAAATTATCGATCTTTCAAATGATTCTTTGACACAGCTTTTATCACATTGTGATCAAGAACTTTCTAATGAATTGAACAGAGATATACTCGAATTGACTTTGCACTTCATCCACGAAACTGGTCGGTTTGATTAAGATCATTTGCAACATCTCTACCAAACAGCCACCAAGTCCTTTAAAGTAAATGTTCTTTTTCTTTGTAATTCTGTTTCACATTAGATGTCGGGCAGTCTTGCCATCTTTCAACTTCACGGAACGACTTGTTCTCGTGACTACATGTCATTTATCTGAACCCTGACCAGACATCTAATGTCAAACAGAAACTAGCACATTATCCATTAGGTCTTAAATCGTAGTGCAGCTGTTTTGTCAGTTTAATGTTGCGTGTCTTCTTATTGGCCACGGGGTAGTCATTATCTTTTCGCTCCCCATGGTATCGTCCCTGTAGTGAAGTACAGTAATTAGAATTTGTACGGTAGAAAGTAATATTGTTATCGTAATTATATATATATCAACATATATAAGAAAAAACAAATTGTCTTGACAAGAAACATGTTAGCGAATGAAAAGCACGCTTATGAAGAGATTGATTAGTTGTCTTAAAGGGAATAGACATAGGTATATCTCATAATCGCTATAAATAGGCCAGAGAAACGCCCACAAATCCATTGTTTCTTTAGCTAAACAATGAAACCGGATGCGTCGAAGCTGTCGAGTACAATAGATTATATTTTTGACCTGGCCCGGGCCAGCTTTCAACCATGTCGATTCCCTTTAAAGTAGTGGGTGTAAACAGAAGCCCTTGCCAATGCGTCTATTAGAATTTTGAGCATAAAAACAGCCTTATAAAATTAAATGTAGCAAATGTCTTAAGCATGAAATGATTGATAACATGGATAATTCGTAGGTCAATGTACCAGATCTCCTAAAGGTTGTGCCAAATTTCAAAATCACAAAATTAGATTTTGAGAACGATCATTAAACAATTTTTCTTTTGTGCTATGTCCATGGGTATTTCTAGAAGTGGTGAGGCCTCAGATCAGATATGCATGATACTGTAAAAAATTCCGTTGGATTTATAGACATCCTACTTATTGTTCTGGCTCATTGCTATGCACTTTGGTACTCCCTAAAAAAGAGGTTTGGATCGAGGTTCCAAATCTGATAAATTTGTGAAGAAAAACAAAAGCATGACCCCCGTTCTCGGTATAACTATGCTAGCTGTGGCAAGAAATTGCTTCGTATTTCAGGAAACTTTTCAGCCATTTGAAGGCAGTCTGCCATGCATTTGATTGGGTAATTTGGATAATACAAAGAATAGGAAATTTGAATTGTTGCTAATCCTCTGACTTTAATTGCCATAGAAAGTCAAGGCGATTAGCCCTCCTTTTTGTTTCAGATACGCAGATTGACAAAGAAATCCCTTGCGTTGAGCTCTGATTTTGTCGTGGCCAAGCAGAGACGTGACAGGCTGCCTTCAATCAAGGACGACTTTGCTCAGAGTGAGTTAAGAATGATTCAGTTAATACTCATGGAAATTTTATTTACTTCCTGGCCTTCTTTCTCGTTGTTTTCTTTCATCGTTTGCTGAATTTTAGTGTGACAGTTACGACTCAAAGGTGCGAACATGCAAGAGTTTCAATTTGTAAGCTGCACATTAAAGTTTGCCGTTTTCAACCGTTGTTATTTGAATTAAAAGAAAAGTCAACTAACAATGAATGAAATAACGAGAAACAAAGCAAAAAAGACCAACAACACTTGCCTAAGCGTTGCTAGCCTACTTTTGCGTAAATTTTCCATGATAAAGTCTCTGAAACGCATTCTGAAATTCAAAGCAATTTTTTGCCACAGGTGGTAGTGTTTGTACCGCGAACGGGAGTCATGTAATTGTTTAGCTCCGAGGAAGCCTCGTAAGCCGATGCGAAACATCAGCTCGCGTATCAAAATTTAATCTAAGAGAATAGCCGTCTTTTCTTTCGCGCAATTTTGTGGATCTTTCTACTTTCACATGTTTTTGTTTTTCTTTACAAAATTTCCAGATTTGGACGCTCGATCCAAATCTCTTTATTAAGAAGTAAGAGGATCAATTTCGTCTTCGCATTATTCTCAAGGTAATTTCTTATGCGAAGTAGACCAAGAGAATTTCATAAGTCTGAACATTCATTATTCTGAGATTATTTGACGCACTGGAATAAATAAAAGCTTGAAGAAAACAAAAGATTGAAGTAGTTTTGTCATTTTTCTTCTACAGGGCGTCCGGAAAAAATGTACACTTGAATGACTACTTTGGAGGAGCCATAACTTCATCCTTTCCATTTTGCAAATTATTTAATAGAGGAGATTTTCGTTTAGAGTTTAGTACCGAGTTTGAAACAGTCTTACAATAGCTTACTGCTTTATCGAGAAAGAGTAACCTAAAAAATCAATGGGTGTTTCAGAATCAGTGGATTTTATCTCCATGCTTAGCCTTGTGAGTTGAATCTTAGCATTAAATGGACTTAAACTTTGCAGTTATGTCAAGAAACACATTTAGGAATAATTAATTACCACATAACTCAAGAATATTGACTAGGCGTTGGATTAAAACAAATTTATCAAATTTTGAGAAGCAAAAGAACTGATGGACGCATGTCGTGGCCTGCAGCGCTTGTGTTCCACATCACCACTTCTAGCATCGCCATAAGATTTCAAATATCTTATGAGCATCAGAAAACTGGACAAGGTGCGTTTTTCAATCAATTGCTTTTAAATTTAACGTAATTGAAAATGATGAATCCTCTGGTTTTGAGGAAGCCAATGATTTTGACCTTCTTGCACAATAAATCAGTAGTTATCAGATCTACTCAAACTTGGAGTCAAATTTTGAGTCGAATTTTCTTTTGTTAAGGATTGTCAATAATGGGAAAATCGGATTTATGGCTGCTCCACAATGGCCACAAAAACAGGGCACATGTTTGTTGGACCATCCTGCGCATTCTAAGATTTACATAAAACATTCTCTGCACAACAAATTTTCTATCATGTGAAGTTCTTTTCGGTCAAGGCTGTATTTCATACTATAGAGTAACACGCAGGGCATTAATTTGCTGTAAAAATGCAGATCTCAAATAAATCTCGAACAGTGGGTTCACTTCACTCACCCATCTAAAACGAATGGGTGTGTTCCTACCCTAAAGAAAATCTCAGCTTGCAGCAAGGCTTCGCAAGTAAGAAAAGAACATGATTTTGGCTCGAAGGAGATGGTTTTGAGTGTGTTGAAATAATTTTGGTTAGTTGGCACTTATCATTAGAGCTTGATCAAGCTTGAAAATAATCCCATGCGAAAATCATTCTCAAACGTGCTACGATCAAGCTTGATCGATTCATCACCTTGTATCAATATATTTCTTCATCCAAGTTACTTTTCTGTTACATGATTGAGTGTTCACTGATTGCGATTATTGATCACAATCAGTCAATGATTCTTGCTTGTACGATTCGGCAAATGCAAGTGCACCATTTTGGGACACTTAGTAATAGTTTATTTCAAGCAAAGTAAAGCTCCAGACGGCAAATTTCTGTTTCTCAAAATGAGAAAGCAAATACCAGTCTCAGGAGCAAAATACCTTGAAACAAGCCCATTCATGCTTGTCCGTGTGGCAAGCAAAAACTTTTTTGCAAGAATTCTTGATTAGAGAATATTTACTTCGTTAGTTATTAATTGTTCGCTTGAAACGAATTGTCCGCGAGGTAAGAATAAAGATTCTTTCCAAGACTTCTTCATTAGAATGTTTTAAATGGTTAGTAGTGTTTCTCAAAATAAGCCTATTGAAATACTTCAAATGAAGTGAACCTTGATTGAAGAACGGTAAGCACTCTAGTAACAAGTAATTGCTGCAAAGCACCATAAAATACTTCTGCCATAGCTTCATTTCAGATTCTATCTATATTCTGTCTGTTACCTAAAATCGTTGCAGATCTTATTGTGGCTGTCGAAGTGATATAGTTTTTAAGGAAGAATTTCCCCGTTTCAAAGATACGAAAATACTTGGTTAGTCATGAATTCTCAAGAATCCTGTTTCAATAAAGTATTTCTAACACATGAGATTCAATGCTAACTAAGAAGAAGAAAAAATGTTTGCAAATTTATTCTTGCTGAAAATATGAAATTTACTGCACAGAAGAGCTCGTTCAGAAACACTCATCAACTGTCAAGTATATTACATCTTATTACTATTCACTCTTATTTACTATCTACAAAATTCCATATGTTTGCCTCCTATGCGAGACTTTGGGAACAATCATTACAGTCACAAGTGAAAACGCATGATATTTTCAACTGTCGCTACGCATACCAGTTTCAGCTGCTTTTGTGTAGCTTATCAATAAATGTTCCCCATTCGACAATTTCATGTAAAAGAATCTACAAATCCACTTTAATTTTAATTTAGTTCATGATTGTATGGAATCAGAATGATTCTGTAACTGAGCTAGTGAGACTGAGTTGCTGTCGCGATCAAATGAGAGCTATCTGGCTTGTTTACTGCCAATGTGCTGGGGATGCTGCATGATCATGAAGATAGGGTCTACTGGAGCACAATGGGTACGTTTGAAGTAAAACGGGTAGGACGAAACAATTGGATAAATGTTGAAAATCTTTGTTCACAGTTTACCTCTAGATAGAATCGCTCCAACTTCCTTCCTCGACATAGTAAATTTTGAATGTATCAGTTCTGGGTCTACTATTTTCCAGCAATCAACACTGTCCAGGTTGTGATGAAAATCTTCAGATTGAATTCTTCAAAATCAAAGATTTTCGCTGTGCCAAACACAGCCAAGGATGTTCATGTTCCACAGAAACATTTCGATAGCTTTAAAGATGATTAAGAATGTGTCTCTTACAAGAGAGCTTTTTTTGTACCTAAGCATGACGCTCTTTGATACGCTCGTAACTGGGAAGTTTAAACAGTTGTCAATTCAAAATAAGAGAAACTTCTCTTTTGAATAGTCTTGATTTTACCTTGCCGGACAGATCTCATAACTTGCGTCTCTCTTGAATCCTCCTAGCATAGTATTGGAACTTGAAATTCTTATCAACCAAAAAGATTTTCACATTAGCTCAAGGCTTTATCAGACAAACGTCCAGCTCTTTACGTTCTGAGGAAAATATCCTTTTTGACGTATTCAACACTAAGCAAGATAAATTGAACTCAGATTTGTTCAATACTTCATCTGCGACGAATAGTTTATAACTATCTGAGAGATCAGAATATCTTTTTAAATTTCATAAATGAATGGTTGCTTTTGAACAATATAACACATTATCTACAATCACTTCCATACATATAATGAGGTAGACCATCTTTCGATCTACAAACGTCAAATGCTGGTGAGCAGTTCATTGTAGACCTTGATATTGGAGAATCTTCCATGTCCTTTGAAGTTATGTCAAGATTGTCACTGCATTCCGACGGTGATTTCCTATCCAACTCGTGCTGCTTGTTGCTCCTTAAAGGAAAATAGATACCGTTTAAAGAAAGATGAAGATGTATTTATCAAAATAAGTTGTGGACAGCAAAGCAAGTTACATTGAAAGACTGTTACGCATCCCATATTGCAAAGTTTTTGCTTTGCAGAAAATCGAAGGAGAAAATCATTTTCCTGCAGTCTATGGCTGTTGATGTTTTCTGAAAGCAACAAATTGATGTAATGTTCCAGAAAGCAACATCATGTCAAAAAGCAATTATGACTAAGATGGAAGACACGACAAATGAGTCAGAAAGACAACTCTCGTCTGGAAAGTTACTGCTTCCCGAATATCAAGACGATCATGTTGGGAAATGCATCATTTAACAGTGGACATGGTTAACAGAAAGAAGATTTACGCGACTAAAATCTGGAAATCGGTTGTGAAATTGCACAATTCCACGATGGAGAAGCCAATTTCAGGCTGGTAGAACTTAGAAAACATGCTATGGAATTTAGAAAATAAAATTATATGTTTGCCAATGTTATTGCAAACCGGGACTGTTTATTTTACCTATCAGGTATTTTTTAGGTTGTGGTTTTACGCAGCTTCGATCTACGAACTCCTCTTGAATCTGAGGCTTGTTTGCTTATTTGAGTGCTCCTATTTTCATAAGAAGCTAAAATTCGGGCCCGTAATGAAAGTGTCTTGAAATGATCAGATTTTGAGTACTCAGAGTTTCTTATGAGTTTCTTAAAGGCTCCATAACAATCTTCATGTTTACTGCCTGTGCCCTTGTGAACCTTTCAAGACTGTTTTTTGAAGCCTTTCCAATATTTACTCAAGTACTTTACGAGTAATTTGATACAAGAAGCAGGAAAGAATGAAGTAAAGTATGGTTTCTTAGGTTTCATTCCCCCAGTACTGGAGTTTCTTGATTTTTTCGCAATCTGAAAGTTGGGTTCCTTATAAGCAGTTTCTTATTATATAAAAGATAAGTGTATTCATGCAGATTTTGTTGGGGCGGGACTGAAATAGGATCAATATGACAGAAAGTTGCGCAGTAGGCAAAGCAATGTAAATTTAGTCATTAATTAAATACAAAATTTTGTTAAACACAAGGAGATTTTGAAGAATAATACAAAAGCAGTCCTTTCACCTCTTGTTTCTTCCAGAATTGCTCGTATCGTAAGATCAAAATAGCTCCTTTATTCCAATCTATGCAAAAATTTTATTTCTTCCATCAAAAATTACGCAGTTAATTGTCAATCCTGATGACAGTTGCCCTGAGAGTCATGTTCTTGGGCAAGCATGGTTAGAGATCAGCGTTTGCAAGGTGTGTAAAGATGTTGTTTGCAAACCAATTATCATGATAGGGATTAATAAAAGCTACTGTTGAAGCAAATGTATAGCAGAATCCAAGGAAACGAGATGAAAATGACTCGTAGTTAGCATGTTGCTACAGTGTTTTATAAGAGGAAGTTCAAAATCACACTTTGGTTTGCTTTTTCATTAGCAGAACGTTAATCTATTCAGGATACTAAATCTTGTATGTTCGATAAGCTATGGTGCAAGTGGATCATTCACAGTCGTGCTAACTATAAGTCATACATTGACTGATTCACTTCATTGTCAGTGTTATCGTTGATTTCTTGTGTTCATGCTAACTTGTGCAACTGACTGTTGTAACCATAGTGCTTAGACAGGTGCAATCGTATGACCTGGCCCATTTCTAGATCAAATAACCAAGCATTAATCTGCTAGAGGACGAAATTCACCATTTCCCAGCTTCATGGATTTCTTTTCTATTTATAGTCTCTCAATCTGAGCTCTCTTTTCAATTGCTCTTCCAAACGACAAAACGTCAAGTTTCATCCAAGCATGATTTTAAAATTTTAGTGCCACACATTAATCTACATAGAATTTTTATTGGCTCTTTTTGCTAACAACATGCAATGATTATTCAAAGATGGAAGCTTCCATTCCCTCTACTCAAATGTGTAGTGTACCAGATAGAAATGTTTAGGGTAAGTTTAGTAGGCTTCGTTCAGGTGCCAAATTTTAGAAAATACGTTTTTGCAAGAGCTCGCCACGGCATTTAAGAGATTGCAAGGTTGAGAAAGATTTTCCGGAAAAAATCAAACGAATGTAAGAGAAATGTATTCTTTGCACTTAGAGCGACTTTTCTTTGATCTTCGTTGAATTGTTTGAGCACCTTTCCTCGTTTCTTTCAAGAAGAGATGGATGAGAAGCAAGAATTAGTATGCAAAACGGCTCGTAAAATTTGAATTATTTTTGCAACAAGCGTGACACAACTTGAGTGTGCATCAGATACTCCACTTAACCCTATTTTAACAGGTGGCGTTTTTCGCCCCCCTCTCGAACTTTTTTTGATAGCTCCTAAACGATGACAGCAATGGCACTGAAACTCACTGACTTTTCCTAAAATTTAACTGGCAATCAGAAAATAAAAATTTCAATGCCTATTGTTTGACCACGTGACCACCAGATGCCCATATTTGGAGAGTGGTCACAAAGAAAATCGTGAAAACTGCTCTAGTTTCTTTATTTTGAGCCGAATCTCGTCAATATATATACCATTCAATTTGTCTGAATGAGTACTTTCATTTGATGTATAATTTATCTACATTTGCTGACGTCAGCAATTTATAACTTCTATGATGTCATACATCTTTATGACGTCATATTTCTAATGAATTAGCAATTTTTATATGAAAAATCATGTAATGACCTGAAATATTGATAAACCATTTGATTTCACTCAAATTATGTGAAATTGATGATGTTTAAGCATTATTTTTGAGGAAACAATTTTGCATTGAATCGAATTACCGTTATTTATCTAGTTAATTAATTAGGAACCACAAATATTCATACAAAACTGAATGAAATCTCAAACTAAGGCCATCAAGTAAGTATTTGGATAGTTTTTAGCCTATTTTAGCCAGTTATGAAAATGACAAAACTTTTTAACAATGCAACTGTTTCCTTAGACTGTGCTGTGTCCTGTAACCCGTACTATTGTGTAACTTGTTTGTACCGTGTCATTTGTTTCCTTGCATTGTGTAGCCTTTTGTGCTGCGTCTTTATTTTCAAAGAGCCTTTTGTGCATTCATGTATTCATGTATATCCTTGGCTAATCAGGCGCGACGAAGGGAAGCGTGAGAGGCGACTTTAGCTTGTTTATTTTTGGAGAGTTGATCATGGACATGGAGTAAAGAATATTATTTTTCGAACGCTGATATAACAGACACCAATGTATTCCAGTAGGTATCATTATCGGATAATTTAATCGCTTTACTTAACATCGATTCTTCTTAGTTTTGTTCTGTTTTGTTTTGTTTGTCTATTTGTTTAGCCCTAACTGTTATTCGTTTTTATTTTAGCAAATATCGTAGCAGCAAAAGAGTGATAAAAATGCTGATTTTACAAAAACTTTGGAATTTGTTTATTTTGGCTGTTACAAGTTATTTAATGTAAATCTACTTGTTTTTCCTGATAGCTCAATTTCGTCAAAATTTGCCCTATTTATAGTTGCCTAGCAACCAATCACGTGATTAAAAATTAATTGATGCTATTTTTGGATTCTCCTTTGCTTAATTATAACACAGTGCAAGTTTCATTGTCATAGCTATCATAGTTCCGAAGATAATTAGGGGGGGCGAAAAACGCCCCCCGGTAGAAAATCACTTTTTTCACCCGGTTAAAATAGGGTTAAGGCGATGCAGATTAACTATAAAATGCCTTATTCACGCTGCACGTTGAACCAGCTCAAAGTAAACCAGGTTGCCGAGTGGTGCCTTCTTATTGGACAGTCCAACAAATGCAAAGCATAGGATTGGTTGAAATCCAACATGGTTCAGGTTTTTGTTTGTTTTGTTTGTTTTCAATTTGTTTTGAGTGGGCTTGTCTGGCTTTCTAGCTACTGATGCTAACTTAGGCCTACTGTGCAAGCCGCATAGGTAGGTAGGTATATATGTTTAACGTGGCTAGCCTGCGAAAGTCTGAGAGACTTATTTCCAGCAGGGGCCACGGATGTTTTACCATCAGTCCGCCGCAGCTACCCGCTGCAGCTACCAGACTTCCCTCACATGGCTCTGGTTGACCTGGGCTAGAGTTACGGACAGCGACCAAACTGTCCAGTGTGGGATTTGAACCTACGGCCGTTCTGACCTTTGGCTTACGAGTCAGACGCCTTAACCACTCGGCCACACGCTCACTTGCATCCCGGCATGGGACCCCTAGGTTAACGTCCCTTCCGAAGAACGACGAGGTGAGTTGTGAGGTCGGGCCTCCAAGGTCACCCATTCAGAGACTGACCTCACTCGACCAAGCTTAACTTCAGTCACCTGACGAAGACTGCATAAGTCACTCGGCCACTCACCCCGTTAAAACTTGCTTGACTGTGTCAACGTCAATGAAGTATAAGAAGCATTCGATTGTTGGATTGACCAATCAGAATTCAACACTTGCTAAACTGTTTTAATTGAAGTTAATTGAACTTTATGGAGTTCATTGTAGGACTCAATGTGATAAGAGGCTAAAGCTTCAGAGTTTATCTACGACTCAATGTGATTGAATGATTATCACGATCCTATCATTGGAAGGAAGTATCTATTCAGTCAACACTATGCTGCGAATAGGAATTTTTCTTTTAAAATCAGTTCAGAAGAAACACAAAGGCAGTTTGTTGCCTGAACCAGTCTGTATTTGGGCCTATTTTGAAACTGATCACACTTGGAGAAAATTTTATCTTTGCCAGTAACATATTTTACGTGAGTTGCAAAGTAATTTAGCTGTTTTCAGTGTTCGCAGGAGGTATAATTTGACTGATCTTACCACTGTTTTCACGAAAAAATCGTCAGGTGCACGTTCTGCTGTGTAAAAACTGACTTTTGACCAAAAACATGCCATTTTTGAACCAATTTTTATGGGGCTGAATGGAAGAGGCTGTACTTTTGATTTCTATTGGCCTGTAGTACACATTAATATCTTATCAGAGAATGAAATCTCTAGATTTGATGTATTTGCAAATCTGGCCATGCGTCTTGAGTCAAGGGTGTTAGGACACGGATGTTTTGATTGATGATTTGGTTTACCTTGTTTTGATCCCTGTATCTTGTTTTGCTGTCTTTTTTTCTGTTCTGTTTCGTCTTCAACTGAGCGTGGATAGGCCCAACCGCTCTCAAGTTGTTCGAATAGAGCTCCCTTGTAATTCTGTGTCTTAGTGCACCTTCGCACAAGAAAGGTTTTAACGGTAAACAAATAATCAATCAAAGCATCCGTGTCCTAACACCCTTGCTTGAATGAATGGTGAAGATTTCCGTTGAAAAGAATTAAAAACAACTTGAGGAGAACATGACCTACATTTGTAATATTCTAAACGGATTGAAAAGAATCACAGCTCAAATAAGTGATTTTCTCCTGTCGTTTTATAGCTCCCTTGGATAAGTAGCTTATTCGTATAAACCGTAATGGAAGGCAGAACATGATCCATAATCCTATTTTACGTGAAGTTTGGTTATTTTATCAGCCAGCTATAGAAGATGCGCGCGTCTGCGGTGAACCTGACCTCAGTAAATTTGGTCGCTCAAGATACGTTTGGTGCTTGATTAATGTTCGTGGATAAGATGTTTAAACAAAGGACTTCCACCGATCTAAATTATGAATGTAGGATGTAAACGTGATATGTGTTAACTACATCTACTTGATAACATCACCTCAGATTAATTCAACTGTTTCCTTCTCCCTCGCAAATTTTGTGCTAAGTCCATATTCCATATTACGATGGCTTAAGAGTTTATATACATGTATACTCTTTGCATGAGGCTAAGAATTTTGGGCTAATACTTGGAGTTCCTTTGCATCATCAGATCTGTAGCTCCTTTGAAAATTTCAAAACAAGGTGTTTATAAACCCCTTCAATGTTTAGAAATTATTTATTATTTACTTTCCGAGTAGCATGATACAAGAAACAAGGGAGACCAAGACAAACATGCAGGTTTTTTCTTAATTTTTTGGCGATCTGAGACTGAGAGTCCGAGTTTCTTACAAGCGGTTTCTTATAAAGAATGCGTGCAGTTATCCTACGAGATCCAGGGTATGAAAAATTTTTCTTGTAAACATCTGAACTCACTTGAATCTTTCCTTCATGCTAGCCAGATAAGTTTCGCGCTGAAAATGCATAACCTATTTTGGGTTGAGGCAGTTATTACCATTCCCAGAATGGAATCAGCTCTTTAAAGCCTTTCCATTTTTTCTTAGATTTGCGCCTGTTACCGTGTCGTGGCTTTGCCTGTGTCATGGCTAAACAGTCTGGTTTCTGCCTGAATTTAACTAGAAAAAAGGTGTTTTGTTTAGAGAAGAAGCTCTGCAGGAGATTGCCGCACATTAAATCCTATTCAACTACTTTACAACGTTTTCAAGACTTTTGGAAATTTGTTATTTTGTCAAACGTCCATAAATAGCAAAGTCAACAAGAAATTAAAACTCGAAAAGAATTCATTTCGCTTAAAACATAGCTGCAACAACGCTCTGTAGGGCTATCCTTAGTTGCCCTTTCAATACATTATTCACCAGAAGGTGTCCACTATAAAGATGTCCTGTTTTGAATTTTCAATGTTCTTGAAACATTTCAACTCGAACAACGAAACAATTAAAGAAAGTGAACGGTAAGCTTTGGGATAGCTTACATGATAATCATTTTAAGTAGGACAGGCGTGACCTGACCTCTAAGAAGTTCCACACTTGATTGATAGCAAAGAAAAAACTCTCATGATTGAAAGGATGGTAATGAATTTGATAATGACTTACTTATGCTTTGCAGCCGCTGCTCTGTCTCTTTGTCTTCTATTTTTGAACCAATTTCCAACCTGAGTTGCTGTTAGGCCTGTTGCTTCTGCTAATTCACGCTTCTTTGTTGGGCTCGGATATGGATCTGATAAATAGAATTCCCTCAGTAGTTTCCGCGTTCTTTCTTTAAAACAATGAGTCTTTTGTTCTCCATCCCAAATGGTTCTTGGCAATGGAAAGCGCTTTCTCACCCTGTATTTGTCAACTGGACCAAGTGGTCTACCTCTTAGTCGTTCAGCCTCGCTGTAATGTGCTTCAAGCCACATTGTTTGTAACTTTACGTGAGATTCTTTAGTAAATTTATAGTTCTCCAATATGTAATAAAGTTCATGATAATGTCCTGTATGGAAGGCAACTAGTGCTCTCGCTCGCAATACGCATTCGTTGCTATGCAACAAGTCATATACATCAGGAGTTGTAGGTAAGGACCAGAGAAATCTCGAGAGACGCTCTATGTCACCACATTCTTCAAGTGTTTCGCATACTCGTGCTATTTGGCAAGGTGAAAATGGTAAAGATGGAACTGGCGGGCGATGGTGATGGTGGTGATGATGATGGTGAAATGTCATGCTGTGGATTTCTTCCTCAAATATAGTGAAATGCGTCGATCTGCAAATAAGAAGATTGATGTCATTAGAAAAACAAAGAGATGAAGCCGTCCTCAAAGTTCTGGAGGACTTCAACTTGGTATGATCTCAAATATTCTTTGCTTATCTTGGGAATGCTTTTGATAACAAGACAATGAAGACACAAAAGCAATGAATGGGATGAAAAATTGCGAGCTATCGTATTTCGAAAGATATCTAGTTCAGTAAAATCTGAAGAAATACATACAGAGAATTTTATCGATCCTTAAGGATGCTAAGATTTCTGAAAAGAACAAGATTGATGAGTGACGGTAGCGGAAGGGGAAGGGGGGATGCTGGGAAATATTCAAAATGTGATAAAACATTACTCATACTGATGGAAAATATAAATAAACCATGGTTTGAATGTGCAGAGAGTTGTTTGTTCGAGTCCAAGTCTGCACTCTAGGAGAGTGAAGCTTTTCTTCATCCTGAAAGAAAAGCTTCAATTCCTCGGGAAGATGACCTAACCTTGGGCGATCTCCTTGGCTTTGGTGGTATCTCGCATGTTGGTTCTTTGAACGGATTTCACAAAAAAAAAAAAAACGGTAAAAAAGAGCCTATTACAAACGTGCTGCTATTTTCTTTTTTGTGGGAACCAAAGCCTGATTTTAAGATAACACTTTGGTACTTAAGTGGATCTTGTAAAAGCCGAAGGCGTGGCCACTGTTTGTATCATCTTAAGATAACATCCTTAACAGTAATTAATTGCATGATTATAATCAATAGTAGACTGATTTATCAGTTAGCAAGTAGGTGGAATTTTGTGTTGCTTATCTCATATCTTAATCAACTAATTTGTTTACATTACTTAAAGTAAGGATATTTCTATTGTAATCTGACTAGCAGCTGTAACATTGAAGCAAAATCTATTGCAAATCTTAAAAAATCTGCATTCTTTCAGAAATATATCTTTTCTGCACTGACAATAATCGACTCTGCGTTTTGATCACATCAGGACGTGCGAAATCACCAGCATAACAGGCAAATTGATGTCTACATACTGAAGCTATCTACCGGGTGAACCAGAAAAAAGTTCCCATTTTTGAAAATTCATAACAGCAAGAGTATTTCACAGACTTGAATGATTCTAATCCTAGGTAAAAGCAAAATGGTTGAAGTACTTTTGTGATTTTTCTCGTTGTCTTACGAGAACTAAGAATATAGGCAAATCAACTTGGTTGCAAAATGACTGAAAAATGGCCTAAAACATCGATCAAAGCATAAATGACTCCTCGCACAAAATAATGAAGGAAATGCAACTTCTCATGGACGAGAGATA
The DNA here is from genome assembly GCA_964020215.1 of Aurelia sp. 3 sensu Dawson et al. (2005). Taxonomy (NCBI): domain Eukaryota; kingdom Metazoa; phylum Cnidaria; class Scyphozoa; order Semaeostomeae; family Ulmaridae; genus Aurelia; species Aurelia sp. 3 sensu Dawson et al. (2005). Next base: position 17,783,206 of record OZ026574.1, on the reverse strand, counting down.
TCCTCTGTACATTACCTGTCATGGGATTGAAAGTCTTTAGTATTTGTTTGAAAGTCGATGTCTTATCACACTTGAGGGATGTGAAACGCCCATTGCCTATTGTTCGTTGTGAATAGAGTCCTTACAATTTGATCAACGTTTTAGGCCCCTTTTCCGTCATTTTGTAACGATAAACTTTTTACCAAGTTGAATTTACCAATACTTCTAGTGCTGGTAGGAGAGCGGGAAAAATAAAAAATACTTGAATTTTTCGGCTTTTAACTAGAATTTGAATGATTCAAATCTGTCAAGTAATCTTAGTGCTATGAATTTTCAAAAGTGGGAACTTTTTTCTGGCTCACCCGGTACTTTCGGAAAATCATCATCAACATAAAGTCACATTTGGAAGGCATTCAGAACTACATAATGGATTACCTTGGAAATAGATGCTTTAAAAACCAAGGTCAAAAGGTCACAAGCAGAAGGGGATTTGCAAACGCAATTAGTTAATTTTCTTGGGGGCCAATCATGATAGTCAATAAATCTACCTTCCCACATACCCCTACAGAGATGTGCGCAGAGGGCCAAAAAATAAGCTGCTGTTTTCATGAAGCAGCCCATGCTCTTTCACTAAAAGTTTGAGTCCATCTGAATCATCTAACTATCACTCAAGCACATTGCACAACTCTGTGTGATTCTATTTGCCAAAGAAGTAGCAGCTCATACGAAATTCGATACTTTACTGCGAGCTGGCTGTGTTTTGTAAACAGGAGTACAAGGAAGTCTTACGCTGGACTAAGGAAGTCTTAGTCAAGAAATACCACTGTGCTACCATTGCATAGCGGTAGCTCAGGGGTACTGAGGCTGACTACCAATTCGGAAGTTTGTGGTTTCAGTATCCACTTGTCACCCGGGCAAACCCGTTACTTACAGCGATCAGTGTCGCCAAATCTATGAACAATTGTAGTCCATAGGAACTATGGTGTGAGGCCACATCAAGTGAAATGACCGCGACGTTACTTCGGCAAATTTATCTTTCAGTGTATAGACTTTCTTCAGATGTTACATAGAAGATAACTGCAAACAAGCAGAGCCAACAAACACATTCTGGATCAGTTTTTTCAAATAGATGGAATGAACATCTCGAAATCAATGTGCACCATCAAAATGCCATGAAGCTTTAACATCTTTACTGCAACTTAGTAGCTTGTGTGCAGACCATATCTGAGGAAAGGTATGGTCTGCGCAACGCCGCTCAATATTGCGTATTGTATGAGTCAGCATTTCATTTTAATAACGGCTTCAATGGCCCATTCTACTTAGCGTCTATGTATTGTCTATCGTAGGGTACTTAAAATCCCAGAGTATTGTGTCGTTAACGTAATTTGCTAAGAGAACAAAGCAAGACCTGAGATTTAATCACATGATCGCCGTTCTCAAATCTGATTGCTTCCTCGTTTCGCAGGAAAGCGATGCTATTGGTTGTTACAACGATGCTGTTTCTTTGTCATCAAGTACATGGTGAAGCACACACTACATAAAAGTGAGCGGCGTTGCGCGGACTGTACGTTTTTCTCAGGTATAGTATGTACGCAGGCTACAACTTGGTCCATCAGCTACCTTTTTGGGTGCATGCACTAGATCTCTATCTTTGGATATAAGAAATATTTGATAATTGATTTCATCAAACCTTGAAATCTGTTAGGTCATTACTTGAGAGGGTCCCTCCTATTTCCTTTTTGCCGTAGATCAAACTGTTTTCTAGTGATGATACTCTTACATGGGATAATATGAGCTTAACTTGCGGAAATTAGCACAAGGAATCACTTTTCAAAGACTCGTTGTCACATAAACAACAAGGATTTCAATGTAGTCCTGATGATAGTATTTCAATATAGAGGTATGCTAATCACCAGAATAGATCCATAAAGGTTCTTTGCAAATCTACATCAATTGTTTGTATTTGTATTTGTGTTTGTTTGCCCTTTTGATCATTCCAAATGACATCATGTAGTCGCTCTCTTGCTTTATTGTATTAAGCCCTCGTGGTTAACGATAAAAGCTCCATCATTCCTAGCAACGAGGAAGTCTTTGACAAGCGGGAATGGTAACAAGAAATATCATTGATGCATGAAATGATTAAATTTTCTTTCTAAGAATGGTGTTCAACAAGAGGAGCAGTACTTGAAAATAAGCTAGTGCCGTTTTGCTTTACCAGCCTTCCAGTTGCTTTTTAGCGATAACTGTTCTCAAGAAGCAGATGTTTCTCATTTCTTTGATGAAGGATGCACAAATATTCTTGGGAAATCCAGTATTCAATTTCTTCTCAGTTACTCATTTATCTACATTACCAAAACAAGTAGTAAGCTGAAACTCTGACAAACTTCAGCAGAACTTAAGTAAGAAAAGAAGCACATATCTTGATGCACTTAACGAGATTCTGGTCTCAAGCTTCAAGAGAAACAAACTGAAATAGAAATAGGCAAATTCTGCTGAGGTCTGTTTACATCCAATTCCAAAGATAACTGATCATTCTATTGATAAAACATCTCTGGACATCTTAACAATTTGTGCTTAGAAAATTTGTGCCATAAATTGCCAAAACACCATGATACAGAAGTGAGTTAAGCAAACCCTAACCGATTTTGTCTAAGATCAAAAGTTCAAACAATTCCGCTCTTGCTAAACTGTCGCTTGGTATGGAAGACGTTGATCTAGGTAAGGCAAAAATTTTCAATTTTTGAAACTTCTCGAAACTTGATATCATTATCTTTCATAAAACTATATCTATGTGTATTTTTGTCTAGTACCAAATTGATTTTAGGCACATTGTGAAGTTTTTTTATATAATTTTCTATATTTGATATTAATAGATTACTTTACATTTGATTCTATCAAAGATGGCTGCCCTTCAACCAGAGTCGTTTTACAAAGGGCCTCTGGTAGGAACATTGGTCAAAGTGAAAAGTTTCTTAGAAGGAAATTTGATACGACATAAAACCATATTGAAAATCGCCTAATAAAGATTTACAAAGTCCACGACAAAACAAAAACTAAAGCCTGAATAGATTGCTTAGGAACCATGCAGGGAAGATGCTTGATTAACATCGGCATTCTGATTTTGTGTTAATTTTAGCTTCTTTAAGCTCAAAGTGTGAAGCATACCTGAACTCGATAGAAGTTATTATTTTATTCAATTTCTATGTCACACTACCACTTGTGTTGCTGGTGCAGGTGGATAAAGCACATTGTTTCAAATCTTTTGGGGTCTACCCGCGTAGGCTCTAATCCTGTCGTTCAAACTAGGAACCGTAAGCCAAGATCCAGCTTTTTTGTCCATCGTTTCGAGGGCAGTAAGTGAATACTCAAATGGTGCATCCTAGGGCACAAGCAGTAGTCCACATTAAGCGTAAATGTCTAGGTTCCCTGTACTCAGCCCGTGTCAATCGAAGTGTTGCTTGCTAACTTGCATGCTTGCTTGATAAATATGTTATTTCTTGATAAAGCGTTCATATGAAGTCACAAATCAGCTAAAAATGCAATCCTTTGTAAGATACTATGCTCAAAATAATTCTTCTCTCTGGCATTTCTAAATCCCTGTCAAGGAAGAACGAATAGAAGACTAGCCATGCAATTCACTTTGTCATTGACACAAATTTAAAAAAGGAAGCAATGGTCAATAACATAATCAAATTTTTTACACTTTCCAGAAGGTGCTACTGATTATCAACTCACCTTGTACCTGAACGCAAATTGAAGAAATGCTATGATATGCACGTTTCAACCGTTTTGATCGTGTCCTTTTCAAATCTACTTCACTATCTCAAGTCTTTCCTATTATCCAGGTTACGTTATTATGTTGTGTTATATAATTAGTCTCTATAGCACTGAGAAAAGTTTACCTTGATGTTTAGCAACTTCAAACATATCAATTAGTATCATAGATTTACTTTGAACAATTTAATACAACTTTACATCCACCAAGGAACAATCTTTTAAAGCCGTTATGGAATATTAACAGGTCTGTGTAATCTCGTGCACTAAAACAAGGCTTAAATTTGCATCACTTTTATTCGAAACTTTAATTTCATCTGCATACAAAGAATCATTTGGTATTAATGTGTACGCGCGTCCTTAGTATATCCTGTGATGCCAAGGTAGCTTTTTACAAAACGTGGTTAAGAAATGGGTGTTGCTACAAATATGACCCATTGAATGTATAATCTGCCATGCTAAGTCTTATGTAAGTATGTATCTCATTAGTTTGCTTTCAAGCCTTCAAGCATTTAATTTCCTCGCATTAAATGCAAAGCTGTAAATTCAACTGTGAATTGCTACGAATTATCAACTGATACCTTTAAAGAGGCATCAACCAAATAGATTAAAATGCTACCGAGTAAGTAAAAAAGGATTCCTGGTTGAAATGTCATTATTTCCTTGATATCAATGCAGTAATATTGGCAAATAGATGATTTTATTTCTACCATGTTCAAACATATTTGAAATTTTACTAGACTGAAATCGGCAACTGCGTTCTGGAATCATGAGAAATTCCTTAGGAAAGCATTTTCAAGAAATGTCCAAAAACTTCCACAAAATCGTGACCAAAGTTCTCGTATCTCAACTCTTTGGTGGTGAATAACACATTGCTTTGAGTCTGCTAGGATGAAAGTACCATTCGTAGGATCATAAAAACTTTATACCAGAATATTTCATCTTACGAAGACTATAAAAGAGCGAAAACACGTTGAAGTCATAGGCGTAAGGCTGCATAAGACTAATTACATATTGGTAGCTGTCACTATTGATAGACTGGTGGACGCTCAAACTACGACTCCTGAACTTTCACATTGAGAATTGGGACGAAGTGTTCCACCATCGAAATCATGACTACTATGGAAACCACAGCAACAGCTTAGTGTTTCAGGCAATGGCTGATGGGCCTAGTTGCCTGTTCGAGCCTCCGATGATGAAACACCTCAAAATATCCAGATGAATGTTTCCTCAATTCAAGAATCAACGCACTTTTCACTGTGAACCAAGAGTTCCTTATTTTTGAAACCAATTAGCTTCCATGAACTTCACAACAGAAATGAAAATTTACAACTGTCGAGGGCTACTTGCCTCGCTTCTGAGACACGCTGAAGCCTAGTTCAAAAGCGCACACGTAAATCTATTCATTTCTGTCTCAAAATTTTACGAAATCCATAAGTTCCAGTTTGAGCAAAAATAGAAATGTTGTTGTTGTTGTTGTCATTGTTGTTGTTGTTGATGATGACGTGAGGAGACTGCTTGTTCCATTTTGGACATAAAATAGCAAAATTTGCACTGTTCTCATTAAAGTAGCCACTGCTTAAGAGCAACTGCTGAAAGATATGACATAGACTTTTACACAAAATCGCAACAATCCATTAAAATACTGACTTGCCGGTTTCGCCTCGCTTTGGAGTCACCCAACGGCGTGCGTCTCTAACGGCAACTCACGAAATTTTTTAGCAACGCCTAGTTTTGAAAACATAGTGCCTTGTTTGCAGCAATGAAATTTTTACTTCCTTTAGGGAAAGAAGGCTTCACCTCCAATTGAACTTTACTTTGTGTAAAGGTCTATTTCTTGATAGATTTCGCACATCTTCTTTAGCGAGACAATTTTTAGACAGAAAAATTTTAGTTAACTGTGCAATTTTTGGAAAATAGAGAAGCAAGATGTGAGAATGAGTATTTTTCTCCTTCAAGCAGTGGCAGAGGACAGCCCGGATCTTTGGAAGGCAATCAGTAAATCTACTTCTATAGTAGGTCGTGCTTGATTCATGAATCAAGAAATTCCAAATTCTGACAATATCTGACTTGGTGGAGACGAAGGCATATTTTCCATTCAAATACATTATCTTAAAGGCAGTTCGTCCCTTATTGACTTTAGTTACAACTTTTTTTACCTTGTTTACGCTGGAGATAAATTCATGCATCACTGGGTTTCTATGACCTTGAATTCTCTGGATAAAGCGAATTAGCAAAAACTCCTAGGATGCACAATAGAGATCTTTATCGATGTTATTTTCATTCTTTGAAGGGGACAACCTGCCTTTAAAAAGGTAAGTTTCACATCCACGATAGTTCTCCAAGCAATTTGGTCATGACAACGGGAATCTCTGAGAAATCTGCCAAGCCTTCTTCCTTTTGGAGAAGAAGATGCAAAAGGCCTTTCATTCCGACAAATCTTAGCATTTTCAGAATTTCAGGACGACCAAACACGAATTCCGAATCTACCATCTATGCCGTTTCAAAATTTTTACCAACAAAATGCACCCATAATATCCTATTGCTGGTCAAATCGAAGTTCTGCTTGCAACCTCAACTATCTTTTACTGTTTGGTATCGAACAAACATAGTTCTTTCACAGTTTCAAGGGAAGAACGGAAAAGACATTTTTCTGAATTTATGAAGATGTGGGACCTTGGAAGATAAAACGACAAAGTTTCACATTCCTACTGTTCAAAGTTTTATAGAATGCGGTTCGTCGCAGGCAACTTTGCTTTGTATGCTAGAATGATAGAATGATTTGTTACGTTAGATGGCTTGTCCTTTAATAAATAGTTGCTCCACAACAGTGTAAAATGAAACCTGACCTTCCGTTGTCCAAGGACACTGTAGCAGGAGGTGTTACCTGTAGTGGCATTAAAATAAATTCGCTAGCGGGGTGACACACGTGTGAGCGATGAAAAGGTGAGCAGTGAGCGATGAAAAGGTGTTCTCTCCGCTGCTAAAGATGATAAGAGGTATAAGAATAGTTTTCAGTCAATCAGTATCGATGGTAACCACAAAATACCAGAGAGGACCAAAGAAACACTATAGCCACATAAGTGTTTTTCTTTCTGAATAACTGAAGGCGAAAATAGAGCAATAATGTTGATAAGATGTCACTGTTCTTTCCTTCCATCTTGACCATAACGTTTAGATGGAGAGCAGTTAAAGTTAGTCCATTAAGTGTTCAACGTTCGCTTTCAACACTACGAATCGTTAAACACAAAAATTTTGAATTGTTGGGCATTCAAACCATATCGATGTGATGCGCAATGTACCAAAATGAGGTACGTGATATCTAAGACTTCCAAGAAGAAAATAATAACTGACTATGTCGGATTGAACCTTAGTTTGTATCTTAAAGCTTTAAAACTTATAAAATTTTGAGCATTAGTACAAAATATTTATTATCTTTTTCGAGCCTGAGGCTTGCATTTCAATTGAACTGCTTGCAAACAAAATATGCTTTCAAAACAAACATCAGGCACGGGTAAGCATGCTATCTCTTTACAGGAGAACAGAGAAAACCGTCAATGAAATCGTTCCAACTATACAAAGCATATGATATATCAGTACAAGATATTTTTTCATCAAATGAGACATAAATACATATGACAATTACAACTATTGTGCCACTCATTACAGGAAAGGACACGAAGTCAGCAAGTTTCCACAATAAGAAGATTTATGTACAATATTTGTGTCCATCTTGGGAAATTATGCTGGAATGCGTTTAAAATCGATCAGAGGAAGAAGGGATTCGCTCTGCTTAGCCTTGAACATAGTTAGAAGAATTTGGCTATGTTGTGTAAAGCTGTCTTGACTTAGTGAGAAGAGATGAGAGACCAAAAATTCACAAGCAGTGTTAACTTCAAGGTAGTTCAACTTGGACCATCTTTCTTAATGGAAAACTCTTTGCAATTTCAGGACCGTTTTTAGAACATACCTGTTGCTATGTCTCACCTACTCTATTTGCTTGCTGCTGAGGACAAAACTAAAATTTTGTGTCAAGGTAAGAGTCAAAATGGTTTTGAGTATTTTGAAAAGATGAAGGAGCAAAGCTGTTGTTATAAGTTGGAAATTATTGCTTCACATCGTAGAGCAAAATCATACCGAAAAATCATGCGAATTATCTCACGGATTAAGTTATTGCCTAAATGAGATAAGGCATTCAGAAATTGAGGAATCAGTTGCAATGTATTTTCAGGAAGATCTTTCAAACGCTGGGTACATTTTGACTCTACGCGTTGTGTAGCTGGCAGAATACCTGGACTATACCTTGTGAGTTTACATCTTAGAAAACTACTTTAGATGTATTGTAATATCTACGGAACGTAGATCAATGATTATTGTAACAACTTTAAAATTGGTCTTTACTTGAAATGTCGCATATATTTACAAAGGAAATACACAACATATGTAGGTGGTAGTGATTTGGTGCTAGGCTCGTAGTAAGTTCGAATGTAAGAGAACGAATAAACAACGAAAACGGAGGGCGATATATGATAAGATGAAACAATTAAGAGCATACCAATGATCAAAATTCCAATGCACGGATGAAGAATCAATCACGAGTGTTGATCACGTCTAAGCTCTACACCATCTGCGTTGAGAGTGAATGTCATCTAATCGCTAATGCAAAGACGTTGTTCCCTCTTTTGTAAGCGTAAACGTATTTAGTGATTAACCAACGAGCGATGTCTATTAATCCGTGAATACAATGGAAAAATCGACCTGGGCTGATTTCATAGATAACTTTGATCTTTTGTGATACAAATCTTCCCATTAACGACACTCAGAATTAAGTGTGGACAGTCGCAAAGTAAGATAATCAAAAGGGATTCATTTTATCATTGGCAATTTGGAGGCCTATTTGCTTCTTATAATCTGCTGTCTGTTTCATGTAACATTTATTTCAAAAGCAGATGCATTGTAATCGTATCAAACTACTGCGCTTACTTATTACACAGAGTCGACGCGAAGCAAATGCATTCTTCAACTGCTGATTGCACCGCTTTCTGTTCCAATTCAAATCAATTCTCCTTCATTTCGTCTTGTACGCAATAAAAAGTCCCGAATTGTTGAATCTAAGGTATTTAACTTCAGCGACGTCAATAACCACTTACATTTTCAAGGCCGAAAATTATTCGCCAAGAGTTTTTATTAGGGCATTGGTAGACAATCGTAGCATAACCAGATCAAGAAGGACAATGCTCTCTCGATTCACTGCAAGGTCTAAGGATGGGCCATTTTCATCATAATTTGCTGAACTAAATGTTCTTCAGATGATATTTAGTTCTTTCACCAATGCTCAGAAATGACACCAATGACTCAGAACAATCAACTGCGTGAAAAACACAAACAATCAATGTTTCATTTATTATCTTCTTTTGCCAAGATTAGAAACAATGTCCAACTATGCCATAGCGAAACACCAAGATTTCAATCTTCCGTTTCTTTGTTATTTCTTCTAACCAATATTTGGCAATAGCAACGAGATCCCAATAATACATAGTTATAGACAAACACAAATATATCAATAAAACTATATATAAAAATGGTAAGTTCTTTGTATAACCTGTTATTGTGATATAATGGTATGACCTTCATGGCTTCAATTTCACGCCTGTCATCTCATATAGTTCTTTTCTACACATCTGAAATCAACCTGGTTGTGTGACAGTAGGGATCTGTCAGTTTTGAATGCACATCACCAATAATAAGTCAAGCAAATCGTTCAAGGTCATCCAGTCAGATACACTCAGCTTTTAACGAAAACTTAAAAAGGTGCCGCTCACGTCTTTGAGAACCTACCGGGTGGCCAAGAATAAGGTGTCTTGGTTTGTTGAACAAAAATGCAGAGTATATTTCTTATCACGCCGCAAAATTTGTACCAAAGTAGATCTAAAAGACTAATCCATACAAGGCATTAAAACTAGGATTTACTTGCAAAGTTGACGGGCGTTGAAAGAACACAGCATGGCTTTCCTTTGGCCCGAACAATCTGGAGGGAAAACGACAATTGTTTTGATGGACAATATCTTGACCAGTGCAGGGCTATTGCAGAAACATTAATGAATTAAAAGTATGCTAATGGCGACTTTCATGCAATCAAGGGCTGGGCTCCTTGCTGCAAGTTTTCAACATGTATATTTCTTCGATAAATATGAAATTTTTCGAAGAAAACTTAGCATAATTTATAATAAGTCGTTCTTCATTGGCGAAACTTTTACCTTCGGTCAGTCAAAATTTACACAGTAGCAGAGAGAAACATTTTGGAAAGAATGTTTCCTTAAGGAATGGCAAGTTCAAGAACTTCTGTATTTGACACAATCTTGTACGAAAAACTTCGTTTGTAACTCCACTACTCTTATTACTATGTAGTGAAATACATCATCGGTGAAGATTCAGTAACGAGAAAAATTGATAGGTGGTGAAATTTCTTTATGACCTGATATCCATATTATCGAAAATATAGATCGCGAAATTTCCAATGAGCTCCATGTTTGAAACGGCTGATAAAACTTCTTCGAATATTTTGTTTTTACTCCTTTCAAATACGGCATTCAATTTAATCATTTTGGGGTATTACAAAACTATTCATCGCTCATGAGATTTTCAGTAGGTTTCAAGTTGCAAAGCGCTTAAACAGCCGACCATGTATGGCAGTTTGCCCGCTAGGCATATCACTCCCTTGCATGTTTATCCTTGTTATTTGAGAGCTAACTGAGGGTCAAAACAAGAAGTCTACTGTCTAAGCTAAGATCATAATCAACTTCGAATCTCAGCCCATGCTTGTAAACATGCTAAAGGATACATTCATGCTCTACCTGCAAGGCTAGATGATACTAGCTTCATAAATGTGAACACATGCTTTAGGCCACATAATCACTGAAGCAAAGATGCATTAGACTTATGATGATGAGTCTCTTGATTCCCTGTGGTCTGTGACTTGATGATGGCGCTTCGGTCAGCAGAAACCCCATAACATTACTCTGAAAAACCTGACCCTACTTAGGCCCAAACTCCGCGGTTCCTAGAATATCAATCAGATTGCGAGATTATTGAATTACTATTGCTACTGTGTAAGTGTGATAGAATTTTCAATTAGATTGAAGAATTGAAATACTCGCATGCGATTTCGATTCGAAACCGTGATTCTATCATAATTCCATTGATGATTGCAGAAAATAGGGCCAGCGTTTTCACCGTTTAATTATGAGTCCCTTTTGAGCAAGGTTTTCCACAGGGATGCAAGGGACTCATCGCCATAAGTCTAAAAACGCACCGAGAAATCAATCACAGCTTAGCAAGGAACAATGGATGTGTTTAAGAATGAATCTTTCTTTTGGAAATGTAGTTCAATGAAAGACTGCAATTGAATTTTTAAAACATGTGCCATGTCCTATATGAAATAAGTTTAATTACCTAAGTTGTACTACGTCATTAGCAACGCATCATTTGCTGATATCAAATAGCTACGAAGAGTACAGTTCATATCTGTTCAGATCAATTCAGTGTAAGGCAACGCCATGCAATGCAATATACAATGTAACGCAGCCAAATACAACAAAACACAACACAAACAACGTAAGACAGCGCAAAGTATCGCAAGTCAGCGTGATTAAACGAAAAGAAATGAAGCTAATAACCGAGGTAAACGCTCTACTGGGTAAGCCAGAAAAATGTTCCCACTTTTGAATCTTCATGGCACCAAGAGTACTTCGCAGATTTGAATTATTCAACTTCTTGCTAGAAATCGAAAGATTGAAATATTTGTGTGATTTTTCTCGTTGTCTTGCCAGCACTAGAAGTATTGGTAAATTCAATTATATGAAACTTTCATGGATGCAAAATGACTGAAAAGGACTTGAAAAATCATTCAAATGGTCAGGAGTCGCATTACACTGAGCAATGCGCACGGGCGTTCCATCTCTCTCAATAGTTTTAATACATCAGTTTTCAAACAAATACCCTAAGATTTTCAGTTTAATGGCAATAAGGTGCATTGGATATCTCTCACCCATGAATGATCACACGGGTCGCGCGACCACATTCGCACAAGTGGAAACCCGCCTTTAAGAGGCCGGTTTCCACTTGTGCGAATGTGGTCGCGCGACCCGTGCGAACGCTCGAAGGCAGTCGCGCGAACCAGTGGCGCGACTGTGCGACCAAGGGCCTGAGCATGCGTATTAAGTAGTCACTGCAGAATCTAAGCAATTTGATTGGCTCTCCTCTTGCTGGTCGCAAAAAAAGTTGAAGTCAATCCAACTTCCAAAATCAGTCGCGAGATCGCCGATGATTGGGGAATCTTCACCATTGAAACAAACTACGCATGCCCAGACGACTGGTCGCGCGATCTTGCGACCATATTCGCACAAGTGGAAACCCGCCTTTACATCAAACAGATAAATTAACACATAGTACGCATAAATAGATACTTTCATTAACATATCAAGTTATCAAGCATGAAGTCTTTGTTTCCAGAGGATACTAAGTTACGTAATCTACACAATCAAAACGGATGAATTGATATACTTAATTGTAGCTTCGAGAATCATTCTGTTGGATGATATATGGGAATTCAGCGCTGCCATACAATAGCAATGAACAAAAGGAACTAACATCACGTTAGGGAATATCTAGGTTCAGAGATTCTGAGAGCTCGTCATGGAGATTCACACGAGAGTTGTTAAACAAAGGGCAGTGCAGAAGGAAATGCTTGTTGTCCTCATTTGCTGTACCGCTATTTCAAAATGGATTAGCGCAGTTAAATCTGTGCCTAAATCTATGCTCATTATTTGGTAAAATTTCTGACGAGCTAGATTAGAAGAGCAGTGAAATCTATGTAAGAGGTGATATGGTGATCAGAAAGGAAAGAGAAATGTGTCCCATCAACGAGGATGCTAGCCATTGCATAGCACAAACCTGTTCACTTCATGTCCTGAAGAAACAAAGCCAAGAAAATAGCACCCCTAGTAAGGCTAACTGCACAAGGTGAATATAATTAGTAATGGATTTATTATAGCATAAAGTTAGTGATTTGATATATAAATTCAGCAAATCAAATAGAACACAATTTGTAGTTCGAAATGGAATATAAAATGAAGAACTTACGTCGACCAGCGCATTAAGGTATTTCCAGTTCGTGCCGTACTCTAAAACTATCTGTCCTTGGGAACGGTCGGGAAATGGATTCTAACATAACAAAGGGAGATCTTATTCAAAACCCAGCATTGCTTTATCAATTTAACTGTGGTTACAGTGCGTGACCTGTTTCTAAGTTTGCCATATCCTTACTTCAGCTCTATCAGCTCTCGCTAAGCAATTATTTGACTCGATTAATAGTTTGTTGTGATATCCAAAACTTTGATTATGTTCCCAAAAAAGGCCTTTGCTTACGCACACTCGCACCACATAAGATCAATGTCATAGTTTAGCACAATGGTCGCTGTTTCTTCTATTGTTACACATTGATTGTTCAATAATCAGTGGTGACCAATGCGCTATGAGATGTTATGCTATATCATCAGTTTTGAGTCATTGGTAATTATAATCGACGTCGATAACTTGTGGCTCATTTATCATTGTTTTGAGTTCATCAAAATTGATTTGATTAAATGCAAGCAATAGTTGATCATAATATTTTGAGTTGCAGTCTATGATGGATTCCTATATCCATAACATTAGCACATTTCCTCGTTGCTTTATTGTTTTCATTCTTTTCTCTGTGTTGGTTAGTTGATGACACCAAGCTTTTATCGATCGTTCTTGCCTGAGTGCTAACCCGAACTAGTAAAGAGCTACTTTCACCATTGCGGGCAAACAGAATATTCAGATTGCCTGAAAATCAAAGTTTACCCAAACGTTGATCCCCTTCAGAAATCTTAACAGCATATCCATACTGTGTAACCTCTCGTTTCCCTTATAAGGCCAGACCAATAACAGGTAACATGGGCTAGCAGCGAATCAGATGGCTAGGTCAAAAAGTAAGAATGACTCAGCAATGCACGAGGCTAGCCTCTACACCCCCACAAATTACCTAACATTGGAAGCGAAGTCCACGATCTTTTGGGAAACTCGCAGGAAACCTGCACTCTTTCTACGGGTATCAACTTCGCTTTGATAGACATTTAACCGATACAAGATACTTTACTTACAAAAAACTCTGCGATGCTACAAATACAACACCATGAGGAGCAAGATAGCGTGTCTACCCCATGGCTTTTGGGGGGAAAAGAAGAAGAAGAAGAAAAAAGGAATAAATAGACAAAAATAGAAAAAAAAATCGATAAAGCATATATAGAACTATACTCACTATAGAACTATATATTTTGAGTATAGAACTATACTCAAAAAGCTTAAAAGGATGTTTAAGGCATTGCTTGTAAATCACATTAAACAGTGAACATACTCCAACTCAGAAAGCACATGCAGGTCACATGGCTACAGTCAACTTCAAACTTTCTGAGGACTTTTTACAATAAGACCACGTTAACCCCCTATTGGTACAGCTTTGATCTGTCACAAAGTTCTACAGTTCAAGGGTATTTACAGTGCTCCATGACGAAATTTTTCTGCAGATATGGTAGAAGCTACAAATGTGTTACAAATAAGCTGGAACAATGTAAAACAGGACACTGCACTGTTCTGTTGGTTTTCTGTTAGACGTCCAAGCTTTACTGGTGCAGTATGAAAGGGTTGTGAGAAAGTTTCAATGTTTAAAAGATTGACAATTAACTTTGATTTTGCTACTAGAAAGTTTGCTTAATCATACATGCTGAGCCAGAAAAAAGTTCCCACTTTTGTAAATTTATATCTCCAAGAGTACCTCACAGATCTGAATCATTCAAATTCTAAATATTTCTGTGACTTTTTCTCATTGTCTTACCAGCGCTAGAAGTAGAGGTAAGTTTAGGCATTTTATAGTTGCAAAATGACTGAAAAAAGCCTAAAAATTGATCAAATCGTAAGGACTCATCTCACGAAGAACAGGAAGAATTTCACCTCTCGCAAGAGTTATAAGGTTTACAAACAAAAACAAAAGCTTTTCTGGTATCTTAAAAAGGATATCTTTTTGTGAGCCAAAGTCATGATCTGATATCATAAAGGACCTTTTACCTTAATGAGTCAAATGGGTTAAAGATGGATCATATAACCATTCTTTGCCAGCATCTTTCATGGTACGATTCACAAAACTAAAGGCTTTGTTAGATGAAGATCTCTTTCGAGTTTCTAAGAAGGTATCTTTTGTTTTAAGCTGGCCCGAGCCATTTTTCTCCACAAGCTTGAACAAAGGAAATTTATTTGCTCTTCCCTTCATAGGGGTCTTGCTGAAGAAGATTGTGCGAAAAGTACTGATTTCAATGCAAACATCAATATTGTGACTAGACTTCCTAGGCTATCACTTAGATTATGCAAATATTTAGTTCCTATTTGATCAATAAGTTATTTAGAAGATGTTTTCCATCACGAAAAACGCGTCAATAACATCAAAATCATCTACAGCTTCGCTGAAGAATGCAAAAAAGCATTTATGACATTGTGAAAAATGATTGATTGCAAGAATCGATCAAAGAGGCACTTGATTAGAGATGGGGCAAGCCTTGTACTCACAGTGACAAAGCTTTGTCTGCATTTCGATAGAAATTCGACTAGAATTGATTGAAGATAGAGAAAATGAGTCTTTGTTGTTAGTTCTCCACACATAAATCCACTCGTCAAAATTCTCAATCACCAGTCTGACAAACTGGCTGATTTTCGTTAGAGAAGGAATGCAATGTAAAGAAGGGATTAAATTGAATTGCATTGCAGCTGCAGCGATCATTCGAGTATAAAATCACATTTTTCAATGCGTAGATGATCCATTTTCAAGGTAAGCAAGATGTCGCTATGAGATGTACTTCCAGGAGCCATAAGCAGGTACAACAAAGATTGTTGTATTTTTTAAGAAATAGGAAATCAAGACATTTTGAAAACATTTGTGTTGTTGTTGAAAGCTTTGCAGGTTCCACGGTAAAATTGCAAATACATTGACATCTTTGTCGCCAGCAATCAAAAGTTACAATATCTATTCAATTCATGGAAGCAAAAGTCTATTTCATTAAATAACGTATACCTTCCTTGATTATCGTTTCAAAAAGCAGTTTACTTTTGCTAACTTAAAGCTATGAATCTTGAAGTGAATTCTGCAAAGTCAAATGCACAAAACATGGAGCATACCTTACAACAACGAAAATAGCATTGTAAATAGTATCTCATTGAAAATATCTTGCAATAAAATTTTTGAGAATGATGACGTATAGCTTCATGGATTTTTCCCTGCAGTTTCAGATTCTATTAGACGTTCTATCGTTCTCTACCTTTCAATTTTTCGATCTTGGCCGCTTAACTACCCTTTGCATTCCATTTCTCATCACTGCTGATGAAGGGATATGCCCGATACGTTTATCGTATTTAGATCCTGGCATTTTAGTTCAACTGCTATAAGAAATCTATGTTCAAAATATCTTGCAATTATGCAGATATAAAGACATCACCACAAACAGTACCTTATTCTCCAATTAATCGCTTCTAAAGCATACATAGCTAAATACTTTCCAGCATATAACACCAAATATTCATTGTCATCATCACCAGTAAACAATAGAACATACCTTGCAACTATCAAAATATCTTCGCAAACAATGTCTTTATCCTTGAATCAATTCTTTGGAAGCAATCCTTCAATACAGTGATACTGACAAACACTACTTGTTGGCTGAAAGATTTACATCTTATATTGACTGACTTTAATCCGTGGTTGCCGGGTATTCTACTGGTATACAGGTGCCTCTCTATGCCTCAGAATCCGATAATCTACAGCACTGGGTCGTTGCATTCTTTGAACACCTAGACATAGCTGGTGGGCCCTAACGCGTTTGAAGTCATGCTAATTGTCAATATCGTCATGGATCGAATGGAAGCCAATCTAGAACACATTACAGTGAGAAACAATTGCAATATGTAAAAGGCTCTTGCTTACAACAAGGGCTATGATAATATTGTGAAATCTACAGGATGGCTCAGAAAAATATTCCGACACGATTAGTTACATATAAGAAGCACTAAAGGGAGGTGATCCATTATGTGATCTTTGCTGATGCTCAAAGCCTTGTTTAACCTTCAAACTATGATTAGTTTCATTCGAGCTGTCAACCTACCATTCTTCTACTCAAACGTAGCACAGATTATGTAAATGATGATGCATATACCGAAAATATCACAAAATAATATTGATTGCATTTCATTTGGATATCTCAGAGTTTGAATTCATGTAAATAAAAGGTTCAGCTTTACTTTAGACAGAATGGATTTGGTTCAATGATGTTAGTGCAAATAGGCTGGATTTCCACCAGCGCAAGAGAATTGTAAAAGCTCTTGTTGTTGAACGTGGTCATATTTGATGTGTGAGAGGGCATAAAGTGCTTGAAAAATGCAACTCTCTTCACTGCTTCTGCAGTGTCACTGCTAGTATCTCAGGGTTCTCTCATCTAGTATGATTCTCATCTCATTCGATACCAGTTCCTTAGATGTTGCAGATTGCAATGTGGAAGGTATTTTTCAGCTCATGACATCAGTTTAACCCTGTTAATACCTGACTTTTTAGACCCTCGTAATGGGGATGGGGGTGCCCCCCTCCGTAAAGTCGCTAAAGTCGCCAATATTGCTGATATGAGAACTAAACTTAGCACAATGGTGCAAAGTAGCAAAATCTACATAACAAGATATTTTTCATTTTTCATTACATCTATGACGTCACAATGACGTCATAATTGAGGAAAATTGCAGTATTTGCTTGCTGTTGGCAATGTTGACAATATTTAAGATTTTGTTAGACAGTTTCTTTTGCAAACGGGTGAGAATGCATCACATACTATCAATAAGTAAGAATCCGCAGTATAATATCTATTTAAGCTCATCATTTATATCTTATATTCATTACCTATTTGCACGAGTTTGTCATTGTTTAATTCAAGCCACTCATTGCCAAACAACTGTTGACAGTGCTCTTCGACGGAAAGCACTGGGGGCACCCACACTATCAATTAACGTATCTTAATTAAAGCCCAGAAACGTTAAGTGGGATTAAGACTGATGATCAACAGTTGACAAAGTTGCCAACAAAACAAAACAACCAAAAGAGACATCAAAAAGGCTATTGCGAAAGTTACATAACTTAATTTCAATAGTAAACCAAACAACTCAATAAAATCAAGGTCAACGCCAACATCCATAAGCATACGTAGACACGAGGTTGGTATTACCCCTTTATTCTTAGAAAATGTTGTTGCCGATGCAATTACTCTAAAATGACTTAAAATGATATAATGATCAAGAAAACCCATTTTTGGTCTTAACAAAGTTTATTCAATACATTTTTATTATTCATATGAGGTCATGAACATTGATGACGTTATTGAGCTAAGACTGTTGAGGTCATCAAAAATTAATAACACTATGTATCATATGAGAGCTCTAGTCACAAACTATCTAATGGTAGCATGTTCAATGATCTGTGATCATTCTAGAAAAAATTAGAGTCCCTTCTTTTGCTTCATAGCTGATGACTTGTTGAAAAGACATTGGTCACGTAATCATTATCTACCATTTTGAAAATTTTTTTTTAAATTTTTAATTAGTATATTAAATTTGAGGAAAATTTGCAAAATTTCAGCACTTTATCTTTCGAACTGACGACACTGCATCAAATAATCTTTGCCGCGGGCACTTTGTGCCCTCCCCGAGTAATAGGGTTAAAAACCTTGATTGTATTTCAGCCAGCACCAGCGTTTCATCTGGATATCATTACACCATGCTTGTGTACTGAACCTTGCAGAGATCTAGCATGGACTGAGGAGTGGTTTTAAGGCAGATGGGGCTAACATGCAGGCAAAGGTAGGATCGGGAGGCTTGCTCCCGGAAAATTCATATCAGACCACACCCTTTAGAGCGTCGGTAAGCACCCCTTTATGAAAATTAACACTTCACATCTTCAATCATAATTTGCTTTGAGAAGGAATGAGTTCTCATTTAAGTGGCCTGCATTTGAGAACTCCAAGTTGGTAGTAAAATTTATACGGATTACGATGCATTGCTGTAAGGTAACATAGAAGTTATAAGTTAGACAAAGCCAAAAAAAACTATAGTTTTTGAGACTTTAAAATTCGTAGTCCTCAGCAAGTCAACGAAACATATGGCTCCGATGTCGGTAATTGCTATATCTTGGGAATTCTGCAATACAACCTCAGAAAATAAGAAGGTCTTTGCCCCTGCTAAATCAGTGGCTACGCAGTCTCTAAATTTATTTAACTTATATTTACTTCAAAATCTTTTCGGTGCCTCGTAATATATGTACATGTATTTATGATATGTATGATAGATAGTAGTATTAATTAGCTTTTTACACAGCTATTTTCATTGCACGCCAAATTAAAACAAATGATTTTTGACATAGTATTATTGTTGTATTTAGCAACAGTAATGCTCTACGTGATGGCACAATTGAAAATGACGAACCATAAGAGATTCCGAGGAAGGTCATACATCAATATGTTTTCCATGCATTGCTCATCATATCAGATTGTCCTCAATAACTTTGCTTAAATATTTCAAATAAGGACCAAAACAATTGGAAAGATTTAGCTGGTCGGCAAACGATACCATTACTATTTGGAAAAGGCAGAAAATTTGACAATATCAAACTCTTTGCAATCTCTTTCACAAAGCTGAGCTTTGAAAACAAAGTAACGCATACAGATCTAAAGGCTCCTCTCTATATCCAATCTTCAGAGCACGCGTCGCTGCAACCAAACAGGAGCATACGAAGTTGATAAAACCTTTGCGAACAATTTGGTCGCTGTGGTGAATCTTCGGGCATTCTGGGAGTAGGAGCAAGGTCAACTCGAACCAAGTACTCTTGTAATCTCTACCGGATGAACCAATCATATTGTCTGACGTTGTGCAAGATCTTATTTTCAACATGGCGAATGAAAACGTGCCGTCAAAATCAAATGGAGATTAACCCTATTAGTAATGGGCGATTTTTTAATTACTTTGTATTGGGGGGGGGGGCGTTTTTCGCCCCTCCCCTCTTTTTCTCCGAAACTACAAGAGATATAACAATAGGACTTACTCCTATTGTTCTTTAGACAACAAGCTATTAAAATATAATAATGACAATTAATTAGTCACGTGTTTCGTTGCAAGGCGACCAAAAAACAAAGGAAAATTGGCAATTTTTCACCTTCTTAACAAGAAAAAATCTATTTAATTTATCTCTCACCCAATTGTCTCCAAATTCATCTCAAATTGTAGGAAACATGTTGCAGATTTAAAATACATACTTTTGAGATGTTTTCAGTTTCTATTTTTAGCACAATTAGCTTTTAATTAGCTTTTTGTTCCATGTAGAGATTTTCTTTGCAGTTATTTCTTCTAAGTCTTGTCCTTTTATCTAGTAAATATGGACTCAAAAGTACTCAAATAAATAAGTCAAAGCAAAAAAGAGAATAATTTTTGATATCTTACACTTATTCATGAGAGCAATGACGTCATAAATGTCGATGACGTCATAGATATTAAATTTTGCTGATGTCAGCAAATATAAAATCTATATATATATATATATGTCAAATGAAACTACTCATCAAATGCAATCGAATGGTGCATGTTTGAGATTAATCGGACAAACGAGACAAACTCTATGGACGTTTTAAGAATTTTTTTGTTGACTACTCTCCAAACATGGTATTGCTGTAGTCACGTGATCAGAGTTAGAACAATGAAATGTTAAAAATTTAATTGCCAATTGAATTTGACTAAAAGTCACAAAGTTTGGTGGTTAAATTACAGGCCGTTTTAGTGCAATGTAGAAAAGTGTGATAGGGGGGCGAAAAACGCCCCCCCAGTACTAATAGGGTTAATCCCAAGAGATTACAGCAGCGCCCGTGCGCTCAAAATGCTGGCTATGGAGAGAAGATATCTGATATACACGTACTTCTCTTTATAAGAAACTAAGAATTTGTGTCAGTACTAAAAGCTTCTTAAAAATGTCAGATTTTGAGTACTCAGAGTTTCTTACGAGTTTCTTGAAGGCTCTATAACAATCTTCATACTCACTACCTATTTCTGCGTGATTACTTCAAAACAAGGTTTTTTAAACCCTTTCAAATGCTTAGACATTACTCAAGTACCTTCCGAGCAATATGATACGAGAAACAATGAGAACAAAGTGAAAATATATGAAGGATTTCCTTTATCAAATTGAATAGCTTCTTAAGTTATACTTTCCCAGTACTGGAGTTACATACCTTACCAGTCTTGATTTTTTGGCGATCTGAGAGTGGAGTTTCTTATAACCAATATCTTATAAAAAATACGTGTTCATGGAAAGCAGCATTAAAGAATCAATTCAGCTTTGTCTATTACGAGTCAAATATGTTTTAGTGATGGTTTTGGCCCGTTGACTCTACAGCCAGAAAATTCAGGCAGAAAAGGTTCAATACCCAGCAGAGTATCATGATAAGGGATCGCAGACTTGATCAGATCCTTTTATAATTCATCGATGCTTTAAATTTCCATTATCAACCTTCTTCAATTGAAGTATGTTGGACAGTGATTGACGATTCACTCGGGTTTCGTCACTAGAATTTTACCTGTCGACCTACATTGGGAACGTCTTAGGCTCATACGGAAGGCTTTCCGGCTATCCAAATCACTTCTTTGCGGTAAACTGACAAACGGGATATGATTATAGCAAATCAAATTGTCTGAAAATAACAATCAAGCTGAAGCTTATGGCTGAGAAAGAAAACAATCAACTAGTTACGGTTTCCCTCTATTTAAAAACATTTCATTGTTTAAGCTTATGAAATTAGAACAAAGTCCTTTGTTGTACAAAGATGAGTCTTTAGACTGGTACTCATATTACTGGTCTAGAATTTGGCTGAAGACAATTGAGAACAATCAAACGCAGCTCAATTCATGGAAATGTGATTGTTCTGCTTCATACTGTTGTCAATTTAGTTGTTAAAAGCCCAGTACCACCAGTTAGTCTTATTTAATTAACTGATTTGGATAAAGAAAGGCTCTCAGGATATCTCGACATGCGATTTACAGGTTCAGGTTTATTTCTTCGGAAAAATGAACTACAGATATTGGATTTTCGGATGTGCGTTCATCACTGGGTTGTGTTACCAGCACGCTATGGAAGAAGAAGTTATTGCTATTCCAAATATCTCTTTCAAGAAGTTCCTATGAAAGAGCCATCTCCTTGAATCCAGAGGGACTGGGGGAAGGAAAGCCATGCCGTCTTTTCTTTACGAACATGAGCGCCAGAAGCCAATTTAATTGTGGAGGCCGCATTGCAGCAAAGGGTACATAATCCTGAGGATCTGTTTGCTCTTTCTCAGTACAAATGCACAAACAAGTGCAAAAACAAATGCAAAAGAAATCATGTTATAGATGCCCCGAAAAAAGCTGACATTTTGACATATACTGTGGCAATTTCATTTGCTTACATTTCAACTCACGTTTTTTCGAAGATCAGATGCTTCAATTTCATTTGCACCATAGGAATACATGAAAAACAATCGCTGTCACTTTTCAATTAAACCTTAAGGTGGAAAACGAAAACAGATACTCAATTTAGTGCCCTTGCTCCCTTGTGAGAAAGCGTTGCTGAAAAAAGGAATACGGCTTATTTGCATTAAGGGTCCTAATCATGAATAAAACAACCATGAATAAGAAATTTTGAGCGGCTCTTAAAAGGTAGAAAAGGGATTTGTTTTGGCATACTTGGGGATCACAGTGATTTAAAACAATGCAACCAGTAAATTGGCTCTCCTGCCAAACATCGTAACATAAATAACTGTCAAGTGAAACAATTAAAATGTCAAATAAACAAAGAAATTATCAATGGAACGACGGCGAACAATAAGCATTGCTTGTTAACTGCTCAAAGAGACGTTTGTAGCAAATAACAATGATACGCTTCAATGATCAGTGACAAGTCGTGGAAGTATAATTGAAAATCTAAGTTATTTTGGTATCATGTAAGCTTCGCTTTGCTCATGACCACCGTGTTTGACGTTATTCATAACAACAAATTTCATTCCTAGGGAAATGGTTTATTGCTCTGTACTTTATCATTGGAGTATGAAAAGAACAATGGCTTCTTCAGTTAAGTGGGTAGAGAAATTTTTCAAAATTTATGGGACCGTTAAATGGCAGTGATCAAAATGAAAGAAATGATATAGGTAAAGATGCTTTGCACTGCAAGAAAATGCATAGAAAAGCTAGGCTGTCCCAATCTACTCAAGCTGTCCCTCCTCCAAGCTCATCAGATAGATACACGGAGTAATGAGTTGGCTGGGATGAGGGGGGGGGGGGGGGGGGAGGGATTGCAGAGCAATATCTTTGGGGAGGTTGTAAAGTACAGTAATGTTATCACATGCCAAGCATAATTTGATCATGTCAAAATATTCGCCAACGTTAGAGCTTCTGATGAAATAATAATGATGAAGCTTCTTCATCTTCTTGAGGTATCGCTGAGGTTTAATAACTGATGGCATTTTTCGACGGTTATATACACCAAGGGAGAAATTGGTTTTAAGGGTATTGCATATCCTAGATAACCTTTGAATGCCACACTCTGGAGGGAGGATTGGAAGTGCATCATACAATAGCGTTTATAGGTCATTATTTGACTAATTTAAACATTTCACCGTATTTAAGGTTTGTATCAATTTTTGATTGAAAGGTGGGTCAATACTGAGATCCAAGTATATCTAGTGAACAGCGGGGCTTGGGGGCGGCAGCCCCCAAAAGTTGGTAACCAAAAGACTACTCTGATGGCCAGTTCCGCTGTAGTCTTAGGCAATATTTAGGTCATGTTGACGCTCTCTCAAGCAAGTTCGAATTAGTCGAATCACGTTCCAATTCTGCATTATCCAATAAGATTAAAGAATTTCTATCACTTTTGTTTAGAAAACCAATTAGCGATTAGTTGTAACATACAATTCAATTCAACCTCTGTTTTCCTTGGAAGCTGTTTCCACCAAAGTGCATTTGTCCCCCTAATTTTATTGTGGAGCAAGGAAGATGCGATGGATTTTTAAGTTAGCTCACACTGCCTTTGAATCATTTGATCAGAAGCTTTCTGTTCAAGACTGATCAAATATGTATGTTTGATCATTAGCTGAGCAATGTAGCATTCCAATTAGCCTAGTTTTTCGCTTGATTTCACTCTTTGATATTTGACAAAGCAATTGCACTAAACCGATATTCTAAGCGATTTTGCGCCAACGATGATGCTGTCGATATGAATGTTGCTACACCGATGGCTATAAAAGGACACCACTGTTACTGAATTTAAAAGTCGTTTTCCTAACAAAATCGCGTAGGAATGTAAAGAAGACGCACAACATGATATATCATTTTCTTACTTCGTTATTTAACAGCTTTTCCAGGCCAACTAATAACTGTTAAAAATACAAGGATCTGAAAAAGGAAACACAGCTTTGTGTATCAGTTACATATTCAAGATGACAAATTAGAAATCGCAAGTAGATATGACTATTTGCTACTTAGTAGGGATTAACACCAATCTTGTCACTTAAGATGTGTGAATAAATTCTCAAGGTGGTGAAGGTGCTTGAAGAAATTGATCTAGATTGTATCATCCATGAAGACCACAATCGACCATGGGTTACGTTCGTGGCTATTTCCTTCCGTTGGCTGAAATTACGGTGTCTACCTCCTAGAGCGTTGAAATACTAATCACAGATGGGTTGGCTCAAATAGTTGGTAAGCCTTGGGCAAATTTTGTAGATTGCTTTGACCAGGTAAATTATCACATTTCTTCCAATGATTAAAGGCAAACTGTCGTGGTTGTGATTGGCTAGTTATGATGTTAAAATCAAAAACAAAGCTCTGGCCTTTGAGTGATTACCAAGCCTTTTTGTTCTTGGATCATCCTTTCTTTCGAGAATAAAGGGAATCAGATCATTATCATCTTCGTGAATTTCACTGTACAGCGAAATTACTGAGCCTTGCCTAAATCTTTTCTTCTTGATTGTCTTGCTTACCCAATCAGCGCCACGACAGTGTGCCTTTAACTGCAGCTCTTGTATACAGCCATTATAATATAGCAAAACTTTCTCTGTTGGATACTTCACAACAATGGGCACATGATTTTGCAACATATTTTTGATTGGTGTGAAATAAAATGAAATACACCTATATCATAAAGATAAAGCCTTCAAGAATATAACACAGCAGCTCCCAACAGACATTTTTCAACATTGGACATTGTTTCTCTGGCTGTTGGTAGCAATTGTTCTATTTAGATTATCAAATTTAGCGAAAATCATACTGGGTGTCTAGAAAGTACTCCTGCTTGAGAAATTAACAAAAATTTGATTACCAGGCCGATCTTTGAATTTCTTTTTTGGCATGTAGATCAAATATCAAATTGTCTTCTCAGGTATAGGTGTTCTTGTGATTGGCCTCGAAGTTTGTAAATTTAGCTCCGTCTAGAGCTACTTGGTTTTGAATCAGCAGATGATAGACCTTTTCCAAATTTGGAGAAATGGACTGAGGACAGCGCGGCCTATCCGTTCAGCCTTGGCAACGATGGGAAATCACGGAATCCCTTCATTATGGATTGGTTCCGTCTTCCTGCCAACTCGACTTATTTTATATTTATTAGCACTTTTCATGAGTTCAACGATACGTGTTTGGTCTGATAAATGTTTTACTGGATTATTCAGCCACCTAGTCATCATATCACCCATTTGTCTATGTATTGTGAGTAGGTATTTGTCATCGGCTTTGAAACTGCTCAGTTTAGGTCCAATATATCTATAGGCCTAACTTTAAACTTGAGTGAACTTTAAACTTTAAACTTGATCATTCAACTCTTGGAAGGTGCAAATAAATAAAACATAACCCTAGTTTGCAGGGGGATGCAACGGAGACGCATGCCATATGCTCAAGCTGGGAGGGGGGGGGGGGCTAAGCTATCACCGAAGTGGAGAGGATTTACTGTAGCCAAGGCTCTCAAAATGTGCCTCGCTCTTCACAGTCGCTTTCTCCAAATGGTGGAAAGGTCTGTTTCACATATTGCTTAAAGAGGATAGCCTAAAAGAAGGTTTTCAACGTGTTATTCATACCCTTAGAAGATAGCTAATGCTTTATCATGATGGGCCTTATAATCGATCTTCGGTGATTTTATCGACCGGAAGTACTTTTTTGGGACACCCAGTAGAATAAATAG
Organism: Aurelia sp. 3 sensu Dawson et al. (2005); assembly: GCA_964020215.1. Classification (NCBI taxonomy): domain Eukaryota; kingdom Metazoa; phylum Cnidaria; class Scyphozoa; order Semaeostomeae; family Ulmaridae; genus Aurelia; species Aurelia sp. 3 sensu Dawson et al. (2005). The sequence continues at coordinate 17,757,111 of OZ026574.1, read as the reverse complement.
AAAAGAAGGATGTTTGCAAAGAAATTTCTACATCAGTGTGTGCTTTGGCCTCTGACACGTAAAGTAACAGCACGAACATATATGTGCAATTTTATGTGATGCAAAACTCTTATGAAAAACCATTTTTTCGAGAAAACAAACCCAGAGACAGACCCTCATAGAGATGTTGATGTAAATTAGTTAACTGGGATGGAATGTCCCTGTATTCATCATTAAGCGACTAGGAGAGTTTATTCAATCATCTTAAAGAAGCACATGGTTTTCATAAATGCCTAATCCAAATACGTGTTTTATGTAGAAATTCAGTTCAGTTGGGTACAGGAAATCGAAGCAAGGCTGTGGTGGAAGTGGTTATCAAGATGGCAATGAATGCTGCGGAGATGAAAGCAAAAGCCAACACAGAAACGTTGGTCAGATCCCCTCCTATCCAAGTGACATACACCACGTACTTTTGAGGCAGTCTAGGCAATCCTTAAAAGCTTTCTGCTTGCTGCATTGGCAGTGTGACTAAGCTCGCTTTGGGGGTAAGCAAAGAATGAAAGGTGAAAGAAGAAGTGGGAAAAATCTTTGCAAATAAAGCATGAGTCTTGTCTAAGTTTGCTGTTAAAGGGGATGTAAGCATACAAACATGGCTCAAGCCACTTGCGGTGACATTCTAGCCAATCACATATCTGTATTTCCTGCTGACTTACTTAAGTTACCCAAACATGGTGCAGCCCGTGTCACAGCCTATTATCTTTTGTTGTGCCTATTTTGCTGAGCCTATCGATGTCTCGAATTAAATCAACCACTTCTTAGTTCAAAGAGTCTAGTAGAGAGATTCCTACGGACGCCGTAAAATTGCTCTTATATTTATATTTCATATTTTAAACTTATTTATACAGGGTACAAATTCAATAAATATATTGTTTTACAATTTGGCCCCGTTAAAATTAAAAAACCTAATAAACTATTTACAAATGAATTAGATAAAAATATATACATCTGACGACAATAAACAATCTACAAACTTAAAGATTTTCGTACCCCAACTGTCTCAAACTTGATTTAAAAGAGTATACCGAGAGGGCCTCTTTGATATTGTCATTAAACTTGTTCCACACTTTTGTACCATGGTAAGAGAATGCCTTTTGGCCACTTACTGTTCGCATTAACGGTACTGCAAGATCATTTTTAGTGTTTCTTAGCTCTCGTGTGTGGAAATCTGATAGTCTAACGAATAGGTCACTAAGGTACTGTGGTGCAAAATCGTTTAGAGATTTATACATCATTGTAGATGTCTCTTTCACAATCATTTTCTTGACAGACAACCAGCCAAGTTCTTTGCGTAATGGCTCAGAAGGTGCATCATAAGAACTACCCGTAACGATTCGAGCAGCCCTGTTTTGTAGTTTTTGTGGACTCTATTCTCGTAATACCACTACAGCCCCAAACGGAGCAGCAATAGTTAAAATGTGGTTCTACAATACTACGATAAATGTCCTTCAAGATTTCCATTGATACAAAGTTTTTACAATATTTTAAAAGGCCTATTGCGCGAGAAACTTTCCCTTTTATATTCTCAATTTGGCACTTCCACGTTAGACTATTGTCTATATGGAGACCAAGGTATTTCACTTAGTTCACTAAGTCAATATCAGTACCACCCACGTGCATTTGCATTTGTGTATTGCTCTCAGGTTTGTGCATTGATCATACCACATTTGTATTTTAATAACATGTAATATGATAACATGATATAATAATAACGAATATAGTGAATTTCCGCTCAAACTAAAACTGGCTAATGTATCACCTACCTTCAAAGCGAACGATTGAAATTTAACTTTAGGCCTATAACGTTGAAATTTAAATTAAGGCCTACAAGTTTCATTCCTGCCCTATCAAGATTCTTTGAACGCATCATGGCCAAGCAAATGCACCATTTGCAAATACCAGACATTCTAGTTCATTGTGTTGCTTCCATAACGGCTACAGTACACAACATGCATTGTTCCGTCTTGTTGAAGCTTATCGCAGTAGCAACTGGATAAAGGAGGCTATGTGGGAATAGTACTGATGCATTTGTCAAAAGCTTACCACTGCCTGCCATATGATATCTTGACGACTAAACTGGTTGCCTATGGTTGCTGTTTGAAAAGCCTGAAACTATTTTCAAGTTCCCATTCAAATGGGAAGCAATCGGTCAAATATAGCAACTCATTTAACGAATGGCTAAAGATAGAATCAGGTGTCCCCCAAGGTTCAGTATTAGGTCCATTTCTGTTCAACTTCCTTGTGAACGATTTCACATATTCCATTACTAAGTCAGAGCTCTGTAGTTTTGCGGATGACAATACAATATGTGCATGAAGTGAAAACATAGAACATGTCAGCAAATTCTTCCAAATTTCCAATCATGTTTCTTGGGCTGAGACAAGACCAGGGATACGTGTTTGAAATTGATAAGAAACCTATTCCCACATCAAGCAAAGGCAAACTCTTAGGTATTACTGTTGACTATTATTGTCCGAGTACGTAAATAGACTATGTACAAAAGCAAATAACGAGACCAGCTCGTTTTCGTGAGTAGGTCAGGACAAGAGACACATTCTTTACAATACATTTCATGTAAAATTTCAGTCAATGTCCTTTAATTTGAATGTTCTGTGGGAAAGATGCTAGCGCAGCAATAAACAGATTCCACAAAAGGGCACTGGGAATAACTGTGGTAAGATTTTGCAGCCTCCTTTGCCTAAACTCTTAACTAGAGGCCTAGAGGCAGCGAATGTACTATTCCCAGCCGAGGTTTGCAAAGATTAATGCTGGTATGGTTTGAATGCATCATTTCGGGAAGTTCATCTCATAGGTGGCATATCTCCAAGGCAAAAGATGCAGGCTATGAACTAAGGACTGAAAATCTTTTACAGTTACCGAGCAGAAGCCCATTGAAGTATGGAAATGATTCGTTATTCTTCAGGGCCCCTGACAGGGGTGCCATCATTTCGAAAACTTTATCAGATGCATTAAAAAGCCTGGCAGCCTAGCTTTAAGAGATAAAGTAAAGAGTGGAAAGGTGACAGTGGCTCATGCGAAATACGTAGATGGTAATTTCGTTGGAACTTAATCAGATGCAAGCTTGTATAATTGTGGATCTATTAATTGTAATCTGTAACTCTCTTGGTGTAAATAGTTGATCTTGATTAATTCAATGAAGAAGTATCCTATTTCAACAAACTGTAGATAATGCTATAATGATGATGATGATGATAATGATAATAATAACGATAATTCATTATTTAAAAAAGACGCAATAAGGTCAGTAAAAAGATCCATGGGCTACTATCCAAGAAATACAATCTAGGGTGCACCGACAAATCGTACAAAAACAGTCCAGAGCCAGTTGCAGAAAACGAGGAAGTAAAAATACCATGGGATGTCATGATTCAAACTGACAGAGTAATCAAGGACAGTAGACCAGACATTGTTCTGGTTGAAAAGACAAATGGAAAATGTCTTATCATCGACATTGCAGTCCCCGTTGATCGTAAAGGTCAACGGAAAAAAGAACTACCGGGTGAGTCAAAAAAAGTTTACGCGTTTGGAGGGCTATGGAATAAAAAGTATGTGACCGATATTCAAAACTAAATTGTTAATCTTTCATCAGTGAAAGGCTAACTCGGATGAGAAATTTTTTTTGGTAAAATCATTCATCGTTTGGACCTAGAAATTGAGAGAATTCTTGTAAGGGGCATGTTTGGGAACAAAGATTCCTCATTCCATTCTGGTCTATAATCTACTTGCTATTGAAATTAATTTTAATTGCTATTGAACTGTGAACTTCAATGCCACATGAATCATGGACCAGAATGGAACGTGGAATATTCGATTCCAATACGAACGCCTTACAGGCATCTTTCTAATTTCTGGATCTAAGTGATGAGTGATTTTATCAAACAAAATTTTCTCATCTAAGTTAGCCTTTGACTGATAGATTAACAATTCGGTTTTGAATGTCGGCCCCATACTTTTTATGTAACAGCCCACCAAACGCTTAAACTATTTCTTTACTCACACGGTAGAAACAAAGGATGAAAATCTCAGAACTGAGGTAGCATGGCTATGGAATAAGAAAGTGTTAGTGATCCAACTTTTAGTTGGATTCTTGGGGACGCTGACAGCAAATTTGAAAAAGAATCTGAAAGAATTAAGAATCCCAAACGTAATCCCATGTCTTCGGAAATCCGCCCTTTTGGGCACAGCAAGTATTTTGAGGGGAACTCTCGGTATTTCAGGCTCTGGGTAAAAGCGATATTGTAAAAAAAAAAACAAATCTTGCATGTGTAGTGTGACAAACAAATAATAATAATCATTGCACGGGTATTTTCATTAAAGGCATATATAAACATATGCTAAGATATCCTTTTATTTGCGAACAAAACACTCTCCTTCAACGATTTGAGCTTCTGGCCACGTTCACAAATTGAATAATCTTTAATTTCTTGATATATGATATGCGACTACAGACAAGCATAGTCTCAAATTTGAGTAGACGATTCAACAGTTTAAAATCAGATAGAGACTTCGGTTGTTTGTTTTGCACAATTCACTAAACTTATTCCATTAAACAAAGTGAATTGGGGTGAATTATATCAACCAAGAATCCTACTCTAATGTATCAAAAGCGAAGAGATATCCAAATAGATGGAGAGACTTAATCACTTTAGGATTTAAGTTTATCTCCCCAGGAAATCACTTTCAATACATTATCCTGTTTTCCGATAAACATTATAAAGCTGTCAGAAATTACAGTTTTATGGTATCTTAAATCGATTTCATAAACCAGAGTTATCTTTTATTCCTTAAGATTACGTTAGAGCTTCAATCTTATTACAAGGAACTGCAAAGATTTACATTTCTGATAGGCTTTCTCTATTGACTTCATTTCTTTCGTTCCGTGTCCAATTCACAGTAGGTTCCTTCAATAGTGCCTAAGTTTCTTAAACTTAAGGTTGAAGTTTATCTCAGGTGCTCAGCTGTGGCTAAAGAAACTAGCCACTCAGTGAACAAAATAGAGTTAAATTTAATACATCTCGCAATGTTAAATTCGTAGTAATTCATTATTGAGGACGATGGCTTGACACTTTTTATCCGTCCGGATATCTAATAATTCTCTGTCTTCATATCTTTGCTTGTAACAAGTTATGAATAATGTGTAAAGGATGTTCCCACATACTTTATGTTTGCTTTTGTTTTTGTTATCACATTGAATAGCTTGCTAAGTGAATCACTGCAAACAAGGATGACACATTATTTTAAGTAATTACACATCAGCCTGACTTAGGTGTTTGAGTCTATGGATTAAAGTAACTTATGAATTATTTCTGTATGGCATTTGTCGTGAATCCTTTCAGTCCTTATTTTATTCTCTGATTTATCAGATGTCTCAAAATTATCTGAGCACCTTCGGAAATTTGACAACTTTAACTTTGTGCAAAAATGTTTAATTGATGATTACTGAAGAAGACTTGTTCGGAGGAGAAACATCGAAGGAGTTTAAGATGTTTCGTAAAACCTTGTTGAATTCATGGTAAGCTCATCGAATCAGTCTCCTTGTCCCTCGTTTTGAGGGAAGGGGGGGGGGTGACAGGTGATAATGGTGCCACCAAAGATATTGAAGATATCTAATCGAAGGGCATGTTGTAAAAACTGGACCCTAGGATCCTAGGGCCCCTGAGACCCCTAGGACCATTAAGTACTGAAGATGAAAAGGACCCTTAACACCAGAGGGTCATCACCCCACTTAAACAATAGGCCAGTGTCATCAAGCAATCAATTAGTAGGTTGCGTATCGTAAACTTCCCCTCTTCCATCCAATGAACTTCCGCTCCTATGAATCAATGCAGGAACCATGCAGAGAGTTCTCAAAATAGTGCGACGGGGGAGCAAAACATATTATAGAAGATACCTATGTTTGCCATTATGTTTTTAGGGCAAATTCCCGCAAGCTTTTCATCCTGTGTAGACTTTGGCCCGTCATTCCCTTTGAGCATTGCCAAGTACCTTGCAGCAACTTGATTTTTAGCTTTGGGTGGTCCCCTGGGTGGTTTGCTTAGAATGTTTTCGAACTGGAATCATGTGATGAAGTACAAAGGCTTTCTTGAAGAAGAGCTTGATATGTGCTTAATTCAAAGTTTTTCTTGTATATGAAGTACATCAATATTTGCAGTTGAAAGAGATTTGACAGCGAACTTCGTTTGGGGTGGACACTCAATTGCATTATGAGAAACAGCCAATGAGAGCTGCCGTAGCCGCTACCTAAAATGTTAAGAAAGTCGCGATCCGATGTTGATTCGAAGTAAAGAAACGCCAAGTTTTGGATATGAGATGCAAAGGGTTTCAAGCAAAATTGTAAAATTCAAACGAATGAAGCTAAAACTTATGTCATTGCAATGAATGATCTTGTCATCCTACTTAGTTTCACATGAAAACAGAATATTAACCCTCCGGTGTTTTTTTTTTACAAAGTTTCCGTCTTTGACGACCCTCAGCACTCAATCTGTTTGTTAACTATCTTTTAGAATATTTGGAGCATCCCCCGTCGTGCTATATTGCGAGCTGTCTGCTTGATTCTTGGCATTGCTTTATAGGAGCGGAAGTTCATGGGATACAAGAGAGGAAGTTTACGATACGTGACCTCTTGTCTGGCACTTGATGACATTGGTCTACTGTTGTTTGCATGTGGTGATGGCCCTCTGGTGTTAAGGGTCCTTTTCATCTTCAATACTTATAATGGTCCTAGGGGTCTCAGGGGTCCTAGGGTCCGGTTTTTACAACATGCCTAATCGAAGATACTGGTGCCACCAATTTTGGAAGGAGCTAATAACTGATAATTAATATGGACAGTTTATCGTTAATATGAGGAATTCTGAGAAGAGGTCTACGTCAGTTCCTCGTGAGACCAAGACCAAATCCCTCCTGAACACGCCACCGTCGCATCTGTGTCGCTGTCTGCACTGTTAAAACCAAAAATTTGTTCTAAGAATTCCAAAAATATCTATTGACGAATTTGTTAATGGTATCGACTCATATAGGCTTAGTACCGGTACCCCAATTTTTGGTACTAGGTTCCACCACGTTTGCAAAATGTTGTACCAGGTACCATCCCTTTGGCACCATGGTACAACTACCCTGTCACCCCCTCTTTTGATGTGATCACGCCTCCTGGTCCTTATGTAGCCCAGAACGATAGAGAGCTTGCAGCTCTCCTTAGTATTTGTAGTAAGTTTGACGAGGCGAGACTGGAACTACATACCTTGAGATTGGCAGACTTACGCGTTCAATGAACCATCCTTTTGCTGGTATAGAACAGCAATTATAACATAAGAACGCTATGACTAGCATTAAATGATGGGCTTGCAGCAAAAGCCTTGTTTTGCATCATCTAAGAATTTCGTAGGGGAGACCGGGATCAAAGGAACGGGGACAACTTGTAACAGAGGACATTTCTCAGCCGCTAATGAAGCTGTGCTCAACAGCTTTTTTGTGAATGACTTGTCATTACGTTCAATTTAAACATTGATTCTAATTTTTCTTGCCAGTGGGTAATTTTTTTGCATTGCTATCCACATTTTTTGGCCAAAGAGTGAACTTTGGGATTTCAGAAATTTCGTTCTGCAGTGTTCCGTAGTTAGTGTGAATTCCTAATTCCCATGCAGTGTTGGAGTAAAATATGTATTGTTTCTCCTTAAATCAAACTTAGATGCTATATTCAAATGCATTTTTTAGAACAGCGTATTTTCACACCTTGTCAGTCTGGCGCAAGCGGCAACAAAACAAGAAATCCATCAAATAAAAAATAAGAATGCTCTTGCTGAAAGCTATTAAGCCAGACTTTCTCTGTTTGCAAGCAAATGTTTGATGTGCTTGATATAGAATAAGAGTTTACTGAAAGTAAACTTGAGTAAACTGGTACATTCATTAGTTGATTCTCAAGATTTTGAGATCAGGGAAAGCAGCTAAGATCTCTGGTGTGCAAATGATGAAATAAAATATCCTGAATGAAATGTATTTCATCCAATTTTGGTTTATTTGATAATAATTACCTGATTTTGAGTTTGTTTGATGTAAAAGCATGATTAAACTAGCAGACAGACTTTCTTCATTGCTTACTTTGTTCTGATACAACTTGCCCCGGTACCTGTTACAACTTGCTCCAAGCTCTGCGCAATTTGTATCACTCTGATTTTGATTTTCATTTGCAATTCATCGAAAATCTGAAAGTGCAATATTTGTGAAACAATATATTTTCCATAGCCCATGGTCAAAGGCAACACACATGGTGGTATCCCCGTGGTATGAAGACGGATCTGCGTTTGCTGATAAGGAAAGAATTCATTTTTCATAAAAATGTTACAACTAGCTCCGTTCTCAGCTACTTACTCAACCATAGCAGCTTCAACCTAGAAATTGTCTCCTCTTTTCATGAAATTAGTCTCAAAATTAGATGAGACACAGACAAGAAAAGTAGACTTCAAGTAAATTCTTATTAGAAGACTTTAAACTTGTTGCTGATGCTGAATATGAACAAGGGAATAATGGTCAGTTTAAATAAAAACCCGAATGACAGAGAATTTCAAATTTCATATGAAAAATCTCTTTTTAATTTGATGGGCCACATTAGAGAATACTGCTGGTAAAATTATATGAAAACGATCAGGCAAAGAAAGCACGGTCTTATCCAAAAGGAGAAAATACAAGAACCAACAAAGCTGCCCTTTTGAAAGACAAACTGTAAAGTGATTTTGTGTGTTTGTTCTTAATTCGAAGCATAGTTCCAATATTCTCAAGCCTACTTCACATAATTCATTAGAGAACAAAAATTTACTCCATCACCTTTTGAAAAATAATTTTTGGTGTAAATGTGGCATCTGTTGCTATTTTTACCTATCTTAAAAAGCTAATGACGTTCACTATTTATAGGAGGGTGGGCACGGAAAAGAAATATTTTCTGGTCCAAAAAAATTTTCTTACCCGACTCTAAAGGTGACGGAAAATAATCTACCCAACAATTTTCAAGTTTTAGCCAACCCCTAGGCCTACCTCTATAATCATGATTTCACTGTCAAAAGATGTAAATTGTAAATGTAATACTGTAAATATTGTAAATGTTGGCGACAAAGATTAAAACAAAGTAAAGCAAAGTATAGAAACTGACAGTGGAATGGACAGTACTGATGATGTTAATGTTGGAACAAACAATTATAGACTTAAAACATATCTAATAAATGGTGGGAAAATTTTGTTCACCCAGCCTTGAAATTTCATGAAAAATATTTACCCAACCTTTTTTGTCAGAAATTTCTTTCACCTAGCCCATTTCTCTTGGATACCAACTCCTCTGTAAACAATGAACGGCCCGGTCCCTTCGATAAGAATGTCAGTATAAGAATCCACAACCAGCTTTTAAAGATTAAAGAGAACGCAAGAGAGAAATCTGATGTGTATCAACGTCTCCAGCTATAAAGCAATAGATGTTCAATAAAATCAGTTATATTATCATACAATTGTAAAGACAAGGCAATGGCTATTCAAAGTACATTTCGATAGGGGTTCGTCTCATCTTCAGCTGAATAAGAAATACTCACGTGAGTTTCCATGGCATATCATTCCAATGATATGCATCAATCAAGTTATCTATCATGCAGTTTGCTAAGTAAGGACTGACCAGTGAATTAAACAGAGCAGGGAAGTCAAATGAGATTTTGAAAGATACAGCCATGAAGAAAAAAATTGTTAGCTGATTGCAGGACGCTCCCTCAAATTTCATAAATAAGCGCAGCAAATTTACTGTGGCTTTGTCTGAAAAACAAACAAACAAACAAACAAACAACAATAATAAACACTGCGTGACCAGTTTCACTTGAAAGATGAAGATGAGGATGAGTCTGAAGGATCTGACCAAACAATAGATGTGAAAGTATATCAAGAATACATAACAATGCATCTTAGTAATAGTGCACCCTGAAACATGATAGTGTCATCTTTTCAAGAAACCAACATAGCCAGAATATTTGTCCAAACATGTGTTCTAAAGAAATTTTGATTAATGTGGCGCTATATAGATTTCGCATTACTCTCATTATCATTTTTATTAATCTTCTTAGTATTGTTTACAGCAGAGGCAAGTACAAGAACGAGGTGAATGGTACAATGTGTTGACCTCCGCAAGGGTTACTGCAGGTCACACTACCTCCAAACGTCAGTTGACGTTGTAGGTTTACATAAGATAGTCATTTGTCACAATGTCATTCTGTCAGGCTCATAAGCCATACAACCATAGCTAATAACAATAGATGCTTTGAACACAAGTGAAGCGAAATACATTGATTTTAAGCAATACAACAATCTTCCACCCACTAATCCCATTTCGTTTGCAAATGACCTGGTTCGCCAGCCCCCCAGCGTGGTTTTTCACAAGGCTAATGCAATGACCTACTTTTGCGTGGACAGAACAGAATCCTGGGATTACAGCGATACATGTGTTTAATAAAAGCTTTTGTATTTAGGCTCAAAAGAAAATCATTATTATTTTCTTTGATATCAAGTTTGTTTTTCAAATGTTAGTAGCACACTCAAAGAAATTAGCAATGACATGTGAAAACTGCAATCCGCATTGTCTAGACTGCATTCGTTTTGATTACGATTGTTTTTGGTTTGTGCAGCATGAAATCCCATTTTATCAGACTTCATTAGGAATGGAAAATCAGATTATGAGTCAAATGGTGAGAGGGAGGAGCTTTTAAGCTATCATATCCATTGCTAACCGGATTATTCCCATCATGCTTTCTGTCACTCAGTGTAGGCCTTGCTTCACTGACACAAAACCTTTCCTGCATCGTGTTATAAGAAATTCTTGCTATTTTGTTTATTGCTTTTTGCAAGTGGGAGGCCTAGCAGGACCTCATTTTATCGTTACTCATGTTTATCGAGGCTGTGTTGCAACGTCAAGGGTCTTATTCAAAAGCAACCAATAGTCCACTCAGATTCACAACCAAACAAAAGAAACTGGCATTGTCGGGACTGTGCGGAGCGGCCGCCTCTCTGCTGCTTTTCGGCGGGCTGGGTGGGGCTCGGGGGCGGGATGGTCCCTGGGGGTGGCTTTTCGCTGGGCGGAGGCTTGCGGCTTCGCGGATGGGGGGCATAGTCACCTTAATATCTATGATATTAATTTTCTAGTTTCATGCTGTTGTAATTATGGTTGGCATTAATTAGCCTAGTGCTATCACCTACGCCAACCTTAAACAAAGGATTTATTTATTATTATTATTTATTATTATTATTGTCAGCTAAGCTAGACTGCATTACATAAGTCCCTCTAACTTACAATTGTTGTTGTTGTTGTTGTTGTTGTTGTTGTTGTTGTTGTTATCGCTTCGTATGAGTGAAATTAAAACATCAGACCATGAATGTTGAACGAATACAAGGAATCACGTCGTCAGGCTAATTGTCAGCTCTATTTCTGAATTAAGATATTTTTAAATAGTCATGTTGTTTGTCTCAAATTGAAACATAGCTATCTGATCAAAGTTAACGTATAATACAGCCGTAACTGGCGACATTTGATTTTAAAATTGGTTGACAATCATTTGGACGAGCAATTAGGAGGCTTCCCTTCATGAACTTTCATCAGTGATTGAAGGGAATGCTTGCACCTTTATTAAGCGAAGAAAGAATCGCGAAAAATAAAAACACAGAGAAAGCAAAGACTTAGTCATATCGAACACTTAAAACATCCTCTACCAAGAGAACCTTCCAGTCTTTAAAATCAGGGAAACTGCTTTATCAAAGTTCGACATAACATAATAGCAATGAGCCTTTGCCAAATTGATGATGATTGCTCTGGCAAATATTTTCCCGCCCTTTTTACACACTCGCCTGTGCCCACAATCCTTTTGAAAGGATTCTGTGGAGAACATTTATTTGATGTGCTAACCAAGGTCATGCAAGAGACATACCTACGATCAGCAATCAGTGATTTTTAACTTTTTCGTTTAAAGTATGGCCAGCCAGCCAATTGAGACCCCGTCCACACGTATCCGGATCTTTTCGAAAACGCATCTTTTTTTATCCGTTTTGGGTTCCCGTCCACACGGAGACGGCGTTTTCAGTCACCGAAAACGAAGCTTTTCGAAAACGCTCTCCATAGCGGATCTTTTTGAAAACGCCGTTTTCCTGTTCTCGTGTGGACGGGTGAAAACGGAGCTTTTCGAAAACGCTGACGTCAAGGCATCGATTTACGATGTATCAGAGCATGCGCTCGGTTCTTTGGGGATCACGCGAGGGCATTTTGCTTGTCTGTTTTCTTTCATCGAAGTTCGAATGCCGAATATCGTTGTCGATTATGGAATTTCATTATCGAATATCGAATTGTGAGTGTCACAGCGTTTCCGTGTGGACGAGGATGTTTTTGAAAACGCTCCTCGTGTGGACGCGAATCTTTTTGAAAACGGATAAAAAAAGATGCGTTTTCAAAAATATCCGGATACGTGTGGACGGGGCCTGAGAATACAGTGCCTGGGGTTCTTTATGAAGGAACGCATTTTAAAGTGGTAACCAATGGTCGTACAAACTTGAATCAAATGCTCTTCATTTAGTATTGCAGACTTATCGTAGCCACGAGCATCATTGAAACTGCAGCAGCATCCTTGTAGGATTGCGATAGAACTAAGATCTGCTTATCAATGCAAGCTCAGACGAGGAATCGTTGTTGCTGAGACAATTGTTGCTTCGATTGGTTTCTGAAAATTTCGTCGTTTGCAAATCCAAAAAAAATGTTACAGACACAAATTTAGCGTCTGAGATGTAACTTTTTTTCAACCTTTGTATTAGGAACTAGGCCTGCTCGGCAAGACTTTGCCGTACCCTCGTATTCAGTGTGGACTCCCTATGTTCGTCCAGCGAAAAATGTATGTACACATTGGAAGGGTAAACCCCTCCCCCTCCAATCTCCATGCTGGCCCTCGCATCTTTTTGATGATCGTCAAAAAGCCTTGTTTCCACATAATGGCATTTTATATCGAGCAGGTTTAAGTTGAAAAGAGCATTACGGCTGAGTGACCCTTTATTGTACAAGATTCCATTCTCTCGCAAAATGCCACTGTGTAGAAATAAGGCTTAAGTCTGAAATTTGTCATCCTGAAATTTGTAACCGTTTCCATTTACATTCCTCCAGATTTATTTACTTGATTGTGGTCATTGGATATATAACTGATTCTTGTCTTTTCAAAGCAATTGTATCATGTTTTTACTCAAGTGAACTCTCTGGGAGGCATTTCTATAACATAGCCAAATATTCCTTCCACAACTACAGCGTTCACAATTCTGTAGCCAAATACATTCTTCATATAACAACAGTGGTAGAAAGCTGTGTTTCCACCCATGATCTTTAGGCCCCCTCTTTAATGGCTTCCGACTTTAGCTCATAAAGTAACCTTTTGCATTGAATCATAAACAAAACACAGTACAATGGATCTTAACCACTACAAATCTGAAATTCTATCTGCACAGTTTTTGATAAAACAGTCTATCCTCCAACTGATGCCCCCGAGAGAACACAGTAAATGAGGCGTGTCTTGTTTTATCCGAAATCAGTTGGTTGTCCTCTCACATACAATGAGAATGATATTATTATATGGGAAAATATGACCAAAAGTAAGTGAAGCTTTATGTATCACAGTGCTTGCAACTGAAATGCAAACGATCACTCCACCTTTAAACTGTGAATTGCTTAGGCTCTGTCTGTCCATTAACTGTTTCAAATCTTTACATCTTTTGCAATGACTGTGCTTGTTGCTTTGATAATGCAACAGGTCTTACTTTATATGAAAGCAAGGCTGCCCATTTTCATGTGCGCACAAACAGAATTAATGAATTGTAGCTTTATCGTAAATCATCAGGCGAAAAACAAGCTGAAAGTTAATCTCGAAGGATTTTCCAAGTTAGTGTTGGAAAACAAAGTTATGAACGGGGGAACTTAATCAGATGTTGATAAGGGGCAAACACTTCAGCACTTAAACCATTTGCAGGAGGACAACCCTTCTGCAGAGGTTGATTTACAAGTTAATTTCCGCTAACAAATCTTGCATTTTAAGGTATAGAATGCCCTCAAGCTTCCAAAACGCATTTCTAAAACGTACCCGCCAATTCCACATTATCGTGCGATAATTGCCAAATTATCGCGAAATAAATTAGCAATTTATCGCGTAATAAATCACGAATTATCGCGCGGTTACTTAGCAATTTATCGTGGAGTAATTGTTGAATTTAAGTAATAAAATAACTCAGGGTTGAAAAATATTAACTTGATGTTCTTTTCATAGACTCTATGTGATAGTCTTAATTACACAAATTTAACTATTTATGCTCTCAGTTTAAATTTCCCTTTCTTTTACCACGAAAGTCGTGTAAAAACCTCTCTTACCAATATGAACGACTTACAATTCAAAATAAATTGCCTTCCTTGAGGCAACGAAAGGACGAGTGAGTTGATTTACTAGGGAATGAAATACGTGTGGAAATGGTAAAGTCCAGTTGGGGCAATTTCTCTCCATGACTTGTTCAATTTTTCAGTCAAAACTCCCAAGAAGTTCTCTTAATTTCACTATTTCCCAGGACTTTACTTTGATGCCAGAAGGCTGCAGCGTCACTGATGCTTCGTTGTATTGTATTTGTAAGTAAATATGAAACTAACATCCAGTTTTGATGACAACGTATAATCTCATTTCTTACGCAAGTATTTCACTTTTTAAACAAGAAAAGATGTACAACAAAACTTTTTTAGAGGAAAAGAGTTGGTCTTTATGTGGCACCGTAGTGATTCATTCGAAAATCACCATAATCGATAACGTTTCCTCATGCAAGAATAGTGAAACGATACTCTCTCCGGTCGGCAAGTCCCAATATCCAATCCAAAATATACATTAAGCGATCAGGCGTCGGAAATTTGATACTCTATGAAGACTAGGGGACTGGTGCAGCTCCTTATTACTAGGGGACTGGAGGAGCTCTCTAATAGATAAACTAGTAGAGAGAGAGCCCCCCCCCCTCCCCCCATCTAAAATCAAAGAAGAAAAACAGAAATTTTTTGTTAAAAAACAGAAGGAAACACTGAGTAAGGAATTGGTGACCACAGCCATTAATGAGGAATTCTTTACTTTTAGCAGGTTCTGCTAAAAGAGAAGATACAATCCTTTAACTTTGACAAGAAGATATCGAAAGAAACTGATATTTTGATAAAAGTTGGCATGCCATTCCAGAGTTTAGCAGCAAGATTCTTTATTGACCTGAGACCATACTTATTGACTAAAAATGTCACCACCCCCCACCCCCCCCCCTCAGCTGCCTGATGAGTTTCATGACAATGAGCTGTGTTACCGAGATGGAAATAGGTCTGAAAATGAGATGGCGATAAACCAATAAAGATGTGTAAGCAAATTTGAGAATTTCATGATTAATCATAGCACTTAGTTTCAGAGTTTTCAGGGGATGCAAGATTGGTGCAGACGAAGAAAAAAAGGCCGAAAAGAGATGGTTCTTAGTACTTACTTCTGCAGTAAGAAGAGAACATAGGATGATAGAACAGCTTATTGAATTTGGCTTTAAGATAACTTTCATTCTTCGTAACTTTGCATGAGAATACCTGAAAGTTACTTTACATCAAGCTCTTGCATTAGAAGAACTATGCATTACAGTGCAGATACAGTGCAGACGTCAAAGAGACACAACACAGCCATGGAGAGGTGCAACAAATAATGCGCAAAGCCCCCCCCCCCGGGGGGGGGGGGTTCTCATATATTTTTCTGTACGGGGACGTGTCACTGAACAGGGTATCAGTTTCAGGATCCCGACTTCGGGACAGGGTATCATTTTTGTAAAGATCGGCTCCATGACAGGGTCCACATATGTGATTTTTGATTCTGAAAGGTCGTTTTAGACCATTTGCACTCTGCAAATGTCATTCAAATCGCTTGGATGGCAATATTTTTACATTTTTCGATACATTTCGTACAAATTTCCTTGCAGAGTACAATTTTGTCTAAAGAAACTAAAGGATAGGGTATTGTTTAAGTAAATTTGACTCCGGGACAGAGTATCATTTTCAGGAATTTGACTCCGGGACAGGGTAGCCTTTTAGATTTTCCAGTGGCACCTTCCCGTATGTTCGTAACCCAAGTGCCCCCCCCCCCGGGGGGGACAAAGATGCTATGCAATTAAAAAATAGAAGTAGAAATAGAAATAAAAGCGACAGCAACATCAACAGCAGCAACAACAAACGACGGAAGCAACGACAGGCCATGAAAATCAGGCCTTACTATGACGCCACTTTGGCAGCATGTAACCGTTTCCGTTTAAACTTTAATTTTTTTTTCATTAACGTATTATTAGGGTCTATTTATTTATCTATTTGCTTATGTAACTATTGTAATTAGGTTTTTAACAGGGCAGTTTGTAAATCAATTGTTATTGTAGACTTTACCCTGTATAAAGAATTTAAAATGAAATTAAATGAAATGAAACAACAACAGCAACAGCTAAGCAACAGAGGCAACAGCAACAACAACAACAGAAGTAGCAGCAAAATCAACATCACCAACGATAGCAACAGCAGCAAAGAGAATAGCGACACCAGCAGCGCGGAAATAATGAATCTATCATGTGTTGATCTTAAACCAAATTTTATTAAAGATATTTTTTCTGTTGAGGTACTAATTCTGGTTCATATCTGAAGTTTCTGTTATAGAACTATTCTATACCTTTGTTCTATAATGTTTGATATCTTTGTAGCAGGTGAGTCAGGAAAATTTTGGGGAGTCTGAAAGCCTGCAACTTTGAACGCATTCAAGGGACTCGTAAACAGCTGATATTCTTTGTGCAGCTAAATTTCAGTTTTGATAGAAAAATTTGATTTGTTGAGATTGGTGGCATCATTTCCAAATTGCAAGTAATCTTATGAACCTCTTTTCCTAAGATTCTTGGAATCAAGCTATATATATTTGACTAATTTCCATATGTATTAATATTGTCATGTAGCAATTCAAATCAATGGAGCACTTAGACCCATCTACACCAGAGAGAATGCTCTCTTTTTACTGATAAGAGACTTCCTTTTGATTGTAAAGTAATTTAACAGTTTCTGATCTCAATAAGACACAGCGAATTGTCATTAAGTATGCAACAGAAGAGGGGGGAGTGGAAAGAATGTCAAATTTTCCGGCAAAATAATGAGCAGAACGCAGGAAACAAAAAACTGTATACATAGCTTCTATTCATCTGCAAAAAAATTTGATAGACCCAGGCTTCAAAATGAACAGTGCGGATCTTCAAGAAGACTTTCTTTACCGCACAGTTCATTTTTTCCTGTGCATCTGGTTCTCAATACTAAATTTTTAGGGTATAGCCCTTAAGAGAGGTGAAGTGTCCATTGCGTATTGTTCTGCGCAAGAAGAGTCCATACAATTTGATCAATGTTTTGGGTCATTTTTCAGTCATTTCCAAACCATGAAATTATTGTAAAGTTAAATTTTGCGATGCTTCAAGTGCTGGAAAGACAGCGAGAAAAATCATAAAGTACTCCAATCTTGTGGCTTTCAATTAGAATTTGAATTCGAATTTGTGAAGTGCTCTAGATGCCATGAATTTTCAAAAGTAGAAACAGTTTTTTGGCTCATCCTGTACACCTGCACCTCATATCTTGGAAATAATGCAAATGTCTGCCGATTCCATCGTCTTTACAAACAATTCAAAAAGTGTCTCTCAAGAGTCAACCAATGATATTTGGTTAGAGTTTCCACTGACAAAAATGGTGACTAATTTTCAAAACAGTTATCCAAGGAGGAGGGAGAAACCTTCTGTCAGAAAAAGAATCACAGGATGATGGATTTCAAATGAATTATCTTTTCAGTTGAAAAGTCAGCTCCATGGCATTAAAGCAACTCATTGGAAATAGGGTTCTTAACAAGAATGTTGATACAATTAGGAAGCACCAAAATAGCCTATCAGCATGATACATGATACCTACGGAGAATTATGAAAGGAAAACATATAAAGGCATTAAAACCATTCATTATTCATGCTTCACGTTGGTATCGAAAAAAACTATCAATCAAATGCGTTTTCTACATACCCGACCTTGGCTACTGGCAGAGCTACCATTTCTAAATCTTCTAACGAATTGGAAAATTGATTAATCAGTCTTGATTCTGCCCTGCAAGCGGGCCGTGGGCCTTCATGGCTTGCAGGTTCAGCCAATTCCAGCGCTCAGAGTTTTAGGATTTACCTTTGAAACATTCAGGTTTGCAGGCTCTTAGATATTTCATAGGTTTAAGAGTTTTGTCTATTGTTCACTTAGATTTTAGGTTCTTTGTTCAAAATCAGTTGGTTTTTAGACTTGCAATTCGCGTGTCATACTCGTTGTTTGAGATAAGGGAACTGTGTCTGGATGCTCAGAACAACGAGAACAAGTCACTGAAAATGAAAGAGTCGGATATAATCGAGAAATACATGCGAAAACTCGAAATCTTATTTCAAAGGTGCAATTTTGTGTTCTGAATGCTTTTCCTTTGGCCCTCTCATGAGCACTGGCGTCCCCAAAGCTCCCATCATCCGTAATATAACTAATGAATTGTCCTTTATATGTCTATGGTGCATTTGCTAATAAAGATACAAACCATACCTATATTGGACAAGGCAAGAAGCTTTATAGGTGTAAAGTACCAGAATCTAAGGTGTTCTCATGGTTGGAACAATAATTAATTACATTGGAAAAGGGCCTACTTTCTAAAACTCGCAGAAATATTTCAATAAATGCAGTGACAGAATGCTATCAAAATCAAGGAGAAGCAGTGAAATTTCAAATTTAAAATGTCTCAGTTGAACTATGAGTTAGGAATTTATTCCCTGCCCTGGGTACGTAGGTGTTTAGCTTGAAACATGGGTATGGAGAATACAAAAGTACGCTATTATAGGCCTTCGTAGGATTAACTACGCATTCACAGGCTGGAATGTTGTCAGAAAGTTGCGGTAGGTAGTAAGCTTATCTCGTTAGTAGGATTGAGAAAGGTTAGTTTCGGCAAATTTTCAATTTCTACACGAGGAGAAACTGCTTCATGCTATACTGACTGATATCCAAAAGGTAAAAATAGATTCACTATCTCGCGAACAGAATTGCATTCTTGATGCAGCTAATCCGTCAAATGTATGTGAAATACACCCTTGTATAGACTCTTGTATTGGGTGAAATAAGCCCTTGTATTGGGGGATCTTCTTCAGATTCCATGGTAAGGAATTGCACGATTTAGAACAAGTACCGCCTATAAATCCAGGAAAGGTCGGAACAGTATGCTCATAAACCAGGAAAATTGAAAAGTATACCCTTGAATGTCTCTTTACCAAGTTAATACCCATAGATTTGGATAACATATCAAACACCCTTAAAATCCTTTCCCTACATCCGGATTTTCATCATAAAAGGTAGGGTGCAAGGTGGCAGGACGTAGTGCCAAGGGGTACTTAGTAGTCCCTAGGGGCATAGGAGGGGTGCGCGAAACTGTCCTATCTCGCTGCCAATTTGAAATATGAATGTTTCAAAAAGGGGCTAACTTGGTTCTTTGGTAAGTGTGGCAATTATCTACTCTTTCAAGGTTGGATTTATGCTTTAAAGCAAATAAATTTCAAGGGTAGAGACTAGCAGTCTAATATCTAATTGATTATTGCATCTCTGATGACAGAAATACCGTGGAAAAGGCTTAAATAACGTCATAACTCAAATCGGAGCAAAGAAAATACTTGAAAAAATATATTCTTTTGCGACGATAATCTATCAAGAGTTTAAGGGGTGATACGGATGCAAAAAGTTTTGTATTTCTTCAAAAGATGTTCTAGGCTCAAAAACTCGAAAATCTTTTTTTTATATATCCAGCTAAAAACTTACAATACATATTACCTAATAACACTACTTACAAAATACTATACCCTACTACTAAAACAATACCATTTGGAGCGAAAATTAACGTCGACCAAATGGCAACGTAAAACTAAAAACACGAACATAGCAAAAGAACTGACAACATTGAAAGACAAAGATAGCACGTAAATTACACGTAATTTCACTTTATTACACGTAGCTACTGCAAAAAAGAAAGAACGTTTACTAAGAGGGGAATTAATTGACCTAATCGGCCAAGGTTTGCTTCACCCATTTCGAGTCATGTGACCAAATTATTGGAAAATTTTTAGTATTATTCAACTGTTTTACTCAAGGCACAACTTCCTATTACACGGAATATGTTGGATAAATCAAAAGTTGATTTAACAAGAGATTGATCACATGAATCGAAATGTTCGTAAACAAACCCTGGCCGATTTTGTCTATGGCTTCGTGGCGCATCGCACAAAATTTCCGCTCTTTATATGACTTGCAAATCTTAGCGCATACGCACAAAACTTCCGCTCTTTATATGTAGGTATTATTATCATTATCAATTTCTTCATCGTTGGATTGTAATACTATGGCTAATATAAGAAAGTTGCTAGTTGATTCCAACGCTAAAGGATGTGTATGCAACATTACATAAGAAAGAAGTAGATAAAATATTTACAAGTCATCAAATTATAGAATTTAAAACGGATATCTAAAAGCGATCATTATAAATAGCCCATGTTTGGAATGAAGATACGGCATAATTTCAATGGTTATCTCATTGCCCAAAAATTTGATTTTTATGGGTTGAAGTCTTTCTCTCAAGATCAAAGGCAGAAACGACCTATGATCAAACTTTTAACTATGTTTTCACTATTTTATGAATGAAAGATAAAGGAGATTTCGGAAAGATGTTTCTGTTCCGCGATGATATGCATTTCATTGCACTAATTACAGACAGATCTGATTAACGGACTTACTGCAACAAGAGGCACAAATGAGGCTGTTTTCGCCTGAGTTTTATATTTTTAACATAGTCATGTTCTTATGAACTTAGGCCCGCCTTTGGTAGATATATTGCACCAATGGAGGGTTTGCTTTCACGAACAAAATCTTTTTTTTATACTCAATGCAAAAAAATTACGATAAAAAATTACCTATGACACTACATAAGAAATTACTATACGACACTACAAAGACGCTACCAGGAGGAGCAATATATCATGACTACCCCCTGGCATTTAACATAAATCTAAAAAGAAAAAAAAATACATCTAAATATACCACTAAATACAAAATGCTAAATAGGAAGACAACATTTTTTACAAACAAATACTTCAGCCCGTTTCACATTAGACGTCAGGCCAACATAGGTGATGTTAGTTGGAAAATTTGGACTTGATTTTCAGATGGGATGCATAATCAAGATGGATAAATCATTCACACTATGTGAGCCGAAAAAACTAATGTGAAACAGGCGCACTAAAGAAAAGGGACGAGACTCTGCGACAAGAAACTTTACGAAAATGGACTTGGTGGTTAGGTGACGGTTTACTAGTTCCAAGGTGATCTTAATCAAATCGACCAGTTGCGTGGATGTATTGCAGAGTCAACTCAAGTATATTCCTGTTGAGGTCATTTGGAAGATATCTATCACCATACAATAAAAGTTGCGCCAAAACCTCATTTGAAAGATCGATGTATCCATATGGTCGTAGCAGTTGAAACAATCTAGCGAGAAGATTTCTACGTTCAACCTTGAAGGAAGGGCAGGGCAACAGGAAGTGTTCCGTAGTCTCAATACCATCATTGGTAGGGCACATTGGATTTAAGGAATCTCTAAAATTGTGCTTGAATTTATGAAAGCATAATTTGCTGAGGCCCACTCTTAGTTGAGTCAGATAGGGTAATCCTATTGGGTCATGAATCCCAAAGACAGATTTAGCAGGGGGACGGATCATAGAGATCAGCCTTTTCTTAAAGATAGCAACCGACGGCGCGAGTCTAATCTCTGGGTCTAGTTCATTCCATGCAGACAGGCAATTGGGATAGAAACTAGATTTGAATTTTCTGTTCTTGCCCTTATTTGGCCAATGACATCCTGATTGCGAAGAGAGTAATGCGACTGCTGAAGATGAGGGACTGGATCCCTTGTATATTCAGGCAAAAGGTTATTTATCAGTTTGTAAAACAACGTAAGACGTCTACTCCACCTTCGGGAACTCAATGACTCCCAACCAAGCTCTGCGTACAGCTTCTCAGGTGATGTGCCCCTCCATGTTCCAGTAATGGCTAGAGCAGCAGAATGCTGAACAGACTCAAATTTTTCCATCAAACTTGGCAAAATAATAAAGATAATGAAAATAACAAAATCTTCACTCAGGTGATCATCCAAGACAACATTTTATCGTCAAACTAAAGTAGCGTTTCTTCAATACAAAAAGTAACAGCTCATGCCTTTAAGTATAAAGATATTAAAGAAGCATTTTGCTCAGAAGTATTAATAAGTTTTTCGTTTTGAAATCCCTAAATTCTGAATCTGATAAAGCTCTAGCATCACTCCTTGTACCTTAGGCCAATTCGGCTATCGTTCAATTTTTGTCAAGGCTATGCTTTCATTGTCAGACAGCATCAGCATCTGAAATGCTTTGATACTTGTTCTTATCTGGACAGAGCGTCTGAGGCTTTGCCGACGCAAAGCAAGTGTCCCAAAATGTACACAGATTTGGTAAGGACCTAACAATGAGAATGGGGTTTATTTAAATTGACCAGAAATCGTTTTTGGATCTTTCCTCGATGCTTAACAGCCTTTGAATGTCGAATTTGCGTCTACCTTCAAAGCAGAGCCATGACGTTAAGGCCAGTTGTTGCAAATTCCTGGAGCACAGTGAATAAATCTATCATAGAATTTATGATATTTTGAAAAACAAAACCTGGTGAGCCAGAAAAAAGTTCCCACTTTTAAAAATTCTTAAGAACAAGAGTTCGTTACATATCTGAACTATTCAAATTTCAGTTAAAGACCGAAAGGTCGAAGTTGGGTTATGACTTTTTTTCTTGCTATCTTACCAGCACTAGAAGTATCAGTAAAGTTTACTTGATGAAAATTTTTTTTGGTTGCAAAATGACTGAAAAATGGCCTAAAACATTGATCTAATTGCAAAGTCCCTACTTGCGCAGCAGAACAGTACGCAATGGGCAAATCATCTCTCTCGAGCGTTATGCGACATCAATTTAAAACAAATACAAAAGATTTTTAGTCCCATGGCAATAGATGTACAATGGATATCTCTCATCCATGAAAAATTGCATTTTCTTTATTGATTTGTGCTAGGAGTCCTTTATGATTTGATCAACGTTCTAGGCCCTTTTTCAGTAATTTTGCAACCATGAAATATTTGTAAACTTCAGATGACATTTATTTGTAGTGCTCTTGAGACAGGGAGAAAAATCACAAAAATACTTTGATCCTTTGGCTTTTAACTAGAATTCGAATCATTCAGATCTGCCAAGTACTCTTGATGTTATGAATTTTCAAAAGTGGGAAATTTTTTCTGGCTCACCCGGTAGAAGAACTTAGAAATACACAAATGACTAGCTCTAGCAAATGCAATCAACGCTTTATCAATCATCAAATAATTTCATCTGTGCTTCAGTCTTTTAAGAGATACACCATCTTGCACGAATGAACTCTGACTCTGAAATCCCTTGATTCTACGTGTCATATTCATCACCCATTCATCATAATCGTTGGAACTCGTCTATTTTACAATTTGGAACTTTTCTTGCTCTACTTAATTTCCTTAAGTCTATTTTTGACTTACAGCCACTGCCTTACGACTTTGCGAAGGTGAAGTGAAGCTGCAGGCTTTAGGGCAAAGCTTTTGGATTACAGACGTAGCTAAGCGATGATGGAGTCCGACGTGACGTTGTCATGACGTTCAATTGGTTGGGCTCTACGAGGTATCGAGCCCTGTCCACTCTAATGTTCTGGCTGCAAAGTCAGAGCCATTGCGCCACAACACTCTTCCTAAGACTAAACACTGTAGCTCTTGTTTTAGGTAGACTCGGAGTTTGAATGTCAGTATTAATACTTCAACTCTCAAAGAACCGAGGTCAACTAAGATTTTACTACATTTAAGTCTTCTATAAAAGAGCGTTTTCCAACTTACTTCAAATTGACTCAAATGATAACTTCACCGCTAGGCTCGACAAAATCTATTTACTGTTTCTTAGGACGGCCATTTTTCTTGATAAGTAGGCCATCAAATTAACAAGTACGTATCTAGGAAAATTAAGGAGGGTTATTCGACTAGCATAACTTGTAAGTGCCACTTTTTGTTGGCAGACACTTTCGTGGAACATGAAATGGTTTGATAATGGGCTATGCTTGGAACGTGGTGCTAATCCAATTCATATGAAAAGTGCTCACATATACTTCACTTTATTTACTTGTTCATTATGGAAATGTTGACGGCAACAAGTCCACAAATGGAAGTATTAATAAGAAAGCACGACGAGATGAAAAGGCCCCTTAAAGTAATAAACTCTTGGAAAAAGTTCAATGATTCGATTGAGGGTCAGTTTAATAAGTCTTTGATAGTTCATAATGCTGATGAGGTTAAGATTCAGCTTCCATATATCTTCTAGCACTTGCTTCAATAACCGTGAAGGAAATAGGGAAATTTTTTCACTTTATCATCGGTTGAGCCTTTCCATTTGGAATATGCATTCATGTAGATGATAAAATAGACGCCTTATCTAATTCCAGATACTTTTATACAAAAGGTTTAATTTGAATGTTTTCGTTGGATTAGTTAATGTGCACACCTCGTATTTTTCTGACTGAATTTACAAATCACATCCGCCATGCTAAACAACATTAAAGAATGATGATAATGATCATAATCTTCAATTGCATAATCAACTCGAACAAAACTAAAATATGACTGGCTATAGTATCATTATATCCTAAGTGCATTACATGAAAAGAGGTGGCTTTAACCCACCGCATAGTGGGTCAAGGGTGGCCAAAATTTCCCAAGGTTAATTTCGTCAAAAAAGTTTATCATACTTTTCTACGACTGCTGATCCATTCCTGATGAAGTTACGTCAGGTTTCGTCGCATGTTTAAAACAATAGACCTTTTAGCTATTCTGAAAAAGAATCTCAATCGAACGATACTTTGCTACATTTTGTATAATTTTCGAATGTGCACAACAGTGATAGAAGCTCTAACACCACTCGATCGAACCTTGTGTATGAAAATGTATAAAAATAACGCTCGATCCAGGCTCTTTTGCTGAATAGCTAAAAGGTCTATTGCAGTAGCCAATCCGGTTGTTTGGCTCAAACGAGCCAGGAAACTAGTTCAAACGAACGAGGAAACTGACCATGCCAAAATATGGAACTGACACATTTAAATGGCTTCGATTTTTCAAACTTTCTCTTTGAAATATGGGTCAGCACAAGCTATAAGAAGCTTTTTTTGAGTTCACAAAGCATGGATTCAAGCAAGCAAACCCGATTTAGATCTTCAGCTGCGGAAGATGTTCTGTTTGGTAAATTCAAACACACATGAATTTTGCACATGTGGCATTTGTGCAGTGAGTTGCCTGTGTTGAATCAAGTTCAGGTTCACAGAAGTAGACACTTAGGCTTTAAAAGAACCACCTTGTGACCTTCTCCTTGTCCTATCCTCGCCTTAATGAGAAACCTTCATGTAGATAAAGTGAAACGTGGATAAAGTCATTCATTGTGTCGTTTACGTTTCTAATGTCAACTCGCGCTCTGCATCAAATCAACTGCTAAGACCATTTTGCGCAGTAACTGTCCGGTGAGCTAGAAAGGTCCTTGGCTATTTGCAGTCAATGGGTAATCAAAATCTCTTGAAAGCTTTCGCTTTGATTGCAAGAATACGAATTAGTTTGTAAGCAAGGCAGCGCTATTTTGCTCCTTAGCATCAAGCAGATCTCCTTGGCAGACCCGCATACTGCAAGAATAATGCCTGGTATTTTGTTGTTTGCTGTTTACATGCACAAAAAATGTATTTTGGAAGAAGAAAAGACAAGAAATGAAGTTTGCAATGGCTCTTTAAGGTTATATGAAATATGCTAAACTTTGTTAAATGGATATCACATACAAAAATTGTAGCTTTTATTACTTCAGCATCTCATAAACTTTACACGCACATTCGATTTCAAAGATAAAGAAACAGACCAGGTAACGTTGAAGAACCTGTGCTAAAGAAGACAGCAGTGAGAAAATAAGCTCATTCTCAAGGAATATAACGTAGGCCTCGTCGTAAAAGCCTCGTTGCTTCGAAAATGTTTTAACGAGGAAGCTTCTAAACAGTACAAAGACAACGATAGAAAAAATTAATTGCCTCCACAAAGGAAAGTAAACTGTTGACTGCCATGGACATTTCGCAAGGTGAGAGATGGAGGATACTATGAAAGTTAAACCATGGAAGGGAAGCAACCACGCATTGGAGCTCAAATGTGGTAATTTTTCATCATTGCCTGCAGCTTTGACCTTTTTCTTCATCCTAAACCTTTCCTCATGATCTAAAACTATGTTTCAATGCTATGTTCAAAGCCATATTTGATGATCTAATCATTCGTGTGATTTGTTCCTCTCTCCGCTCCAAAATCTGTCGGATATAGTCTCATATCCAATCTGTACTAGGCACAACGAAAACTAAGAATAGATGCAAGGTTGCTGCATTAAAAAGCAAGTTGCCAGATCAGATAAATCTAAACTATTGTGCCCCTTGATAGTAGAATATCCATCACCATCCAGCAACTGATAAGCAGAAAGAGGGAACGTCTTAGTTTAGGGATTTTAATGGCTTTGCTGGGAAAGATATGCACCAAGCAAGATTCAAAGATTTTGATCATTGAAGCAACATTTGCTAACTTTAACAAGTCATCTGCTAAAATGTACAGGCTGCACTTCTTGGTTACGATAAAACAAGTAAGGAGGATGACTTCAAACGCATTGCTATGCTTTTTTCTTCACCTTGCCTCATAAACAAGCGTAAACAGCTGTATTCTTTTTTGTTTTTACAAACCCATTTGCTTGGAAAAAATTGTCAAAGAAAATGGCTTGCATTGGAAGAAGCTCTTGGCAAGCCCTTCCATGCAACCATTCAGATTAGAAAAAAAACTGCGAAATGTAACTTCAGCGTTCATTATTCATCTCCTTGTAGCGATAGGTAACTGGTTCAGAGAAACAATTTCAGAATATCTATGTCCCTAAAGCAGTTGTTGAATCTTTCATTGGTCACTAATGCAATTAGTCTAGGTATAATAGTGCTTCTTAGGAAACACAAAGGCACTTTGCTTCAGGCAATAGTTGACAAAGAAAGTCTTATCATCCTCAAATTGTGTTCTTGGTCAGTGCATTTAACACTTTATATGGAAGTGGGTGGATATGAGAGGCAGATTCTGCTAATAGCATCTGTTCGATGTAAAATGGTGCATTTACGTTAAGTGCCTGCTGTAGTTAATAAGAAAATATGTCCCTGTCCCTGGAATTGGTTGTATTCTCTTATCATTAATTAATTAAGGTCTTGTGACTGAAAATAATCGGAAATGGAAAAAATTGTTTTGTTTCTGTGCAGTTCTCTCACCCTATTTTGGAAGATGGTGACAGGTCTTTCAATCAGGAATCTTTGCTATGTCACAGTTTGCTTTGAAAAAGGATGAAACTTGAAAGGATTGGCATCTGTGTAACATATTCAATGAAAATCCTTATCCGTTTTTTTTTAAATGCTGCGCGTCAATTTGGTTCTAGTTTGAAAGCTCTCCGAACCATGTGCATAAGACAAGCAAGGAGTTGGTTGTTCATTGGTTAGAACTTCGGAACTCTAATACCCTATCAATATAGCTGCAACATTAAAATCTCGCATTGACAATTCGTTTAGTATCAGTGATTGGAGCTGCCACGGGGTGTTGGGAAGTAGATTTAGATTGATACGACATTTGGCTTACTATCTCCCAAGACACATAGCAGAAGAGGAAAAGTTTATTTGCCGCTTGAAACCGTTCCCGTTATAGCTGTTGGTACCATGTAAGCCATTCTTGCTTTGTTTACAAGACCACGGAATCCCTGCTAAGTCTTCTTGTAAGAGACTCAAAGCTCTAGAGCTTGTATCAATCATGAGCTTGACAGAACGACGAACTAGCTCTGAGTTAGATCCATCTTCAGCGGTTGAGCCATACGGTGCACATTTTTGAGCAGGGCTATGGTTCAATGTTTGGGCACGAGTACGGTAAAGCGATACTTGCAGTCATTCGTTACGGACCAATTGACATTTTGTGCATAGCATACGATTTCTATGCAATATTATGGTTCTATCCAGCAAGTTAATGATATACCTTGCTTTTAAAACCATGGCTTTCCCTTATACATTTGTTTATTTCGCTGCAGCAACGCTATGCAACGTTGCTTTGCTTGTAGCAAGTAAAGATCAAAGCTCAATACGAAAAATTACAGTAGCAAGCGTGCATATGACATCAAAGGTAGTGAAAGGGATACTCACAAAAGTACGCTACCTTTATCTCTGACTGACTAGCCAATAATTCCCTCTCGTGTAGTTCTTCTCTCTGTCAGCCTGCACAGTAATCCTGCATCGAATCTAAACACAGCCTCGTGCTCTCGTAAAGTAACTCCGAAGAAATCGCTACCAGCTATGATTTCCGAACAGAATTATGTGATGACAAAATCAAGAGTGTGACTATATAGCAGGAGATCAACTGTCAATGTTCATTGGCAAAACCACGTGACATTTAGAAGCTAATTTTGCATGGGATATTATGTAGTGGTTGTTCGCTGCTCTGTGGGCGATTGCAGTTGTGATGTTGTTGTTAAGTGCAATTCATAAACATTACTTTGAATCTTGAGCTAGGTGGTAGCTTCCTTTAAATATTTCTTCTTGTTGCTCCTCTCAGGTGGCTGCCCCAAGCTTTTCTTCACACCATAATTGTCAATTAGGGTTGTCATTAGTATATTTATTACTGTTTCCGGAGGGCTATAAATTGGCTGTCACGCATATTGCCCAGCTAACTCCCTATGTTAACGCTGGGTTCCTGAGCGCCACAGGGGGTTCAAAAAGAATGGAATGTTTGGTCTGTATATCTCCGGGAGATAAGGGGTCATTTGATTTTCTTTGTTTTTATAAAACCTGCCCAGCCTTAAGCTGATTAGACTGAAAATTGCGCAGCACATCGCCTTGGAGAAGGAGGGAAATGAAAATAAAAGGAACGAGAGCTCTGCATCCCGCTTGCCTTACATACCATGACTTCTCAGGAAAAAAGTAGCTTGGTAGGGGAATGATCTTTCACGTCGTTTTTTTATTCATGAATATACGATTTTCATAAGAAACTGGTTTATGAGAAGCTAGTACTTAGATCCCGACTTAGATGGCCAAAATTTTAAGAAACTCTAGTACTATGGCTGAGAAATATTAAGAAACTTTTAAAAGAGTTAAAAGCGTGGCTATTATAGCAAATATATCGTCAAGCCTTTATTCTTGAGCAATTTTAACTAACCATTTGCCTTTTCAACATACCAGAACACTGCTCATTCCTATGTGATGTTTAAATGTCAAGAAACATATCTGAAGCAGTGTTAGCGACTACATTGTCAATGTTGAGCAACCTGTCATTCAAAAAATAAGAAACAAATTAAGAAACGTTTAGTACTAAAATGGACAATATTTCATGTTGAATTGATAAATTTTTAGGACTTTGGCCTGATCCTGGCTTCTTATAAAGAAACTTGCATGTTCGTGGCTTCGATCTTGCTTCGTGTAGTGATGTTCAGATTGGAATCTTCAAGCAAGAAGTCTGCACCGTTTTGTCTACTGTTCCTTTCAGTGAAAGTTATCTGATATACATACAGTCTTTCATGTTTTCATCCAAGGAAAATTCTATTAAGGAAACCCTGGTCCTAATGTTTTGAAATTACAAAAAATTTTATCAGAAAATCGACATAGCCTGAAAGAAGGAATATTTTGTCGTAAAACAGGTTGCAAATTGTACGAGAACAAGTTCAAAGAAAACTTTTTATAGAATATACAAAAGAGGAAAATGACATATACGTCTTCTACAAAGACCCTTCATCATCTCTACCAACCATGCTTGGTCTTATAAACCGTGTTTGTACTGAAAACAACTACAGTACCTTCCTATTTTCTTTCCCTACCTATATTTTTCTTCTATTATACCAGCATCTCTAAGGGGATCATTATGGAAATAAGGTCAGCTCGACTCTTTAATGCTATCCCTGCCATTGAAAATTAGGGGTGTTTTCCTTTTACGTTTTCAACCTCAAAGTTTACATCATATTGCATTGCACCTAGTTCCTTATTTTTAGCGTAATAACTTGCAAATATTTTTATTGCGGCGAAACAAAAGATACATACATAACATCGTAAGTAAAGCATTCTGTAGTTCCAGAAAGAATCTTCAAACAGCTCCCGTCCCTTCTTCCTAGGCTGAAATTATGGGGCACTAGATCAGTGCCAACTTTGCAGAGTATTACTGCTAGAGTTGCGCAGAACAGTCCTGACAAGCATTTCATGAAAAAGTCAAAAGCCCCAATAAAGACACTCGAAAAAAAATATAAATATATAAAGATTATGTTTGAGTAATAAATACATGTTATCATCTAGTTACTGTAAATTTAAACCAGGCGAAATTAGCTTTGTTCCTCTCACAAAAACGATGTGAAGACTCATTCTGTTCAGGAAGACCGGATTTGCTTCCTTCGTTCTATGGCTATGAGTAGGCTACCAAAACACCTCTGGGCCTCTGCGCAGGAAGGTCATCTATTATGCCCGTGATTGTATAGAGCATATTGTTCAAAGTAATTGAAACTTTGGACCAACTAATGGCTCTTTGTGATGATTGTTATCCAAAACAAAGCTGCTACATAATGGCTGTGATTTTTGGAGGAATGAATATGAGTATTATGTGATCACACAAGCAGAAAGTTGCTGAGTCAACCTGCTAGAGCAGCGTATCATACCACCTTACTTTTTCTAAAACACCAATTGCTAGAGGGTTAGCTGAAAGGAGTATCATGTTTGAATGTTAATGACCTTCTCACACCACACCCCTACAGCGAAACAGACTTTGTTCTGAGAGAGACGATGCGAAATTATCTCGGGTCGCTTGTGATAACTATGAAGGGATGCCTATCGGGAATTTCGCAAGAATAAACTTTCGCTAGTTTCATATCTGAGGAAATTTTGCGGAATAAACTGTGGCGAATCTTAACCGAAAACTTGGAAACGCAAAAGTTTCTTCGCACGAAAGTTTCTTTCCTGGGAGTCTTTTTAATTACTTTGTACTTGGAGGGGAGGGGGCGATTTTCTTCCACCTCATTTTCTTCAAAACTGCAAAAGATGTAACAATAAGACCTATTCCCATTGTTATTCAGACAATTAAAGAATCGCGTGATTCGTTGTTAGGTAACCAAAAAAAAAGAAAAATTAGCAAATCTATATTTTCTCCAAATTTGTTTCAAATTGTAGGAAACAAGTCATAAATTCAAATTAAATGCTTTTGAAATATTTCTACTTTCTAGTTTTAGGACAATTAGCATTCGGTTAGTTTAATGTTTCATGTTCCAACTTTCTTTGCGCAGTTTCAGTCTCGTCCTTTTATCTCGTAAATATGGACTCAATATCAATCAAATTAATGAGATAAAGCAAGTAAGACACGAATTTCATATATTTTTGACTTCTTGAGTAGATCAATGATGTCATAAATGTAAATGATCTCATGGATATCAAACTTCGCTGATGTCAGCAATTATGAAACAAGTACATATCAAATGAAATGATTTATCAATTCAAATGGTGCACTTTTGAGATCAATCGGACCAATAAGGCAAAAGCTGTAGACGATTAAATCCTATTTCCGTTGACCACTCTCCAAATATGACATTAATGTGGTCACATGATCAGAGTTAGAATAGTGAACAGTAAAGTTCGGTAGGGTGGGCGAAAACGCCCACCCCCTCCAGTAAAAATAGGGTTAAAGTATACAAGTTCGGCAATGGTTTGCTGGCATCCATTTAAAGTAAAGTGATAAAAGTCAAGTCAAGGCTCTTTATGAAAGTTCTTTTGAATTCATTAACATCTTTCACCTGATGGAAACCTGTGCCATGTATGCAAAAAGCGATAAGACAATAAACCTTCTTAAGAGTATGATCACACGACGAAATGGGTACAAGGTGTAAAGGTGTAAGTGTGATAGAATTTTCGATTCGAAAGAAGAATTGAAAACACTCCCACGGGATGGAGATTCGAAGCCGTGATTCTTTCGTAATTCCATTGATGATTGAAGAAAATAGGGCCAAGTTTTTCACTGTTTCATTATGAGTCCCTCTTGAGCAAGGTTTATCGCAGGGATACAAGGGACTCGTCGTCATAACTCTATCTGGGACTTAGGACACTCTCATACCAATTTGAGACGGAAATGAACACGTTTAGGTATGCCCAACGGAACGAGGCTGCTGAGTTGTCCCAGAAACAAGGCAAGCAGCTGTAGCTGGTTGGAAGTTCTCTTTGCTGCGGTGAAGTTCATGGAAGCTAATTGGCCTCGAAATGAGGAATTCCTGGTTCACTGTGAAAGGTTCGTTGATTCTCGGATCGAGGAAACATTCATCTGGATACTTGTGGCTTTTGTTCACGGCTAGTATCACTGTAAACTTGATCTCTGAGCTGTTTTAGCATTCGAGGCTCGAGTCAGCAACTTAGGCCCATCCGCCATTGCCTGGAGTTCGTACAGTGTTGCTTTGGTTTCCATATCTAGCTTTGAAATCGATAGGGGAACGCTTCGTCCCATTTTTCAAGGTGAAAGTCCATGAGTCGTAGTTTGAGCGTCCATCAGTCTATCAATAGCGATAACTACAAACATGCAGTCAGTCTAATGAAAACGGGGTAGCTGTTTGTCACCGGCACAATTTGAAGAAGGCAGGCTTTAAGAATGGAACTCTAACCCTCACAAAGTGAGAAACGGTATCTTGTGAAAACCGGAAAAAGTAGCCTGCTTACAGACTTTACTATGGTGGACGAGTTTGAGGCCAAAATGACCTTTCCTTTACGCCTCAAACTCTTCCAAGTAGTAAAGTCTGCAAAAAGATGCAAATGGAACACTTTTCGATGCTTTCAGAACTTTGGCTCATCGACTCTTTAGGTATTGATACATCCAAGTGCAGTCAATGCTATAATCGTTGTTAGGGAGACTGTCACGGTCAAACTATCTGCCGTTTTCAAGATTGTGCCGGTATTGAGCCAACGCTAACTAAAATTGTGGAATCGTTGAATTATTTTCTGCTTTAAGAATACACAGGTATCGTGTGAGTGTCGTACAGTGGATCCTCCATATAGCGGACATCTTTGGGACCAATTTTGATGTCCGTTGTAGAGAGGTGTCCGCTGTATAGAGGTGTCATCCTTTGTATTACTGTATTTGGGACGAAAATATTTGTCCGTTGTTCCAAGGTGTCCGTTGTGCAGAGGTGTCCGTTAATGGAGGTTCCACTGTATTACATCATCATTTCTTTCAAATTGCTGAAATACGTATCTTTACCAGCAAACCCTTTTAGCACCTCCTTCTACTTACACTCTAAATTCCTGTTAATATCTACCTGAAAATGAACCAACATTTCTTTCAATAGCACGTTAGGTAGCATGGCATTAACTTCTGTGACATCGGTATCTTGTGAGAAATCTTGTGAGAAACGGTATCTTGTGAAAACCGGAAAAAGTAGCCTGCTTACAGACTTTACTATGGTGGACGAGTTTGAGGCCAAAATGACCTTTCCTTTACGCCTCAAACTCTTCCAAGTAGTAAAGTCTGCAAAAAGATGCAAATGGAACACTTTTCGATGCTTTCAGAACTTTGGCTCATCGACTCTTTAGGTATTGATACATCCAAGTGCAGTCAATGCTATAATCGTTGTTAGGGAGACTGTCACGGTCAAACTATCTGCCGTTTTCAAGATTGTGCCGGTATTGAGCCAACGCTAACTAAAATTGTGGAATCGTTGAATTATTTTCTGCTTTAAGAATACACAGGTATCGTGTGAGTGTCGTACAGTGGAACCTCCATATAGCGGACATCTTTGGGACCAATTTTGATGTCCGTTGTAGAGAGGTGTCCGCTGTATAGAGGTGTCATCCTTTGTATTACTGTATTTGGGACGAAAATATTTGTCCGTTGTTCCAAGGTGTCCGTTGTGCAGAGGTGTCCGTTAATGGAGGTTCCACTGTATTACATCATCATTTCTTTCAAATTGCTGAAATACGTATCTTTACCAGCAAACCCTTTTAGCACCTCCTTCTACTTACACTCTAAATTCCTGTTAATATCTACCTGAAAATGAACCAACATTTCTTTCAATAGCACGTTAGGTAGCATGGCATTAACTTCTGTGACATGCTGGTCACTTAGCATTGATTGACACGTAGAGGCCGTGATGTTATGATAAGACACTCCTTTTGATATGACATAGCAGAGAGTGATGATGTGCTGGTTAGGGGAGTGCTCACGTTAGGATTTAAGGTCATTGTCCCCAAAAAGTACTCCTTTTTGAAAAATCGTCAATATTGATTACATGGTCGCTCTTCAAATCTTTGGCAAGTAGATCAAAGAAGATATCGTCGGGCGGTAAAGGGTATTTAGGGGCGACAAACATATCGATTTTCTCCCCAACAACGTCGTTTGGACGTTTTCGTTTAGACCCCCCTACCCCCCCACAAAACGTCCATGACCTAAATATCGATATAAGCGAAATTTGTGCATGTTATAGGCCCCAAACTTTATGCACTTGCCCGCATATCCCCGTATATGAATCAGAACAAACTAAGATATTTGATGAAAGCATTTATTACCAGTCAATTTCAATACTGCCCTTTAATCTGGATGTTTCACAGTAGGCAGCTTAACCAAAAAATCAACAAAATACAAGAAAGGGCTTTGAGAATTACTTACAAGGACACCGAATCTACTTTTAGTGAGCTATTACAGAAGGATTGTGCAGTTACTATTCATACGAAGAACTTACAAATACTTATGACTGAGATGTACAAAGCTAAAAATGAGCTAAACCCTTCATTTGTGCAGGCAGTCTTCCGTGAAAATACAACTCGCTACAATTTGCGAAATAATAACGAATTTATTCAACCTAGGGTGAGATCTGTCAGTAACGGGACAGAAAGCGTCCGAGTTAAAGGTCCACAGCTGTGGCTAACGTTGCCATCAACAGTGCGGAATTCAGAAACCCTTTGTCAATTTAAAAGAGAGATAAAAAATTGGTACGGAGAAAACTGTTCCTGTAAATTATGCCGAATCTTTATTCCAAACCTGGGCTATTTATAATGATTGTTTTTAGATATCCGGTTTTAATTGTATATTTTAATTGTATATTTTGATGACTTGTAAATATTTTATCTATTACTTTCTTATGCCATATTGTAAATACATCTTGTAACGTTGGAATTAATTAGCTACTTTTTTATTTTAGCTATCGTATCCTATTATCCAACGATAAATAAATTGCTAATAATAACAATAATAATAATAAAGGCCTGGATTTTGCAGTGCTTAGTGTGGAGACTGACCCTGCGCTCATATCTAATTTCATTGCCAAGAACAATTCTAACAACAGCAAAATAGGCAAAATAAGCTGTAAAAAGTGAGAAATACACTTACTCGCAACCGTCTGTATTTTAAATTTCTGCATATCAAAGAATAACAGCATCCTAAAGAATTCTCATCCAAGTGATGAAGAGATGAGGGATTAAACCAACGAAGCCTTTGACATTTCTTGCGAAACTACATAGATAGATGTAGTTCCTGTAGAACCTAATTTGAGGGATGTTCCCTGCATACTATTGACGGGAAGTCCTTTTTACATAATTGTGAAATTCATAAATGTCGACATTGCCGTACCTTAATATCGTTCTATTGCTGAGTTCAATTACAAGTTGATTTCGTATCATTGTTGAGTCGAATTTAAAAAGATCTTTATGTTCTGCTCTGAGTGTCTTTTTTGTAGGCCAACTTTTAAAATGAAAGATTTTAAGAACCGAGCATATTAGCAGGCTTATTTTGACAATGAGAGACAGTCAACAAAGACCACTTTCAGATTTTACAGGTTGTGATTTTTTTTATCAGACCTTTTTCTCGACATAACGTCTCAATTTGAAAACGTCTTGAGCGAAACCCCTCCCCCCAAAACGTCCAAACGACGTTGTTGGGGAAAAAATCGATATGTTTGCGGCCCCTTAGTAAAGCGTGATTGGCCATATGGCCATATTTCTGTTCATATATCTTTCTCGGGAAACATGAAAAGCCAGCATTTATTTTCGTGAAACATGAAAATGCTGTATTTTTAACGAGAAACTTGTGATTTAACGTTTTATTTGCAAGATTTGTGATTCGCCCCCTCCCCCTTTACCACCCTCTATCCACAGCTGATCTTGTGACTGGTTTAGGAATTAGAAAGTTTCGCTCTCTTTAAGGGTTTCCTGGTTTTGATGCATACTGCAGAAAGCATTCATGATGACGAGATTAATTTCCTTTTGTATGTTAAGTTTCTACCTTACTTACTCAAAAAGATGTCAAATTTTTCATTGCAGACCTGAAGATAACAAAAAATCTTATTGTAATTGCTATTAGGCAAGAATTACGATGTTAGAAAGCATAGGGGCCGCATACGTATAATTTTTCCCCTGAATAACGTCGTTTGGGCCTTTTGGGTGGGGGGTGAGGGGTTAGCTCAAGACGTTTTCAAATCGAGATCATACATCAAAAAAAGGTTCTAAAAAAGGAATCACAGCCTGTAAAATTTGAACGTAATGTTTGTTGTCAATGTAAGCTTTCTATTTTTAACTCTTTACGTTCAAAGGTTGGCCTATGAAAAAGAGACGGGAATGGATAGTACAGGAACAGAAACTAATGCATTATTCATTGGTTTTAGGTAGGTAGGTAGACAGGTAGGTAGGTAGGTTGGTAGGTAGGTAGGTAGGTAGGTAGGTATATATGTTTAACGTGGCTAGCCTGCGAAAGTCTGAGAGACTTATTTCCAGCAGAGGCCACGGATGTTTTACCATCAGTCCGCTGCAGCTACCCGCCGCAGCTACCAGATTTCCCTCACATGGCTCTGGTCGACCCGGGCTAGAGTTATGGACAGCGACCAAACTGTCTAGCGCGGGATTTGAACATACGGCTTAAAAACTATTTTAAAATTGTTTGTAGTGTACGTTGCGTGCCTTTTTTATATTTAGATCATGGGGTAATCATTGTCTTTCGCTCCAGATGGTATCGTACCTATTGTGTTGCATAGCAATTAGAAAGGCATAGTTAAATGTAACATACATTGAAAATTTTGATATTTGAATAATGCAGCATGTTGATGCCATAGGATTTGCAATGGTGCTCTTCCAGATGACAGATATACATGTTCAGAAACAAGATACCCATGGTGTTCGTGAGGTTAACTGATATTACATTCATGAACAGTGAACAAAGGTCAACTGATGCCAATATGCAAGGATGGCGAACATGTGATGCCATGACGTAAATCTGACTGTTGTTTTCTTGTTTGTATTTGCATGTATGGGAAGACCCATGCCTCAGTTGTTGACTGAAAGCCGTTAGAAAAGGACGATAATTAGGACGCTCTGAAAAGTTTCTTTAAGTTTGGTGTTTGGTTTCTGTTGTAAGTTTGAGAGAAGACGAAGAGTTTGTTATGCCGAGATGAATTGTTATAGTTAAACTGCCGATACGACGTTTATAGAGGATTGCCGATTACGACGAATAATTTGTGTTTATTTTTGGGTTATTTATTTCTTTTGGAGCAAAGTCTAACTTGTCTGAACCCAAACCAGTAAAGGACACAGAACGGACGTCCCTTTACATTGGTGGCCAGTGTGGGTCGCCCTTCACTTAGCCTTCAAAGATAGTACGCAAATAGCCAAGAACAAGATTAACAAACACTCATCAAATCGAACAAAATGGGAACGCCGATTTGGCTCAATGATTTGAAAGAAGAAGTTGCAGTAATTGTTCATCGCGAAGTCAACCTTTCAGTTCAACGATATCAAGATCCCAAGAACTTGAAGCACCCTAACTTTAGGACGGTCAATGGATTGCCAATCTGTTTTTATTGCAAGCGTTTAGGGCACGTCAAAAAGTATTGCCGAAGCCATTTAGCAAGAAGTGAGCAGAGACCTAAAGTTGTCAATGAGACCCCTGGTTTGCCTCATGTTAATGAGATGACTTTTGACAAGAAAGGGGTAGAACTATCTGAGCAGGCTGCTGCAAGCGCTAGCAAAGAAAGTATCGTGGTCATTGGTCAGTTATTTATGAAAATTCAAGCTATCATGGATGAAATGACAGGAATGATCGAGTCAAGTATACAAGCTCCTGTTCACAAAGTCACAGATGAGTTTGACCGAGCACTGTTTAAAGGAGCACTGCCAGATGTAGTGAAAAGAGTCAGTTCACTTAACAATACACTTGATGCTGTTGACCAAGCCGAAAAAAGGTCATCAAATGTCACACTTAGATGTCAGCTCGAAAGGCTTGAGCCTGAGGACGGACTTGGTTTATTCAGTGAAAATTCTGCACCCAGGGACTCCATAACTTGAAAGGTAGAAGCCAGGAGGCTTCTCTTTAAAGGGGAGGGCTATGTTAAGAAACAAGATACCCATGGTGTTCGTGAGGTTAACTGATATTACATTCATGAACAGTGAACAAAGGTCAACTGATGCCAATGTGCAAGGATGGCGAACATGTGATGCCATGACGTAAATCTGACTGTTGTTGTCTTGTTTGTATTTGCATGCATGGGAAGACCCATGCCTCAGTTGTTGACTGAAAGCCGTTAGAAAAGGACGATAATTAGGACGCTCTGAAAAGTTTCTTTAAGTTCGGTGTTTGGTTTCTGTTGTAAGTTTGAGAGAAGACGAAGAGTTTGTTATGCCGAGATAAATTGTTATAGTTAAACTGCCGATACGACGTTTATAGAGGATTGCCGATTACGACGAATAATTTGTGTTTATTTTTGGGTTATTTATTTCTTTTGGAGCAAAGTCTAACTTGTCTGAACCCAAACCTGTAAAGGACACAGAACGGACGTCCCTTTACATACATACCAATCAACAGAACTATGCAATGTACCAAGTGTTTCAAAAGTTACTTCCAGTTAAAAAGTCATCGAAACTCAATTATCAGACTAATCAAAGAACTTCGTTTTTCATCTCTATTTACAATGATCCAAATACATTTAAAGACAACAAGGAATTTCAAAATGCAGTACTCTCAAATGACTAGGGGCGTCGCCAGCCCAAAAGTACTGGCGTGGAAAATGAGGGGGTTTGAAGGCAACGCTGACAGAAAAATTGCTGACTACGCCCTTCAGAATAACACAGAACGCGGGAGCCGCCCTTTCTTTTATTCAGGCATTTTTGCACAACAAAGTCGAAACAGAAAGTATATGATATACCTATATACGAGAAAGAAAAGAGGATGTGGTTTGAAATTGAAATTTTAAGACTTTTCTCGGAATTTTTCAATAGCAGAATTAAAAATTCAAGAGGAAAGCCTTATATCACGAAACTCCCAATTCAATGAAAATCTACCCCCCCCCCCCTTGAAGTTTTTAACGGATTTAAAGAAATTGGAAAAGCGGCCTCTGGCAACTGGGGTGGACCTGTCCACCCAAATCCACCTCGTAGCGACACTACTGCAAATGACACCTTGCTTTCGCCTGATAAAGTGAAAGCGAAACGTTACTTGAGGGTGCTATTGTTTTTCGAAATCCTTTGTTACATTTATACATTTATTGAAAGGAGATAATGATTCTTCATTCATTGTAAATATAAAAAATTATTTGTTTCATTAATCAAAGGACATGAAGTAAAAGTCTAGAAACGTCATTCTGAGCTGTACCCGTGAAGCAACGCCGTAATCTTGCCATAATTTTAAGATTATTCATTATTCTTAAAGTCTACTATGACATTTGGCTTTTCTTTCTGATGTTTATGACCAAACTCAAGGCATGATATACAAAATGATATTAATCTGGTACATCAATGCATTTTCAGGATGCTTCAAAATGAGGCAGCTCTAAAAGCTAGATGTCCAATTTCTATAACCAATCCCAAGATCAGCTATACCTTCGAAAATTCATTTTCATTTCATTTATTCTTATTTAGACACAATACCCTATCAGCATAACAAAGTAAATATAAATATTAATAGTATCAAGAAAAAATAAAGCTGCTCTTCCAAGGGGTTGTGTTTGTGTCGCTCTACCTCAAGAACTCTCAAGAAATAGTTTGGTCTTTGATCTTTACGCCAAACAAAGAAATACAAAGACTGGCCATGCAATCAAATTTGAGTGAATTTTCAAACAAGGGTAATATATTTTGGGACACCCAGTAAGGATAAGAGTATTATGTTTTGTAAGAGCAAACGTACCTCATCAGTACCTCAAATTACACCCGTTGAATTGAATTGATGTTGTAGTTGTCCAAGGCAAGAAATGAAACTACGATGGTAACGAGCCTGTAACTCTCACCTAGCCATCCACTACACCCGCACTACTACATAGCATTAAAATACATATAGGCTAACCAGCCTATTTAGCGAATCACAGGGTCATGAAGTGACTACAAACTTGCAGTCTTCAGTATGTCTAAACCTTGCTGTCTGTCAGTATGCCCGGGGGGAGGGAGCTTCAATAGGCTGGTGACAGGGGTGTGCCATTTGACGTCTCAAATTGTACCCTATAATTTATAAATTTTCGAGAAAACGATACCCCTAAATTTACAGGTCATTGAAAATGTATACCCTAAAATTGTGACAGCCATCCAAAATGTCAACTAAGTAAGTGAAACTTGATCAAAATCAATACCCTAAAGAGACATCTTTCTAACATGACACCCTAAAATATTTTACTATTTGTGATTTTACCAAAACTGATACCCCAAAATTTATTTTCTGCTCGAGAAAAGGCACCCCACAAAATGGCACATCCAGTACCTGCATATATGGTAGTTACCCCCCCCCCCCCCGGGTGCCTTCAGTATGTCTAAATGCTTAATTCAGTAAGCACGTTTCCCCATTTGGGGTTTTTTCTAGAAAAACAAAGCCAGCTTTTAAGATCATATGTGAAGGGTGTTGTTCAATGTTTTTTTCGAGGAAGAAATAAACCATTGGCGAATGGCTTGAAATACTGATCTCTTCAGCAGTTATACTAATGCGATGTCTGATGCTGCTGGCATGGTGTCATTACACGCTACTTATCTGCTGTTGGTCACCTTGGTGGTAGTTTGCATATGCCTACCGTTTCTCCTCCCCAAAACAGTTGACATCAACCTCAATCGACCTTGCTCACTTTAAGCTCTACAGGGGTCCATTAAACGATACTTTCACTAGTGACAATTTGGTCGTCACAAACGTCAAGTTTCCATGATGACCAACACTACTGTTGGTTAGGCTTACCGCAAAATTTCAAAGTTCACAGAGAGAACATCCGTTCTGAGATCTCCCGGCAACCAGCAAAATAGTCATCATCTCACGCAGTTATGTTTCAAGGAAAGTCCAAAGTATTGATTGACAACAAACAAATTTCTTAGATTCCTCTTAAAACACGCTTTATTTCATTGCCAGGCTTTTCCGTAAAGTGGTAGGGTGCCCGATACAATCTGAGTTGTTATATCCAAAAACGTTCGTCTGGAATCTCTCGGTACTGATAATTAATGGACTATTGATGAGTAAATATGAGTAGATAAAACTGAATGATGCTGTTTCATAGATACCGATATTTGAAACATGATAAGAGAAAAAGAGATCTCTTAAAATAAAAAATTGATTTTAAGTACAGCACGCAACTCACGTTTCAGCTCTATCGGATGAAGAATTTTAGGCGAACTGTGCTTCAAAAGGAACATAGGCTAACTGCAATCGCTTTACTTTCGCCATGTAACTGAGCTGATAGCCGCTTATAGACTTATTTCCTCAGAAACACATCAATTCAATTCAATGAGCGAATTTCGAGGAGCTTGTGGAGTCAGGTTAATGAGGAACAACTGATCTCACTACTTTGACTGATTTTGGCTCCGAGTCAGCAATTCAAATTAGTATATATGCGATGGCACACAGCAGTTTTGCCTAGGCCAGCTTGGATTCAAAGTTTTTGTAGCATCAAATTTCTAACGCTCATAGCTGTTCTCTGTTGTCTCACAGAAAAGAATTAGATTGCAACAACTAAGTTCCATAGGCTTTTAGGCAAAAAGACCTTGTAGGAACAAGGCTCTTGTTCTTACTCCTTTGTCCTATCTAGAACAGCTCAGCTTTTGCTGGAAATCCTCCTGAATTAGCAACAACTTTCTTTCACTTTCACTTACATACTCATTTATTTATCAAATCATTTCATTCGCTCTCACCAACAAATTTCAAAGTCAAATTGATGAACTGGACAATCAATACTTTCGATGCAAATATGATATAATTGATAGAAGCCACCCATTAAATCAAGGGAAGCCATCATTGATTATAGATCAGTAAACATTTCGATGATTCTAGTGTTGATAAAACTTATAGCATGCCATCTTGATTGATTTAGTCGTCAAACGACTCATCATCAAGGCATCTTCCAGGGTGGTAGACTGGCATTTTTGACAGAGTGAGTTAGGGGAATGTTTGGAGACGTTTAATGGTCAAGCAAGCCTCACCTTTGGGAAAACAAGAAAAGTAGGGCTTGATAATTCTGCTTACTGCCGAAGCAAAGTTGAGGTATTAGTGACATATCTCTGAATATGTCAATAATATTCTAAATCCTATCGTCTTCAAATTAACTTCCATCATAATTGACACCAAGCATTTCCTCAAGACACTTTTTTCACTTGGCAATCTTCCTGACAGCTCTCTCCTTTTCTGTCTAATAGACACCTCCTCGTTTTATATACTGACATTCCTCACTCCGAAGGCATTCAGGCTGCCAGGAAATATCTTAACACAACCACTACAGACAGGCCACCGAGATCAACCATATGCGGCCTCGTTGATATCATTCAACTGAACAATAATTTTGAGTTTGAGGGACAATTTTTCGTCCAGAAACATGGCACTGCCATGGAAACAAGAATGGACACAAGGATGACTCTCCCGTATGCAAGCCATTTTATGGGATCGGTCTCTTGAAGCCACTGGCCTAGAAAACACATCATATAAGTCCCTTGCATGGTAGCGTTCCATTGACGATATTTTTAGTTTTGACACACAGACAAGACAAACTTACAGACTTCACCACCACAATGAATCATATGCATCCCACCATCAAATTCACTAATGAAATCCATAAACTTCCTAGACGCCACTGTTACGCTCAACAACGACAAAAGCATCTCTACTGATTTGTGGATTAAACCGACAGACACGCAACAGTACCTCCTCAGCTCCTCAGCACACCCCAAGCACTATCTACCTTACAGTTTAACATTACGACTACGGCGAATCTGTTCGAACGATATAGCCTTAGAGGAGGGTACCAGCGAACTACTCGCCTACCTTAAGAAGAGAGGATACAAGTGCAAACACATTTGCAACGAAATACGGAAAGCCTTCACTACTACGAGACAAGACAGCCTCTAAACAAAACGGAAACAACAAAACAACAGAACACCGTCTGCGGTAACCTGCAACCCTTGTTCACCTCAATCAGAGCTATTTTGAAACATCACTATCACATTCTACAAGACACTGACAGTTGCAAGGAGGCCTTCCCAAACCACCCATACTTAGCTACCGCAGCTCAAAAGCCTCCGGGATCACTTGGTTCGTGCTAAATTAAAAAGTAACGCAACCACTGCTCCATGGGGGTCATACGACGCAGTCAATTTTGCCAAAACTAACAAAACGTTCACCACAAAACAGCAACTAGACTGCAACTAGACTGCAACTAAACGAACATCATCTACGCCAACACTATAACAATAGTTGGAGTTTTATGATCGTGATCACTGTAATCTCAAACAGAAATGCTCGATCAGAAAAGACATATCAGCATTCGGATCATGGATAATTTTCCTCTGCAGTTATTTTACAGTGTGTTTACCTCTGCGGCGGAAAATTTATACGTTTCTGCACAGAGAGTTTGAAGGTATTTCCTCCAATCTCTTAAGCTAGCTCCTCCGTAGTAATGCACAATTTCACCTCCGCAGAACAAAGCGGCATGAAGCACAACTGCGGCGTCTAACCACCCATTTTCTGATTGAAAAAAGAGGATGATACATAAGATAGCTGTCATTTGTGTGATCCCCAAGACATTACTAGAATCAACTTCAATCAGACATTGACAATTATTACTTCATTTATGGAATATGATTCCGAAGATCCTT
Organism: Aurelia sp. 3 sensu Dawson et al. (2005); assembly: GCA_964020215.1. Lineage (NCBI taxonomy): Eukaryota > Metazoa > Cnidaria > Scyphozoa > Semaeostomeae > Ulmaridae > Aurelia > Aurelia sp. 3 sensu Dawson et al. (2005). The sequence goes on along the minus strand of OZ026574.1, from coordinate 17,712,724 downwards.
CCGAATGTATCGGAAGACTCAAAGGATGTCTCCCAGATTTGACATATCATTGCAGCTAATTTGTTCGCGCTATGATTTTTCTGATAGCTACAAGATTGAAGTATTTTTCTATATCTTTGGTGATCTTTGAGACCTGTGATAAATTCGGAAGGTTTGGTGACCTGTGATAAATTCGAAATATATAAAAAAACTTAATCTTACATGATATCCAGAAAAATAGCTTGCACTTTTGTTCGTATTAATCGAATTACTAGTATTCTGGTAAGATTTTTTGGCATCTCGGATATCTCAAGCGTCTACATACAGAAACATCAGCAAGAAGAGCCTTTAAAGAATCCCTCAGAGAGGTGAAACGGCCACAAGGAAGACCAAAGGCGACCAGTATGTAGACAGTAAGGCAGAATTTGGCCAGCATCGATTCAAATTGGATAGATTGTCTGAACTGACACAGGATAGAAAAAATAGCGCGGTATTGTAAAAGGCGTTGTGCAGTATGCGTGTGACGTCACAGTAGAAGTGGTAATACCACGTACAAATGCTCTGGCTCAATTTATCTTCTTGATGTTAGTTGTTGAAATTCCGCGTCATTGTGTTGTTACCTAACAAAGAAGCTAAAGAGAATCTTTCTAAACAATAGCAGTCTCGTAAACGAGTGAAACATCTCAGAGGAAATGGAATGAAGCTGCAACTTACATCACTGGATGTAGCCTGGTTCACAGACCAGACGAGGTCTGTGAATCAGGCTACACTGGATGCAGAAATTCTTTCTCTGCAACGTATTCAAAGTCTCCTTGAATCTGCCAAGACAACAAAGTTTTCTAGCGCTGCGAGCATATTATTTTGTCATACCAAATAACGTCACCCAATCACCAGTGATTCAATCAAGAAGAAACGAGGATCTAAAACGCATGATCAAAGGTGGACTTGCTCCAAGTCTCGCTCTCGATCAATAAACATACGGGAGGAAAGAAGAAGGAGAAAAGGGGAAGGAGAGTGAGACTTGTGGGGTACGCGATCCGAAAAAGAGAATCGACATTCACCTCTCAAGTTTGATTGGCTCTTCCGCTAATATGAAAGAAAGCCGCCGGTCAAGATCCTGACTGGTCTCATTTTCAGAAAACGTAGTCCACAAGTCTCGCTCTCCTTCCCTTTTCCCTTTTTTTCTTCTTCTTCCTTCCCATTTGTTTATTGATCAAGAGCGAGACTTGAAGTAAGTCCAGATCAAAGTCATCTCCAAATAAAACAAACGTTATTAGTCAGTTTTTACTATTTTCCGTCACCCACTTCCAGAGCAATGAGTAAGATATCGATTTCAGTTTCCATCTCAGGTTCAATTCTCATTCTATTAGTCATGCTAATTGTCCTAATTCTCGAAAGGATTTCGACCAGATTTCAAACGACATGGGGGATTTGATCGTGCCATTTTCCAGCTGTTCCGAATGATTGTGGAAGTCTTTTGAATCCGACAAAAGATTGATACAAAGGAGCCTCCATTAACGGACACCTCTGCACAGCGGACACCTCCAAACAACGGACAAATATTTTCGTCCCAAAATACAGTAAAACAAAGGATGGCACCTCCACCTACAGCGGACACCTCTCTACAACGGACATCAAAATTGGTCCCAAAGATGTCCGCTATATGGAGGTTCCACTGTACTTTTAAAATTACCTAGAAATAAAGAAAATATTTCAATCTTTTAGTTATCAGAAAAATCAATTTCTGTAATTATCGCTTAACTATTCTTTTCGGAATTATTTTCAAACAGGGAGACACTTTTTTGGATCATTCTCTATGGTATCACAATGAATCGATCAGGAAATCTCTAACACCATATAGTTATAAATACGAATCGCTCTACATCATCATTACAAATCAGCAGCTAAAAATTACGGTTCACAAGTTAACCGAAGTTATAATTCTTTCAGACCTCACATATTTTTCGAACTGAGCGATTTGGTTATCGTACTGTGTTCACACCAGGGTTGTCATGAAAACTTGGCAATTTACCAGATTCGAGGCCACAAAAATTAAATGAAGAAAATTTGAACTCAACGAAGGAAATCTGGATTTTTAGAACATGATAAGCATTGAGTAAAATGACATGAATTGCATAGATTTTTGTGACGGATTCTATTTATTGCACAATAATGTGAAATTAAATCAAGTTACGATTTTGTCAACTTTGAAGAAGTTCTATCAAGAAAGCAGGCCCGTCGGAACGAAATTGATATTGGGGGGGGGGGGCTTAAACGAGGTGCGAGCGAAGCGAGTCAAAATGGGGGTCCGGGGGCTTGCCCCCGGGAAAATTTTTCATGACCACGCCCTTTAGATCGTTGGAAAACGCCCCATTTTTGGAAAATGTGCCATTGACGGAGGCAAAGAATCACGACTAATGAGGGTCTTTCCATGAAAGTTTTGAAATTTTTGACTTGTATGATATCAAAAGATATTGCCTTTTGGGTAGATTCTGGTAGCTTCCTCGAATATATACGAGTTTGAATCTTCATTCTTAGGACCTTGGCTTTTACAGCCTTTTTCACTTACAAAATTATCAAACTTCTGCAAATTATTGGGGGGGCTGAAGCCCCCCCAGCCCCAACGCTTCCGACGGGCCTGCAAGAAAGGAAGCTTGAACCTTTTGATGTATCAGCAACTGTCGGAAATACATCTGAAGCCACGCAAAGGGATCGTTTCGCAAAGCTTAACCCTATCTCACCTGGGACTTTTGAATCAGATTCCACCCCCCCCCCCCTGTTTTTCTCAGCTGTTCTTAGAGATATGAGGCCAAAAATTGGTAGAAAAGTTAACAATCAGTAAACAATGAAACTGATTCATCACAATCTAATCATCGATGTTGTTGTTATTGCTAAAGCATCATAAGCAACAACAGATCATATGACATCATATTTATGAAAGCATATCAAAAGTAAATATAATAAGGCTTTTTCGCAAATATTAAAAGTAGATATCAAAAGATAGTTTCACTGCAAGTTTGGACTCAATCGGCTCGGCGCACTGACGAAAGCACAAGATTAAAGCAAAGTTGCATCTCACAGAGCACATAGCAAAACATAGATTACCATGGAAACAGTTCTAAAATTAGAAAGAATTTTTTTACATTTTGAATGCAATTAGATAAAGGATCAAAGTCAGGAGATCTCAGGATCATCCCGCACATACTGAACATAACGTCCACCCCCCACGTGAGATAGGGTTAAGGGAATGTAAGCATATCAAAGTGGCAAGCCATTTGCTGTCAAATGCTAGCCTATCAGATATCAGTATTTCTAGTAGACACGGGTCACTTACCCAAACATGGTGCGGCACATGTCACAGTTTATTGTTTTTGCACGATTTAGTTTTACCTCATTTGTAAGAAGGAAGAGACAGTTTCTCTTGAAGGATTTCGCTGTGGTACCACATGAATATTTTTAAAGAAATTTCAGACGGAAGTTTTGCAGTTGTCTTTCTGAGCAATTGGCAAGTGCATTAAGGTGGGTTTCCACTTGTGCGAATTTGGTCGCACGATCGCGCGACCAGTCGTCTGGGCATGCGTAATTTGTTTCAATGATGAAGATTCCCCAGTCATCGGCGATCGCGCGACTGATTTTGGAAGTTGGATTGACTTCAACTTTTTTTGCGACCAGCAAGAGCAGAGCCAATCAAATTGCTTTGATTCTGCAATGATTACTTAATACGCATGCTCAGGCCCCTGGTCGCGCAGTCTTACGGCTCGTTGGAAAGCGCCAATTATTGATTGATATGCTTGTCAATAGTATTGCATTGGTAGCCAATGGCTTTTCAAATGTGGAGCTGCGGCCGTAGTAGCCTTCAAAAGCGATTTTGAACGCACCAGGTAGTTTGCAAAGAATTCATCAATCCTACTCAATGTCATCAACTCTCCGCTGCAGAGTGCAAAGAATGATAGAATATGATCTTTTCCTTATCAACTGAAAATCAAAATTCGTAGAAACGTTTTGACTGGATAGATTGCTCGATTATAACAATAACGGTGCTTTTGCGGACATTGGGCTATATTGTGGCCCCAGATATTGAATTTGAAGACCGAGCGTTACCATTAGCGCCCGATGCGAAGCAGAGATTTTAGAACATATCCTCTAAAAACTATTCTTACAGACGAGAATGTTATAACCAAATAAATTTTGAAGTCTTTCTCGAATTTGACGAAAGATTCTGAAGAGCAAAAGCAATTTTTTACTTCATTCATTGTATTTTCTTGATTGAAGAAGGTTATTGGAAAGTGTTGTAAAATTTGAGTTTTATTGGAAGTGTGAGTTTTAGCGATTTGCTGCAGTTAATTGATGGTTGTTGATGAAACATGCTGGTCCAAGGGGGGGGGGGAAGGATGATGATCTGATGGACAGGATTTATGAGGCTGTTCATTGGATTTCGACACAGAGCTTTACAACACCGATATTCACTTGTGTATCTATCAACCACCTGTGATCCGATCTCAGATGCGAAAAACCTATCTTAGTCCGGGCTTTGACAGATGAGGTGTTGTGACGAAACAGCGTGGTAAAAATAATCTTCTCACCCTCTTGCATGAAGATCTTAAGCATGGATAATTGCTGAACACACGTAATCTTTGCTGACCGAGATCATGATCTGTGGGGCTTTATGTCTATATCATGGGAAAGTAGCTTCACCTGATACTTTTGATACTCGTAGGGTAGGTCAAGAAAAACTCGTGAGGCATAGCTAGGTCATTGGTGACGTAATATTTCTATTGCTGAATTTGGTGAGTTGTTTCTGAAACCATGCTTTTATTAAGGAAATAGCAGATTCTTAATGATGTGAGGGGTACAATCTGTGCAGAATGGATATGCTCTGCTCACTGGAGTGGAATTGAAAATTGACTTGCATAGAGGCTACGGAGGACAATCATTGTTTATGTACAATCATTTTATAAAAATCATTGAGTCAGGGACAGATTAGCAATTGCTTGCCTCTCCTGGCCCCTGTCATCCAGTCAATATCGAGCAACTTACGTACAGGTTACATATCTATGCTGTCAAAGCAGGTTCCATGGTCAATGCGAAGTCAGTTATGGAGTTTGAGAGATCATATGAAGATTTTTGCGGTAACGAGAAGTACAACTATGAATACGCTTAAAAAAAGAACGCTAAAGGTTTTAATAGGCCAATGGCCTCCTTATCCCTCATTATATCATGTTATTATTAAACGAGATCAAATACCTTTCTTCTTTCCATTATTGATGCAAAGGATGGAGTGGGGGATACGGTTATAATTTAGCGCTGCAATTTTGATTATGATTACAGCTATTAGATTTAGCGCTACAATTTTTGAAATGTTTATTCAATTAAGAAAGTCCCGGTTGTGTCATTTTCACTTTTGCCGAAATTCAGCCTCTATCTGAAATCAGTTTGTTACAGCACTAAGACATATTGATCTACAAACACCTTTTTGAAAAAAAACCTTACGTCTTTGAAATACAGCCTTTGCCTCGATATGATATGGAGTTGGATGGGAATATGCGCATTGCTCTCAGTAAACATGACATAGTTTTGGGCGCGTATTTGCATGAGAAGATACTCGGTGCAGACTTTAGGTTTTGCATAAATTTGCTGCCTTTGCCTACAATTGAAAATGGTTTCTAGAAAGCACTATGACATACCTGAAAAGGATACGTTCAGCCTTTGCCATTGTTTCACACTAGCTGCCCCCTCCTCGTAAAGATACAGAGGCCCGCAAAGCCTCTGGGATATGTATGAACAACATCACGGTAGTCCTAGGGGATTCTCATGTCAAAAGATTAGATGGTTCAAAGATGCCCAATGTGAAATCATATGGAATTGGTGGTCTAAGATCAAACCAATTGGTAAAACGGCAAGGTCAGCAATTATCCTCTGATGCACCAAAGGCCAAAGAAGTTATCTTACATGTTGGAGTTAATGATGTAGCAACTAGCACTCCAAAACAAATAGTTGATAACTTTGATGATATTACAGAGAGGATCAAAGAAAAGAACCCTGATGTTAGAATAACTATTTCATCAATCATGCTTAGGAAAGACAAGACGTCCCTGAACATTACAATATTGGATACAAATATGCTACTGAAGAGGTTCTGTTCATCTCATGGGTATGACTTTTATGACACACAAATATCACTTTTCGTCATCTTTGTCATGACGGTTTACATCTAAATGACCAGGGAATCAAACTTTTTACTCAGAACATAGTTAATCATGTGAACATAGGGTGAAACAAGTCCAGGTAGCTCCATAGTAGGGGAGGATGCCAGCAAACCTATGGCTTCCAGTACACCTGAAACTTTAAAAAAATTCTGGTGAAGTTAATGTCTCAAAGACAGGGTGTCGTCAGCATATGGGCTACAGAAAGGGCATGGCAATTGCATCCCTCAATGTCAATGGTCTTCGTAGTCACCTTGATGAGGTTAAAATACTCATGACAGACCTAGGTATTCATATCCTTGCGCTAAATGAGACTAAACTTGCCCCAGACTACCCAAAAGAGTTGACTGATGTGGCTGGCTACCAGCAGGAAGGCCTGGAAAGGACTTGCAATGGTGGTGGAGTTTCAATTTATATTAGGGACTCCATCAAATATAAACCTCGGCCTGATGTCCCAGCTGATGATTTAGAAATCATTTGTATTGAGGTTGAACCCCCAAAAAGCAAGTCATTTCTTGTTCTTGCTTGGTACAGGCCACCTGGTGACCCTGTTGCTTCTTTTGATAAGTTAGAAAAGGTCCTTTCCTATTTGGACAAGGAGGGAAAGGAAATTATCCTTTTAGGAGACACAAATTGTGATCTGCCCACAAAACAAGCTGAACAGCCCATTGATAATGACACCAAACACATGACTGGTCTGTATGAGCTATTCAGCTTCAAACAGCTTATTGAGGAACCAACTAGGGTCACTTTGATTACCTCTTCTATCATTGACCATGTGGCTACAACATGTGCCAGAAACATTGTTGAAGCTGGAGTGCATAAAGTTTCTTTGAGTGATCATTATATGGTATACTGCATTCGTAAATTTAATGGTGCAGTTGAAAAAGGCCATAAAATGATTAAAACTCGCAAAATGAAAAATTTTGACAAGGAAGCATTCTTGGCTGATGTATCTGGCATATGTTGGGAGCAGATGTTCAGTGAAACTGATGACATCAATGCGCTTGTTAACTATTGGTCCAGCTTGTTCTCCTTGATGATAGACAAACATGCTCCAATAACAGAAATGCGTGTCTCAGAGAAATATTGCCCTTGGATTGATAAAGACCTTAGGGCCCTAATGAAGACTAGGGATCAACTAAAAAAGGCTGCATCCAAAAGAAAGTCTCAATTTCTTATGGACTCATATAGGCAGGTCCGTAATAAGGTCAATACTACGAACACTCATCTTAAGAAGCAATATTATACTGACAAGATTTCGTCCTGTCAAGGTGACATGAGGGAATCTTGGAAGACAATTAATGAGCTGCTCGATAAGAGATTAAAGTCTACTAACATTGAATGTCTCAAAAACTTGGGTACTGAAACTGTTCACAAAAAAGACATTTCTAATGCAATGAACAACTTCTTTTGCTCTGTAGGTAAGGATCTTGCGAACAAAATTCCCCCTGTTCCTAATACCCTTCTGTCAGGTGACTATGAAGTTAACAAAGATAAGGCTGAGTTCAACTTAAAGACAATTGAGGTTAAAGATATCAGGGCTGCATTTGTCAAGATTAAAACTGCAAAGAGCTTCGGGACTGACAATATCTCTAGCTATTTTTTGAAATTCGCTTTGCCTGTCATTGAAAACTCTCTGGCTGCCTTGTTTAATACTTCAATTGAAACAAGCCAGTTTCCAGACTCATGGAAGGTTGCTAGAGTCACTCCAATTTTTAAAGGAGATAAGGCAGAGAAGTCCAATTATCGCCCAATTTCAGTTTTGCCTGTCATCTCAAGGCTCTTTGAAAAACTTGTTTTTGATTTTGACCAAACGTATCAGCATATAAAAGAAAATCGTCTCTTTTCTCCTGACCAGTCTGGCTTCTTGCGCCTTCATTCTACACTTACCTGTTTACTTAAAAACACCGATGACTGGTACAGTAGACTGGATCTTGGAAAGCTTGTGGGACTTGTATTCATTGATTTGAAAAAGGCTTTTGATACTGTTGACCATGAAATTCTCTGCAAAAAGCTCCAAGTATATGGTGTTCAGCATCGGGAGCTATCATGGTTTAGGTCTTACCTGTCCTGCCGGAAACAATTTTGCAGGGTTAATAGTGTTGCCTCCGACACAAAGGACATAGAAGTCGGTGTGCCGCAAGGCTCATGCCTTGGCCCTCTTCTATTCCTCATTTACATCAATGATCTCCCACAGGCTGTCCAGGGTTCTGCTGTGACCATGTATGCTGACGACACCAGTCTGTGCCACCAGTCCAATGATATAACTCAGCTGAATAAGGCTATCAACAATGATCTATGGCATTTGGACACCTGGCTACAAAGCAATAAGCTTTCCTTTAATGTTGCAAAAACACACTCTATGCTTATTACCACCAAGCAGAAACGTAACATTCTCCAAGAGAAAAATCTGAATTTGGAACTAAATATTCGTGAAAGTGAGCTGGAAGTAGTCCAAAAAACGAAATACCTTGGAGTACAAATTGACTGTTCCTTGGATTGGAAGGAACACATTAAGACTGTTTCTGCCAAAGTCTCAAGGGCTGTTGGTTTTCTAAAACATGCCAAGAATTTTCTACCAAGGGATAGTCTGAAAACTCTCTACACGGGTATTGTCGAGCCTCATTTTCGATATTGTTGTTCTGTTTGGGGTTGTTGTGGTTCTACTGAAATAAACAAGTTGCAAAAGCTTCAGAACCGGGCTGCTAGAATTGTAACAAATAGCAGCTTTGATTCCCCAAGCAGACCACTTATCGAAGAGCTGGGTTGGAAGACCATTGAACAACTAATTAGCAATGAGTCTAAAACAATGGTCTTCAAATCACTCAATGAGCTTGCTCCGCAATACTTGTGTGGCCTCTTTGCAAAAAACTCAGAATGCTCCACCCATACCCTCCGTAATACCGGCACTGGTGTGAGGTTACCAAAGAAAAATTCTGCAAATGGGCAAAAATGTTTTTCATTTCGTGGAGCTAAATTATGGAATAGCCTATCAGGTGAGTCAAAACAGGCATCCTCTCTGAATAACTTTAAAAAGTCTATCTAGAGATGGGGGCAGGGGTGGATTTTGTGGCGGTGGTGGTGGGTGCTCTTGGTTGGCGGGCTGGCTGAGAGCGACTGATGACGGGATCTGCCATCGTTGTTTGCTCTGGGTTAGCTTGTCGATCGGGAGTGGCTGCTGCCGGCGTTGCATGGTGCACCCTTGCCTCCAAATCGTAATTTGGTTTCTCTATGTAAATCTTTTCTTTTAATGTAAATTATAAATTATTGTAAATAGGTTTTAACATTATGGTTTTTCTTGTAATTAGGTTTGAAACATTTGTATTTTTTTTAATGGAGGGCCCCTTGAAAAACAACTTTGTTCAAGGGCAACCCTCCCTAAATTATATGAAATGAAATGAAAAATGAAAATGAAAAATATGAACAAAGATGCAATCTCTCAAGTTATAACACAAGAAATAATAGAGATCTTCATATTCCAAAAGTAAATCTCGAACACAGAAAGAAGGGCTTCCGATATTCCGGAATCAAAATATGGAATGACATTCCATTTGAAATCAGAGAACAGTCATCGTTAACCCTCGCCGCAAAAATGTTGAAATTTCCTCATGTTGTTTGTGTTGGAAATTTTGGGAAACGGACACTTTCCTGACAGTTTCCAAAGAAAGAAGTGGAAATGCCCGTTCCCCCTCAATTTCCCTGCAAAAACCATTGGGAAATTTAGATATTTCTTGCTGTCCCTATTCAAGAAAAAACTGAAAGGGTATTTACTGAACAACGACAATTCGAGATAGTCCCCCCCCCCTCAAGAACGACTCCCTGGAAGATCAGTGCCTTGCAGATAAGACATTCTTCTTTTTCTGTAAATATGATTGTATTTCATTATTACTTAGATTATTCAGTTTTTGTAACACTGATGGGATATCATTCTAAATGAATAAATTAAGAAAAAGAGATCCTTAACTATGAAGCGTCATATAAGGTAGGGTCAAAGTTGTAGGGTTTTCAGAACGTAACTTACAAACTTGTTTAGTCGTAAATGAGCCACCATGTACAAAAAGTAAAAAAGTTTTTAATGTAATCCCTTGGGAAGAATCTGCCTTTTTGACATTGTTATAGGTTGATTCTTCATGTAGATTCTAAGTCTTATGTTGTTTTGTGGAATTCTGCATCGTTAACTTGTAACGTCACAATAAAGTATAGGAAAGATCTAATTGATCAGATCTATGAATTCCTGGCTTAAAGGTTAATCGAGGTGACAAACCTTTGTGCTATTTGCTTCTGTTCCCGGGGGAGGGGGGCGTAACTTCCATATTTCCATGTATGGAGCAACGGGTACGTGCCACCAATAAGGACGAGTTTAGAACCTCAAAAGTCTTTAAATATGGGTCTCAGAATTCAAATTTCCCACGAGAAATGGGTGCCTTTTAGACTTGCAATAAAAAAGATTGTCGAGTTTTAGTATTTGCAACGTAGGATTTTTATCATTATAGCTATGAGACGTGATTGGTTGCAACGTTACCTTGATATTGTGCAGTTAAAGTGAAATGAAACTTGATTTCTGGGATGTTTTGCAGGCTTTTTCTCCCCAAAGGCCATAAAAATGGGTATCGAAATTGACCAAAAAACATTTGCTATGAGTCTTCCCTTAAAATGCTGGGCGGCACGTCCCCGCTATCCCAGGACTCGAGTTAAACCCCCCTGGGCTTCTGTTTGGAGAGATCCACAGTATTATTTCATTACCAATCACATAACCCTTGAACCAACTAAGAAAAGGTTTACAGATGCAATTTAAACACAAAGCAGCACCAACATTTGCGTTTTATTGCCCCGCACCGGAGAGGGAGTTAGTAGTACTCCGTGCGTAAACGATATACGGGTTTGCATCTCAACATTTTAGCTTTTCCTATATCGCTTTCAGTCTTTCTGGCCAAACCGACTTTTTTCTGGCTGGAAAAAAGTCTGTGATCACTAGGCTAACAAAATGGCGGATAGCGGTAAACTATTTTGTGCTTTAGAATTTGACAGCAGAAATGATAAGAATAAACAGATGTGATTTTTTTTTGTGGCCAAATATCATGCGAAACAGGAGTAGAATGGTGAATCACCAACAAAACTTCTACTTCTTGGTGACGTGATCTTGGGACACCACGAAATTTATAAGGCTGGGCCAACAATGCAAAATGCAACAAAATAATGATAACCAAGCTTGTCTTTAGGCCAAATCTTTCAAGTCTTATTGAACCACCTACACGTGGGGCTCGAGGCATTACTATTTACCATTGCTAAAGTGCTCCCATTTGCCATTTGTATCACGAACAGCGGATCTGGCATACTAAAACTCCATGATTTTATGTTCGTTCGTTCGTTGTTTGTTTGTTTGTTTGTTTGTTTGTTTAAATATATCTGTTCGTGAGAGACAATGATATACGGAAGAGTGTAGGGGGATCTCCTTTCTGAGACGCCTGGCCCTTTTGTTGTTCTAGTAAATCCTCTGCATATTTTGTCATTGTTGTAAGTGGCTGTCGTTGTTAAAACTCGATGACGTCGTGTCCTTTCCAGCGGTGTCAGCCATAGATATTTTGTTGTAGTTTAGTTAATCATAGTTGCGATGACAAAGTGTAGGAACACTTTGGAATAATCATGGTCAAATTGACAGGTATGTCGACACATGAAGGAACGATACCAAGTTCTTCTCTACATGAATTTTTGTGGAATTTCTCCTCTAAATGATGTCACTAAATCCATTTTGGAAACAAAATTTAAGGGACGTTTCATAAGTTGCACAGTTCGGTACATTTCACATTCGACTCACTTGGAACTCTAAAATGTGTCAAATTCAAGCAGTATTATACAAAGTCTACTGTGGATAAGAAAGCTCTTGATGAATATCGGTGAGCCAAGAAAATATTCCCATTTTTGACATTCATAGTTGAGTACTCAGTGGATTGGAATGAATCGGACTCAGCTTGACAGCAAAGGGAACGAAGAATAACTTTTTTGCTGAAAATCCAGTTGTGGCGCTGGGGGAGGGCTAGGAGGGCTACAGCCTCCCCCCCGTCGGAGGCATCTAGCCCCCTCCTGTCGGAGAAAAATTAGATTCTCGTCGGAGGAAATTTGGCAAAATAACGCACGAAGACACAATTTTTCCGTCATTTTAGCCCCCCCCCTGTCGGAAGCTCCAGCCCCTCCGTCGGAAAATTTCTGGCGCCACGCCTGTGAAAATCCACCCCTTGTCGAAACACAACCCATCAAATGGACCATCAAATTAATATGTAATCATTGGAGAACAAAGAACACGCTATTTTTGAAGTAATAGCTTTTATCACCTAAGTCTTAAATTTCGATGTCGATGCCTGTCCTATGCAAACTTATTCAGAACGGAAAAATGTAAGATAGAGCTCCTCATCAGTGGCCACACGAATACGGCACAAATTTTTGGAACAACGAGTAGATGAAATGACCTGCAACAAGTGAACATTATAAATTATACAAAGGCAGATCAGTCATATCGGATGTTACAAAGAGATTTTTGACGGCTTGTTAAGGGTGTAAGGAGGACGACGAGTGTATAGCAGAAAGTTCAGTTTGGTTCACAAAGTTTGATTTGTTACAACATCGTTACTTTTCATTAAGAGCACTACACTGCTCCAGAGCAACATCATTCTATGCAGATACTAGGGGCAAAAAGGGTTAGATTTATCAAGAGCAGTATAAGCAGGATCTCACTAAAGCTTGGATAAATCATATTGATATTAGTCATGCCACAAAAATACACGCTGTGCTTATATACTTTATCAACATTTGTTCCTATAGCACAACACTTGCTATCTTGTCACAAGCTGCGTTCAGTGTCATAGTTTCTTAAATCAGTTTATCTTGGACCATCTGGGGTTACGATTCCAGCGAGGAGCCACACAATATCCAGTACGGTCCTATCAATTTGACCTAGATGTTGCTAATTACGGAGAATGGAAACCAACTGTAACCAATCAGGTGGCTTATGAAGGTTGCAGCTTTCAACTTTTTCTCTCTAGATTAAACAATCCAACATGTAATACTATTCTTTTTGCCTTTGCTCCACTTAAATAATCCGTTTAGAGGCACACTAAACTTCCCACGTGTACTGCCGAGGTCAGCTCTTGTTATACACAAGGTCACCCGCGTTACACATACAGTAAAAGTTAATGAATGAGGAGGGCATACAATGAATAGAGAGCACATAAATTACACTTTTTGAACAAAGAATTATCAACAGTTATCTTCTCGGCTATCTTCCGTGCCTCTCAACGCCATGTTAATGAATGTCGTTTCTGAAACATCGCAAGGACCACAAGGCACATCTTTGTTTGGTGGGGTAGGAGCCTTTGGCAGAAACAATGAACTTTGAAGGGCCAAAAGGTGATGAACATTTTCTTGACAATTATCTCTTCTGTGGCAAGAAATGTCACCATTTTCGTAGCTGAAAATGCCTGGGAAAAAGATAGACCTCATTAGCATATACATAACATCTCTTACTTGTTAAATTCTGCGATTTTCCATGTTCCAATGAAAGGCAATTTTACTTTTGCAATGATTTCTTAAATAACTCGACAATAAGTTATCAATTTCAAAGAAAGAATTGGTATCTATTGAATGTCCTTCCATCAGGAGAATTGGAGAAAGTTTTGACATGATAAACCACAACAGGCTTAGATTCAGCAAGCATGTAAAGCACTGCAACAAAACAAACAGCAAAGTCCATGCTTTGAGGAGATCAAATATTTACCACTCAAAAGAACAGGCATGAGACTGGCAACACAGTGATTGAGTTAAGCTTTAACTATTGCACATTAGCGTTGATGTTTTGTAGCAAATGTGCCAACCATAAAGTAAACAGTGCTCACATGCATGCTTTCAGAAGACTCCAAGATGATTACGGCTCTTCCTCTGATGCAATGGAGAAATGATACACTGTGACGATCCAATTTGAAAATTCTAAAAAATTGACGTTGTAAATCTTTAAGTCAATAAGCCATCTAAATCTATCATACATTCAGCACCTTCAAAAACGAAACGAGATTTACTATGATCTCAGAACTAAGCATTTGTGCAAACTGCCGATTTTACGAGGCTCGGGGTCGCTCTAATTCAGAAAAGCCTGTCGCAGAACAATCTGAATGATAAAATAAAGAAGTTACCAACAGTTACAAGCATTGAAAGAAAGATTAAGACCTGGACGGGTAATGATTTGTCACTACCCTTTTCCACTATGTTACGTAACCTTTGATGTTATTTCTTGGATGTATATGTGAATTATATTGTATGTAGTTGGTATGACGAATTAGTTTCGTTACGAATTATGTCACACTAATCTTAAAGAATGATCACGAATATAATTGATTATGATTTTGATTATGATTATGTGTTATGGTCTCTCCCCGCATAATCTTTTACTGGACCAGAGAGGGGCAATTTACTGCACCCCTCATAACGTTGCGTAGGACAGAGAACAGTTATTGGTATTGTCTTCAGTTCGAAGAACCCTTTTGTTGCTTAGACAATAGGACATTTTGTGACTGTTGGCTCGAACCGGAGCGTGGAGGCGCTCCCTGAGGGTCTTCGGGACAGGTTGTTTACTTCGGGTTGGTTTGGATTTGTAATGGCGAATGGCGATAGGACATCAATGGACAATATTTGTGAGTAATTAATTCGCTTATTCCTTCGTATTTTCTCGTTTTGTTCGTTGTTTTTTGCTAGCTTATGTGTTTATTTGTATTTTTTTTTGTAGCGAAAACCTATCCTCGAACTAGCTATCTATCGATCTACGTACACTGTTTAGCTACGCGTTCTATGCTGAGATAAAATTCAACGCGAATGGAAGAGTTATTTCGAGTTGTCCTATACTGTTATGAATGTTACATTTACTGAGGGAACGTGCCCCCTCATTATGATTATGATTATGATTGATTATGATTATGATTATGATTATGATTCTGATTGATTATGAATATGAATATGATTAAGACTATGACTATGACTATGACTATGACAATAGCCATGATAATGCATATTATTGATTTGATTTGGTTTGATTTTGTTTGATCCTTCACCTGAGAAGAAAGAATGTTAGTTTATACCTAACACAATTTCTAGTGTTTCTAATCATTATCAGTAGGTTGATTAGAGTAACTTGATTCTTGCTCTTATTTCCACACCACCTACTAAAGAGCTACATATACCAGGGAATGCAGATGCCAATGCATGGTAAGTACCAATATCCACACCATGGATGCAAGGTGTTTTGCATCGGGAAAAAGAGAACCCTTCTTTAGTAACCCTATTTGTACTGGACGCCATGTTTCTACCTTTATAACGGGGAGCCTTTTTCACCTCCCTCTTTTTCTCCGAAACTACCGGAGGTATGCTGCTGTTCTTTAGACAATTGGCCTTATAAACATAACAGTGATAATTATTAGTCACGTGTTTTGTTGTCAGGCAACCAAAAAACAATAAAAAATTGGCAATGTTTTGCCTCCTTAACAAGAAAGCTTCTATATGATTTACTGCTCAACCGACTTTCCCCATAGTTTTTTCAAGTTGCAGATTTGAAATAAACAAACACTGTGAAGATATTTTCAGTTTCTATTTTCTGCACAATCAGTTTTTAATTAGCTTTTTGCTCCATGCACTCGTGTTCTTCGCAGCTAGTTCAAAGTCTTGTCCCTTTACATAGCAAATATGGACTCAGAATTAATCAAATTAGTAAGATAAAGCAAAAATGACAAGAATTGTCTATGTTTTACACGTATTTATTGGAGCAATGACGTCATGAATATGAATGACGTATCGGGTGACCCGAAGAAAACTTCACGAGCTAGATCGCTGATATTTTCTTGACAGCAAATGTTATGAAGCAAAACAAGGCATAGGCATGTAGCTGAAAGGCTCCGCTATCTTTTGAGATGCTGCTTGGTCAGTTTTAGATATGCCTACTGTCCGAAAAGACGGTTTCAGAAATATGGAAAATCATTGATCTCTCGGATCATTTCATCGTTTTTTGGTCGATGTATTGGAAGATGTGGAAAAAGCTGAATTCCAAATTTGCTTTGGAGCATGAAATTTGGATGTGGAACAAAAGTCAATCGTGTTGCAAACAAACAATTTCCCCAGACGACTTCAAATCCATCGCTACGTTGAGTTTCACAAAATGTTGACTGAAAATCATTGCAATTATTTCACTTAAAGGAAGAAAACCGAGATTCAAAATTTCTCTGAATCTGGTTTTTTGGATGGTAACTTTTGCTTAGAATTAACATGCAGCGTCTCAAAAAGATAGGTAGGCTTTTAACTAAACTGTAATAGATAGCATTTGACAATAGGTTTTAATTTCAGGGAGCCAGCTATAACCTAGCTCGTGAAGTTTCTTTGGGTCACCTGGTAGATGTTAAATTTTGATGATGTCTGCAAATATGAAAATTACCAGGTGGGTCAGAAAAAATTTGGGGCGCTTGGCGGATTGTGACGTCGCATTTAGCCATCCGATTGTCATGAACTAAATTTTCCGTGCAACCAAGAGTTTCACTTAGATCATAAACCATTCCCCGTTGAAATCGGTCATTTGATACATTTTGTTGAAAAGATTTTCTTCGCAAGGCCGTGTATGTGTGAAATGTATGAACAATCCTATTGTTCAGTATTTTATGATAAATGTAATTTTTGTTTTATGATGTTTGCCCCTCAAAAGAGACACTTTGATAGTTTCGATGACATCATCGATTTGCCTCGCTTTGACATCGTTGTTGTTGTTGCGCAATAGGCCAGAGTTTTTTGACCGCCTGTTTTATAGAAACCGTGTTTTTGTCAAGCTGAGTGTTTAATGAAGTATTGAGTGGAAAGGCGTTGTTTATTGTCGAACCTACGACTACACCAAGTGTTTAACATATGGGAATCTTGCAAACTGGGGAAATCTTTTGCTGATAATACCATGTGAACTCTGTCATGACTAAGATGTTGAAGGGGCTTGGTCAAGGAATTCATCAGTTTGCAAGACTTTCATACAAGGTCTTACGAAGAAATCTTTTCCTTTAACAAATGCACTGAGAGACTGATTTCATTAAGGAAAGTTTCATGATTTAAGTTAGACTGTTGGCTTCATGGAAAATTTAGTTGACGATGATCGAGTGGCTCAGTGCGACGCCACAGTCCGACAAACGCGTCAAATGAAAGTAGTCATCAAAAGGAATCGACTGGTGGCCGTTGAAGTGAATTAGACAACGAGCCAAAAGCTATGGAGGTTTTAAGTACTCTGCAAACGGTATTATTGTGGTAACTTGATAAAAGTCAGAAAAATGAAATGTTTAAGATTTTATTGACCGTTAAATTTGATAAAAAGTCAGAAAGAATGGTTGTTACATTACTTGTTGCTTTAGCACTGTGTAGAACAGTTTGGTAAGGGGTGAAAAAGTTCACCCCCCCCCCTAGTGCGAATAGTATTAAGAACTATCCTATGCACCATTAGGAATCCATAAACTGCTTAATCAATACTTTACCCTCTATTTTGTTGGCTTGGGGAATTCCCCCTCCGGTAAGCATTTTCAAATAAGTGGGCAAGGGCAAATATTTTGTCGCTAAACCATATTCTTCTTCAGCAGCAATCTATTGTGCAACTTTTGTTATGTTTACCTAAAGTGTGTTAAAAAATGAGGTAGAATGCATCAAATAACATGGAATGATACTGTCACAGCAAAAATTTCTTGAATCTCAAGTTTCACGTGTGATAAGGCAACATCGTATTCTTCTTGCACATTCTTATGTGAAAGAGTGCGCTTTTCATAAACTCTATCAATTTTTTGGATATAAACTGCGCTTCAACCATGGTTCTATCCCTGTTTTTTGGCTGATTTTATCGCAACCAAATTGGAACATGTCAGTTATCGGATGGCCCAGCCCTATAGAGTAATTCTGAATCACACCGGGATTTCGAGGATGATGACTTATTGCAGAAAAGAAATGAATAGCCATGCTTCACGAGTCCTTTACCTACGCAAAGAATTTCAACCTGTGAAGCAGCGGCTATGTTCTGTCTTTGGTTTGCATTATTCCTTTTACCAGTTATCAGCAAGCGTTAACGAATGAACGAACGGCAAAGTTCCTATGTGGATCAAGTCAATTCTTCTCCAAATGCATTGTCACCAAAAAAGTCATCCACTGACATGCAAAGCAAACATTTGCCTGAGTAAATGCCAAACGATCTGATGAAACACGAAATGTATTAAAATGGATAAAGCTAATCTCAAGTTATTTTGAGAATGATACATCTCTGCAAAGAAGCTTCGATTCAAATCTTTCGTCATCCTATGATTTTGCTTCAACACACCAACAAGGCTAGGTTGACGATTTCATCCTAATTCTGATTTAACCTATTTTGCTGCCCGTGACTTTGAATTACATTGCTGAATTCATTTCCACCCTATTGTGTTTTGAATAAATCTCTCCATCTGCGCAATCGTTTTCTGCTTTAGGACAATCAGTAAGAATTCACCCACGTAAATATGATCATCTTCCTTTGCCACCCTTGCAGACATAAACATAGCAACTTAGGCAATTTTAATTGTTTTCCTCCTTTTGTGAGTTTGTTACCATATTGCTTTGACTCTGATACAATCCTTTAAGAATTCCTTGTTCCGTCTCCTAGTTTAGAATGACATTGGCTGTATTTGTTGCCAGCCTAATAAGTTCTTCTATTTGAATGATCCTTATAATGCTTATCAGATTTCACATGAAGGTGCCATTGTGGTGCCGTGTCGTAATGCACTGGCTTTGCTGCCAGAACAATCAGATGGACAGGGTTCAAGCCCCATCAGCCGATCTTGAACACCTCTTGAAAGACGAGTCCTGGCGCTAAGCTACTTATACGATCCCAGCAATTGGCGCTAAAGACTGAAACTTCACCTTCACTGTCACCTAATAACTAGTAGGAGGTCACCCACATAAATGCAAAACTTCTTCCCTGTTGCTGCTCTTCCAGACGTGATTGCTTATCCTATTCTCTTTGCTTTTCTTCTTTTCAAGATATGTTTGTTCATTGAGAAAGTTTTGCTTCCTAAATGACCAATGTCCAAAAATCCTTCAGCAATAGTTCACAATAAGATCTAAGGTTTAAAAATATGAAACAAGAAGGGTGAATGACCTACAGGAACCAAGACCTAGGCTAGAGATAACTAGAAAAAGCTCTTCGTGTCAAGGTGCCACGCACGGGGGGGGGGTTCTCGGCTAAATTTCGGTTAGAAGGGGGCCGCCCACAGTTTCAAAATGTAACCGTTGGCTCGACCAATTTTTGTGAAAATGATACCCTGGCTAGACTAATTTTTCATTCAGAAGTGCTCTGAATTGGCATTTTCGTGGCAAAGCTTGCCAAATTTTCGCCTTTTTTCGACCAAAATTCCAAAAAAGTTGGGTTTTTTACCAAAATTACTGAATTTTAACATCTCTTTGACCAAAATTCCCAAAAAGCATACCCTTGCCTAGACTTAACTCGACTAAAATTGCCAAAAAGTACACCCTTGGCTAGACTAAGAGTCCGAAAAAGTATACCCTCGCGGGCGGCACATCCCCAGGTACCTTTACTATGGAAGAACCCCCCCCCCCCCGTTGTGCCACGGCGTGGAATGATGTCTCAAACGATGTAAGAATTGTGGAATCTGCTGCACCTCCCTGTAGCATACAAGTCAAATCTTTCAATAGGGCACAGGGAAACCCATAAACCTTCCAATTTCACGCTTATCAGCCAATGGTGTTGCCGTATTCTCGTCACATGACCGAAAATAAGCTCTTTGAGACGAATTTTCGAGTACCCTTACGAAAATCAAAATGGACATTCGAGTAATAAAGATACAGAGCTGCTTTTGCCACGAGTCGATTCTACAGGCCCTACTCCATATTTTACATTTTGCATTTCAAGAAAATCTCATCAGGGATCAGCACTACACCGAATTTCATGCAACCGAAAATAGGCCTATATTCAAATATCATTTGGGAACGCAACAAATAAGATATAGCTTCCAAAATTTCACACCTTACGTGAATTATAGCAAGGAATAAGCTGAAGATGTTTCTTTGCTTCAGTTTCCCAAATCCTTGACGAGTCTCAGCTATTTGCGACGAAGAAAGCTATTGGGCCTACCTTCATCCACTGCATAATGCCATTATTCTGTTTCAAATCGGCTTCTTTGCTGTAGCAAGGTAGCAGAGCTATTCACCAACAATATAACACCAATTTCCACTATTCTCCGCTGAAAAATTGCCATCAACTTTGGTAAAACGCGATGAACTTTCAACAGCTCTTCACCACACTATCTATTCCAAGTTTTGAAACAGTGTGCTCACGTGGAAAAATTTCTGTTATTATCAAAGCGCTCTTGATGTCATTGTCACGAGGTAGGTCTCGTATCATCTCCTCCCCACAAAGACTTGGCCTTTGTTTTAGTATGAAAAAGTGGAAGGGATTGAGGCCGGCCTTTCAAAATTATCTTTATTTTCTAAAAAAAAGGAAAATGGTGAATGCGTATTTCAAATGAATTTGAATTATTCAAATGATAGGGGGCCTATGTATCTTCGCAAGCTCCAATACCCTTTAACTTCCATGAAAAACATATTCATATTCATTCAAATTATTTTGAAATATGCATTCACCATTTCCCTTTTTTTTAGAAAATAAAGATAATTTTGAAAGCCCAACCTCAATCCCTTCCACTTTTTCATACTAAAACAAAGGCCAAGTCTTTGTGGAGAGGAGATGATACGAGACCTACCTCGTGACAATGACATCAAGAGCGCTTTGACAATAACAGAAATTTTTCCACGTGAGCACACTGTTTCAAAACTTGGAATAGATAGTGTGGCGAAGAGCTGTTGAAAGTTCATCGCGTTTTACCAAAGTTGATGGCAATTTTTCAGCGGAGAATAGTGGAAATTGGTGTTATGTTGTTGGTGAATAGCTCTGCTACCTTGCTACAGCAAAGAAGCCGATTTGAAACAGAATAATGGCATTATGCAGTGGATGAAGGTAGGCCCAATGGCTTTCTTCGTCGCAAATAGCTGAGACTCGTCAAGGATTTGGGAAACTGAAGCAAAGAAACATCTTCAGCTTATTCCTTGCTATAATTCACGTAAGGTGTGAAATTTTGGAAGCTATATCTTATTTGTTGCGTTCCCAAATGATATTTGAATATAGGCCTATTTTCGGTTGCATGAAATTCGGTGTAGTGCTGATCCCTGATGAGATTTTCTTGAAATGCAAAATGTAAAATATGGAGTAGGGCCTGTAGAATCGACTCGTGGCAAAAGCAGCTCTGTATCTTTATTACTCGAATGTCCATTCTGATTTTCGTAAGGGTACTCGAAAATTCGTCTCAAAGAGCTTATTTTCGGTCATGTGACGAGAATACGGCAACACCATTGGCTGATAAGCGTGAAATTGGAAGGTTTATGGGTTTCCCTGTGCCCTATTGAAAGATTTGACTTGTATGCTCCTCCCTGTGGAACTTAAAAAGAAATGATTTTTGGGCAAATGAGTCATCGAAGACCATCCTGAAGCATGATCCCCTGAAAGAGCAGTAAGATCTTAGAAATGTTTTGTTTGGATAGATTGTAAATACTCCAAATTTCTTTACTTTCTGTTGCTGTACAGTTTTACTGATGAAGTATCATGTGTAAAAACGATGAAATGAAGTGAAAATGAAATGCATCCAATTCAATAAACATAGGATAGATTCCTTATCTCAATCTGCAAAAAGCTATCTTACAATTTGAATTTAGGAACTGTATCAGCTACAGGCCCGTCGGAAGCGGGGGGAACTGGGGGGCTTCAGCTCCCCCAAATAATTTGCTGAAGTTTGTTGATTTTGTAAGTGAAAAAGGCTGTAAAAGCCAAGGTCGTAAGAATGAAGATTCAAACTCGTATATATTCGAGGAAGCTACCCGAATCTATTCAAAATGCAATCTCTTGCTGTCATACAAGTCAAAAACTTCAAAATTTTCATGGATAGACCCTCATTGGTCGTGATCCTTTACCTCCGTCAATGGCACATTTTCCAAAAATGGGGCGTTTTCCAACGATCTAAGGGGCGCGGTCATGAAAAATTTTATCTCTTCGCTCGCACCTCGTTTCGGCTCCCCCAATATCAATTTCGTTCCGACGGGCCTGAGATATATTGCAAAATAATGGTGATTTGGAAAGTTGTTTTGGCTTTTCGAAGTTAAATGTTCAAATTATGGCTATTAAGAACTTAAAATTGATAATGAATAGCTAAGCTGTTGCAGTAAGCGGGAGTTGCTCAGTGGTAGCTGGTTTGACTAGCAATTCGAGGGTTAGTGGTTCGTCATCACCATGCCAAACCTGAAACGCATAGTGAGGAGATATGTCAAGTCTTTGTAATTCCAGGCTATAGGAATAACATCATGTTGCTTTGATAAGTTTTGCTTTTCAGCGTCCTAAAACTACTTTGAAGAAGGAGGCCTTGCGGTTTCGCGGGTTGCGGGCTTGACCAATTTTAGCCCTCGGGTTTCGGGATTTACGTACAAAATCGTACGGGTTTTCGGGTTTTGAGATGTGTCACGGCTTGCATGTTTGGCCACTTTTGGTGCTCGGGTTTCGGGTATTTCATTCAAAATGTCTATTTTTGTCGGGTTTTCGAAGTCGTACATCCCACGTAGTTTACGGAGATAGAAAACCAGCTTTCGAATGCTTAAAAGGAGGCGCAGGGGGCCGGTGAGAACTAAAATGCTGGAAATAATCAAAGGTTACTGACGAAGACTGGAGACTTCGTTCAGAATTGCAGTCTCGGGTTTTGGCTTTATTGCTTGCGAGTGTTTGGCGCCTTGCTAATTTTGGTCCAAGTTTGCCGTTTCTAGTACCCTACAAAGCCCCTAGACTAGCTCCACAAGCCCCTCTATTTCGCTGTTGTTGTTGTTGTTGCTGATGGCCAGCTCAATGAGGGACTAGTTGCCAAAGAGCATCTCAAATCGGAATTTTGGAGCGGAAAAATCTGCTCCTAACCTGATTGGAGCATTTTGGCGAAAACAATAGCTAATTCCTTTGTAGCCAATCGATTTTTGCCCTCTTTACTTTTTATTCCACGAAAGCCTCCTTTTCAAAGTGAGGCCAATGCATGGTCCGAGATTTTCAAGAAAAGCAATAATGGCGTCGGATCTCCTTGTCACAGTTTGCAGCTCGATCGACCAGAAGCCAACGAAGTTGTGGTGATTGTGGAATCCATTTTTTATAACATGAGCAATGGGAAGAAATACTTGTTTGTGCTCTGAAAGGACATGGCAAAGTGTGATGTTTTTGCAAGTTTTTAGAGGCATTTTCGAGCACATCCAACTCTCTGCCGGTGGTGGTTGGTTGCTACTGTATCAGTCCATCAGTTTAGGCCCAGTCCAGGTTAGTCATTTTTCGTTTACATTTAGTTCATGTATTTGAATTCATAACAACGATTAAACTGCAAACAGGTTACTTGGCATGTGAATACTGAATTTCTTGCCTTTCTGTTGCGCTTTTGTTTACAGCTGTTTACTCTTGAATTCAGTGGTTTTGGTTTTGATTAATGAATGGATTTGCCTAAGTAGAAATTTGGTAGTCTTAAAAAAGGATTTGCCTAAAAATTTTCTTTACTGTATTTTGCTAGCATAACCAAGCATGGTCCACATTCATAAGTGACTGAATCCAATAGTTTATTACACATTATTGCCTTGGTGTGCCAAGTTATATTTTGTCTGGTGTTGGCTTGCACAAAGAAAAACCAAAGTGGGTGAAATTTTTGCTTGTGATTTTAATAGTACCCATCACTTTGCATTGATGTCAATGTTTTTAATCCACAGGGATTGTCTAATGCAAGATAGCTGCTTCATTATTATCAGATCTCATGTCAGTATGCATTTAGATGGCACTCATCTTGGGGAGAGATTGTCTTTCTGATGAAACAAAGCACTGGAACAAAATATAAAGAACACTTCCCTTGAAAATTTCTTGCTTTTCAGATGCTACTTAACTGATTGCTAAAAATGACAATGTATAATACCAATATCATTTCTAATGTCAAATCTTTGGTTCCTTGATCTTTGGTCACTCTGAACTTCTCTGAAATTTCAATTTTGTGTTCACTATACATGCTCCAATTTTGACAGAGTCACAAACTGTTTTCAATAGTTTTCAAGAATATTCTTGTCTGATGATTGCCGATCACAGCAACACAACCGTAAAAACATTAATTCCGTGGTCCGAATTTTAAGCATGCAACGATTATGAAAACGAGGCTATCAAATCAATCCGATTTCAAACACTGTTTGGCAACAAGTCTCTGTATTAGCGACAGATCAGCTCTCAGGAGCATACAGAGATTGTAGAACCAGTCTACAAAGCCCCCTCCTTCAAATGCTGGGTAGAAATATAGAAAAAACTGTCGAATGCAAATGATTTCATATGGTACCAGTAGCTTCCTGCACGCAGAAGTATGTTACAACTGATTCAACTGAAAATTAATCAAAAGAATTTGGAATCATCTTAATTTAATTCGTTTTGTTTTAAGTCATTCTAATAAACTGCAACAGCATACCTTCTACTTGGGACCATTACGAAGAGCTTCCATCCCAATGTCGAAATGTAAAGGCATATGGATTTTACTTTGAACTTTTATTTGAATTGGAAAGCTTGGGCTTGCAAAGGAAATTTTGAAGTGGTCTGGGTGTTTTAGTTTGGTACTGTGTTGCAAGTGGGATCTCGGGGGATCTTTATCGCAATCTTATGTAAATTTTAGTCTGTAACTTTAATCCTATAAATACTTGGCTGCCCTGGAAATGTAAACACTGACGAAGATTTTACGTCCGGAACATTTCTTTTTCGAAGAAACGAAGAGATCGAAAGCTTAATTTTATTTCTCATTTTCTGTTATCTTTGATGGTGGTCCTTTTATGTTATGCTGCAATGGCATGTTTATGGTACTTGAGTATATAGCTACCCCTTTTTCGTAGCGCAGGCAGACGAGCCATCTCAAATTGCTATTATTTAGAGCCATTTTAAAGCCCATAAACCATCGTTAATCTCTATAGAGGTGGCCTGGATAGAAATGGCGACAGCATAGCAGCTTGAATGTGCCTGAATTACTTATAAAAATAAAGCGTCAATAAACCAAGATTCAAAACTCAGTTTGCAAGGACTTCGAGCTTGGTACAAAAGAATAAGACTAGAGTTATTGCTATATCCTTTAAGAATTCCATGACTTAAAACCATTAACGATCTCACACGGCGAGCATGAATATGGATCCACATAGAAGCAAGTGTTTGATTTCCTGTCATTCGAATTCACCCATGACACCAGCCCCTTGCGAAGCAATCCTTTTTATTATGTGATTGCTGGCTAAAACGATTAGGGGTCTCACGCTTAGATCGAAGCCTATTTGAAAGCGAACGTTTATCTATCCTTGACTAGGACCCGCCTTCTCGATTCACTCACTGCTGTAAATGGATTATCTCTGTCAATTGTACCCTGCAGCTTGCTATGACCAGCCTTGCAGGGCAGTTGTTTGAGTTGGGAGAATTTTGATTCTTCATAAGTAAGCCAGATCAACATGAAAACCACTCTCCATATCTGTTGTTTGTCAATGATATATCTGCTTCTTTCTCTCACAGTGGGGGTCAGCATATCAGTTTTCAGTTTTGATATCCCAACCTGGGCCATTAGAAAAGAACTGTTGGGCTTCTGTCGACTGCCTACATCATGCCGTGTTCATCTATGAAATCTGTAGACATTATTGTTTGAAATTTTAAGTACGAGTTTCCAATGTTAATCTATCAAAATAACGCAATAAAAGGGCAATGAAAAGCACAGTTTTCCCTTGTTGTTGACATCCTCGATAAAATAGATAGCGTAAACTAAGCAGCAGTAGGTAGAAATTAAGATGTAAACATTCCCTTAATCACAACGGCTTAAGCTATTTAAGTGCTCAGGCTAATGAGCATAGCGCTTATGCAGCTGATTATACTATAACGAATCGTTTCAATAATAATTGATACCCAAGTAGAAATGATGTAGCGAATAAATTCAAAAAGATGCACAATGCCATGGTTACATTTCATTCAGTCAAATCACTCAACAACTCAGTCTTTGTTTAAAATGATCTATGCATATTTCAACAGAACATTAACACCGCACTTCATGAAACCATTTTTTGTGTTGAAGTTGCTGTTCTTGTCCCTGGTATTCTTTCTCTCAAAATTTCTCTTAAGGACTCGTCGCTGCGAGGGCATTTCGCTAGGGTAAGCTAGGGAGGCGAAATGTTGTTGAAGTTGGGTTGAAGTGAGGGCCTGACCAAAGCACAATGTAGGACCGGAATACAAACATTGCTTGGCTGGGTTGAGTATTGAATCATTATTGTTTCTTCGTTGGTTTAGAAAGCACAACAATAGTGTCCAAACTGCCCATGATATGCTCTGATCGGAGGTTTTGGGATGGGAGTGTTTTTAATAACTTTTTAGGTAGTTTCTCTGATAGTTTTAGACATATTTTCCTTAGCCCATGATTCTATCTGTAATTGATTTTTCTATCATCATTATTGTAATATGTTATTTGAGAATGAAATGAAAAACGATAAAAAAAATCATCCATACATATTTCTTTCCCGTTAACCTTCGTTTTAGAAGCGGAGCAGTGCACGAAGCGCCTGCGAAGCTGTATCGCACAGGGTGTCTCCAAAGTTGTTCGACGTTTGATTAAATATTGAAAAATAACGATAACATAAACAGACCCCTGGGAAGGTAGTCCTAAGATTATGAAATAAGTTTAGAGACCAGAATCTTGCAATTGGTTGAAAATTCACTGAGTTGTGAGCTTTCAAAGATAAAAAATATGCGATAGCTGAAACCAGAGACCCCCAGATTACTTGCAATGCAAAAAATCTCGGAAACCGAGGTAAAAGATGCTTGTCTAATGTCAAATCTCTCGTTGACATCAGAGCAAACCAAATAGGACTTCCAAAATATTCGAAAATAATTTAATCCTTGTGATCATCGTCAAAACTTGCTTAACATTGCATATGTCCAAGAACATCAACGAGAGACTGAATCTGTTTCCTCGAAGTATCCAGATGCTAAAAACTTAGGTTGTCGAAGACCTGTTCAAATCCCATTTGGTTCGCCCTGAAACAATTGAGAAATAACGGAGACGATGATCTATGAGGTTTTTACCGAAAAAATGCCATTTCGAGGCCTCTGGTTTCAGTTTTTGCACAAACTTGAACTTCAAAAGCTTCTAACTCCAAGAATTTTTAGTGGATCTGCAAGATTCTTGGGTAGAAAATCAATTTGAAATCTCAGGAAAATGGCCACTTGACCATGTGTCCATTCAGCGTATCTTTATTTTTTAGCATTTAATCAAATGTCGAATAATTTTTTTTTGCGAAACCCTGAACATTCATCAAACTGGAGATATGAATCATCTTTGTAGCGAGCGTCTTGCAAAATGATCGGGTGGATGGCGATTTCAAAGGAAATCAAAATAACAATACCCAAATTACATCATGAGTCTATTCACTGCTGTTGTTGTTAACACTTTCAGCATCAATTTGCTTGCAATGTGGCATTCGGAAGCCTGCGTTATGTGTAACCTTCGAGTTTGGAAAAGTAAGGACGCTGGTTTAAGCATAGATGGTTTAAGGCTTCATGGGGTTTGCTGGTCACAAATCAAAGTTCAGATGCTAGAATTGAAATTCAAATGCAACTTACATATGTATTGCGAAGTTACAAAGCCAAGTGATGTGGCAGCATTCGGTTAGAACAAGTAGATACTTCAATCTATGAAGTACTTTCAGTCCTTGTTTCTGGCGTGTTATTCAAAGGGTGTTAGGACACGGGTTGTTTGATTATTTACACACCTTGTTGTTACTCTCGAGTCTTGTTTTGCTGTCTGTTTTCTGTTCTTTCTTCTTTGATGTGTACAGCTGAGCGTGGTTAGGCCCCAACGCTCTCCAGTTGCTCGAATAGAAGTCCCTCGTATTTCCGTGTCTTAGTGCGCCTTCACACAAGAAAGGTTTCCACTGATATCTTTAATCATCAAAAGCTATTCATCTAGGGTCAATGGTAGGTCTGATATAAATCTATCAATCATAGTGCATTAATTTCCTTCTTTCAGACCTTTTCTTCATCCTTTGGCTTCAATTCTTCAACCACAGAATAACTCACATTTATTTTGCATTACAACTTCTTCACTATTTTTCACATGATTTCAATCATCGCTCGTAAATGATCTTTTTAACGTTATAATTGCATTTCACAGCGTCATTTCTTTAAAGGTTAAGTCCGGGATTGGCACAATTGATGATAACACACAAGATAATACTGTTATGAATGTTGTATCATACCTTTTCCCAGTATTTTTGGCCTTCCCCATATGAAATTACGCATTCCATTAAGCTATCTGCGTGAAATGACGTCATATCGCAGAAACAAAACGAGGCTGTCCCATTGTTCACGCGCCTCTTAATCGTTGCTAGCCTCATAATCGTATGCATTTGCAAAAAAATGGCAAGTGGCCTAAATCTGCAAAACATTTTGGAACCGAGAGCAGCTCCAAAGCTCAAATGTGAAACGAAACAAAGATAAGACTTCGCGTCAGTAGAGGATTACTTTCCTTTGTGGAATTAAAAACTCCGACCGCGGACTTGTAGCCTATGCGCAGCCAGGCTGCAGAGAGGCTAAGGACTTGCCCTGTAAAGGCGTTGAGTTAAGAAAAATAGACCAGCTCTGGTGTGACTAATGTGACCAAGCGTACGAGCCAGGTGGCCCGGGTATGGCAGCCTCCCAAACGTTGAAAAATTGTTCAAAAATAAGCCTTTATCGAGCAAAATCCATCCTTATTTGCTCATTCGGGGGAAAAAGATGGAAAGTAATGGAGTTTTTGTCGTACAGTCTCCCAAGTTTTATCTTTCGGTACGTTTATGCATGCGAACCATGTGAAAGAGATCGAGTACTACTCCAAAAAAACAAATAACAAACAAGACCTGTTGTAGCTGATATATTGATAAAGTTCTGGGAATCACATCGTTGCACGAACCGAACAACTAAACAACTAAAAACATGCAGCAAAATAAAAAAAACTTTATACTTACGAACAACAGCACAGCGCGCGGGCAATAACAAACACAAACATGAACTAACTGTCAATCAATAAACATGAGTCACAAGTACAAAGTCTATTTCTAACACTCCCACTTGACGAATGCTCTGTTGAACAATAAATCAATCAATGGTCTCTTGTAATTCCCATCAATGAGGGCAACTCGTCGAATTTTGGTCTGGGTAGTCCTTTCGTTAGAATATCTGCCACCATCCTGTCTGTTGGACAATAAACAAGCTCAATGTTTTCCTTCTCTACAGCCTCTCGAATGTAATGGTACTTTATATCGATATGCTTGGTACGAGAGTGAGTCTTTGGGTTCCTTGTTAGTGTAATTGTTCCTTGGTTGTCTTCGTACAATTTGATAGCTTTCGATTGCTTAAGACCGAGACTTTTAAGTAATAAACTTCTTAACCAAATAGCTTCTTGAGCTGCCAAACATAAGGCAATATATTCAGCTTCTGTCGAAGATAACGCAATTACAGTTTGCCTTTTTGATTTCCATGGAACTGTAGCACCAGATAGACTGAACATGTATCCGGAAGTGGATTTCCTCGTAGTAGCATCTCCTGTCCAATCAGCATCTGCATATCCGTGGAGATTCATGTCGTAATCATTTGAAGACTCAAACTTTAGGCCTTGATCTAGTGTTCCCTTGATGTAACGAAGAACTCTTTTTACTTCACTCCAGTGTTCAAGGTCTGGATTAGCCATAAACTGACTTAATACTCCCACTGAAGCTGACAAATCAGGTCTAGTTGCAATTGAAGCGTATGTAAGTAATCCAATAGCTGCTTGATACTGTCTTGTATCCACTGTATTCTCTCCATCAGCTAACCTTTCAAATCTCTTCTTTGCCTCCATGGGGGTTGATACGGCTTTGCATTCATACATTCCGAATCTTTTCAGCATATTTTCGCGGTACGCCATTTGGTTAATGGTAAGCACTCTTGCAGCTCTATCTCGTTTGATAGACATACCAAGGCAGCAGTTAACTTCACCTTGATCTTCCATCTCGAATGGTTGTTTCAACTTGGCCTTTTCCGCTTTTAGCACATCATCAACATATAAAGCAATTATCATCAGACTTGCTTTCTTGCAATTTCTAGACTCTGACTTTGAATAGATACAAGGATCAGCACTACTTTGAACATATCCAGAATCTTTCAAGAAACGATCTATTGCAATATTCCAGCATCTTGCGTACTGGTTCAAGCCGAGGAGACTCTTCTGCAGCTTGCAAACCATGTTAGGTCGACTTTTATCAACGTAATCTTATGGTTGCTCAATGTAAATCTCATTCTCGAGGTCAACATTCAAAAATGCAGTTCTAACGTCCATTTGGTGAACTTCTAAATCAAGCTGATTTGCGATTGCTAATACAGATCGAATAGGACTATATTTAGCGATAGGAGCAAATACTTCTTCATCGTCCTGTCCTGCTTCTTGTGAATACCCTTGAGCAACTAACGGGGCTTTGTAGCGACTGGCATCACCGTCTGCATTCCGTTTAACCTTGAATACCCATTTGCATCCAACAACATTCTTTCCTTTTGGTAAATCAACCAATTGCCACGTTTTGTTTTGCAACAGTGACTTATATTCACTATCAGTGGCATCTTTCCAATGCTTTGCATTCTTTCCGTTGAGTGTTTCACTGATACTTCTTGGCTCTTCAGCATCAGAAACAGCAATAGAAGTATAACTAAAATCTTGATAGTTTCACCATTCTCCAGCAATAGTTCCCAATCTATCAGGAACTGCTCGTTGTCGCTGTGATCTTCGCGGCTTTATCTGGGTATCACAGTCTCCTCCACAGCATCTTCAATGGGGTTTTTATCAAAATAGACAACATCAGGAGGCTTTGATTGCATTCCATCAATCAATTCTTGATCCTGAAGCTTGATTTCACAATCAGGATGTTTGCTTCCAAAACTGTTCTCGAGGAAAATTACGTCTCGACTTCTGAACATTCTCTTTATGTCAGGACTGTAGGACTTGTACCCCTTGCTGTTGTTTGGGTAGCCAACAAAGATAGACTGAACAGACTTATCTTGCTTCTTTCTCTTCTGATCTGGTACATGAACATATGCATTGCAACCAAATACTTTTAAGTTGTTCACATCTGCTTTAGAGCCATGCCATCTTTTATATGGTGTCATCTCTTTCAGGTAAGACGTCGGACTTCTGTTTCGCAAGTGAACTGCAGTTGATACAGCTTCTGCCCAAAAAATTAAAGGAAGCTCAGCATGATGTAACATAGATATGGTAGTTTCCATTATCTTAAGATTCATACGCTCTGAAACTCCATTCTGCTGAGGTATGTAAGGAATAGTGTCATCTTTCTTTATTACTTTGCTCTTGCACTACTTTGCGAATTCACGTGATTCATATTCACTTTCATTGTCTGATCTCAAGCTCTTGACACGCTTCTCAAATAGGCTTTTTACCAAATCAAAAAATTCTTTGAATTTTTCAAGAACTTCACTCTTATGCTTCATGAAATACACTGTTGTAAATCTTGAACGAATGTAACGAAGTATCTGGAACCTCCCACTGAATTAACTCTCCTGGGACTACAAACATCACTGTGAATAAGTTCCAGTGGCTGAGAACTTCTACTCTGGCTTTTCTTGGGAAAGGGTTGGCGGTGTTGTTTTCCCATCGCACAGCCTTGACAATTCTGATCCACTTGATCCTTTGAATTCAGAGTGAAGCCATCCACAATTTTGACTTTTCATGCAATAATTTGAGATTATCATACCCCAAATGGCCATAACGACCATGCCATAATGACAAAGACTTTTCATTGCTCTCTGTTTCTCCAAAGTAGGATGATTGGATGGGCTCCGAATTAAGCTTGTACAGTTTTCCATGCTTGTGCCCAATACTGTAGGGCTTTTCATCAATAAGAACCTTACAAAATTGGCCTTTGAATCTCACTTCAACACCCTCCTGCGTCATCGAAGGCAAAGACAGCAACTTTTTCTGTATCTTAGGAACATAAAGCACGTCTTTCAGAGTAATCTTCACCTTCTCTGTGCCATCAAAACTGACAAGTGTAAATTACACTTTCCATATGCCAGCCATACACTGTCATCAGCAAGCTTGACATGTAAAGGATTTCTGAATGTGACATAATCTGTCATTCCTTTCTTGCTAGACGTCATGTGCTGTGAAGCACCAAAGTCAATCCACCAATCATTTTCCGTTGATGAAAGACCTCCTGCCGATAATGCAATTTTAGGATTGTCGTCTTCAGATTCCTGTGTGCTTTCAACTCTGTTTGCAGATTCCTGATTTAACTGGTTTTGCGTCTTTTTGCATCTGCTTTCTTCTTGTAACAATCTTTTGCGAAATGCCCCTTCTTTTTGCAATAAAAACATTTGAATTTCTTCGTGTTAGACGGTTTTGTTTGCTCTTGAGATCGCTTACTAAATAGTGCATCTTGACAAGCATATCATCTTTCATTGCTCCTGCACTTCCGCTCTGCATCTTGTCATGCTCATGAATTAATCTATCAAGCACAAACAAGGGCAAATAATCTTTCGATAGAGCCGAACCGGATGTTTACATTTGCACGTTAGCCAATCAGATGCGACCATGACGTCACGCAAACAAAAGAATCGACGGAAGGAAGTACCCTTCACAAAAAGCGAGTCGTGCATGCGACTATTAGGTAAATTCAGAAAAAATTTATATTTTTCAACTCTCTACTAATATGGTTAAATTTTCCTCGCGGCTTTTTCGAAAAGAACGCGTAAATCCAGAGAAAACGGCTTTTGCGTAAGGCCTATCATTTTGGGTCTTGGTCCCTAACAAATAAGCCCTTAAAAACGACGTAAATTCATATCAATACCTTCCTATTTTCTCAATATCATTGAAAATACATTAACAAGGTAATAGTTGGGTCTTAAAAGGTACTGAACTTTCAATACCGAGGCAGTGGCGACGGAGGAGGTAGCATATGTTACCAACCGCAGCTCGTCCCTCATCGTTGCGTTCCTAGGGAATCAATTGAAAGCAACACCACAGCTGAACTTTCTTTGCTAAACTTTAATGATTCACTTTGTCGATTTCATTTGATTTAAAATGAATTTTGATTTATAAACATGATCGTCAATTTCCATTTTCTTTCATCAATTATTGAGCTTGACCTTAACCCTCTTCTGTCATTGGTCAAAATCTGGAGTGGCGGGAAAACTCTTGACCTGACGTGAGCTGAGGCCGTTGAGTAAATTAGGATTGCTCTGCAGTTGTTCATTCCTAAAACGTGAACAAAAGCATTCAAGATTCAGAAGAAATGCTGAAAATAGCCACTGAAGGGACTCACCGAAGCAAAGATAGTGTGAAACGCGATAGATTTTCGTTTCGCACTTAAAAACCTTGTATCTGAAGTATCTTTAAAACTTTGATCTTTCCTTCTTGCTGTTACCAATCCTCAAAAATATCCTATCAGCTGCCAGTTTTCAAAATTATGCGGTCGGAAGCTAAACGTTATGTGAAAGCTCCATACCGTCCACTACCTATTGTAAACCCGCTATCGATCTCTGAAACGCTGTATTTTAAACATAAGAATATATGTTGCCAAAGGTATGAGAATAGCTTCGCTTATTTCCTTTACTGAGAGTTGATGTTTCAGCATTTAAGAGCAAACACAAGATATCACGTTTCAGTTTATAACACCAAAGTGAAAAGTACAGAGGCAAGATTGTCAACTTCGAGAGTACAGTCCTCTAACAGATCTACCTAGGGGTGCAATAAAGCCGAGGAAACCTACACATTGCCCCGTTAAAAACTGTAGCTTTTCGCTAAACGTCGTCTCCTGTTAATTAAAAGTGTCTGCAATTTCTGAATTTGGCTTCCTGCGATATTTTAGACTCTACGCTTATCGTTTATCTTGGAAACTGCTTGTAAGAAACTTTGGGCTCACTAAAAAACAAATGAATGTAGCTTACTTAGCCTAGTCTATACAAAAAGCAGAAGATAGAGGGAAATATGACTGTCAACATATAACTGGTTATTTCCTTGCAACGTCACTGACAGAATGGCGTTTGTTGGTCCAGTATGATTCCTCAAGCAATTTGCTAGCCAAATATCTGACTTGGGTAAGCCTTTCTGCCGAGTATGCAAAGCAATGCAGATCAAGCAAATCTCCCCTCTGGAAGCAACAGAATACTTCACCGAGTCCATAAGGGTCTGATACACTTGTGGCACTATTTAGTATATGCAATTTTGTTTGTGCATGAAAAATCAATGATAATCTTTGGTTTTGCGTTCCACTGCCTCGGTAATGAAAGTTCAGTACCTTTTAAGACCCAACTATTGCCTTGTTAATGTATTTTCAATGATATTGAAAAAATAGGAAGGTATTGATATGAATTTACGCCATTTTTAAGGGCTTATTTGTTAGGGACCAAGACCCAAAATGATAGGCCGTTTTCTCTGGATTTACGCTTTCTTTTCGAAAAAGCCGCGAGGAAAATTTAACCATATTAGTAAAGAGTTGAAAAATATAAATTTTTTCTGAATTTACCTAATAGTCGCGTGCACGACTCGCTTTTTGTGAGGGGGACTTTCTTCCGTCGATTCTTTTGTATGCGTGACGTCATGGTCGCATCTGATTGGCTAACGTGCAAATGTAAACATCCGGTTCGGCTCTATTGAAAGATTATTTGCCCTTGTTTCACTCACATAGTCCCAAGTAGGTTTATCTTCCGCAATAGTTTCGAGAGCCGTGATCAAATAGTTATATTCTTGAGGCAAACTACTAATTAGAATAATAACCAAGTCCTCCTCAGCTACGACATCTCCCACTGCTTCTAAGTTGTCCGATAAAGTCTTGCTGTAATTCACATGTGCGAGGATACTCGTGCCCATGTCCATACGAGCAGATTCCACTCTCGACGATAAAATACCTTACGAGAGAGTGACTTTTGTTCGAAATGCTGTTCTAGGTTGTCCCAAGCTTCTTTCACATTTTTGGCAAATCGTACATAAATTTGTAAACTCGTGGCCACTGATAAGCATACCGAGGCGAGAGCCAAAGTCTCCCCTTTCCTGAATCTTCTCTGCTCAGCATCTGTAGCCCCCTCTGCCAGTTGATCCGTGCCAGTAACGATCTCCCATAGATCTTTTCCTATTAGACACATTTTCATCTGAAATTTCCAGCTGTGGTAGTTGTCTCCAGTCAACTTTTCCGCTTTAAAACTTATGTCTTCAGCCGTCATCGTGATAAACAGACCCAGGCAGCCAAACTGAGACCTATAAATTCAGTGAAAACTGCCCGCGACCGGCGTGATCTGGACCCATGACCTGATAAATTGATAAAGTTTTGGGAATCACATCGTTACACGAACCAAACAACTAAACAACTAAAAACATGCAGCAAAATAAACAAAACTTTATACTTACAAACAACAGCACAGCGGGCAACAACAAACACAAGCAGAAACTAACTGTCAATCAATAAACATGAATCACAAGTACGAAGTCTATTTCTAACAGTAGAGTGTGATTTTCATATGCCCAGTTTCATTTCATATGAACCTTAGCCAATCTTGTGCGCCAAAAAAAGCCCTGAGTCAGCAAATTCTTTACGTTCTGGTATACAATGCACAGACAGTTTAAAGGCACACTGTCGTGGTTTTGATTGGTTAGTTGTGATGTTGAAATTAAAAACAAAGCTCTGGTCTTTGAGTAATTACCAAGCCTTTATGCTCTTAGATAATCCTTTGTTTCAAGAATAAAAGGGAATCAGATCATTATCATCCTCGTGAATTTCACTGTACAGCGAACTTACTGAACCTTGCCAAAGTCTTTTCTTCTTGTCTTGTTTATCCAATCAGCACCACGACAGTGTGCCTTTAACATCGATCAATGCATTTCATATCTTTCCAGCCATTACTTTCCTTTCCATTCTAGTTTAATTTTATTCTCTTTGCCATTGACATTTAGTTGTGCTTTGCATTCCAACACAATATCTGATATGCTTTTAGCACTACTTTGGTAAAAAAGCAAAGTATCTAAGTATACATAGAGCCGTTTTGACGAATGTTTACTTAAAGCCTTGGCAATTTGTTCTATTTTCAGTGCACCGGGGACGTCCCCGTCAAAAGCGGACGAAGAACATCATGGAGTTGACAAAGTTGAACTTTGAGCAATGCATAAGGGGAGATAAAGATTGTGACTACTGGAGTAACAACGAACCTCCTTAATCAAAGCAGTCACAAAATGATGATAATGACGACGAATCTTTGATCAAATGTATCGATATTTACCTTAGAATGAGGTATCCAGTAACAGGCTGACTCTTTCTTCTTTCTTAGAACGTTTGATGCCTTCAATCACCGAAGCCTACCTATGAGTGGTAAGCCAGACTTTTCGGGTCAAATTGCATCATCCTTTATCAAATAATGACAGAACCACGTCACCAGTTGAGTTACATCAGGTCAACTTTCGTTCAACAACAACTCAGGAAGGTGTTGTAGCGCAGTGATGTTATCCTCTGACTTTGCAGTCAGACTAGGCGGAGTGGGTTCGATACCCGGCAGGGCCCCACCACTTGAGCGTCATGACAAGGGTTGCAAACTCGATTAGCGCATCGCTACTTCTGCAATCCCAGCGCTTGGCGCTAAAACTACAACTTCACCCCCCCGGGGGGGGGGGTACATGACTTGCGGATGGACGGGGGTCTGCCGCCCGGTTTTCAGAAAGGTACCCTCTTCTAATTACCGAAACTTGCGGACATACCCACTTCTATGATGAAATTTGGCGGAAAACCACCCATTTTTTGCTATTTTTCGCCGATTTCTGGATAACCCACCCTTGTTTAAGGAAAATCTGCCGAAAAAGGGACCCTTGTTTAGAGAATTTGGGGCTCAAAAACCCACCCATATGGGCGGCACATACCCGTACCCTCAACATGCTATGTACCCACCCCCCGGGCTTCACCCTCACCTTCACCTTCATGAAACAGCGTCTGATATATCTATGAGTATCTTTAGAATTACAGTGGACTACCGGAGGAAACTAGAGTCTTTTTACGTCAGATTACGTCATTTATCCTTTACAAAGTACCCATGGAACAACCCCTGATACTTTAATGAGTATCTTTACAGTCACAGTTGAATACCTAGCTTAGGTCAGAATGCATAGTTTGCTTTGCAAAATCTCCGATAACTGGCCTTAGGGTAGATCTAGTGATTGTCCGTTGCTCCCTGCTACTCACTCCTTTAGTGTTGTGTAGTTGTATAGTAATTAGAAAGTATAATAGGATGTAACATTTATTGTAACATTTCATATGAATATATAAAAAACTCATGAAGCCATATGATGATACAATCTCTGATACTTCAATGAGTATCTTTGGAGTCACAGTTGATTATTTTTAGGACAGATTACATTATTATTCTCTTAACAATCTCCTATAATTTTACGACTATCTTTTCTTTTCATGTGCTAATTTGTCAGACATCCGCGTCAGCCAAATGAAACGCACCTGACTAAGAACAAAGCCAATTCATAAAACAACCGTTGATGAGGAATTGACATTGTCACCATTCTTTAACGCTTGTCAATTCATTAGGTCAGCAACGTTGACATAAGAACTGTATCTAATCAAAAATCTACAATGCAAATTTAATAGATTTGAGGTGAAGATAAGTAAGCACAAAATTAGATCAGAGTAATGTGTATCATTGTAGAATACCTTTTATCAAACCAAGGGATATATCTATCGGTCATGCTCCATAATCTTGTCATAAATACGATTTCGTCTTATTTCCTCTAAATGATAAGATCGTTGTACCTTTTATGTAGTGGGAACATATCGAAGAAGGGACATAACTGAACTAAAATTTTTGATATATTAGAAGATTATGATTGATGGGACACATATGAAATTGATTTAGTTATGGTAAGTGGATCTAACTTATACGATGTGGTCCTGATTACGATCTTATAGGAGAGATCATAGATGAATCATTCACAATGAATTTCCCCTTCTTGAAATATATTGTAATAAGTAGAAACAAATACCGTGCGTAGAGACAAAAGTCAGTGGAGTGAATTTACTAAGATTCAAAGACAGTGAAATAACGCAAGACTTGGTATATGACCTATGAATTTTAGGCCCCGTCCACACGTATCCGGATATTTTTGAAAACGCATCTTTTTTTATCCGTTTTCAAAAAGATTCGCGTCCACACGAGGAGCGTTTTCGAAAATATCCCCGTCCACACGAAGACGCTGCTACATTCAAACTTCGCTGTTCGAACTTCGACAAAAGAAAACAGACAATGAAAATGCCTTTTTGTTGTCCCCAAAGATCCGTGCGCATGCTCTGATACGCCGTAAATCGATGCCTTGACGTCAGCGTTTTCGAAAAGCTCCGTTTTCACCCGTCCACACGACAACATGAAAACGGCGTTTTCAAAAAGATCCACTCTGGAGAGGGTTTTCGAAAAGCTTCGTTTTCGGTGACTGAAAACGCCGTCTCCGTGTGGACGGAAACCCAAAACGGATAAAAAAGATGCGTTTTCAAAAATATCCGGATACGTGTGGACGGGGCCTTAAAAGCTGAACGACCAACTCCTTTGCAACCATAATCATAACCTTGATTACTTCATGGATTTTCTTTTGCGTGATGACCTTTTTCTAAAATTCTGGGTCTGGCTCATGAATTTACAAGTAGCAATACCTTGCAGTACAAACACTGATACCTAATGGGAATCGACATGGTTAAAAGCTGGCCCGGGCCAGGTCAAAAAAAAATCTATTGTTCTCGACAACTTTGTCACATCTAGTTTCATTGTGTGGCTAAAGAAGGAATGGATTTGTGGGCGTTTCTCAAGCCTATTTATAGTGGCTACGAGATATAGCTATGTCTATTCCCTTCAACAAAATAACTTGATCGTTTTGGATATTGTACTTCTTACGGGAAATGCTCAAAGCTAATAACGTTTCAAAATACTACAGATCAATGCCACCAGGACAGCCAGAGTAGGCTATTTCGAAAGGGACTTAAGACTTCACGAAACGTGGAGAAAGGATCAACAAACGATCATTCTGTGTATCCTATTGCTCGTTATATCTTCATTTCTGTTTACCAAATTATTTAACCCTGTTTGGACAAGGAGAGGCGTTTTTTACCCCCTTACCAAAAATTGTCGAACATCTCCGCCGCTAGTTCAGGTATGACCCTACAGCCTATTAACTTTTTACCGCGTGATTAATTATGCGAGGCTCATAGCTCGACTTGTTTCATTTTCATTTCATTTCATTTTCATTATTCGGCACTGAAAGCTTGGAACGACATTCCCATTGGCATCAGAGAACTCCCTACACTTAGTAGGTTCAAAAAGCAACTAAAATGTTATTTCAAGAGCTGAAAGAATACGAAAACACGACTCCCTGGAAGAGCAGCTGCTTCATAATAGGTTTTAGATAGATACACTGTAAATATGTATATATTATAATGTATTATTGTAATTAGGCTTTTTTCTTTTGTTACTTTGCATTGCTGAAGGGATTTTGTGTTTAAATAATTTAAAATGAAAATGAAAAAAATGAAATCACTTGGTGACCTCAGGTCATAAAGAAGGTCACAAAGAGTCCACTAATTTCGCACAATTAAATTGGAAGTCCAATCGGTAATAGAAATCTCAATTAGTCCATTCAATTGCTAATTTGTCTTAATTAGCAAGAGTCGCAATTTGAATTAAAAAATTCCTTCGTAAACCTCTTCCCCTACCCTTACTTGCTACTTTTGGCTACAATCCTGCTCGTTATCTTCTGTTAATTGGGTAAAATTTAGCATTTTAAGGCAGGGGCTAGATTTGGCCATTTTCCCATTGTTTTTAGCTGGCAGCAAGAAGCTTGACATCAGAAGAGGTGATATCAAGATCAAGCAATACACCTCAGTGACGTATCTGGGTTGTGTCCTGGATGAGGGCCTTTCTGGTGAGTCAATGGCAACCAGGACCCTGAGTAAAATCAATGGCAGACTAAGGTTCCTCTATAGAAAACAAAACTTTCTTGATTTTTCTCTCCGTAGGTTACTTGCAAATGCACTGATTCAGCCCCACTTTGACTATGCAAGCAGTGCTTGTGGTTTCCAATGCTAAGTAAAAGGTTAACCAAAAAGATTCAAACAGATTCAAAATAAATGTATCAGGTTCTGTTTGAATCCGAATAATAGAGCACATGTAGGAATCAAAGAATTCAAAGATATAAATTGGCTCCCCACAAATGATAGATTTGAACAATGCACTGCTACAAATGTTTTCAAGTTTTTTGATAATTCAGCCCCTTCCTGTGTCGGAGATGTTCTCACCAGTTTGCCAGGGCCGGATCACTCGAAGATCTAAACATAAACTAAATCTACCATTTCAAAAGACTAACACGGGGCAAAATGGTCTCTCCTATATAGGACCGAAAATTTGGAACAGTCTACAATCGGGCCTAAAATCATCTAATAATGTAAACAGCTTCAAGCATAAGATCAAGGATAAATTCTTTAATGATCTTCAGAATCGAGAAAATAGCCCATATATATATTATTAAATTTCTAAAAGCTTTAACAGAAACTATCCATCAAAAATATAAAAAATGCAACTTTACTGTCAACTTTTCAGCAATAAACATTGTTATTTCTGTTCTTTTGTGAAAACTTTTCTTGACACCTCTGAGGGGACCTTTATGGAAACAAGGTTGTATTGACCTTTAATGCCATCCCTGCCATTTTTAATCTATTTTTTGCTTTTAAAACTTTTATCATAGTATACATTTGTAAGTAGATTCTTCTGTCTTTTCCTTTAATTTTTGTATGATCTTTTAGTCCTTTTTATTACTTTAATGGCAAATTTGGCATACATACATACATACATACATACACACATACATACATATATACATACTAGCAACGAGCCACGCGATTAATCAACCTCTATTGTCACAGTTGCAAAGCATATTGTCCAAACAATAACTGACACAAGTTTCATTGTTATATCTCTTGTGCCGAAAACAAGAGCGGAAACGCCCCTTCAGGTCAGTTAATCCCGGTAAAAATGGGTAACTTCGGCTTGGTGTTTCTGGGGTTTCTTTTTTAAGCCATCAGGGTATTTTGCTTCTTCGAGGGGTCGGAAATTTCCCAGGGTGGGGTGATCCCATTGTGGGCGGTGTTTTGCATCCGTGCGTTATAGACTGTTGCCTCCGTTCAATGGGTTTGGGCCGATTGGGGTATTGGGCTGGGTTTTCTTTTCTGGGGTCATCCTGTTGATGTCATTGGGTGGGGATGGGTTTGAGGGGATTTTGGGCATGACTTGGTGGGCGTCTGCTGGAATTAGCTGGAGTTAACAAATTATTCAAATCCAACCAAATTAACTTGCAAGTTGTTCTAGGATTCTTTTTTTTTGGGAAGGGGGGCTTTTCTCCTCATTTAATTTTCCTATTGAAAGAACTCATCCATTATGTAATTCTCTGCATACAATTACTTTTTCCCTATTTTTGTTTCAGTACATTGCATTAATTCTCTGTATGAATGTATTAAATTCTGGTAACATCGCCTCGTTTCCTAAGAGCTTTGTGTTATTTGCTTTTTTATTTCGCATTACCTAATTGTATGTAGTATGTAAAATATATGAACGGCACAGACATGAACTGAAACAAGACAGTTTTCAATGTTATTGCGTTAATATTCAGGGAAAAGCATTGTTCGAACGCCGGACCTTTTCATTGACTGACCCGGTACAATATGAGTGAGAAAAACAAACACAATCTTTAAACTATTGTAATACAAAACTAATCGTACATCGTGCACCCAAGTTCACGAGTTGCCATGCAGCCAGTATCGTGATAACTGGGAGGGCACATTCGGTTTCTTGGTTAGATAACTAAATGGGCAGGGTCACGTAATGTAAACAAACTTCTTTCGAAACGACGATTTTGCATTATTTTTGATAGGCCATAGCACAGTGATTTTCCACTATTTTTCTCAAAATGAAAGTGTTGCTTTGAAGATGGATTCTTGTACCTCGTAGAGAAATAAACGAAATACTTATACGTTTTACGATTGCAGAGATATTGGTGGATTTTTAGAAGTAACTTTGGTGTGGATTCATCCCATTCACCAAGTTCTGTGCAGAGCACAGTGCCACGTGTGGGCAACAATATCGGTTCTAGAGATAACAGGTTTGTATACTGTTCCGTGACCCTGCCCCTTTAACCTCGTTGTTGTTCCTGTAACAACTTGAGCACTCTTTCCATATCTTGAACCACTTTCTCCCAATAGAATACAAAAACTACAACATCGATTTGGAATTTACTTTTCTGTTGTCTCCGGAGAGTTTTACCTAACTTTGACAGTCTTGTGATGATTGAAAACGAATTTGATGTGAATATTCACGAATCTGCGAGCGCGTTTACGAATTTATGCAAACGATTACGAATTTATTTCATTTCGTTCTGATTTATTTGAACAGGGTTGTTTACATTGAGTAAATGTAAATAAACTGATTTACAATGTGTGCCTTGCCTTAAAACACAACTAGCTTAATTACATGGATATGAATTACAAATTAACTTGAAAATCCTATATGTAAGAAAAATACAAATATACCGGGTGAGTCAAAAAATGTTTACGCGTTTGGCGGGCTATGGAATAAAAAGTGTGAGGCTGAAATTCAATACTGAAATGTTAATCTATCACTCAAAAGTCAACTTAGATGAGAAAATTTTTTTTGGTAATATCCCGCATCTTGTAGACCCAGAAATTGGGAAAATGCTGGTAAAAGGCATGTTTCGGATCAAAAATCCACATTCCATTTCTGGTCCGTGATTTACCCTGGTTGTTGAAACCCGAATTTTGTATCTCAAGCTGGCAATGTAAACATCAATGCCACATAATTGTTGGGTCTTAGAGATGTTTGATTTTACCAAACAAAATTTTCTTATCTAAGTTAGTCTATGACTGATAGATAAACAGGTTAGTTTTAATTCGGTCACATGCTTTTTATTCCATAGTTCACCAAATGCGTGAAATTTTTTTTGACTCACCCGGTATAAGAAAGGGACTCGGAAGTCAAACTTTTTGTGCTGAAGGTTGATTTAGATTATTGCCCGTTTCGATATTTCAAAACGCTTTTGGTCTCGTTTTGAAAGTAACTAGCGAAGGAGCAATTTTGATTTCATAAGTCAACTAGTTCCAGAGAGTAACTCCCTTGATATGAAAAGCTTCGCTGCCCATTTAAGGTCTTACACAGTGAAATCCCGGGGGGGTCAGTTCTGGTATTACGTAAGGTCCAATTGTAAGAATGGTGTAATTTGTAAAAAAACATCGACTGCATGTAGGGTAGACTGATGCCTTTTCGTCCCTTGTTTCCCTGCGTTCCTTGGTCAAGAGGGACTAATAACATTACTCTGAAATAGTGGGCCCACTTTAGGCCCGCGTAGGATGGTTCCGTATTCACCAATCAAATCGCTAGAATTCAGTTTTTAACCAATCAGGGGCCGCTATTCAGAATGTTGTTGTTGTTGCTCTTAAAGAACGGTTGAAGAAGCCTGGAGTTCTCGCAGTTTCGATGGATCTATTTTGCTTCTACAGAGGAAGATTACTGTCTGAAAGGTATGCATTTTGCGTGTTGTAGGTCAAGACAACATCATTCTTTGTACTAAAAGTTTCCTTTTCAATGTTCGAGCTCTTTAAACCAGATTTTGAAGCGATTTTGTTGAGTATACGAGAACTCCCACCTGTTTAGGCCATTTTGACAAAGTGGGCCCATTATATAGGCGTAATATTATGAGTCCCTATTGACCAAGTGATATCAGCAAGTCAAAGAACGCAGGGAAACAAGGGACGAAAAGGCATAAGTCTACATGTAGGGAGGTGCAAGCCAATTCAAGGTTTTATACTATACAAGCTATCTCGAAGTCAATCATTTCCTTGACTGTCAACTATTTTTCATTTCATTTCATTTTTTTCATTTCATTTTAACTTTTTTATCCATGGTAATCCACTCAGATACACTGTTTTACAGGGAGCCATGCAA
The DNA here is from genome assembly GCA_964020215.1 of Aurelia sp. 3 sensu Dawson et al. (2005). Lineage (NCBI taxonomy): Eukaryota > Metazoa > Cnidaria > Scyphozoa > Semaeostomeae > Ulmaridae > Aurelia > Aurelia sp. 3 sensu Dawson et al. (2005). Next base: position 17,668,342 of record OZ026574.1, on the reverse strand, counting down.
ATACAAAACCTAATAATAACTAAGATATTCAACCCTATTTACAATAATCTCAGTCAAAAAAAAAAACAAAAACTATGAATTTTAGATAAACGATTACGAATCCATATGAACGAGTATGAATTTCCACGAGCATTTCCGAATTTATACAAAAGTTTACAAATTTATATGAACGTTTACGAATCTATGCGAACGTTCAATAACTTTTGCGAGCATTTACGAGTCTATGCGAACGTTTACGAATTTATGCGAGCATTTACGAGTCTAACGAACGTTTATATGAATTTGAACGAATTTTTACGAATTTATTTGAACGTTTACGAATTTTTGCGAGCAATCACAACTCTATGATTTGATTTGATTTGATTTTATAATATTTATACAGGGTAAAACATTCAGTTACACTGTTTTACAATGTACCCTGTTGAAATAACTTACAAAAGAAAATATATAATTTTACGCGTAAATCAAAAAAGAAATAAGATCTATACAGCTATTAACAAAGTGTATAAAAATTTAGGTATGATCATGCATCTAGTAGATATGATGTAAGAGAGAATTAGTTAAATGCATGGTTTGCTATGCTTTTTTTGAAAGTTTTCAATGTCAGGGACCATTTTGATTCTTGGCTTAGCCTATTCCACATTGTCGCACCTTTATATGAGAAGCATTTTTGGCCATTTGCAGATTTTCGCATGGGAATTTCTAAATCAGATCTAGTATTGCGTAATTCTCTCTTACTTGAATCCGAGAGTCTTGAGAACATTTCTGAAAGGTAAGTGGGAGCCAGATCATTGATAGATTTGTATTCCATACTCGAAGTCTCCATTTGAATCATTTCACGAACAGTGTGCCATCCAAGTTTCTTGATGATAGGCTTTGCAGAAGCATCATATCTACTATTAGTAACTATTCTTGTAGCCCGATTTTGAAGTTTTTGTAGTTCGTTTATTGCTGTGGAGCCACAGCTTTCCCATACAGGGCAGCAATATCTAAGATATGGTTCCACAAGACTTTTATACATGCTTTGTATTGTGAGAAGAGGGAGAAACTTTTTGGAGTATTTCAACATCCCTATTCCTCTAGAAACTTTTTTCTTGATGGTAGTAATTTGTTCTTTCCAGTTCAAGTGTTGATCGACCATTACTCCCAGATATTTAGCCTCCCTTATGACAGAAACTGTTTCTTCCCCTACATTAAATTGAGGCTTTACACCCCCTACCTTTTCTAAGTCGTTCAAACGCTTGCTACCACCTATCACGAGACTTTGCGTCTTGGTCACATTGAGGGACAATTTGTTTGCATTAAGCCAAGATTTAAGGTATACGAACGTTCACGAATTTATGCGAGCATTTTCGAGACCATAGAAAGGTCTATGAATTTATACAAATGCTTGCGAATTCATTCGAAAGTTTACAAATTTATACCAACGACAACGAATTCATGTAAAAATTTACAACATTATACGTATATTTAGGAATTCATCGGAAAATTTACGAATTCATGCGAACGTTTACGGACTCATCCAACTATTTGCGAAAACATGCAAACGTTTACAAATTCATATCAGCGTGGACAAATTCACACGAAAATATACGAATACGGACGTTTGAGGATTCATACGAATATCTATAAATTTATCCAAATTTTTACGAATTCAAGCAAAAGTATAGGAATTCACACGAGCATTTACGAATTTATATGAACGATTACGAATTCGTACGAATATTCACAAATTCACAAGAGTCCTTACGTACAGTCATATAATTTTATGGATTCTGGGACGAATTCTTCTCTGCTTGAAGGAGTTGAGATATGTAGAAACTATGCTGTATTTTTTGAGTTTGCTGCAATATGATTTTCATCAAAATCCTGAATTCAGACAGTTTCTCGGCATTTTTATCTCTTTTTTTGGCCTACCCATTGTGACTTTCATCATACTTACATTCTGTGTTCTGGTTAAAGTCTCACAAAAAGGTCTGAGGAAGCCTTGCCGCTGTCTTTACGTTACTCAGGTATCTTACGAATAGTAAAACATAAAAATAGGTATAAAATTAATATTCATGACATGTGCAAAAAGGCTGGTCAAAAGCTACATGCACTCTCAAGAATTTCTTACTTTCTTGATACCGATCAACTACAACGAATAATGAAGACATTTATCTTGTCCCAATTCAACTACTGTCCTCTTGTTTGGATGTCCTGTGATAGAACACTGAACAATAAAATTAACCGTATTCACGAGCGGGCATTTCGGATAGCCTACAAAGATATGACATCAGATTATGATACAATGTTACTCAGAGACAATGCAGTCCGAATCCACATAAGAAATTTACAGTTGCTGATGACTGAGGTCTATAAAACAAAATGGGAGCTTAATCCTAGTTTCATGAAGGAGATCTTCGTTGAAAAACGCAGTTCTTATGGGTTAAGAGGCTGCCATGATCTACTATTGCCTCAAGTGCGCACTACGTGCAATGGCTTGGAGACGATATCTTTTCGCGGGTGTAGATTATGGCAGGCACTTCCCAATGACATAAAGCAGTCAGAAACCCTCTCCAGCTTTAAACGGAGAATCAAAGTCTGGAGAGGAGTAGAATGCAATTGTAGACTTTGTAGACCTTTCATGGCTCAGGTTGGGTTCCTGAACTGATCTATTTTACTACTTTGTAAATACCGTCGAAAAGAGCATTGTAAATATAGAAAACATTGTAAAAATGTATTTATAGATAACTATTCTTTATTTGATTTCTTTTTTGCCTTTTTTTTTTTTTTACAACTTTTACTTTTTTAGATAGTAGGCCTGAGTTAGCTCTTGTTTTTATAGCTATTTTGTATGTTGCCTACTTTAAATAAATCAATAATAATAATAATAATAATAATAATGGCTTCCTTGACTAAAGCAAAAAACATCTTAAATGATTTGGTCCCTGTAAGGAAGCTAAGAAAACTTTGCATGATCCGATAGTTGTCTTTCTGATACTAATAAGGAGAGTGCTGCATAAAAATACTCACAATGAAGATACTGGGCGAGCCAGAAAAAAGTTCCCACTTTAGAAAATTCATAGCACCAACATTACTTCACAGATCTGAATGATTCAACCTCTAGTTAGAAGCCGAAAGAAAGAAAGAAGTATTTTTGCGATTTCTCCCTCTGTGTAGCAAAATTGTATTAACTCTGCAATCTATGATTGCAAGTTTCCAAATGAACTAAAGGAAGCTGATCTCAGTCCTCTGTTCAAAAGTGATGATCCACATTATAAGGGAAATTTTAGGCCAATAAGTGTCTTATCTGCAGCCTCAAAAGTATACGAAAGAATTCTAAAACACCAAATGTGCCCATGCTTTCAAGAGAAAGTCTCCGAAATCTTGTGTGGTTTCAGACAGGGGTACAGTACGCAACATGCTTTGATAAGGTTGATAGAAAAATGGAGGAAATGTCTTGACGCATCAGGTATAGAAGGAACAATTCTAATGGATTTATCTAAGGCCTACGACTGTTTGCCTCATGACCTCCTCATTGCAAAACTGCAGGCATATGGATTTGATTTCAATAGTCTTTGCCATATGTATAGGTATCTGGATGGCCGCCACCAAAGGGTAAAGATTGGTTCACATATGAGTACCGCAAAAAGAATAAATATTGGAGTACCACAAGGATCTGTCCTAGGTCCTTTGCTCTTTAACATATTCATCAATGATCTATTTCTTAAGAGATTAGACTCTGAGGTCTGCAATTTTGCAGATGATAACACAGTGTACTCGTGTGGGCTAGACCTACACGAGATTGTTACCAATTTGGAAAGGGATCTCAGGAGATTGTTAAAATGGTTTACAAACAATGGAATGGTTGCAAACCCAAAAAAATTCCAACTCATGTTCCTTGGCTTGAAGGGGCAGAGACGACTTCGACTTAACATCAGTGAGAACAAATTATCGGCAACAGATCATGTAAAATTGCTAGGGATCGAATTTGACAACAAATTAAAGTTTAGCAATCACGTCAAAACGTTTTGCTCAAAAGTCAATAAAAAAATCAGTGCCTTTTCTAGGCTTGATATGTATAGTTCTAGAGAACAGGCATTGACAATTTCCAACGCGGTTATCTTATCGAACTTCAATTATTGCCCTTTGATCTGGCTATTCTGCAACAAAGGTGCATACAAAGAGATTGATCGCACACACAAACGTGCTCTTCGGATCCTCTATAAAGACTACGAATGTCCCTTTGAAACATTGCTCACTCGAAGTGAGAGTTTTTGTATACATGTTAGAAACTTGTAGAAATTAAAATCTATAAGTCCATGAATCATCTTAACCCATCCCTAAAATAGGAATTTCATGAAAAGAAGGATGTAAGTTGTAATCTAAGGATACAAAATCTGTGCAAACTGTCACAAATAAAGACACAGAACTATGGGCAAGAATCACTATCATTTAGAGGGAGTCTACTCTGGAACATCCTAGATGATAGCGTCAAAAATGAGCCAACATTTTCGGCTTTCAAAAAGAGGATCAAAGACTGGGCTGGTGATAAATGCATCTGTAAAATTTGCCGCTAATTTCTTTTAATGTATATTTTTTTGCTGTAAATAGTTAGTTTGAATTAGTATTTTTCTATAATTACTGTTGTAAATACCAACTTTAAATACGGATTAAAACAAATCAAATCAAATCAAACCAGAGCTAGAAGTATCGGTCAATTCAACTTTATAAAAATCTCATGGTTGCAAAATGACTGAATGGGCCTAAAACATTGATCCAATGGCATGGACTCTCCTTACACAGAGTAATACGCAGTGGACGTCTCTTCTTTCTCAAGAGTTATGAGACATCACTTTTCAAGCAAATATGGCAATTTTCAGTCATATGGCAATGAGTGCAGTGAACATCTCTCACCCATAAACAATTGCACTTTATTGATCTATGCGAAGAGTCCTTTATGCATTGATCACTGTTTTATGCCCATTTTCAGTCATTTTGCATCCAAGGAATTTTTATTTAAAATTGTTTAAGGTTTAGAATTTTAAATTGAATCATTAAAATACGTGAAATACTTTTGATGCTATGAATTTTGAAAAGTGGCAAGCTTTTTTTGGCTCACCCGGTATACGTGCATTAGCTTAGCACTGAAGGAGCTACATGAGTCAGAGATCATTAAATAACTACCTATTCTCTTCATGGACTGGTGCGAAAATTTTAACAACTAAACACTTAAAATGGGCTCAAAGATGCTCAAAGATTGTAATTGTTTTTCTTTACAGATTGACATTTGCATCAAATCTGCACTGGGACAAAAATTGCAAATATTCACCGAGAAAGCAACGAAAACTGGGAACGGGATAATAAATGCTTGTGTTGGGACTAGGAATAGCGATGAAAACAGAAAATTCAATAGCCAGGGAATGAATTTTGACCTGTTTATAATATCTACACAAAACTGAGTTCCCACGATGTATTGCTGGAAGAAAATTTACTACTCACAATGGTGTACCACTCTTGGTGTAAGAAGACATAAGGTCATCTGGCCTACATCAAGAATATTACTTACAATGTAACCAATACAACTTCAAAACAAACAGGATCAAACAATGCAAGGGACAGGGCTAAAACAGCACTCAAATGGCGAAAGAAAAGAAGGGGACTGGCATCTCCACACCAAACCACGCAATGGGTCTAACCATGATACATCGTAGACTTCCATCAGCTTATGGAACGCCGTTTGCACAAAAATAACATAAACTATGTTTATGTTACATAAACTTAGTTTATGTGCACATAAACATAAACATAGTTTATGCACATAAACTATGTTTATGTGGATTTTTGTGCAAACGGCGTCGTAGTCATTGTTCTGAGACGCGTCTAAATCATATCCATATGAACAGCCCGCAAATTACATCACTCTTTCTTGTGAAAGCCTGGGAGAGTTAGAGTGAAATCACTTAGCACCTCCCTCGTGCTACGCTTCTTTTTCCTTTCGTTCTTGTCCGGACAGTGCAGATACCGTAGCGTTGACACATTCGATCGTGCGAGCGACGCCAGCTCATCAAAGTTTCCAGAAAGTTTAAAATCATCGCTGTCGTCGCTAGCCAAGACCTCCATCTTCTCTTAACAACTCTAATGGCGGGACACGAGTTTGCTAACGACATTTTGGGAAAAACACATTATAATTCATTGTGACTACCCTAAGGGAAAATCCACAGCTGTGTTCACAATAAGATAAGCCCTCTATTGTTTCCAACATGACTCTACAGGGAACTATTATGACTATGATAACGGCGCCTCATAGAACAATGACTACGACGCCGTTTGCACAAAAATCCACATAAACATAGTTTATGTCATTTTTGTGCAAACGGCGTTCCATATCAGCTAGCACCATTCAGTCACAACAGGACGGTACAATGACGATCAAAGTCATTCTCTATGAGGAAAATTTGGATAATTTGGTGCGGAACTGTTTAGAAGATAGGAAGGAGAGTTGCTAGACAATTGTGTTATTTCCAATTGATTTTCTTTTACTCCACGGATCTCCACTAGGCGGAAAAATGTCGAGGCTAAAAAACTTCCGGCAATCTAATTGGCTAATTGAATTGTCGCCGTGGAAAAATGTCGAGCCGCGAATAGCAGGAATACGTTCTACTTTTCGCGGCTCGACATTTTTCCGCAAAGTGGAGACCCGGCTTAACACGTCGCCCAAGCAAAAGAACAGTGGGATAGAAGACCGGATTTTTGCTGGAGATGTAAACAAGTCGAGCTATGAGCCTCGCATAATTCCCTGAAAAAGGGCTACGATTGCACGGGCAGTAGAATTTGTTTCAACCGCGTAGTGTGCAAATTAGATGACAGTTGAGAACCGGAGAAGAAACAATGGCAACAACGATTCACGCCAAACGAAGTCAAACACAAATGTTCTCGGAGGAACAATGCCCTTTGCCTTCTTCAAAACATTTAATTTTGTAAAATAAATGCCATTCGAAGACAATATTATGCAGTGAAAGTTTTGCGAGGCAAAATGGATCATTTTAGACACTTTATTTGGACTAACTTAACTCTACCAGTAAATTGAAGACGGAGCTTTTGACAGCAAACTTGGTGACAATCTCTCTGAGACCCCGTTCTGAGACTCGATAGAATTTGAAAACGGCATGAAACTTGCCGTTTTGGCCTCCTGTTTACACGATGACAAATTTCCAAATTCTGCCGGCAGAATTTTGTTTCGGTTAGCAAAACGGCAAAATTTGTAATTCTGCCGTTTTCAAATTCTGCCGGCATCGTATACACGCACTTTGCCGGTAGAATTTTATGCCGCTTTCACCACGAGGCTAATATTTTTAATGCCCTCTATTGTCTTTATTGCCGTAGTTGTTTTATCTATCTTGATTGATTGTTGATGTTGGTTGTTATTGTCTATGGAATAAGCATAAAATTCTACCGGCATTGAGCAAACGGGTGGAAAAACGGCGTTTTTTTCCTGCCGTTTTCAAATTCTACCGGCATCGTGTAAACGGGAGCTTATTTTTCAAGGCGGCATAAGATTCTGCCGCTTTCAATTTCTACCGGCATCGTGAAAACGGGGTCTGAAAATCTCATTTCCCTGCCAATGCAATTGATGATGACTCTTTTCAAATTGCTTGCTCATCTGGACAACTTCTAGCATTTTCCAAATGATTTGAATGATTAGAATTGTTTCTACATCGTTATTTCAACGGTTGCATCAATTTTTGATTAAATATCTGCAGAAGTAAGATAAATGTGGCATAGAAAGTATCTGCCAATGGGGGAAGGGGTACCCTGGTATTTCTAAGATAGGGGTGCTCAGGTCACTCGTTTGATCTAAATTTTGGGCAAAGCTTACTTTCTAGGCCAATAAACTCTATAGTGATTTTTTGGGTTCCTGAAACTTTGGATTCTCTGTCGAGTCTCAAATATGAAAAATCTAATTAGTTAGGTTACTTTCCACAGATTAAGGGTGTTGACTTCACAACCTTTGGCATGTTGGGCCAGAAAAATAATTTTTTTGGGTCTATGTTCAACTAGAAATAATTTATTTGAGTTGATGCACTGTACCATAGCCCGAGCACCAGATTGTTACAGATACATGACCGCCGCATAGGCGGATCTGCCTTGGCATCAGGTCGTGCTTTAACGTTTAGGGGCTTGAAGCATGGGCTTCCAACTGAGCGATCATAATGGTGTTGATTTATATCTACTTCATGCCCTTGCTTTACTGCTAATGTTGCTAACTGATGTTCTCTGCAAAAAACTGATGAATTTGACTGATCTCTTTTTTTTTCGTCAGATTGGCCACATAATAATAGCATTAGCTGCTTTTTGATTGACATGCTTTGGGGGATGCTATTTCAAAGCTATTAGACTTCGAGGAAAAGCAGGCATTATCTCAAGCAACAAATTAAAGGCGGATGAGGCCGCAAAAGGTGTCCCAGAACCATGAGCGATAGGACGATAGGCACCCGTCGATAGGACAACAAGTGTGTAGCAGTTTGAAATTTATAACAGGAGCGTCCAACCTTAATTTACTTTACTTGGTGTTTTGAAATTATTTTTATTTGGTATACAGCCTCTTTTAACTGTTCCATAATTTTGAAATCTGCAGTAGCGAGCCACCTTAAGTGCAGATCAACTTTAATTAGATTTAAGGAATGATCTGAACTTAAAGTGGCTCCCTATTGAAACATTCAAAATCACAGTACAGTGAAAGGTGGCTGTTTACCAAGTATAAATAAGGACAAAACACACACACACACAAACATAGCAAATCAATTTCAACCTGCTACACACTGGGTGTCCTATCGCTCATGCCAGAGCTAGTATCTGGCAAGATGGCCTACTATAAAAACTGGCATGCAACGGAATCTCTGGGCATCTTTTGTCATTACTTGGTAACTTTCTACAAAATCGTAGGCAGCGGGTTGTATTGAATGGCAAATGCTCGCGATGGGCACCAATATCTGCTGGAGTACCACAAGGGTCAGTCTTGGGTCCTTTGTTTTTCCTTGTATACATAAATGACATTGTAGAAAACTTAAATTGTGACGTTAAAATTTTTGCCGATGACACATCGCTTTTTTCTGTCGTGAAGGATGAAAAGAAAACTGCTGATGAAATAAATAGTGATCTTGAAAGGGTTCGACTTTGGGCATGGCAATGGAAGATGAAATTCAATGCAGATAAAACGGAAGAAGTTATTTTCTCTTCAAAAAGGCTCAAGCCTACTCACCCTCCTCTATTCCTAGGGGGCAATGAGGTGAATGGAAAAGAAGAGCATAAGCATCTAGGCATGATCCTCGATTCTAAGCTAGATTTTCGGAGTCATACCAAAGAAGCTATTGTCAAGGCAAGGCGAGGTATTGGTATGATAAGATATCTTTCCAAATATGTTTCTAGAGATGTACTGGATCAGATTTATAAGTTATATGTGAGGCCCCACTTGGACTATGGTGATATCATCTACCATAGAGACGATCCTCAAATGTAACTGAACTTTACCCAGGGACTTGAGCAGACCCAGTATTCGGCTGCATTAGCTGTGACTGGAGCTTGGAGAGGTACAAGTAGGCAAAGGCTCTATGATTAACTAGGCTGGGAAACCCTTTGCCATAGGCGGTGGTATAGACATTTGTGTCATTTCTTTAATGTCTCATTCACCCGAATGTTTGTTTTATTAAATTCCTCCAGAGCATCAAGTAATGTACAATCTTAGAAAGCTGAGGGTTTACGATGAAAATATTGTACGAACTGTTCGCTTTTCAAACGCGTATTTCCAGAACGCACTTCGTGAGTGGAACTTACTCGACGACGAGATCAAAATTCTAGGTCCATTTTTGAGTTTAAGCGAAAACTGTTTCAGGTTATAAAACCTGTGAAAAACTCCATGTACAACATTTCTGAAATAGATGGTATTAATTCTTGACTAAAATCTGTTTGAAGTTCAGTGCTCTCAATGAACACAAATTCCGCCATAAATTTGATTGTTTAAGCCCCTGCTGCACCTGCTGTGAAGCGGTAGAGGATAACGAACATTTTCTCCTGCACTGCCCTCACTTTGAGATAATCCGTGGAGATCTCCCTCGTCAACTTTCGGACATTCCAGGGATTGATATTACGTTAATGGATTCAAAATCCTTATGCCAATTTTTGCTGTTTGGAAGTACCAGTTCAAACGTTGTTGAAAATCGTGTCGTCTTAGAAGCGACGATGGCATACATGAAAGCAACAAAGAGATTTAGTTAGGGTGACTCTGCTTTCTGCTGTTGTGGGTGCGGGGAGTCGTTTTTGGGGAGTTGGTTCCTCTGGCGGCTTTGTGCTCGAAACGTAATATAACACTTAATGTGTTGTGTCGCTTTTCGGGTGCGTGGTCGTACTCTTTGGGGGGCTAATTCCTCACGATCCGAATGAAGCTCTACTCCAAAGACTTTTATGATCCCTGGGGGTGGCTTTCCGTGCTCATCGGGGTGGACGGCAGAGTCGCCTTAAATTTTTGGAGCAAATTGTAGTGTTTCTTTTTGTGGTAAAGTTTTGTTGATAAACTATTCTAGTTATTGTATATCTATTTTAAGTGCTGTTCACAGTGGGAGCTCGATGACCATGTGTCCATTTCCGCTGTGAATAGCACAATGTATCTTATGTTTAGTTTATCGGTTTAATGTATTTTAATTTTTATTGATCGTATAAAAAAAGAGCTAGTGTGGCAAACTGAGAGCTAGTGTGGCAAACTGCCGCGTTTTCATGCGGAAAGGAATCAGTAAGGAAATGCACGAGGATGGATAAAATGAAGGAAAATCTAAGCATCTTCTTCGGGATTTCAACTGTTTGCTTCGGAAGTTTCGGAAGTTGAGCAATGGGTATAAAGATTTTCATACACAGCGTGTCCCTAAAATTGTGCCCCGTTTCTGTGGCTGCTGTGGAGAAGCTACAGCTTCAATTGATTTAATTCCTACACACAGGTCAGGCACCAACTTAGAGTTCGGGACCTCCTTTGAGTCCATCTGCAGGTTGTTACAGAAACATTAGACACACTCATGGTATAGGAAGTTCTGTTGTTCACAAGCAAAGTCGAATTTAATTAATGTTTGAAAGAAAGGGTTCTGGCGTTGTGTTCAAATATTCTCTACATCTCTACACTATCAAAAGGATTGACATTATTATCTAATAGATAAACAACGCCATGAACTCTTTTAGAATGCAGAAAAAGGTTTTGATACAACCATCAGTAAATGTGGATTGAAGGATTGAGAGGTTGCATAATTTAGCTATTGGCTCTGCTAGAGCCACTGCACCGTCTTTAAGGAATTTTCCAGCAATGTTATCTAATCCTGTTGCTTTTGAAGGGCTGATCTCTTCTAAGAGTTTTAGAACAGTTTCAAGAGAAGTGGGAACCAGTTCAAATGGTTCAGAGATGTTAAGGTATTGATAGTATTTACGTACATTATCTAGCCTATGGGGGACCGTTTGAGTTTTTTTTTAACTAAATTCGAAGCTAGATTTGAAAAAAATTCCCCAAAAGTGTCAGCATTTATTTTTTGATCAAAACATGGTTTACCTTTGTTGCTAAGGCAAATTTTGGAGGGTGATTCTTTCCCCGATGACAACCCTAGCCCTGATTTGATATCACAGGCATATTGCGAAAGAATTCAAGCTTTGACCTTTAGACTTTTCTTTTGAGAAGAGTCATACCTTGAAATGCTTCAATTGCATGGTATTCCATCCCAAACGTCAATGAAGAAGAAAAGAGCACATGCACGCCCATTTTGGAGATGCGGCACGACTTTATTATTCTTGAGCCTGATTCACACTTGGTAGTTTGGTCGTTGGGGTCGTGCAAAAAGACCCAAAAGACAAGACGCATGGTTTGAGTCCTTTCTCTTTTGGGTCTTTCTGCACGATCTTAACGACCCTAACGACCTAGTGTTAATCAGGCCTTTCCGCATCTTTATTATATTTGTTTATTCAGGGCAGTGCCCACCAGTCTTTTATTCTTTTCAAAAGCGAAAAAATAAAAGTCAAAGTTTACAAATGATTTGGAAAATATGCATGATACAAATCATGGCAAGGCCCTTTTTCAAAACCTCTGGTTTCGGATGCACTGTAAACTTTGACTTTGCGAGCTTGTATCTCCGGTGTTTGGAGAGCGATTTTTAAATGCAAGGTACGTGAATCTAAGTTGAAGATGGGTGAATTTAGCTGTCCATTCGCAGAGTAATAATATCTCATCGTTTCGTTCCTATGTCCAGCCAAAATAGGGTACCTTTTTCAGACACCCGGTAGCTAAAAAAACTGTTAACTTACATCGTATCCTTAAAATTAAAACATTTGTTTATTTCGTAAATGCGTGGTTGAAAATCTCGACAGAGATTTCATAACTTCTAGTTTTTCTATCAGTTCTGCAAAACTAAGTTGATTCGATGTCTTTGCGTATCGAAGGACAATTGACAGTTGAATAGTATATTGACAGTTAAATAGAATAAATCCTACAGGGTGAGTCCGAAAAAAGTGCGCCGTTTAAAAGGCCACTGTTCCATAAAAGACAAGCTGTTCAGTTGTTAAGGCTGATTTCCACTCAGTTGAATTTTCCGAGCGGACTCCATTTTACACAATAAATTGCTGCTCAGGCGTAACATTCTTTTCAAATTCAAAGCAACATTTTCACACCTAAACAAAAGATTTGTGGTCCAATCGGAAAATTCTACAAAAGGGGAATCAGCCTTTTAAAGCTGATCCCCAGTCAGTGGAATTTTCCGAGCTGGCGGAATTTCTATTTTTTGTCAGAGGAAAAGTCGCACAGTACTTGAATAGATAGTTACCGCTGAGCAACCTTTTATTATCTAAGATTCCGCCCGCTCGGAAAATTTCACTAACTGGAAATTGAACTTAATTAGAATTTTTCTGGCTAAGTAGGTCACTCTGTTCATTTTACAGGGGATTTTCTCGAGGCAGACCTTTCGAGAAACCAATAAATGTGCTAAAATCACTAGCAAATGTCAGTTTCCCTCACATCAATGACTATGATACGCCTAGGACGTGCGATCACTTGGGAGGGTTCAAAAGTCTTCTCCGCAGCCAGGGGCGGACTGGCATCTTTTTCTTAGGATGGCCTCATGGCTACGATGGGCCCGTAGGGCGTAGCCCGGCCTTCAATAGGTGTGGCCGCTCGGCAAGCCTAATTTCACACATTTGGAGAATTTTCTCAAATTTGGGCCTTGCTGGCACTACATTTTATTATTGCAGAGTTACCTTATCATGGGAAATCAAAACTGCTAGATAATTTTGAATGCATATCCTCACAACTGAGATCTGGCTTATGCCGAAACGTTCAAACGTATGTGTCTTCTTTGAGCATTTATATGATATACATTTTGCATTTCATACGTAGAATTTCCACCATTACATGAATGAGGGGCTACGTGGAATCGCAGGAAATGCTCACAAAAATTTCAAGAAAGTTGTTAAAGAAGTTAGCGCGTAGAACAGAACAAAATATGTCGACCAAACACGAAAAAGATGTTTAATTCCCAAGTGCGCAATGTGTTAAGTAGAACGATTAACAACTTGGGCCCTATACTTTCATAATGCACAATAGGTATGCCTATCACAATGAGCAACATGTGACAATACGGAGAGGCAGAATCTAATGCGAGGGAAGCGGGCCGAATTTTGCCATTCGTGGCTATGCTCCTCCGGAGAAACTACAACTTGGTAGTTACATCGTAGGAAGAATGTGTCTTCCATGGAAATGCACTATGAAATAGAGAAAAGGATTACTTTTGAAGGAAAGTGTCTCAGGGAAACTTTTGAAAAAGAGCTTCAATTGCAGAGACGATTTATGGGAAGCAATCTTGTGGATATTTGCATCTGTTCTACTTTTAAAGCTACATTGTGGTCCACGGCATCAATCATGTCATAAAACCAATGCTAAAGTGTGTTAGTGCTTCTCTGGTAGCTGGAGACAGCAGATGAGTGGTAAGGGTGCATTAAGTAGGGGCACGTAAAGGAGGGGTCTGGGGGCGAAACCCCAAGGAAATTTTTGGGGCCACGCCCTTTACTTTGGCTTAGAATACACCTCCCAGAATCATACATCCAATTAGCAGTGAGGAAACTGTTATGTTTTTGTGATAGTTATGCTAAAAATTAGAGGAAATCTTTTGAAGAAAAATTTTGGCAAGCAAAGCAACCCCTGATCCCATATTTACCAGAGCTAAGATGAGACATTTGACACTTTGGTAACAGTCATCTTATATATACAGTATAAGTCAATGTAAGCCTCTACTTTTTCGGGTTATTCTTTCGATGAAGACCATGTCTCTTCCTAGCGTTCCCCGGACAAATTCTTACCCAACCTATGCCCGTAATTTTTTCTTAGGTTTTAGAGGAACCTCGAGGACCATCTTTCAAGAAAAGTGGGGTGCAATAGCCTCCATACCGCCCACTCCGTATCCACGCCACTGGCTGGAGAGTTAGACCAGGCACAGCAAGGAAATGCATATATTTGTGAACTTGTCCTTGCATCTCCGATTTCAAGTTGACCAATACCGATCTTGAGAGAGTTCCCAGCACATGAACCCATAGGTAATGCTAAAGATAAAATCTAAAGAAAATTTTGGATTCGGCAAGCTATATTTTTGCTTTCATTTGATCTAAGGGGCCTGTTTGGTCTCAGTGACTTGATTTACAACTTTTCTTGATGTATGAAACTTGGTATTGTAACGCCTATTCACCGAAATCTTGGGGCCTAGAGGCCCTCAAGTATATACATTACGTCAACAAGTGATCTATTTCTATCATCAAATTACGTTATTACATTTAGTGAGCATCATCATCGAGTTTCCTTGGGTCCATTAACTCAGAGGCCCTTGTGGGTTGCACTAAAACCAACTTTGGCGTATATGCAAATGGTTATAAATCTATGTATAAAATTCAAAAGTTTTTTCTTACGAAGGGCCCGCTTTTCAACATTTTTGAGGGGCCCGGGTGGCGATCGCCACCTAGCCACCCGGGCCAGTCCGCCCCTGTCCGCAGCAAGATAGGAATAAAATGTTTTAGCCGATTTCTACTCGTGGCTCATAGACGGAAACCTTCAAAGCTTCATTTTCAAGGTCCAATCAGACTGCGAATAGGCAATGAAGACTGAAGAAGCGTGTGAATATTTTCTACCGGGTGTCTCAAAAAAAGTATACAGATGTGGTCGACATTAGCGATAAGAATATAGCATGAATCAATCCAAAATAGGTTTTAAAACATGCCTCAATCGCTAACTTGAACATAGATACCTCGTTTATCGATATTGGTGTGTTGAGAGTGAAGATATTAATCTTCAAAGGAAAAGTTTGCCTCCATCTCTAAACCAGAGCTGTGTCGTTTTGACTTAAGCAAATTCTTGAAACACGGTGAATAAAGTCAAGAAAATGTGAAGCACGAGGGGTAAAGCTAAAGACTCATAAAGCGTCATATAGCAATACTCTTGGGAAATTTCTGTATCATACTTCTTCTTGCACTCATGGCACAAGTTTTCATGGTGTGAAATAAGTTATATGATTGAAAGGAGGCTTTGTCAAGTGGTTTTTATCACCTGACTTGAAGTGGCGTAAATAAGGCTTGGCAAGCCCTGGCAGACTTTGCCTATTGGAAACGCTGTATCTTGACGAAAACGTGAGGTAGTTTAAGCGGCATCCAAACTTGGATTCCCAAACAAGGAGAGGCTTTGGATGTTTCCGGGAATTGGCCACGAGCAAATATCGGCTAAAACATTTGGTTCATATCTTCTCCTTAGCATGTAACAATTATTCGGGGGGATTCCATTTTCCCAAGAGGTCAAATTCCTGAATGAATGCAAGGAGATTTCTTTCTTCCAAAAAATTCGGGAAATTTCCAGCAGTTTTTTGTCCTGGTTGCGTTTTATGAAGGTAGGTAAAATGTAGAAAAATCTTCACACATTTCTTCTGTATTCTTCGCTTATTCGCCGTCTCATTCGTCAATAAAAATGAGGCTTTGGATGTTTCCGGGAATTGGCCACGAGCAAATATCGGCTAAAACATTTGGTGCATATCTTCTCCTTAGCATGTAACAATTATTCGGGGGGATTCCATTTTCCCAAGAGGTCAAATTCCTGAATGAATGCAAGGAGATTTCTTTCTTCCAAAAAATTCGGGAAATTTCCAGCAGTTTTTTGTCCTGGTTGCGTTTTATGAAGGTAGGTAAAATGTAGAAAAATCTTCACACATTTCTTCTGTATTCTTCGCTTATTCGCCGTCTCATTCGTCAATAAAAATGAGGCTTTGGATGTTTCCGGGAATTGGCCACGAGCAAATATCGGTTAAAACATTTGGTTCATATCTTCTCTTTAGCATGTAACAATTATTCGGGGGGATTCCATTTTCCCAAGAGGTCAAATTCCTGAATGAATGTAAGTGTCATTAAAGCCAGGAAAGAAAACAAAGACATTTTGCTCACATTCTGCAATCTTTTGAAAGGGACTTTCCGCAGAAAGTCTCCCATATCGATGGATGGAAGGACCCATTAAGGCCGGTTAAATTCTTGAATTTCATTGAACATGTCAACATTCAAACAAGACAGTTTTCGATATTTTTGCATTGATATTCAGGCCCTGTCCACACGTATCTGGATATTTTTGAAAACGCATCTTTTTTTATCCGTTTTGGGTTAGCGTCCACACGGAGACGGCGTTTTCGGTCACCAAAAACGAAGCTTTTCGAAAACGCTCTCCAAAGTGGATCTTTGTGAAAACGCCGTTTTCATGTTGTCGTGTGGACGGGTGAAAACGGAGCTTTTCGAAAACGCTGACGTCACAGCATCGATTTACGACGTACCAGAGCATGCGCACGGATCTTTGGGGTTCACGCAAGGGCATTTGATTGTTTGTTTTCTTTTGTCAAAGTTCGAAAAGCGGAGTTTGAATGCAGCAGCGTCTTTGTGTGGACGGGGATGTTTTCGAAAACGCTCCTCGTGTGGACGCGGATATTTTTTTATACGGATAAAAAAAGATGCGTTTTCAACAATATCCGGATACGTGTGGACGAGGCCTCGGTGAGAAGTATTTTCAAACGGCGGATGTTTCATTGACTCAGCCTGGTTTGATGTCTCAGTGGAATGTCAGTTAAACTAAAAAGATTCAACAACATATCTTACATTAGACGATTTTGGGCAATTGCTTCCACTTCTCATGTACCATTTTCAGATAGGATACACACTGTTGTAACTGCTCCTGATCTTAAGACCAAACGATTCACTGTCACAACCATTGCCGTTACTTTGTGTAGAATTCTGGCATTGTTCGTTGTCTCGCATAGACACATGCCTTAGGAGTGGAGGCTTGTGCGTTTCTTGGTTGTTCTCTTTCTGAACTGCTACTTCTTGATGCGTTTCCGTACTTGATGATTTAATAAGATTGACAATACCGTCGATGACTGATGTAACCAAAGCTGTACCGGTATACAAATGCCAATCCAGGTACATCTCTGTTGGCTCAAGTTTATACTCAAAGGTTAGATCTCCAAAACCAATAGTAGTCATTGAAACAATGGAGAAGTATGAAGCATCTACAAAAGTCCATTTATATTTCTGCATTATCAACACAGTAAAGATGGAGCCCCATGCAACAGAGAGTAGGTACGACATAACCAGTACCTTCACAGCTTCTCGTTTGACAACAACACGATGCAGAAGTTTGAGCTCAATGAAAAACAAAAGCTTTCTTAGTATCCAAGTGATTGCTTTTCCAACCAGATAGCTCGTGTACAAATGAACCGGTATCGCAAATAAGACATAAAACCCAAGGAATTGTTTGCCAGCATCTGACTCGAGTACAACATCACCATAACCTGTGAAACAAAATGGAGAATAAAGTGAGGAAGTTTGTCATACGGGGAATCAGTAAGTTTCTCTTCTGATCTTAATTACAGTTACGTACAAGAGAGTAAGGTAAACTAACTTATCAATGACATCAAAGTACCTGCTTGTGGAGGTTGTTTCCACTAAGCATCAACGACTCCTACACAAGCCAGGAACATACTTATTTTGACAAAGAAATCATTGCAAGACTACAATGAAAATGGCTAGAAGTTTTTTGGTGTAATTTGTTAAACGTTTTATCCATAGTTATTTCATTCGCGATTTTCATAAGGAACGACAATTCAACTGAGAGAGAAGCACGTATATGCAGTATGTAGTAGTGCCGCATATGCGACGTATTGGATACTTTATTGGTACTTTACATTAACATTGAGTATCTGATATCCTGTAAATGTGAACGAATAACTGTGTGCTTTCTAAAAACGAAGCAAATTGTAGACACATTACCACAAGCCGATTCGCAGTCCCGAGTTTCTAAACTTTTGACAATCCTGGTACTGCAATTTATGCTTGATGTTTTATCAAAATGATCCAAATGAATTACATGCAAATTAAATTATTGTCAGAGCAATTTGGTTTCATGCAGGTGATGGGATTTTCTAGCAGACGAAGTTTATTAATGTTGTCAGAAAACCTAAATTTGATGTAACTGAAGGGAGAAGCAGGTAGGTGAAGACACGACAAACAACACCACCTTAAGGACTTTACAACAAACCAGCAAGATAGATCTAAACTTGACGGGAAGGCTTAATCTATAAGGAAGCATTCGCTTCGATGGCTAAATCCTTGCGGATCAGATTGCTTTACAACAGATACTTTACAAGGTTTCCATTCCAATATGACTTTTGATTAGAATTTCAGTGAGTTTCTGAAAATGGATAACATCAAGTAAATGATCAGCACATAAAACATCGGTATTAAAGAATACGGACACCCGTATCTTTGCAGGTAACACCCACCTTAGTATTGAATAGCGGTGTGTCAATAACAAAGGGCAAATTTCCTAGCAATAGCAGATGTTGGTTTTCATTGATGTGTATGAGCAAAGCGATATACCAAGACTGACAAGGGGATTGTACGGGCAAAAAGTCAAGATGCTAATTTAAACAAAACAAATGGCGATAGCAGCATGCCACTTTACTAAAGCCGTTCGTTTATCCGAGTTGCCTCAAAGATTCTTAGTTCAGATCAACCTATTTAATGATTTTCCTTTCATAACATAAATTGCTGAAATTCTTTGATAAGGGTAATGATGATGACTTCTCAAAGTAATCCTAACGGCTGTTGTCGAGCGAAATGGCAAAGCTGAAGCCTCTGATCTGCTGCCGCATCAGTATTTGTTCGCAAATTCTTATTGCTAGTTTTTCATCAATTACACATGCAACCTTCCAAACGATGAAGAAGTGCACTCCAAGCAAAACGCATAAGTTTGAGCGGACATCAAAAACCTTTTGCAATTAGTTCTATCTGCTGTCAAATCCTCACTTTGCTGTTATTTAGCACACAAAGAAACGCAATAGTTCAAGAAATTCCGCGATGTACTTGAAAGATTTTTTCCATTTCATTTTCATTTCATTTGTTTTTCATTTCATTTCAAAATTATTTAAGCACGGTAGCCCCGTCAGTCACAGTGATTGATTTTCAGGGGCCGGTGCCAAAAACTTTACAAATTAAAGCCCTACTGATACTAATAATTAAAAAAAAGAAAATATATATTACACCCATATCATTTACAACTAATTACAATACTATTTACATCGAACTCTCTATCATGTTCTTAAATGAAGATAAAGAGCGAGAGATTGCTTGGCTTCGCGGCTTAATTCATTCAAAATTTTAGCTCCACGAAATGCAAACGACTTCTGCCCATTACTAGTTTTCATGACATGCACTAGCAAGTCAGTGTCGGCACTTCGTAGGCTAATAGCATTGCGTTCAGAATTTCTGATAAACAACTGTGAGAGGTATTCAGGCACGAGATTATTAACAGACTTGAATACAATTGTTGTTGTCTCACATCTGAATATCAAGCAATCAGAATATCAGAATATATATGAAGATCATCAGAATATCAAACAATAGTTTCAATAAATTTTCCGTTGATGTAGCCAAAGCAAGGATCCGTCTAATAGTGGAATGCAATAAGTTAAAGATATCAATTATTTCATTGTTCCACATTCCGTGATTATTTTGAAACATCTCACAGGCTTTATATCAGCATCCATAATCAGCTGATTTTATGGCTGATTGCAGTTTGGAAAATATTATCAAATGCTGGAACATCATCATCGACTTAGAATGGCGCCTTTTTGCTGTATAAAATATTAGTATTATTGTTAGTTTATTGCTACTTTTATCAGGGTAGCTTAACCTTGGTACCAAATAATCAGTTAAACCTTGAGATGTATAAACCTGATTGCATTCTACATTTTAAAACTTAGGGTTTTTGTATCATTTTATACAAAGCTACCTTAGGTTCTACCTTTTCTTCCTAAAGTATTGGAATTGTGAATGTCATCCAAAGTAGGGACCAGACGACCTTGTGCATTTTCCTGCTTTGGATGGCACAGTACCTGGTGAGTCAAAAAAAAAACGCCCGGTGTTTGAAAGGCTACTGCTCCTTGAATATATAAGCAACGATACTTTGCAATATCTGATCAAATAGCTAACATGTTCAATTATTTCTAGAAATTTTCCTGGCTAAAATCGGTCACTCCGTTCGGATTCTGTAGGCAATTTTCTAAAATGAATCCCTTTGTGAAGCCTTCAAAAACGCGGTATAATTACAAGCAAAGATCCCTAATGCGTTTACCTCACACTGATGACTTTCAGCACGCTTTAGCACGTGCTTTCATTTTGGCGGGTTGAAAAGTCTTCCCCTTAGTGTGAATAACTTATTCAGGGGGATTTCATTTTCCAATGAGGACAAAATACATCAGCACATCCAAGAGTCATTATTGCTAGGAAGGAGAACAAAGGAAAATTTTCCTTGCTGTTTTCGCTCGTTTTTGCAGGTTTTCGAGAGGGAAGGAAATCTCCTATTTCGATGGGAAGGAATGACCGATTAAAGCCGGGTAAATTACTGAACCTGATTTGACAAATCGGGGATAAAACAAGACAGTTGTAAACATCATTGCTTTGAAACTCGGGGATCATGATTTTTTCAAACGCTGCGCGTTTTATTGACTCACCCGGTAGAATGTGACGAATTTTTGTGTTTTAATTTTTTATGTTGATGGAAAATAGTCACACGAAAATAGTTGTAACAACGATAATAACGTTGCTTGTGAGTTTCAATTTTTGATTGCAAACTGGACGAATCTTGGTCCATTTTCGACCACACAACATTCGAAAGATCTGACTAACTTTCGGTACATTCATTTTTGATTACAAAGTCCACTTTGTAATCTAAGAAGGGGCTTCGATGTCAGTCAGTCAGTCAATCAGTCAGAAAGAAAGTAACCCACTTCCGTCACGCTCGTTAAAGCAATTGATTAACGTTTTATCTCTGCTAATTGGCACTGAAATAAAGAAAGCGCACATAAAGCGCATACAAGACAGAAGTTTCCCGCGATCCCATAGCAACATTTGACGTCGGCTTATTTCATGTTAGACAGCAAATTCACCCAGAATTGGCACGTTCTTGACTTCATTAGCAGCTTAATTATGTCAAAACAATCGCTTTCTAGAACGAACGAATCATTAGGCACTTATTGATAGTACTCATTATGCAAATAACTCAACTTTAGAGGATGATGTAACCGGCGGCCTGCACAGAGGCTAGCATTTGCAGCATAACCAAAGGTAGAAGGACCCCCCTCCTACACAGCAACGGATGCAATCATCGCAGGTGAAGTTGAGACGAAAGGTGCAGAATCCCAGCAAGCAATGGCGCCATGGACTGGGGGAAGGGACGTGATCACACTGAACCAAAACATCTTCATGCATATCATTCTGCACAGAGGAATCTTCGTGACTGCTTGTCTCAAATTAGATGCCCGCGAATAGCAACAACTGAAACGTTCTGTAGGGTTCTGCATAAGTAATTTTGCGTTATCGTAAATCTCACATGACATCTCATTTGACAAAGATGCACCACACCAATAGTTCTGTGCACGAACTATAAGCAAACTAGGGGTAATGACTTTTGATTTTTGCGTATCATTCTCGTTTGACATAAAGACCAAAATATTGCCTTTGACCTTGAGGCGATTCTTGTCCTTATACTAGGCGCTCGATTTTCCATTGAAGGCGACATTAGCAGCAACGCTCATCTCTCTGACTGTAGCAAAAAACAGAATCAACGATCATTTGGGGTTATGAAGAAATCAATAATCAGATATTCTTATGCTTGTTTAGCTCAGGACGGACTTTGTAATCATCCAAAAGGATCTTATGTTTACCTATACGGTAGTCAGTCCTTTCTCGATAAAATAATCTACCGGGTGCGTCAAAAAATAGTTTAGGCGTTTGGCTTGCTATGGAATAAAAAGTATGTTTCCATATTCAAAAGTAAAATGTTAATCTATCAGTCAAAGGCTGACTTAGATGAGGAAGTTTTTCTCGGTAAATTCATACATTTTTAAGACCCAAAGATGAGAAAAATGCATGTACGGGGTTTGTATAGGAATTGATAGTTCCACATTCCATTCTGGTCCATGATTTACGTGGCATTGAAGCATAGATTGTCAGTTTCAGGAATAGAACTTTTGTTTCAATAGCAAGTAAATTATGGACTAGAATGGAATGTGGAACCCTTGTTCTCAAACATGCCCCCTTACCAGTATTTCCTAAATTCTGGGTCTAAGTGATAAATGATTTTATCAAACAAAATTTTCTCATCTAAGTCAGTCTGTGAATAACGAATTAACATTTCACTTCTGAATGCCGGACTCATACTTTTTATTTCACAGCTCGACAAACGCGGTAACATTTTTGACTCACCTGGTATAACTTTACATTGCTAAACGCAGACAAAGTTTCTGAACTCATCTAATAGACAAGATGTTAAGTGATATTTGAGTTGTAAAAAGAAAGAATTGATCGAAAATCATATTAGTAGAGAACTAGCAAACTACTGCAATGAATGCCGGATGGGTAAATGAATTGCCGGGTGAGTAAAACCGAGTATGAACTTTTGAAAAGATGTATTGCAAAAGAAACCAACCAATTCGTACCGCTTCAAATCGTGGAAAAGATTTTTCACCCTTCAATCTCAAAGATTTCTTGTGATGTTTATGCACTGAGTTTTTCAGTAATTAGCCAAACGATATTTCATTGATTTACTCAAAACAGCTAAGATGTGCGATAAAGGGTTTGAAAACAGAATTCGTTCAAATTAGTGAAGACATGGAAAGCCATTTGATACTTCTCACAGTTTCCTTGCCAGAAAGCTAAACCTGGATTCAATAGAGACACTCTAAAAGTCTAAATGGGAATTTTTTTCGATCACGCAAATGTAATTTTTGCCGAAGCCAATGGAAATCAGTTTTCTATAATTTCGGCTTCGCAGATTAGCAATTGCGTTGGGAATTCAGAGAAAATTTGCAAAGTTTGTTTGCTGCAGTCAAGTTTAAAGCATCAATCAGGCAATGAAGTTAGGACTTTTCATATGAGCAAAATGGCTTTGTATTATGATTTTCAAAAAGTCGATAAATTTTGTACTCATCCAGTATATGAAAGGACAAAATGAAACAAAAACCATGGAGTATTTACCTATCGTTGTCACCACTGTAGCTGTAAAGTGCAACCATCTCGCAAAGGTAGCTTCAGTTAGCTCTTTTTTCCATCCCTGTTTATACTTTGGGGTGCTGCAAGATTTGCTGATGCTTATAAAGCCATCCATTGAATCGAATATAAATTGGAATTGTGAAGCATTCAGCATTCCACCAATCTTACCCTCAATCATCTCTTTCAAAGCAGTTGCATTTTGCACTGGCGGGTTTTTTACATAGTGATATTCCAGGAACATGAAAATGGTTACTCCAAGGAGATAAATGGCAGTATTCAGAGCGATAAACCCACAAAATTTAAGAATCTCTCTTCTGTTTAGGGCCATTTCAATATTTTATGTCATATCTGTTTTGCCGTAACATATAATGAAAAAACTTTGTCATGGCATTCAGAGTCATCACAGTGCTGCGCTGTTCGTTTCTTCCAAGTCACTGTCTTGTTCAGTCTCTTTACTATGTGGCAAAATAGTTAATACTAACACGTGTCATTGCGACCTAAATGTCGACCAGTCTTAATTTTAGAGCAAACCAGCGAACGTGGTATCAAGTTAAAATAAGGAACTAGTTCTTTATTTTATCTTGGTGGTATCAACCAAAACGTGAGCAAAACTAACAGATCTTTATTGCTGGGTAACAGCAGTTGTCCGATATATCCTCCTCATATCCTGAACATCTCGATCAAAAACGCGCTATCATTGATACGGGATCAACATAGCCATCGAACAAACTCGCTGCATAGAAGTTTCATCACATCACATTATGTTTATGTAGCTTAAACTTGATGGTTCAAAATCTGCAACAAAGCTTGAGTAAATTAAAGGCTGTCATTGATAAGAAGTAAAGGATCTTCTCAGACAAATCTTCTCCTCACCTTCGCTAACGCAATTGAGAGGTACTTAGGGTGTGCTGGTTTCCTTAAGTTTGTGGAAGCAAAACGTCAAAGAGTAACGAATTTTCGCTGATATAAGATTGAACGTCAAGGCTGTAGTTGATACAATGTTGGGGCTCTTCTTCAATGAATCTTTTAAGAAGCCTCTGTATCGACTTCTAGGAGCATTCAGGTGTGGTGGCAAAATTTCCCGAATGTGTTGGGAAGCAAAACATCAAGGAATACTGCTTTTTAATCGATATGGCTTAAAAATGAGCACCAAAAATCAGCATAAATACCTTCAAATTGCATTCGATCAATGCATTCTTACGATTGCTGCAAACTAGTAATTACATTTCGTCATTCAAATTGCCAACAAATAACAATTCCCATGTCGCGAAGAGTATAATTTCAAATCCAATAGAGCAGCCTTTAGATTGCCTTTTTTTCTCAAGGTGTTTCCAATTTGATAGTTCAGTGCCTCCAGAGCAAACTTTACCAAGCAAACAGGTGCTCATTGACGTAAGGCGGAAACGATTTTCAAGTACATTTGCAGGACACCTGTAAGATTGATATTTCATTCAACGCTAATTTATCGACAATCGAGCCCTTTCATTCTATTTACCAAATATTTCTTTAATCAAAGAGGCATTTTCCGAAACTCTACAATTTGAGGATCTTATCAATCTAACATGTACTTGACAGTGTGGGACAATGAATCATCGGTTGCACATGAAGTTTGTATTTTTCACGAAATTTTGCATTCCTGCTTTTTTCAAAAACGCAATTCCTCAAAATGAAAAGACAACTCTTCTGCTTCTCTATGCTGACTGCTGTAAGATCACAAATTTTCACTCAAGTAATGAAGTAGACACACTTCAGCAAATTAGTGCTGATATTTGTTCAAAATTAATGAAGATTGCTTATTTTTGGTGACATCCGTTGATGACACGATGTATGTATTCTTTGGAGGTATCACATCCGCCAGATATCACTGTTTCAGTTTTGCAATGAACGGAATGAACGTGAAAATCAACTGCATTCGAATTTTGAAGCTGTGCGCAAATCGGTAATACGGAATACCTCTGATATAATTGACACATTCGTTGGTCTATGAACGTTAGAAAACAATAAGCATTGTCTAAGGCCTATAGTACAAAGGAGTCCTATTTGCAATCAAACTATGTGAAGTTCTCAGTTTTGCTAAACCTAAGAACATACGGCTTATTTCTGACTTCTTGAATTGCTAATACAATAAATACAATAATGTTATTCTTTCATTTCGAGTTATCTTGCATCGAGCTGCGATAGCAAATTGCGATGCCTCTTGCGATAATAACGAAAACAACCACAAGCAAATTTCTCCATCCTGCAAAAAATATTAAGAAAGATTACTTATGGTTATGCCATTGAAACTATACATGCACTTCTCCATGTTCTTGGATAGCATTACAATCTAATGTTTAAATTCAAGACAATTAAGTTCAAGCATCTTTGATAACTTTCATTTGAAATCATATCAACTGCTCATGAAATTGAAACTCTGTACGAAATTAGAGAGTGCTGCTTACTTTCGGTAACGTTATTCATGATACACGAACTGTTGTTTCTCTTGGTTCCATCGGATCAAACAAAAGCATGGTTCGATAATCAACATCAAGAAAAGGCTAATTCGTAGCACTCTCAGAAGTCTGTTGTTTCTAAAAAAATTGCTCAAAATTCAAAATAATAGCCTACTTCTGAGCACGTCATTTGTTGATACGAAACATGAGCAAAGTCTTCTTTTTCAATGAATGTCTCGCATCAAAGTTTTATTCAGCTGACCATATGAGACACGGAAGGTGAACTCCTGTAATAAAAGTGAACGTCATCTGCATCCAGGCTTTGAAATTTTGCACTTCTGATCACGTCGCTGTTGATACGAAACATAAGCTAAATGGTCTTCTAATTAACGGCTCGCACTAAATAATTGCTCAGCTGACATTATAAGACAATACGGGAGTAGCTTTCTTGCAACTCTCGCAACGAAAGTGGATGACATCTACGTTTAAGTTCTGAAATTTTACACTTCACTTCTGATCACTCACTTGTTGATACGGAAAATAAGCGAAGTTGTCTTTTAATCAACGATGCGCGCTAAATGCTTGCTCAGCAGACATTATAAGGCATCGAAGGTGTAGATTTATTTGCAGCGTTCATAATGATATTGAAAGACATCTTCATCTAGGCTTTGAAATTTTGAACCTTTTTATTCAACCGTAAATTTAATATTCTATCACGATGGAGGCATTTTCTGGTCTTCTTAGTGCCTTTCGATCACTATCTGCATCAACTGCGAGTTGACGATGCAAGACAGGTAATTTGCAGAGGTGCTCCTCTTGTAGTAAGATAGAAAATGACAAGTATATCAGTTTTTATCTCTGTAACGTATTCGTCAATACCCTGTTATGATGGAAACATTTTCTATTCTTCTTTGCGTAATAAGCATGGCGTATTGAGTACACACATCAGTAATTAGCAGATAAGAGAGTCTTGCTATGAAATTTCCAAAACAAATGTACCTCAATTTTCAGCTTCTAGATAAACTTCGAGATGCCATCAGTTATAAATACTTTGCATTGACTGAGCAAGTATTTCGTTCGATTGGTGCTTTCATCTAATTCTTCAACTTAGTTGAGTAGTTCACTTCTCGATTTAAGTTTCATGCACTCTTGTTTTGCCTCGATCTTGCCCAACAAGGTCGACACGAATCCACTCAACGCAAGATACATATGATCACATATACGCGCAAACTTCCTCTTCAGAATACTTCAAGGAATAAGACGAGATCAGCTACATCAGATGTGCTCCTACTAAATATAAATAGAGGTATTGGTCAATGTCCACTGATGGCCTTTATCCAGAAATATAGCCTAATAAGGAAGACATGAATCCATTCAACGTAACATAAAAATGATCAAATATACGCTCTGACATCTTCTTAAAAATACTGGTTCTCCATTGTGTAAAAGGAGCTTAAGCACAGTAGATTTGCTGCATCTAAATATGAACAGAAGTATTGGCCAATATCCAGTTATGGTCTTTAACGAGAAAAAGGATTCTCAGCAAAGCAATATCTTCAGCTAACCCAAAAATAAATTTTCTTGTTACTCCAGAAGCCTCGTTGCAGCAGTTTCGACATTATTGATCGCGTATTGTTAAAACAATGTCCTTTAATCTCTTTGTCTCCAATAATTCAATTAAGCAGTTGATACCAGCGTAGCACTACGAAACTAACCTACTCAGAAGACGTATATTAAAGTTTTACGCCTCTTAGCTATCATAGAGGATCGACGCGATTTCATCTCATTGAATTATAACTCTAAGATTTCCACAGTTAATTGAAAAATTGTGGAGAGGTTTAAAGAGTCATCACTGTGCTCAATACTAAGCATTGCAGTCACAAAACATCATCTACATCAAACAGTAAACTACATCTCGAATATCCCTCCAAATATGTCGAAATTTCACTTAATGGCGCAATGGACTATTCTACCGAGTTTATAAATAAATATATACAAATGACTTTCAACAAGGCCACTGCATCATGGTATGGTACAAACAAGCATCCATAGATATAAATATGAGCGTCTAACACTAATCAACCAGCTAGCTCTTAATGCTTCCGTGATGTCAAATCTTCATGCTGCGCTGCTGCTTGCGAGAGGATGAATTATCATAACACGGTATACTCAAATGCAATAAACGGTAACCCCCCCCCCTTAATTGCATGTAGTTCTTAAATATTATAGGCTAACAGCAAACATTGTTTGCGCCAGCATAAAGTAGACAGCGCGTTGAAACAGGTCGTTAATAAAAACATAGATAACAAGAACATTACGTCACTTACAATCACGTTGCGAAAGGAAATATTTCCTTTCACATCTTTATCTTCAATTTCTAGACATAAATGTCAACTGATAATATATCACGGAAGAAAGGCTTCATACAAAAGCGTACAAAAGATTACAGGTATACTTCTCGCAAAGTACGAAGGTGCTAACAGATAATTCTCGAGATAACAGAAGCAATAAGACAAGAAGACAGCTGAAGTAACTTTTCTTTTGAATTCTTCTTTGCAAATTACTTGAGAAAAGAGAAACAGTATATGCATAAACAGATCTTATCTCGTTTTTGATAAAACAGCTTGTATTTCATCAATATTAATGGAGCAAATCACCCAAGCAAAGGCAAGACGTTGACAATAAATGTTGAATGTGATACAATACTTTAAGCTTAATACATATTCCTAAGATGTTTGCAGCTGCTTATTACGATTCAAAGCTATCACACATACAATTTTTCTAATGAAATTCGGACAACAGCGTTCACATTTGTTTGAAAAGTCGGTGAATTCTTTGAAAAAACGAAAGTCATTTTATATCCTTAATTCATAGAGGAAGTTGTACAATCGTCATGAAAACCATAGCTGATCAACGTCTACCACATATCTTTTTTATGTATCAAATAAAACACAGAAACATACAACAAATACAACTAATGTGCCACTCATTGCAGCAAAGGACACATAGTTAGCGAGTGTCCTGAATGGGTGACACTTCTGATCAACTAAGGAATTCAACGCAAATGGAAGATTAAAATTGAAAGGAAAGTAAAAAGAAAGGCCTGACTGCTGAGCAGTAAAGAGGTTGTTTGATAAAGCGGCCGATTAGCCACTCGCCCGAAACTTATCCTTTGAATTATTAAGAGAAATAACTGGTCCAGGATATTTCTTTAATGAAGTTACCAAATGGTAACGTCGCATTAGATGGACAGTGTTGTCCAGCAAGACTAACTACTCATCTGATACCTTTCGAAGCCAAGAAAATCCACTCCAGGTCAGACAGACAGTTCTCTACAATATGGATAAATTCTAAGCTTAAAAATAGCAAATTACCTGAAGTTCCTGTTAAACTTTAAAGGGCAGATGCAATAACTATGTGTGCAATCATCTTCTAAGATCTGATTCCCTTGCATGCAGGTGCTTATCACCACTCAAAGCTATCGTGTCCACCAATTCAAGGGCATTGACTTTTAAAGTACTCAAAAGAAAATGATACAAAATAGCAATTTTGGAAGCCATCTTCGTATGCAAAAGGCATTAGATGCAGCAGTCGATGACCAACAATTGACAGATTTACTTTTCTGATTACGAAGTAAACTGTCGGTCAAGGCTAGCAAGCAGTTATGCCACGTCCATGGTAGCCAATGTCATCTTGCATGTAGTTCGTGGTAGGCTTATCCGTACCAGATTTGACTGCCTAAAATCTAATTGCATAACCTGTCACTGCCAGTTTTTAGCTCGAGAAGTTAGCGCGAAATTGACAACCGTAACGAGAACACACGAAGAATCAATAAATCTTAGAGATGTTCTAGATTTTACTTTTCCTCAATCTTCAAATGGTCTGTAAAGAGCGGTGCCGATAAAGGACTATTTGAGTATTTTGTCTTTTATGAAAAATTACGTGGAGAGGCAAATGGGCAAGGGGGTTTGAGAACCTTGGAAATCGTTCTCCACTTAAACTGGCATGATTGGAAAATTGCAAAAACATTCAGACATATCAAAGATACCATTTTCACAGTGGGCTTGAGGCAGATATTAAAAACTTTGGAAGTTCTCGAAACGCTAGTTGGAATGAAGTTTTAGATCGCAAAACAACTGCGCTAGTGTCCTTTTTTAAAGTTGTCTTTTATCTTGTGATATCACAAAATCGTAGGTGTTTGAATCACAGAAAACTGGACAAAATCTTGCAAAATGTTACACCTAGTGGATGGAAAATGAATTGCAACGTGTTTGGTTACCAATACCAAGACGTAGATAGTCACTGTTTATTGAAAAGCAACGTAAAAATTCTTTGTCAATGATACTTTTACTGCAGCAATAACTTTCATCAGACAACTTGTCAGATTTGTTGTCTCCTTCAGAAAGCGAAATTTGAATTTAATCAAGAACATCCCCAAAAGTACGCGGAGAAACAAGACACCAATAGAGCAGTTCATGATAAGTCTATTTTTGAAGGCTTCGTATTTTCCCCCTCGGCAAAGTCACCAAAACAGGAGGGAAGGGTATTCTAAAGTGGCCATAAACCCAACATTTTTCATTTCATTGTATGATATAACTAGTCAAGTTATGGTCCTCTGCAAAAAACGTTTTTTCAAAATCTTTTTCTAAACCATTTTTACGACGCGTTTTGTGTGGCTTGGAATGTGGATTCTGGGTGTCCCACGGAAAGATATTGAAACCAGGCCCATTTTTTCAAGACAATAGAAACATTTTAATCAACAAGTACCCCTTAGGTAGCACCATGTGCATAGGAAACTTATACGTAGCACTTTTTAGCAAACAAATTTGGCGATTTTTGAAAAAGTTTCACTTTCTGAGTCACCTGGAATGGCATTCTTCATGATCCAAGATCACCGGCATTCTTGTATATTCTCTGCACCCTCATCGTTGTCTTCTTCACTGACATTAGCAAGTTCATCATGCTTAATAAGTATTTCCTTTTCGTCTGTTCCTAGTGACTGTGTGTCTGGAAATAAGTGGCGATACACTGTATTTGTATTGTAAAGGTTATCTAAAAATGTTAAGTTTTCTCCACTTTGGTTGCCTTCAGCAGCTATCATTGTTCCATCTATCAAATTTTGAGCTGTATCTTCTTTTGCCATTTTAAGTGTCGTTATCATTGATGCAGCAGATGCATTTTTGTTGTTCTTGAGTCTTGCTAATTTCATTTCTAAGAAAGAAAAGAACAGAAGAAACAAATCCTCTATCAAACTGAATCACAAAAACATGCAATGTTTGGGGTTGAGACTCCAAGAGACCTTACATCAAATTTGTTCATGAAAAAGTGGTAATTATCTGTTGCACAAACAATCTTTCTGAAAGCATCTCCTACAAAAATTCAATATACAGACATGTATCCAGAGGGCGGGAGGGCCACAGGGCCTGGCCTATGTTCCCTCTCCAATGAATTGAAGTGAAGTTAATCAAAAAGTATAAAACAGATGTGAAAAATTGAAATGAGGTTAATCAAAAGTGTAAAAAAGATGTGTGGGGGAGCTTATCGAACACTAAAATAACAGCCCTTCAGAGACTGCAAAATCGTGCATTTGAAATTATTCAAGCTTCAAAGATAAAGGACTCTTGGATTAGACCAACATTTAGCATCGATCAGATATTCCAATTTGATCGGTCGGTTCAGATGTTTAAGATAATTAACAAGATATGTCCTGAGAGTCTGCACGGTAAATTTGCTGAAAGATCCTCGACAAGCAAGTATAATACGAGAAATAAGACTGATCTCCAAATTCCAAGACTAAATTTAGACTACAGTAGAAAGAGTTTTCACTACACCGGTCTAAAAACATGGAACGCTATCCCAACACAATTAAGAGAGTCTAATACACTCACCCAGTTTAAAAATGGGCTAAAGAATCACTTTCTAAGCTGAAAAAAACAACAAATTATATATATATATATATGTGTATGGGTGTACATATATATTTTATATGTGTATGTATATGTGTGCAGGTTATATTTATATATATATATTTACGCACGAATCCATGGAAGAACAGTACTGGCTTTTAATATAGGTTTATTAGGTTTGTTAGAAATATCTATTACTTTCATCTGGAAATAAGTAATTTTAAAGTTTACTGAGTGGATGTCGTGGATAAATAAAATAAATGAATGAATGAAATGAAAATGAATGAATGATGTGACCAGGAACAAAAAATTTCACATTGTAAGGAGAAATCATATTGGAGGTCTTTGTTTCATTCACTAAAGCATTGAAGCATTTGACCACTTCTGCAACAGCTATCCTTATCACTTACAATTTTGAATGTGACTTCCCATTCTTTTCACAAGCAAATATCTTCAGACAAGATCGCTCAAAGTCAATAGACATAATTCCTACATCTACCTAAGTTGTTAGACATCATTCCTACAAAATCGCTCAAAGTCGTTAGACGCCACACAAAATTGTATTGGTGATTTCGTACGAAAACAGCTCAAAGTTACTTCTGGTATGTGGGGAAAACCGCCAAATTTCCCCAAAGAAAAGCAAAGCTATGATTTTACAGCAAAGAAGACTCCTTGGGTCACACTTACCTGTTAAAATGGATCAAAATGCTTACAATACGTCACCTCAGAAAAAGTCTTGCGAATCAAAATTGATGAAAAGCTGAGTTGGAAAGAGCATACAGTAGTGTGAGCTCAAAGATTTGTATGTTAAAAAGACTTATGTATTTACCATCAAAAATGTTAGAAGAAATTTATTATAAAACTGTGATCCCTGCCACCACTTACAGCCAGGTCTATAACGCGGACCTCGCGGACCAAGGCCACGCGGGGAAAAGGTCCGCCAAACAAGGTCCGCGTTTTAGGATTTTGCATAGGGGCAAATCCTAAAGCGCGGACCTCAAGGACCTAAATGATTTCTATCCTAAATGCGTCAATAAATTCAATAATGGATGCGCGATAAAGTTCGATTATTTCCAATGTCGCAGTTCTCGACATAGCTTTGCATTTCCAACTTTATGTGTGCATATTTTTCGAACAAAAATACTTTATTATAAAATGGAGTTGGATCACGAGTTGGATAATGAATGATGCTGGAATTTGTATTTCCAACTTATGACAGATTCACAATGTGACCACTTTCTCAATCAATGAACTGTTGTCAGGGGAAAACAAAGCACAATTATTGCTTAGATCTGAAAAGTCCGCGAAATAGGAGGTCCGCGCTTTAGGATTTTGCATAGGGGCGAATCCTAAAGCGCGGATCTCGCGGATCTCAATCCGTTTCACCCGTAACGACTTCCATTGCCGACTCTTTCAAGCTGAATATTCCACCTTCCATGAGGGAAAAGAAGAGAATAGTCAATAAGAATCCTGTTGATACTCATTCAAAAGAGTTCCATTTTCACTTTTATAAGAACTTCATCCTACTAATGGCACTAAATTTGAGTCATGATTAAAAGTGGCAAAATAACGCGATAAATAACAGTATCTAATTTCTTTACTTTTCGGTTGAAATAAACACTCGAAATACACGTTTATCAGATAGGTAGTATATCGAGGGGCACTTCACTCATTGGAAAAAGCGTACGAGATTTTTTCAAAACAAAAGGATTTATACGGATTTTTGATGGATTTTTCTTGAAAACAAAAGGATTTTTGCAAAAGGTGTACGAGATTTTTGGGAGTGAAATTCCCCTCGTAGTATATGAATCATAGCACACAAGTTTCTACAAGTCTACCACCTACAATCCCCTACGATACAACAAAATGGATTGAAAAAAGATTATTTGTCAGTACCACCGGCTTATTAGTTCATCGTCGAAAAAGATCATTGTCGAAAAATGATAACGAGATCTAGCTGAAGAGGAGGTGACAATCCCACATGTGTCATAAAAAATGCATTGTATTGCTCAACAAGGTTTGCGCACTCTCAAAGGACAACTTCTCTTCCAACTGAAAAAAAACCCTATTCTTCTAGAAAGTCGCCTTAGACACGCAGTGGCTTTTTATGTCCGAAGTTTGGGACAGAGAAACCGAAGTCTGGGACAAAGAAAAAAAAATGTATAGTTCCTTTCTCTACTAACAACTTTTTCCTGCTTTAATTACATCCCTACTCTTTATCAGCTGTCTTCCAACACCACAATCGTCAAATCCCTTTGTTTTCCGTGCAATGGGAGATTACATATTGTTGACTTTCAAAGAGCTTCAAATGGAAACCACGCTGTCCGAACGGCCTTCAAGGAAAATTCACCATGAGATCTCAAATGTCTGCTTACGCAACGAGAAACTGCCGAGATATTGATATCCCAAAACGAAACCTAGAATTTTCAAAAAAGAGTTTTCTTTACTCTGGTGCTAAACTGTGGAATGATATACCTCTTGATATAAGGAATAGCCCAACAGTTGTCACATTTAAAAAGAAACTGAAGGACTACTTGCTACACTAGCATTTAACCCAAAGCACGATCCCCAGGAAGAGCAGAACTTACCACGGTTACATTCCATATTATTCTTTGTAGATACAATATAGTACGTTGTTCTTTTTTATATTTTTCTTTTTACTATTGTTATTTTGAAACTATTATCTTGTTGTTGTATGAGCTGATAGGGATTTGTAGGTAAATATGATTAAATGAAAATGAAAAATGAAAATGATACACCTTACGGGTGAAACTGAGGTCCGCGAGGTCCGCGAATTAGGATTTGCCCTATGCAAAATCCTAAAACACGGACCTTCTATTTTGCGGACTTTTCAGATCTAAACAATAATTGTGCTTCGTTTTTCCCTGAAAACAGTTCATTGATTGAGAAAAATGTTCACATTGTGTTTTTGTTGCTTCTGATATGTGCTGTGGGGTTTGTCGATTCATTTTACAATAAAGTGTTTTTGTTTGAAAAATATGCATAACTGCAACATTGGAAATAATCGAACTTTATCGCGTATCCATTATTGAATTCATTGACGCATTTAGGATAGAAATCATTTAGGTCCACGAGGTCCGCGCTTTAGGATTTGCCCCTATGCCAAATCCTAAAACGCGGACCTTGTTTGGCGGACCTTTTCCCCGCGTTGCCTTGGTCCGCAAGGTCCGTGTGGTCCGCGTTATAGACTTGGCCCACAACTTACTGCATATCAGTATGGGGATCCTGCCCAGAAGCAACATTTAAAAGAGTGGAAAAACAACACATGAAGGCTGCTGAAGCTATTTACAGATCAAACAAAGCAGTAAACGATGAAAATGTACTAGCAGCAGTCAATTGGCAGGACCTTGGTTACATCTATAAAAGGAAAATTGCAACTGAGATGCACAAACTAACATTTGATACCAAGAGCAGAATTGCTCACCAGTATTGTGTTGGAAGGGAGTCTTTGAGAAAGGAGCGATTTGGAATAAAGAGAATGAGAACTGAACTCAGGGGTCCCATAATTGGAATTCATTAAACAAAGAACCAAAGAAGCAAACAAATAGAGAAACTTTCAAACGTCAGAAGATCAAACATGGAAACATTAAATAAATTGTCCTCTGGAAAAGAAACAACCTTTAACACAAAAAGAAATGAAAATTATGTTTACTTTTAGAAACATCTTGCCAAAAGGTACATTTAATTTTCTGATACTAGAGACAATTTTTAACATTAACTTTCATTTTTAGCAAACATTTTGTAATTAGACTGCTTTTTAGTCTTTTATTTAGCAGGTCCACATCAGCTGTTTTGTTGCCAAAACTTGACCTGGATAAAATAAATCATGTACATATGAATGTATAGATGAAAGGAGTATGTATAGATGTATGTATGTATGCATGTAAGAAATGACTCACTGAAATGACTGAGAAATGACTCACAAAGGAGCAGCCCTCTAAGT
This sequence comes from Aurelia sp. 3 sensu Dawson et al. (2005), assembly GCA_964020215.1. NCBI lineage: Eukaryota > Metazoa > Cnidaria > Scyphozoa > Semaeostomeae > Ulmaridae > Aurelia > Aurelia sp. 3 sensu Dawson et al. (2005). The sequence continues at coordinate 17,632,421 of OZ026574.1, read as the reverse complement.
ACAGTAGATAAACTAACTGAGAGGGATCCCCCAATAAAAACAAAGAAACTAAGCCCTACTAAATTGAAATTAAACTACAACTTTCACCAGGTGTCTCTGATATGAATTGATCAAATGTAGGAATCAACAAAAATGGGATTTTAGTTTATACCTAAAAGCAGTAACTGTAGCAATGGCACAAATGAAAAGAGGTATTCCACAGTTTTAATACTGCACTAATCTTAGACCATATGCTGTGGTATTTTAAAATGTTTTGTATAAATCACCTCTGGTTACCTGATGAGTTCCTATATTATGAATCTTTGAACTTGGCTAAAAATAGTTAACTATGATGGAGAAAGCCTATTAATGGCCTTCAAAACAAATGTTGATATGTATAGTGTGTCCTCAAATTTGAGGACTTCAAAGACTTGAGTATTGGAGTTTAATGCATTGCAGGATTTTCTTCTGAAGTAGAATCAATGGGGATGGTATAATTTAAGATTCAAGATCCAAGATCCAAGATCCAAGATCCAAGATTCAAGATCCAAGATCCAAGATTCAAGATCCGAGAAATTAAGATCCGAGAAATTAAGATCCAAGAAATTAAGATCCCAGATATTAAGATCCAAGAAATTAAGATCCCAGATATTAAGATCCCAGATATTAAGATCCCAGATATTAAGATCCGAGAAATTAAGATCCCAGATATTAAGATCTAAGAAATTAAGTTCCCAGATATTAAGATCCCAGATATTAAGATCCGAGAAATTAAGATCCGAGAAATTAAGATCCGAGAAATTAAGATCCGAGATATTAAGATCCCAGAAATTAAGATCCGAGAAATTAAGATCCCAGATATTAAGATCCGAGAAATTAAGATCCCACATATTAAGATCCGAGAAATTAAGATCCAAGAAATTAAGATCCAAGAAATTAAGATCCCAGATATTAAGATCCGAGAAATTAAGATCCCAGATATCATAGATCCCAGAAACTAAGTTTGCCAAGTAGTTCCTTCTTGGCTTCAGGCAAAACTATCACCAGAAATGACAAACTCCCTTGGCTCTACTGAGTAGAGTGTTGAGTGTAATTTCTCTTTCCTTTGTTTTTCAGGAAAGTGATTATGCTTGTGCAGGTACATTGAAATATGGTGTCAGTTGTTTTGGGAGCAGATAAACATCAGAAAGTGATGCTTGCCTTGTCATGGCCTTAGGCATCTCCACTGTCTCCACTGTCCGATATTATATTTATTTGCTTCCGTATACACGTTTTTTTATAAGAAACTAGGATCAGGCCATAGTACTAAAAGTTTCTTAATTCAACATGAAATTTTGTCCATTTTAGTACTGAAAGTTTCTTCATTGGTTTCTTATTTTTTGGATGCATGAATCGTCAATGTGGTCGCTAACACTGCTGCAGATATGTTTCTTGATATAATTTAAAACATCATATAGGAATAAACAGTGTTCTACTATGTTGAAAACACAAATGGTTAGATATATACAGGGTGTCTCAAAAAATTGTTCGATGTTTGATTAAGTATTGAAAAATAAGGACAACATGAACAGGCTCACGGAAAGATAACCCTGTTCCTAAGATTATGAAATAATTTTAGAGACTAAAATCGTGCAAATCGGCTGAAAATTCACTGAGTTGTGAGCTCTCGAATATCAAAAATATGCGATAGCTGAAACCGGAGACCCCCCAGATTACTTGTATTGCAAGAAGCTCCGAGACGGAGGTAAGAGAAGCTTATCCAATTTCATACCTCTCGTTGATATCAGAGCAAACCAAATACGACTTCTAAAGTAAATTATTTCTTGCGATCATTCTCAAAATTCACTAACATTGCATAGGTCCAAAAACAGTGGTTCAAAACAAAATCGGCGAGAGACTGAATCTGTTTCTTCAAAGCATCCAAATGCTTGACAGTTAGGTTATCGAATACCTGTGGAATCCCACTTGTTTCGCCCTGAAACAATTGAGAAATAACAGAAACGACGGCCTAAGGGAGATTTACCAAAAATGCCATTTCGAGGCCTCTGGTTTCAGCTTTGGCACAAACTTGAACTTCAAAAGCTTGTAACCCCATGAATTTGTATCGGATTTGCAAGATTCTTGTGTCAAAAATTAATTCAAAATCTCAAGACAAGGGTGACTTGACCAAAGGTCCATTCACCGTATCGTTATTTTTTAGTATTTAATCAAACGTCAAACAATTTTTTTGAGACACCCTGTATATTGCCCAATAATAAAGGTTCAACGATCAATTCATGCTTTTAAGTTTGAAAAGTTTCTTAGCACTTCTCAGACATAGTACTAGAGTTTCTTAAAATTTTGGCCACCTTAGTACTAGTTTCTTATAAACCAGTTTCTTATAAAAAAAACGTGTAATAGACATCATATTTCACTGTACCTACACAAGTATTATCATTTCCATGGAAAGGAAAACAAAATGACGTTAGGGGCGCCAAAGCGATGGTAGGGCAAAGGGGTCGAAGGGAAACGCAAGGGCACTCCAGACCAATAACGAGGGAAGTGAACCGAAAATTGGGTGGAACTGGGGTCCTCCCCCGGGAAAAGTTTTGCAACCACGCCCTCTAGATTCACTTAAAATGCCTCGTCTAACCAATATAAATGATGCTCTCTTTTACATCTTTGGTTATGACCAATGCAAGTTGCTATGATCGAATTGAACGTTGTTAAAGAAATATATTGCTCCAATAAAAGGGCACTCTTGCCCCCTTGCCCCTCTTAGAAAAGGGCAGGAGGGGCGCTTGCCCCCCCTGCAACCCCTCTCCGGCGTTCCTGAATGACATTACATATGTCCCTCCACTCAGTAGAGTCAATGGAGTTTATTTATGGCGCCAGTTTCCCAGAAGCCAAGGAAAAACCACTGCGCCAACTCTTCAACCAGGATCGTGTCATGAATTGGTTCAGTTTAGAGACACGAAGAGACTCACAAATTTCGCTGTCATCTCTAATTTTCTAAAAACATACCTCAAATTTTAACCATAAAACGGGTTTTACCAATCAATGGCCCTAGCCCTATGGCCCTATGGCCCAATAGTCTTGAGCACTTTGTTACAAGGGAGCATAAGTTTGACAATGTATTCAATTAGAATTCGTTGGAAAATTGCAAAGCAACCATGACAAATTCATGGACAAAATTCTCGTTCAGCCAGTGACACTTTTCTCGATGTGATGCAGGGAATCCGGGAATCACCTGCTGTCACTTTCCTTGCTTTGGGAAATAGGGCAAAGGGGAACGCTGAAGCGCGTGATAAAGTAGGGGAAGGAAGTGACAAATCTTTACAGTTTTCAAACTCACAGCAACTCCATGAGAAAAGTCTTACAAGAAACTCCATTCTCCCCAGATCGCTAAAAAAATTAGAACCTCCACTACTGGCAAAATCAGCTTAAGAAACTTTGTTTGAGTTGAGGAGATCTTTCGCGTATTCTTCCTTTCATCTTCACTTCCTTCCTGTAAAAAACCTACATTCACGAGGGAAGAGGAAGCAGACTTCAATCACTTCAAGCGGAATTTGAGCTTGTTTGAAGATATATTTATGCAAAACCAAGTCGAATACAACTCATACTCAGGTGTTCAGGTATTCGTCACAAACAGGCACGAGACGATGGTACGGTAGTGGCATTGGGCAAGAGGGCCATTGGGCCATTGATTTGTAAAATCCAAATATCCCATCCAACTTCGCCCTAAATTCAAAAGGAATTTCAAGTTCCCACACGATTCCTGATCTAGAGTTCTTCCTAGGATACCACTTGGCAACATAAACCCCTTTTGAATGTAAAACAGGGAGTTTTGAAATGAAAATAAAGCATACGAAAAAATATCTTAATATCTAGGATCGGGGCTGGGATCTTAATTTATCGAGTCTTAATATCTGGGATCTTAATATCTGGGATCTTAATATCTGGGATCTTAATATCTGGGATCTTAATTTCTCGGATCTTAATATCTGGGATCTTAATATCTGGGATCTTAATATCTAGGATCTTAATTTCTCGGATCTTAATATCTGGGATCTCAATATCTGGGATCTTAATATCTGGGATCTTAATATCTGGGATCTTAATTTCTCGGATCTTAATATCTGGGATCTTAATATCTGGGATCTTAATATCTGGGATCTTAATTTCTCGGATCTTAATATCTGGGATCTTAATATCTGGGATCTTAATATCTGGGATCTTAATATCTGGAATCTTAATATCTGGGATCTTAATTTCTCGGATCTTAATATCTGGGATCTTAATATCTGGGATCTTAATTTCTCGGATCTTAATATCCGGGATCTTAATATCTGGGATCTTAATATCTAGGATCTTAATATCTGGATCTTAATTTCTTGGATCTTGATTTCTGGGATCTTAATATCTGGGATCTTAATATCTGGGATCTTAATTTCTCGGATCTTAATATCTGGGATCTTAATATCTGGGATCTTAATATCTGGGATCTTAATTTCTCGGATCTTAATATCTGGGATCTTAATATCTGGGATCTTAATTTCTCGGATCTTAATATCTGGGATCTTAATATCTGGGATCTTAATATCTGGGATCTTAATATCTCGGATCTTAATATCTCGGATCTTAATTTCTCGGATCTTGGATCTTGGATCTTGAATCTTAAATTATACCATCCCGAAACGATGACACAGTTAAGAAAGTCAGGAAAAGACAGAGTTCTAGAGTTGTAGAGGCAGATAGGGTAGATAAAGGAATTTAATGCCACATTTAGAAGACAATTCCAGCAGTTCTTGATAACTTTTTGTAAAGTTCAGTGATATGGTATTTCCAAGACAAGTGTTCATCCATAGCACTCCCAACGGCTTATGATAATTTGCGAAGTTTTTAAAAACTTTGCAAAAGCTTTGCAAAAACTTTGCAAAGTTTTTTCGATCCATCTAATATAGGACTAAAAACTGTTAGATACATGGTGAAAGGGCAGAATCTAAGAAAATTGGGTGGGGTGGGAAACTTTCAGAAAAACGTCGCAAATTATCAATTGGCCCCCTTAATTGATAATTTGCGAAGTTTTTTCTAAACAGCCCTGAATTGGTCAGCAACCAAGGTGGAGCATTGTGGATATGTAGAACATTGTACAGTGCGTTGAATCGTCATCAAATCCACCCTTTCAAACAACTTTTACAGATGTTTACGACAAGACTTGCAATCACCACACGCTTTAGGCCTAAAATATGAAGTTGTTCAGAACAACGGGCAAACGAGTGAAAACTACCTTCTTTGCCGCTAAATCAGCTTGCCTTGATACTGTCTTGATGATTAAACACAACAAAATCAAGTATCAGGCAAATTTAATAGCATTTTAAAAAAACTTCGCAAATTATCAATTGGCCCCCCTAAGGCGACAGTCTCAAAAATGCTTGGTTAGTGTCATCTTGACCGAAAAATATGGGTCGGTCGGTCGGTCGGCAACATGATCAAGTTTTAATTTTTTCCAAATTTTTTAAAATTTGAACTAATTTAGGGACGCGAAAATTTAGGCCGTTTGTGCCGTCGCCGTTAATACATGTGTCATGGCTCTGGAGTAGCTTGCCTCGTTTTCAGTTACATGCCAATATTTCCTGAAAATCAGCTTGAAAGATATGACATTAGATCAAAGCAAAGTTCGGAAGCAGCAAATCGGGAAGTTTCTGATTGGAAACTTTCTGCTGGATGCCATTTTGATGTATTTGTAGCGGAAGTAACGTCAAAAGAAGCATATATTTATGCAAATGCTGAAAATCCTTGTTTAAATTTACTATATAACGTTTTAGACGCCCGACCCAAAAATCTGATTTTTTTCATTTCAACAGACGGTCGGTCGGACGACACTAACCAAACATCTTTGAGACGGTCGCCTAATTGATAATTTGCGAAGTTTTTTCCAAACAGCCCAGAATTGGTCAGCAACCGGGGTAGGGCATTGTGTGTCTGTAAAACATTGTACAGTGCGTTGAATCGTCATCAAATGCACCCCTTCAAACAACTTGTGCCGATGTTTACGATGAGACATGTAATCACCACACGTTTTAGGCCTAAAATATGAAATTGCTCAGAACAACGGGCAAACGCGTGAAAGCTACTTCATTTGCCACTAAGTCAGCTTACCTTGGTACTGTCTTGATGATTAAACACAACAAAATCAAGTATCAGGCAAATTAAATAGCATTTTAAAAAAATTTCGCAAATTATCAATTGGCCCCCCCTAATTGATAATTTGCGAAGTTTTTTTTAAAATGCTATTAAATTTGCCTGATACTTGATTTTGTTGTGTTTAATCATCAACACAGTATCAAGGCAAGCTGATTTAGCGGCAAATAAAGTAGTTTTCTTGCGTTTGCCCGTTGTTCTGAGCAATTTCATATTTTAGGCCTAAGCGTGTGGTGATTGCAAGTCTTGTCGTAAACATCGGCAAAAGTTGTTTGAAAGGGTGGATTTGATGACGATTCAACGCACTGTACAATGTTTTACAGACACACAATGCCCTACCTTGGTTGCTGACCAATTCTGGGCTGTTTAGAAGGGGCTTCGCAAATTATCAATTAGGGGGGCCAATTGATAATTTGCGAAGTTTTTCTGAAAGTTTCTTATTTCACCCAATTTTCTTAGAGAGCCGTTTCACCATGTATTTGACAGTTTTTAGTTCTATATTAGATGGATCGAAAAAACTTTGCAAAAACTTTGCAAAGTTTTTGCAAAGTTTTTGCAATGTTTTTAAAAACTTCGCAAATTATCATAAGCCCTTCCAACCCTTTCACACATCTGCCCCTATTTATACAATATTAGCCGACTTTAAGAACTGGCAAATCTGTCAATTTTTTTCTGTTGGAATGGAAAACAAAACAAAGTGTGTTTATAACACTTATCAATGTTTGATGTAAGCTTAATTGCAATCAAGCCATGATTTAACTTAAAGTCTCAATTAGTTATTGACATTTCTTGCGAGTATTACAAGATTATCAGATTCAAAGTATATGCTAGTGTCATCAGCAAACAAGTAGAATGACAACAATTTGGATGACTTTGGTACATCATTTATGTAGATAAGGAATAGCAATGGCTCAGGGATTGAAGCCTGTGGAACACAACATGTTATGTCTCCTTCATACAGGGCCTCCAACGATTGGGGGGGGGGCATGGCCCTTCCACTTTTTTGCAAAATAGATGCAATTCCAAAATTTGTTGATAATCGTTTTAATTCTCTTTAAAACCCTACGCTCATTTAAATTCAAGCAAATTTCCTAGCATGCATTTAATTCAATCCCTGTTCTGTTGATAAGGGGAATTTCATGTCAGAAACTAACATGGTCACAACCCAGACTGTAAAGTTTGGTCTGCGCGGGGAACACGTTCCAAATTTCTGGCTTATTTTCTGTCTGCACAAAATTCTTTGAGAAACCAATTTCTGCACAGATTTTCCAACCATTTTGCTGTGTTACCTGCGCAGTTTAAAAAAGAGGCTTGCAAATTTTGCTTCTGCCCAGAACGGAGTGGTTTCAATACAATCCTTTTGGCTTGCTCTTCATCTGGATGGCTTTCACGGGCCTGGTGGAATAAGGCTGCAGCCGTGGGCGCAAAGGCGGTATTTAGCGGTAGAATCTGCGCACAAATAGCTTGCGATAGAATTTTTTCTGTGCAATTTTTTGGAGTTAAAACCAATGTTCTCTGCGCACTGAAGAAAGTTAACAGTCTGGGTCACAACCTCACCATTGTACACAGTCACAGACAATTTTCAGTTATATCAAATCTACACCTTTCAAATCACCATACATAAGAAAGCTAAAGCTATAGAAACTGCACTAGGAAGCAGATAGGCAATGCAGAATGCAAAGACCTAGTACCTTTTGGGCATAAATCAGTCATAAATCTAGTCTAGGCAAAGTGCTGCTTGCCAGCCAAAGAAAATGCTTAAAAACTATACACTTTCTTGGTAGGGTATCTTACAAATATTTACTTCTCAAATCTGCCAGCTTTAATTCAAACATTGAAATTTTTCAATGAGCTGAAAATGGCTGAAAGGCGTATTTGAAAAATCTTCCAGGGGCTGCAACCCCCATACCCCTACGTTAGGATTCATACGTCAGGACTTTACTCACGCTTCCACTCGCACACCTAAGTCACTTTTCCCTTTAGATCTGTCACTGGGTGGGTAGCTTATTATACTGGGCTATGGTATGTCTTCATATCAAATTTTGGGCCCCTCCCCCAGTATGGAATGAAAGGTGTGTGCGCCGGACATGTCCAGCGCACAGCATTAGTTGATGGCGCACGAATCGGCGCACAGAATGCGATTTTATGCTGGTGTAATACAACATTAGGTATAAATCTCCGGGTTCATGGCGCACACAACGTTAGGTAAAATATCCGTCCGGCGCACGAAAATCGAACATTCCATGCTGGCCCCTCCCCCACTTTTTAGGTCTCGTAAGCGGAGAAACGTCCATTTATATGAAACAAACTGTTTATGGTTAATGAGGTAGGAGTGGAACCATTTGAAGGCATTTGAATGCAGTGCCCTCTAATGATTAAGACACTTAACAGCCTTCTTAATGTCAAATAATGTCGCTGGAACAGCTCATCCAGGTCGACAACAAACAAGGAAGAAGTAAATAAAGAGGTCAAACAATTCAATTCAACAAAAACAATTTGTGTTTTCATCATGTTGAAGTCAAATGTTTCTGCCAAAGCTACAATTGTCTTTTTGCCCCCACGTAATATTGAGCTTACCAAGTTTATTAATATGATCATGTCTTGCTGCTTCGAATGCTGCATGCCTTGCAGTGTGATCATTGCTTGGGTCCATCTTTTTGTTCCTGATAATCTTCTTTCTTCCAAGGCCCAATTGGGAAAGCTTCTGCGGAGGCGATCATCTGTGGCAAAGCACACAAGGGTACAAGGAAGCAAGGCGAGCGCGTTTTGTGGCTTCTTCTTTTGAAGAGCAAAAAGAGGAACCAGATAGATACAAACTCAAATCCTCTACACTCAATGAGTAATTCAAGGCAATTGGTAAGGCAAGTGGTAAGTCTGAACATCATAAATCCATAAGCTTTATCCAGTGACCCTAGATTGCGGCATTCTAGCTTGTGAACATGCCTTCTTTGGGAGCTTCGAGGAGGAGGGGGCCTCGGGTGCCAGGGTGAATCTGATTGCGGCTTAACTTTAGAATACCCCGCACTGAAGTTAGATGCTTCAAAAAACGTGGATTCGGAGATCGACATGGTTGAGAGCATAGGAAGTATAGGACATTAGGATTTGGTGGGTTACTGGATACTGGATACGAAGCATTTTGATCTGAAAATTTAATTTGTAAAATGCATCAGTGTATCTGATAAATGTACTCTCGCTCGAGTACCGAATAATCGTCCCCCCCCCCCGCTTATTAATTTTTGAAAAATTTTTCCAACCCCCCCGCTCTTATTCCAACCCCCCTTTATTAATTTTTGGAAAAATGAAATTATAGTAAGTATATATAGTTTCTGAATAAACGCAAGAAAAAGTTTCAAGAAGTGCATACAACAGAACCAGAACTCAAAAGTATATGTGTCAGAAACATCACTGTTCACATAAATACATAAAAGATACGTGTTTACCAAAGAAAGCGACCATTTTCTATTTTTCCAAGCACCCTCCCCCCCCCGATTATTCCAACCCCCCGATTATTGTTATGTTGAACCATTTCCAACCCCCCAATTATCCTCACTCCCCCCCTGTTTATTCGGTACTCGAGAGTATGAGCTTCACATCACATTGTTTCATTCTTAGAAAGAATAGACATTATTGTGTCATAAGTTTAACTATCAAAGAACTGTAATTCTTGTTGTGACAGTGACAGTGTATCAATGCATCAGTGTATCTGACAAATGTCTAGCTTCACATCACATTGTTTCGTTCTTAGAATGACTAGAAATCATTCCACTGTATCCACGGTATCCATTGTATCCACTGTATCCATCGTATCCACTGTATCCACTGTATCCACTACATCCACTGTATCCATCATATCCACGGTATCCATTGTATCCACTGTATCCATCGTATCCACTGTATCCACCGTATCCACTACATCCACTGTATCCATCGTATCCACTGTATCCACTGTATCCACTGTATCCACTGTATCCACTGTATCCACTATCCAAAAGATCTTTGGAGCAGAGAAATAACTTATCTGGTTTTTGGCTCACATTTTGGCGCAGAAAAGGGCTATAAAACAATGGGAACTCAATGTCCCATTGTATCAAACGATAGATATCAATTATTCTTTGGCGCATACTGGCGCACAAAGTTGTTGTACTCCAAAATGTTTGGCGCAGAGCAGCAAAGAAATTCACTCTGGCTGTGGTGTAAAAAGCCCTCTGCTCTGGCAAAACAACTGGGCATTTGCATCTGAGCATTCACTGGAAAAATGTCCAGTGCAATGTATTGCATCATTTTGCCACCTTGTTTGATCTTGTTCAGTCGTGTTCAGCGATGTTGAGGGTTGTTCAGTAAATTTTTAAGGCAGTGTCAAAAATGTTCAGTGGACAACATTAAATTTCTTTTGTTTGAAGAAAATATTCAGTCGTTTTGCGAACCCACTGAACATTGTTTAGTTGGCGCAAGCGCATTGCAAATGCAACAGTGGACCAAATTTTTAGCGCTGGTCCTTTTTTCGCTTCTGCAGACTTATATTCTCCAAGCAAGGAGAGTATCGTATCGTGATTATAGGGAGAAAATGGAGTCATCAGCATCAATTAGTTCCATGAACAGCAAGGAAAGGTATTCAGACAGTAACAAGTATTCCTTCTAGTGAGATCAATTGCAGTTCTGATGACAAAAGCGATCGCAGTGAAGAAGAACTAAGAAGAATACAATGATGTTGATGGGACTAGCAACAGACATAATTGATCTTCAACTTTTCTCTTAAAATCCATAATTGTTGATGTCAAAATTTTGGCAGCAGATTTTATGTTTCCATCCCCTTTGCACCTTGTGGTCAGTTTGCCCCAGGCTCCTAAAATTGAATCCAGACCCCAAAATCGTGCACACTTTTATCGCAGAGAAAATGTTCACTGGACTATATTTAGTTGTTTTGCCACCTAAAAATTTTTTATCACGTGTTGATACACACTGGGCACGGTGAGAAATGTTCAGTGCAAATGTCCAGTCATTTTTCCAGGGCTTAACGGTCTGCATTTTATGGGATGCTTTGTCATTTTTCCTCGGAACTGACATTCTAAAGTCCCAAAATGATTTATTTTAGTAGTAACAGGTAAGATTGATCAAAATTTCACCATCTTCATCAATTGTGGTACACTATTGAAATTTTGAACAAATAACAAATAGCCTTTTGTAGCTCATCAGAACAACTATAGATTTGAAAAATAGGGACCCTACGGTGATTTGCGAAGAATCAAGTGCATGCACTGGGGGGAGTACTTTGCTATAAATTCATACAAGGGTGTGCGCCATGCCGCAAGGATTTCTGTTACAACCCAGTCCCAGAAATTTGGTCCGATATTGATACCCAATCCCAGAATATATGTCAGATGTTGGTCAACAAAAAGGCAGAACAGTCAGTCAACAAGAAGGCAGAACAAGGAATTAAATATGTGTCATACATTTGCCGGATTAATCAGGCGGTGGTTGTATCAAACAGTTTAGGTTTTTAACACAAGGAAGTCCCCAATGTAGAAAAACACACTTCATTGAAACGGAAAGGGTATTGTAGGGGTATTGTTGGGGCAAATAGAGGGAAAACAAGGACTCATGTAATAAGTCTACACTGCATCAAATGGCATTGAAATTATGTTGCAAAATCCAAATTTCTCGAAATCATCATAAAAGAATTTGTGTAGGGGAGAAACAAATTATAGCTGTTAAGTCCAAGGTTTTGGGGATTGTCTGAAGGGAAAAAAGGTGAGAAATATCATTCCGTGATCTTAATTACGTAGTATTTTCCACGCAGTAGTGAAAAACCAACTTTGCGATGCTTCCACTGGAAGCTTCAGCTCCCCCCTCCCATTATTTTCTAGTGTTTGCTTCGCTTTTTCTGGAAACCTCTGAAAATCGAGCTAATGGAAACTAAGATTTAGAAGTAAAGACTCAAGGAGCTGTCAGAGTTTCATTTTATCCTATTTTGTTCGCACAACTAAATAATTATCTATTTCAAAGTGATTTTTAAGTCATATCTTCCAAATTTCGCAAGAAATCCTTCCATTAGTCATGATCTACTGCTTCTTTAGATGGCAAATTCTTAACAATAGGGGCATTTTCCAACGATCTGAAAGGCATGCATGGTCACAAGCACTTTTGCCAAGACCAAGACCCCACTCTCATATATGCTCACTTAGCTAGCACCTGGTGCCACTTTCCTCCCCAAATGTGAACTTCGTTCCAAAGAGTCAGATATGAGGGCGTCGCTCAAAAAAGAAACTAGATACTCTTTGGTCTGCATAGCATGGCTCAATTTGTAATAGAAATGCATGCACATAAAGGACGAATTGTCATCTTACCAGCGAAGCGTTTAAAACCGTATGCGCTGTGATCATTCTATAATGGCGTTTAGGATTTTGAACGAGTTGAACCTAGAATTGCTATGTATTTAAGTCTTAACCCTATCTGACCTGGATCCCTCCTCATACCTTTTCATATATATGTTCTTCCGTGTTTGCTGAATGCCTCTGAGATTTAGCAAGTTTAACTTTCTATCATACAGCAATCAAACTATAACAATCATGGTGTTCTATTTTTAGACTTGTCTCCATGGTAACCAAGTTTTCATGCCACACTCCGTGAAAAACATACATTGTATCCCATCTATTATGATCTATCTATTTCATTCCTTCACGAAAAGTAAAGTTTTACGACCTTTTAACACACTTTCATTTTTATGACGTCATATGCCATCATAATGTTAATTATGCTCTAGCAATGGTATAAATGGCGAAAATGATAATGAATTTCAGTCCAATATTTACTTGAAAATGGTTCCAAAGTTTTTTATAAGAGAAATTAACAATTCATGAATATGAACTAAGTTTTCAATGGAGATATCTCTATTATGATCGATCTATTTCATTCCTTTACGAAAAGTAAAGTTTTACGATCTTTTAACACACTCAATTGTTAAATGATTCATATGACATCATAATGTTAATTATGCTCTTGCAACAACAACAACAATGCTAATCAAACTATTGTTTCAAAAATTCATTGTTTATATAATGAACAACCTTTGTGCCAAATTTGGTTGCCATATCTCAAGCAACAACAAAGATAAACAGGGGGTGCGGAATCCGCCCCCCTGGCATTGAGTGTTTCAAATCGCCCAGGTCAGATAGGGTTAACAATGTCCCAGCTGATGTTAGAGAATTCCAAGCATTTGGCCTTTGAAAAACAATGAAGAGTGCACCTGGTCTACTAAACACACTAAAAATACATCGAAACGCGACTGTTTGAAGAGTAGCTTATCTTACATTAGTATTTTCATTTACTAGAACAAATGGTCTGTTACATTTTCAGGGCTGCAGAGAGGATTTGAGGCTCTGGGTAAAACTATGAAATGAGAACACTACGAGGTTCTGGGGAAAACTGCCCCCTCTGCTTCCCCCGCTCGGCGGCCCTGTACGGTTTTAGGGACCTGTCATAAAGAATCTGCTACAGGGGGGCGGAGGATATAGGCCGGGGCCACCAAAAATTTGATGGGCTTGATAATGGGCCACAGAAAATATTTGCAGATTTTGAATGGTCCATGAAATGTGTCAGTGAGTAACCTTACAAGGGTTACAAAAGCGTTTTGAAATGTCAGAGATACTGTGAAATTTATGTGAGAGAAATTCAAAAATCTTTGAAAAAGGCTAAAATCAGTTCAGTGCATTCGGAATCCAATCCAGTCACTGGTTCAACTTTCCAGCTTCATTCACTTTTTTCAAAGCATAAGCAGATTTTCCCTGTTCTGATGCCTGTTTTGCTTTCTGCCTCTTAATACCCACAACTGAACCAGCCTTCTTCAAATCCTTGCATCAGCCCATCAGCGCAAAAATACTTGCAAATTCTTAGAGCTTGCTTCTTTTGTTGAATGCTGAAAGTGCATTGAGGTGAAACAAACTCAAAAAGTTTGGAGGCAAATTCTTTGAAAGCTGTTCTGTTCTTTTAAAATTTATGATTCTTTGCTTCATCAACAAATAATGCTGGGCAACAATCACGAAGACGAAGAGTGGACATGCTGCCCAAACCACAATTAGGCACAGTTATTCTTCGCACAGCGGAGACAATTAGTGTCATAATCAAAGTCTGAAGATGAAGTGGAAAGGGGAGAGCATCTTGTGCTATAGCAGGGGTGGCGCCAGGGAAGGGCTAGGGGGGAGCCCCCCGTTGGAGGCACCTAGCCCCCCCACCCCGTTGAAGGAAATTTTGGGTTCTCGTCGGAGGAAATTTGGCAAAATAACTTACAGAAAGACCATTTTTCGGTAATTTTAGCCACCCCTGTCGGAAGCTCCAGCCCCTCTGTCGGAAATTTTCTGGCGTCACCCCTGTGCTATAAGATTGGGACAAATTTCAAAAATTCAAATTGAAATTGGCCACGAATATTATTCTTCTCTGCACGAGGGGCCACAGAATTTTTTACTCATTTTCAATAGGGGCTTTGAAAAATATTTTGGTCAAAGTCGAATATCCTCCGCCCCCCTGTAGTAGATACTTTATGACAGGTCCCTTACTAACTGAACGGTATTCTGGTATAAATGGCGAAAATGATAATGATTATCAGTCCAATATTTGCTTGAAAATGGTTCCAAAGTTTTTTTAAGAGAAATTAACAATTCATGAATATGAATTAACTTTTTAATGGAGAAATCTCTGATACTTTTTATTTATATTTCAATTTTTTCTCTCATACTGACTTCACACCCTCAAGATCATGCGAATTAATACTACTTAGTTTTCGCCTTCCCCCACGTTTATTTTGAACTTACTAGGGATACCTAACTGCTCTATTATTTAAGTGCCCCAAGTAAGTTTATAATAAAATTTGGGCGAAACTTATGAAGCTTAAGGTCTATTCTTCACGGCACGAGAGTCACCTTTTCTTTGCTTATCGTACCCAGTTGGATCCATTCGTGCCGTTTACATTGCACGGATACGGGCGCAGGTGCAAATAGATTTGCTGTTGTGGCATCCCAAAAAAGAATTGATCCCTTCTTTTCACATGTATGTTGGGGGCTCTAGGGCATCCAGTGTTTGTGGTGAATCATTGAAAAGTCACTCGTTTGTGCTCGGTAGAGGGTGGATAAAGTTTCTCCACAGTGTATTTCTTGGAACATATATGAATCTCTGTTTTTAATATTTCTTGGTGTTGCAACAGGACGTACTGAATGCAGACGTAATGAAAGTTGGAATCACACATATGGCCATTGATTGTGACTTGTTGTCTTTGCTTCTTGTTCGATATACATCATACTTTCTTTCCTAGACCAAGTCAAAAGGCGGACACAAATTGTCGACAAAGTCAGCATGGCTTTTGTTTTTCCTTCAACAAAAGTTATTGTTGTTAGCTTTTGTGTTGTAATGTTCTTATTGGTTGCTTCACAATATTTGGTAAGAAAGCTACATTCTGTTGATGGTGGATATTCAGCATGGAGTCATTGGTCTGCTTGCTTAAAAAACTGTGGTGCCTCGCTACAGGGTTGGTACATTCTTTTATTTCATTTCCCGTTATTTAAATTCTTTATTTTATTTTTTGATGGTATGACATGTATATTGTATTGTATGTATGACTTGTAGATTGTACTGGATATTGTACAGGGTGTCTCAAAAAATTGTTCGACGTTTGATTAAATATTGAAAAATAAAGACAACATGAACAGATTCGTGGAAAGATAACCCTGTTCCTAAGATTATGAAATAATTTTAGAGACCAGAATCAAGCAAATCGGTGGAAACTTCACTGAGTTACGAGCTCTCGAAGATCAAAAATATGCAATAACTGAAACCAGAGACCCCCCCAGATTACTTGCATTGCAAAAACCTCGAAGACGGAGGTAAGAGAAGCTTATCCAATGTCATACCTCTCGTTGATACCAGAGCAAACCAAATACAATTTCTAATGTAAATTATTTCTTGCGATCATTCTCAAAATTCCTTAACATTGCATAGGTCCAAAAACAGTGGTTCAAAACAAAATCGGCGAGAGACTGAATCTGTTTCCTCAAAGCATCCATATGCTTAACAGCTAGGTTATCGAATACCTGTTTGAATCCCACTTGGTTCGCCCTGAAACAAGTGAGAAATAACAGAAACGACGGCCTATGGGAATTTTACCAAAAATGCCATTTCGAGGCCTCTGGTTTCGGCTTTCGCACTAACTTGAACTTCAAAAGCTTGTAACCCCATGAATTTTTATCAGATTTGCAAGATTCTTGCGTCAAAAATTAATCTAAAATCTCAGGACAAGGGTGACTTGACCGCAGGTCCATTCAGCGTATTGTTATTTTTTAGTATTTAATCAAATGTCGAACAATTTTTTTTGAGACACCCTGTATGTCCAGAACATGCTGAACATCTTTAGGTGGCCGCTCACCTTCCGTGTAGGCTATTGTTTCGAGTCTTAGGCTGTCACTTGGGGAAGTACCATCAGTCTTCCATAGCCCTATTTTGATGAGGGGTGGGGCAACTCTGCCCCTCTCCCTGGTTGACGTTTTGAAAAACTCGATCGGGAAGAAGATTATAACCATGATACTTGATGACTTTTTTGCTGCCACCTATTGTGCAACTACTCATAAAGTTTTATTGAAATGTTTTTGGAAAATGAGGGAGAAGGAAACCATTTTTCTGGAAGTGACCCTGTCAAAATCTCAAATTCTCGAATCTCAGTTTTCGCGGAAAAAGTAGCAAGAATGCAATATTTTGCAAAGTTGTTTTGCAATGTATTGTTATTTGATGTAATCTATCATAATTCTCATGTTTGGGTGGAAATTGTGCTCCAAATTCAATCTTATCGCAGTATTTCCGATTTTGGCTAATTTTGCACCATGTCTTGACCACACAAAGGAATAAGCTTACTTAAGCAGTAATGATAGCGAATTTGAGGTACATTTTTGCATTTTCATAAAGTACATACCTGAGGCTAATAGCACACTAAATTTGGTTGCTCTACGTATCACCAGTCAAGAGTTAGGATGGGGAGACTTTTTTGCCCCCTTCCCCGACCAAAATAGGACATTTCAGATAGCCCAACCACTATAGGGTTAAATGTTCGGCACAATTTTACCCTCAGAATATTTCAAGGTAACTCTGCTTTCTGCTCTAGTGAGCAGCGAGCTGCCATTATGCTACACTACTGTCCTAAAATGTCAATTCCTTCATTATCATTCGGCCTCTCAAAATCAGTAAAAAGAATGTTGTTTGTATAGTCCTCGCAATTGAGGTATATGTGAATTGCAATGTTTCCGTTAACGCTGGCTTCGAAAAGTTTTTTTGTGAGCCTTTCTGCTGCTTCCAAAAAAGTCTATTTATCTTTAAAACTACCGGAGAATTTAGCGATTCCTATCCACTCCATTTTTAGCTAGGTTGTTGGTCTACAGCAAAGCCTGGTTGAAAGAGCGGCACTTCGGTAGATTGCCTCCGATCGAATATTGTGTTTGTTTTTGCTTACCGACATCAAAAGAGAAACCATGGTCAGCCTTTAAAGAGTGACCTTAAAGTCGCGAGATTACCTATTCAGCGGCAAATACCTTATTAAAAGTAGTCAAGTGCTTCCCCTTAGTGTAAATAGATATACAGGTTAAAAATGATAGGTTACAAAGATAATAGGTATATAGGTGTATATACTTTCATTGAAGAGGATTTAGAAATTTTGAACGTCTGTTTGTTGCCACTATATTTGTTTGAATTTTTGTTTTACATTTGATATGGTGTCACGTTTCTGTGCTTGATTATCAAACTTATAGGATATGTGATGGTACATAGATGGAGCTCAAACGTGCTGTATGGTCTCGTACTACTTCGCCAGGTACCATTAACCCTTTCTGACATGGGCGTTTTGAAACACTCAATGCCTTAGGGGCCAATTTCGCCCCTGTTTATCTTTGTTGTTATTTGAGATATGATAACCTAATTTGCCACCAAGGTGGATCATTATGGAAGCATGGTAAAAGGCGGTGAATCTCGACTGTTTGTAAAGAAGTGGAATATTTCGATCAAAATATATGTAAATTCAAAGTTTAGACTTTGTTGGACCGATGAAACAAGATATTTTTCTCATAGTGTGCCATGAAAACTTGGTTACCGTGGATACAAGGCTAAAGATACCATGTCAAAATTGTTACAGTTTTATTGCTGTATGATAAAAAGTTAAAGTGACTAAATCTCGGAGGCCTTCTGCATACATGGAAGAACGTACAAACAAAAATGTACGAGGGCAGGAGGGCGGAATTCACCCCTCAGGTCAGTTAAAACTTTGTTAGATACCTTTGTTGCCCACCTCTTGCTTATCTGTTATTCCGTAGGGCATAGACTTAGCCCCTATGGTGATATGCTGTGTAGTCACATGCAATATTAGCAAGTAGTTTATGTGTGTGGGATTGATATTCAATTAAAAATACTGCTGCAAGGGGCTGATCCAGAACCAAGGTTCTTGGGCAAAGCAGGATTACATTTTGTGTTTGCTTTGTATTTTCATGCTTTGGTAGGTACCGGGCAACCAAAAAAAAACTTCGCGAGCTAGGCCACGCCCCCAGCTACCAGAAAGGAAATGTTATGAACACAAATGAGATATCAGCATGCAGCTGAAAGGCTTAGCTATTCTTTGAGATGTTGCTTGGGTTCTGGCTAACTACCATCTGAAAAACCAGTAGCAAAACATGGCAATTCATTCCTTTTTTTGGGTACTTCCCTCTTTCCAACTCATGTTTAGGAAAAAACTGAAGAAAGTACCATTCCATATTTGCTTAGGAGCATCAAATTGGAATAGATGAATCATTTTGCAAATGATAGATGTCCTCAGAGGACTTCAACCAGGGCCCATACGAGCCATGGCTGCCTGGGGGGGGGGGCGAAAAACCAAAATTCTCCGACGATTTATGCATTATTTTTCCCCAAAATCCTCCTAAACTAGTCATTGAAATCACAAAATTCCCGACAAGGGAGCAAAATTTTCCGACAAATGGTCTCCACCCAACAGCCCCCCCCCCCCCGTTTGCTTCGGCCCTGACTTCAACTCTCTTTGCGTGAAGTTTTCACAGAATGTTGATTGGGAAAGGGTGGCGATTATTCACTCTAAATGAGCTATGCAGGATTAAAAAGTTTCTTCAGTTGATCTCATCGGACTGTAATCATGCGTTAAAGTGCCCATGCAGCATCTCAAAAGATAGCCAAGCATCTTAACTCAGCAATGGAAGAAAAGCATTTTTTCTTTGCTCACTCGCTGTCTATTTCAGAGATTCAGTTATGATCTATTTCGTGAAGTTCTTTTGGACAACCTGTTAATAGATAAAATCAGCTAAGGTTTGTTTACACCTATTTCAAGTCATGTGATCAATCTCTAGATGAAACATCTTTTGATTTCTCAAGGGTGGGGTCTTTGGGGTTTCACGGGTTGCGGTTTTGGCCAATTTTAGCCCTCCGGTTTCTGGATTTACGTTTAAATCGTGCGGGTTTTCGGGCTTTGATATGTGTTGCAGGTTGCCGGTTTGACCTTTTTTGTGCTCGGGTTTCTGGTATTTTTACCAAAAATTACTATTTTGTCGGGTTTTCGAAGTCATACAGTCCATGTAGTTAAGTAAGCTTGAAAAACCAGCAATCGAATACTTAAAACGAAGCGCAGGGAGTCGGTGAAAACGAAAATGCTGAAAATAATGGAAGATTACTGACGAAAATTGAAGATGTTTGTTCAGAAGTGATATTTCGGGCTTTGGCTTTTTTTGCTTGCGGGATTTTTGGGTTTTTGCTAATTTTGGTCCGGGTTTGCGGGTTCCAGTGCACCCGAAAGCACCCGTCCTCAAACATATTTCGTGCCATGCAAAGTTGTGCCACGAGTGCTAAAACTAGCAGAATACTAAAACGTCCAAAGAGTGTGGTCACATGACTTGAAATTGGTAAAACACTCGGCCGATTCGGTCTATGCTCCAATAGCCTGCGTGCAGACTCTACTGATCCCTTTTCAGACAGATATTTTAATGCCACAAGATCTTTCATAAATGGAAGTGGTTTCGTCACCAAACTGGAAACAAAGCTGCAAACAAGCATTGTTCTAAGCACGTTTGCGTAGTTATGTGCAGTTTGCTTTTCGGCTTTCCCAAGCCATCATGAAGTGACCGCTTAAAAGCCACTTGTACCCTAGCAATCATAAGAGGAGTTAATGTTTGCTTTGCTCCTATTTGAAATATAAAAAGAAGCCAAACGGAACGCGGTAGCAACTGTTTAAAACCAAAGTGAACACGGTAACAACTATTTGAAAGATTTGAAAAATTTGCCTACAATTAACAATGGCAGCAAATATGGAGATCTTATTCGTAATTATGGCTTCAAAGTATCGTAATAGGGGATATCTGGTTGAAATGTTTCCAATGGACAATTACGCTAAAGATGGCAGCGAGGAACTCCTTACCAAGATCCATTGCGCTCTATAATCGAATCCCTATAGATTCGTTAAAGATTTCTACTTCGGATGCAGTCCATCTTGGTAAAAAAAAGCGCCTTGCCACCATCTTTAGCATAATCGTCTGTTGAAATCCAACCAATGTAATTTGTCCTTACGTTTTAAAAAATCAAAGCTGAAATTTTGCTCACATAAGGTCGCCTTGGCCGAAGTCCAGGATACTTTTCCTTACCAAAAAATGTTTCCAGATTACATCCAAGCCGGAAAGGGGGTACAATTCATGCTATTTGATGATTTATGTCGTATTCATCACAAAATATGCTTTGAAATTCAATATTGTTGTGTAAGCACGCTCCCAAGAACCTGCTGTCAACTGGAGATAAATCAACTGTCTGACAAGCACAGTTGAGCCTTTTATTGCATGACCCTTTGTTGCAAAATTCAAACAGAAACATTTTATGTTCAAAAAGCTTATTAAATGTTCAAAGAGTTCATTCAAAGTTCAAAAAGTTTGTTCAAAGTCCAAAATGTTCATTTAAAGTTCAAAAAGTTTATCCAAAGTTCAAAATGTTTATTCAAAGCTCGCAATGTTTACTCATGGCTCAAAAAGTGTATTTTATGTTCAAAAACTCCTATTCAGTTTAAAGCACAAAAAGACATTCTCTTTTCAGGCGGCGCTAGCCACCAACAACTGGCGAGTCTCAGGGACGGGGGTTCTAATCGTAATCTTCAAAAGTACAAGGTTCTGTTTTGAAAAGTTTCTCCCTCCCTTGACTGGAATGCAGAGAAGCTGACTTTATTTGCCAATCTTCATGTTTACTTCCTGTTTACTTCCTGTTTCCTCGTGAATATTAGAAAGGCAGGTTTTTTGAAGTCTTTCCAATGTATACATATTACTCAAATACCTGTCGATTAGATACAGGAAACAAGTGAAGATAAAATCTTTTTGCTAGGCTATCCATTGTTAACTTTGTGTGCAACTGGCGTGCAACTTTGATTTGAATGGGATTTTTAGGTTTTCCGTCCTTGCAAATGCTCGCATTGAACATAGTTGGGATGCCTATGAACTAACCCTTTTACTTTTAATAATTTCCTTTATCAAAATGTCTTATAAGCAGTTTCTTATAAAAAATACGTGTCAGGTAGCTCTGAAAACAAACTACCTGCTTTGCCACAACTTTCAGAGACTTTCAAGAAAGTTTCCGTTGTTCATATTCATGGCTATCTCCAGCTTAGGCCAGTATTACCAGGCAAACAAAGCAATGTTTCCCATATTTTGTGAGAGCAAATCGTTTGCCACCCGTTGTCAGCCAGTACGGGAAGCGTAGCTTCTTCGTGACGCATGGAAAATTACGGAAACATGTTATTTCAATTTCAATTTCAATTTCAATTCATCAGACTTGCTACACTAATATAAGGAGCGTCGTTATTAGGTAAACGTGCCCTAAGTCTATGTCACAGGAGGGTTTGCTTGCTGAATTTCGATTGGGATGTGCCACCTTCCAGTTTCATAACGCCAACATTGAACAGCCCAACTCCTTCACCAAAAAGGTACCCCTGCCTTGCCAAGCCCAGGTTTTGCTAATATGTCAGCACCATCGACCAAACTGCCAGAAAACTGCAGAAAAGTAATTCTCTGGCTCTGGACCAAACTTGCAAGAAGTCAACCGTGAACATTATACTGTATACTTTGATAAGAGCCTCAAAAATGTATGCCCCTTCCTAGCCGTAGGAACTGGGGGTACTGGGAGCACGCGCCCCAAGATTTTGGAATATACGGAGTAGTGTCCTTTTTATTTTCAGAAATTGTGCCTTTAGCTCAAGGAAAAAAGTGCCGTGTCCCCAATTCGAGATGCTTCCTGCAGCCATGAGTGTGCCCGACTTTACTCCTACTGCAGATGAAAGGTGTCCCAGTCTTTTTGTGAAGTGAGTTGAGCGTTGAATAAATTTTGTAAATTTCGTTCGTCTGACCCTTTCGTTTTTTATAACTGGTAGTCGTCAGTCCCAGAGACCATTCGAGAGGGACAGCCGGACTTCCGATCTGTCTGATAGGTCTTTTAGAATTATGGAGAGAGAGTGTGCAATAGATTACAAAAACTTTAGATGCTGTGCACTGAACAAACTTTCGAACAACAAAAGTGCTTTTTAATCAATGAAAAAATTGCTTCTATATTGATTAAACTTTTTCAACATTGATTAGACTTTTTGAACACTGAATAAACTTGTTGAACATTGAATTAACTTGTTGAACATTGAATGCAAGTTTTGAGTGCTGAATGTAAGTATTGAATACTGAATGCAAGTTTTTGAACACTGAATGAGAGTTTTTGAATACTGAAATCAAGTATGAATGCAGAAAGCAAGTTTTTGAATACTGAAAGAAAGTTTTTGAACACCGAAAGAGAATATTTTGAATACTGAATGAAATTTTTTGAACATCGGATGAACTTATTGAACATTTGAATGAACTTGTTGAACATTGAATGAATTTTTTGAGTATGGAATGCAAGTTTTTGAGTGTTGAATGTAAGTTGTGAATACTGAATGCAAATTTTTGAACACTGAATGAGAGTTTTTGAATACTGAAAGCAAATTTTTGAACACTGAATGAGAGTTTTTGAACACTGAAAGGGACTTTTTGAATACTGAATGAATTTTTTGAGCATTGAATGAACTTGTTGAACATTAAGTAAACTTTTTGGACATTGCATACAAGTTTTTGAGTGCTGAATGTTAAGTTTTGAATACTGAATGCAAATTTTTTTGAACACTGAATGAGAGTTTTTGAACACTGAAAGGGACTTTTTGAATATTCAATGATTTTTTTGAGCATCGAATGAACTTGTTGAACATTGAATGCAAGTTTTTGAATACTGAAAGCAAAAAGTTATCTTTTGTTCTTCGCAGCTATTGAAGACATTTTTATTGAAAACCCGAGTCGAACCGCGGGTAGCACAATTGCTTTCGTAGCACAAGAAAGTCCGTTTCTGACCAGTGAAGGTGTCTTAACTACCGTGAAGGATTTATCCTCAAAATTCGCCTTCTACAAAAAGATGACGAAAAGGTAACTGTAAAATTATCGTTTCGACTGAATTTTGAGACGAATCCCTTCCAACTGATCGTAGAGTCCAAAGTTTTAATTTTTGTAATTGTTTCAGGGAGATATAGAAACTGCACAAATCCCAGGCCGTCTGGTTTTGGACAGCATTGCATCAGACTTGGCCCTCATGTTCAGACGAAACCATGCAAGAACAAAGAATGCCCGGTCAATGGTGGTTTTGGTGCCTGGACGGATTGGAGTGAATGTGACAAAAATTGTAAGGATGGAAAACGAAAGAGGACTCGAAAATGCGATAACCCAGCCCCAGCATTTTATGGAGCTAACTGTGTTGGTGTTACGGAAGAGACGCAGCAGTGTTTACATCTTAGGCCATGTCCGATACACGGAGGTTTTTCTAATTGGGGTCCTTATGGTGCTTGTTCTACAACGTGTGGACTTGGACACAAGTCACGCGAGAGAGCATGCAACAACCCCGTTCCACAGTTTGGGGGAAATAATTGTGTAGGTAATTTGCAACAATTAGAAGACTGTAAAGATAAAGACTGTGAGAGTCCGAAAGCTGCTACCACCTCGAAGCCGTAGAAAGAACGATCCGCTAAGGATTTGTTAATAGGAATCTCCGAAAAGAGACAAAACTAAATGAACACTATCATGTGTCTCGAAAAGCTTGTTCGACGCTTGATCGAATATTAAAAGATAACAATACAATGAAGGGACTCCGTGATAAGATAAACCGACCCCTGGGATTTTTTACTAAACTTTTAACAGCATCCTCTTCCATCATAACCCTCCACATGGTTTGAAATACCTGCAAGTGCATGCAGCTTCTATCCAGATTTTTTACAAAGCGTGTTTACGTGGTTCTTGAAATCTAGTTTCTTATCCTGCGTTACACCTAAAAGTTTTTCTTCAAACGATTCTGTTATCGTAGTAGCACCAATCTACGTCAAGTGTTTTTCTCCCCAAAACTCGAAAGATGACATCTGTCTGGATTCAGTTTCATACTGTTATCAAGAAACCACCTAGAAAGCTTCTGAGCATCTGTTTCAAGGCTAGATACGATATGTTCCAGTTCATGACTGCACACATAGATAGTCGTGTCAGCAGCATAAATGCAAATCTCAGTATCTTCCATTGAAAAGAAAATGTCGTTTATAAATACATTAGATAAGAGGAGCCCCAAACAGAGCCTTGCGGTACACCCTTGATTCTTGACTTGATTCCTGCCAGGAACTGAATGATCTGTTGATCTTAACTCGCTGTTTCCTATTATGCCTCGAATTACATTTTTGGTGAGGGTACGTTGAAATTCACAGAGTTGCGAGCTTTCAGTGATCAAAAACATGCCACAGTAGAAACCAGAGATCCTTAGACGACTTGTTATGCAAAAAAGCTCCAAGATGGAGACAAAAGAAGATTATCCAATGTTAATATTGTAGTTAATATCAGTGAAAACCAAACAGGGCTTCAATAGTAATCTAATTCTTATAAAGATAATCAGTCCAAGTTTGCTTAAAGGACAAGTCCGGGGTTGATAAAATTATTGTTAAAAAGCAACCTTACCAGCTGCTGAACACCAATCGTGAGTTCTTTCCAAGGTTTGATGCCTTCAACTTTCATAAATTAGTTAATGAATCTTCGTAAGTTAGGCTAAATCTCGTCGCCATTTTGTATTTTGTACGAGTGTGCGAAGGCGCGATAAGGAGGCTAGCAATCTGAGTGGTATAATATCAACAAATTTGGCAGCCTCCTTCAGGTCAACATGAAGTGATGTCATAAAAATGACGTCAGTTCACACTTCTTAGCAGATTGAAATATGTAGTTTAGCACATTAAAAGAGAAAAAATTAAAAATTGCACTGAACACCTTTCACAACAGTGTAACCGCGGACTTGTCCTTTAAGAACACATGTACCCAAAAAATAATTAATAAACAAGGAGCTGTATCATTTATAAACTATAATAAACAGAATTCTTTAAATCAGCCATAGCTATGCTTTGAAACTTAGGCCATCAAAATTCTTTTCTATACTCAACTTACGCTATCAAATTCTTTTCAAATTCAGTTTGGTTTGCTCTGAAACAAGCGAATAAAAAATTATAGCCCATGGTATTTGAAAGATTGCGGTGAATAAAATCATTGCAAAATCTTAGGGACAGAATTATCTTTCTATAGCCGGTTTATGTTAGCTATCGTTCTTTTTTAATATTTAATCAGATGTCGAACAATTTTTTGGGACACCCTTTATGTCGTTAAAGCTGTTTTATGTCGAATGCGAAAATCGGACGACAGCATCACACGGGATTCTTTTTTAATGGACTCACAGCCCAAGCTTCGTGTCTAGTTTCTCCCTAGCGAGCCTTGACCTAGAATCACCGCCAGGTCCCTTGTCACAAACAAAGGTTTTCGGCATTTTTCAAAAAAATGACACTGCCTCATACTTCAGCAGAAATATTCTGTAAACCCCCTTCCCCCAATGTTGTTCATCTTGTCTCAAGACGCTTTTGGCATGGTATTTTCCAAGTAACAGCTATCAGCAACATTGACTTGGGGTTAATGGGGGGAGGGGGTATCTGCTCTCACATCTACAATGTTCTGCTTTGTGATGAGGGTTTTGGCGAGGATTGCAGTCTGAATTGATGGAGAAATGAACCCAACTTTTTCACTTCATAGTACTTTGAAACTGCAAGTAGACTTCATAATTTATGCTTCGCTTGGGCAAGCAACTCAGTTTATTTACCCCAATGCAAAGCGATGGCTCCTAATTTGCATGCTTAACCCTTTCACGCCCGGCTAAAATTAAGCTCAACAGGAAAACCTAATGTAGATCGTCGTTTTCCAGGGGGTATCATAATCAGTGATTCAATAAGCAATAGATCAATGCAATGTCCATAACCTTTCAAATCAATCAAAACTCTGAAAGCTTTACGCCCTGAAAAATTCGCAGTTCTCAATGAATAATGTTGGGCTATATGGCCCTTCCGGGGGTGAAAGGGTTAACTGCAAAAGTTTATTCTCATATTTTGCTCTCGGCAAGCATTTTGAATCTACGCAGGACCATCATATCCTTCCAACGGCAAATCAAAGTTTAGCACGCCAAAGCTAATTGCTTAAAGAAGCTAAAGTACTACCCTTAATCAATCATTTTGTGGAGCCCATTGGCTATGCCATGTGACTGTTTGAAAGAATAGCATGTTTGCATTGGCCAAGAAATAATGCAATTTAGACGTGTCTTTTCTTGGAAAATATGAGAGTGAAAATGTTGAAGGTTTAGTTGTTTACTTAATTTTTTCTTAGGGCTCATTCACTGTTCGGGTTTTTTCTGTAATTTGATACTAATTTGATGTAATAAAATTTTTTTACGGTATTGGAAAATATCGCAAAATCGTGTAGAAATGTTGCATTAAACGTAAATTTTAGACGTAAGTTGCTTGGCACAATATCTTTATTCAGATTTTGATGAGCTTGAATGCTTAAGAGTTAAACTGTGTCAGCGCCTTGGGACGCAACAGTGAAGTTCTTTTCAAGTATGAAACAGGGCAGCGTTTTAATATGCTACTCTTGATATTTACTTAGAAGTCTCATCCTTAGCCCTTTTCCACTATTGAGTAGTTCTCTTGTCTTCCCTTGCTGAACTATTTTTAGTTATGCCTTTTGTTGCACCGTTTAGCACTCATAAGCAAACTTTACATCGGTTTTGTTACTTTCAACATAACCTACATCATCTTGATATTTGCATTGTGTCTTATATTCCTTATTTAGAGCAAATCTTGTACTACGATTAGCAAAGGGCAGATATCAAAATACAAATCTGCCATTTAGTCTTAAATAAATCCTTAGCTTTCTGAGATCAAAGATATTTGGAAAAATTTCCTCGAGAAAATGGGTCTACAATGTGCCCAATGTCTGCAAAAATCTTCTTAGATGTACCAAAGAAAGATAAGAATTTATACGAGGAACAAAATCAAGAGATCGAGCGGATAGTTCTTTGACAAAGGATCGATGGGAAATCAACTGCATTCAAGCTTGTCATTTTCCTGTGGAACGTATCCACCTAAATAAGGGTCTCGGGTTTTAAACGTTCAGTGGGAAATGAATGATGGCAAATCTGGAGTCTGTTTCTGTAGAGTTTATTTGTTTCCCAAGCTTAGCAAACAGCATAGAGGAGGCGCTCCCTGATCAGAAGTTAGTCAGGCCCGTTGGCTTATAAGTAAGCCACAACAAGCTTTTTTCCAGTGGAATTTGATTTCAGGAAGTACGTTCTATCTCGTGAAGTAAATGTATATTATTTACTGGTTAATATGATTTATTGCATACAGGGTGTCTCAAAAAAATTGTTCGACGTTTGATTAAATACTAAAAAATGACGATACGCTGAATGGACCTTTGGTCAGGTCACTCTTGTCCTGAGATTTTAAATTAATTTTTGACACAAGAATCTTGCAAATCCGATAAAAAATCATGGGGTTACAAGTTTTTGAAGTTCAAGTTTGTGCGAAAGCTGAAACCAGAGGCCTCAAAATGGCATTTTTGGTAACAGTCCCATAGGCCGTCGTTTCTGTTATTTCTCAATTGTTTCAGGGCGAACCAAGTGGTATTCAAACAGGTATTCGATAACCTAACTGTCACGCATATGGATGCTTTGAGGAAACAGATTCAGTATCTCGCCGATTTTGTTTTGAACCACTGTTTTTGGACCTATGCAATGTTAAGTATTTTTGAGAATGATCGCAAGCAATAATTTACTTTAGAAGTCGTATTTGGTTTGGTCTGATATCAACGAGAGGTATGACATTGGATAAGCTTCTCTTACCTCCGTCTTCGAGCTTTTTGCAATACAAGTAATCTGGGGGGGTCTCTGGTTTCAGCTATCGCATATTTTTGATCTTCGAGAGCTCGTAACTCAGTGAATTTTCAACTGATTTGCACGATTTTAGTCTCTAAAATTATTTCATAATCTTAGGAACAGGGTTATCTTTCCATGAGCCTGTTCATGTTGTCCTTATTTTTCAATATTTAATCAAACGTCGAACAATTTTTTTGAGACACCGTGTATATGTTAGAATTACTAGATTTGACGAGTATCCTAAAACTTGTATTTAGGATACTACCGAGTGAGTTAAAAAATGTGTCCACTGTTTACAAATCACATCGGATAACTCAAATTATCCGCCATAATTACTGCTTTATTGTGATACGGGAAAAATATAAGATATAACAATGATCTCGGGTCATTGAGTTTAGAAGGAAATGCAATTATAGTTACACCTTTTCTACCATCTTTGGTTGGATATCAAAGAATGGTTTTTGGCAAGTGAAAAATGCTATGGAGTCGCATTTCATATTTGTTTAGGGCCATAGAATATAATGAGGGTCCCCAAAGCTTTAGTTCAACTAAAATAATCATGTGTGCACTTTGCCACATCATAGAAGGGCAGACTGCCTTTCGATAAAAACGATTTTCTGTGCATTTTGTTTCTTGAACAATTCTTAAATAGAGGATGCATTTATTCTCACTCGTTCAATTCTGATTTAAGCAAATGTGTAGAGGGTTTTGTACCACCAATCCAGCACATTTGTTGACAGTATGAATTGCGAATATGCATCCTGTTTTGTATGATTATGATTTCGAGATTATTGATATTTATATTTATATCTAGCGTAACTTTAGTGGTAAAGTTGAATCTCTATATAACGAAGCCTGAAGGGCGTTCAAATAGTTCATTAGCTATATCAGGAGATCGTTGACGCGAGAAAACTAAAAAATTATTTGCCATTCGAAGGGCCCAGCATTTGGTTCACGATGGCAAAAAAATTGGCAAGCTCGGTGGTCCGTTATCTGGGGATTCAACGGTATTTTCCAAGACCTCTGATGATTATTGTAAAACTCGCACGTGATTTTTCAGCCGATGGTCATTCATAAGAATCTGTCTCAATTTATATTTGTTTTTGCTCACTTTTGCTGAACATACGCAATGAGGTGAAAAGATTTTTCTTCTATCAAATCTTAAAAACTACAGCTAGTATAATTCAATTCAACTATGCCATTCATAGCGGAGAAAGACACAAGGTTATCGAGTTTCCACTATGAATGACACATGTGAAAAGATCTTTACACAATGCTAGCAGGTGAATACGGCATAGAATATGGCTTGAACCAACCGGATTTCCAAAAAAAATTGTTTGAAATTTGTATAAATGATAAAAAGTAACGGCACAGGAGCACCGAGGACAAGATAGCTCTGTCTCTATCTTGTTTAAATTCTATCGAATGACATCTACCGGGTTAGCAAACAAAGAGTTGAACGTTTCAAAGAGCCTGCAGTGTAGCTTGTTACCTGTTCGTCCGATTCCTTGAAACCGATTACGATGGTATAAGTAACATGTCAATTTATTCCCCATTAACACTTGCTAGCAAAGGCAACTTAAAGGCACACTGTCGTGGTTGTGATTGGCTAGTTCTGATGTTGAAATCAAAAACAAAGCTCTGGTCTTTGAGTAATTACCAAGCCTTTATGCTCTTGGATCATCCTTTCATTTCATTTCATTTCATTTTAAATTAATTATGCAGGGTAAAAAACATTCAGTTCATACGGAAAAAAACTGCTTTACAATGTGCCCTGTTAAAACAGAAAGTAAAAACAAAAAGAAAAAATTAATTACTCAATAAGTTCCTAATACCACTTAATACATTGTCAAATAAATTCCCTAAAAAAACCTAATTTTAATTATTCCTATCCAAACGAAAAAAGGAAATTAAATTGCAACAGAGATGAAAAATTAATCTATGTTCTTGATGGAAGGAAGTACGTATAAGTTTGCTTTATAATCCTTCCTTTAGTTTTAATTTGAAGTTTGATAGCGAGGGAGACAGTTTGATTTGGGGATCTAGACTATTCCAAACGGTAGCCCCTCGATATGCAAATGACTTTTATCCATTGTTTGTTTTAAACAAAGGAAGTCTCAAGTCAGTTTCGGTGTTTCTTAGCGACCTCATTGCCTGTTCACGCAGTCTTTGAAACATTTGGGCCATATAGTATGGGCAACGTTGGTTAACAGATTTGAAAACAGTAGTTCCTGTTTCAAACCTGATCAGCTCTTTAACTGTTAGCCACCCCAGACCTTTAATAAGGGGCAAGGAGTGTGCATCATAAGCACTATTTGTCACAATACGGGCAGCGTGATTTTGGAGAATTTGCAATCTTTTAAGTCTGCCTCAGTGCAACATCCCCATACCGTGCAACAGTATCGTAGATAGGTTTTCGACTATACTTCTGTACATGGTTTTTACTGTACTGAGTGGGACGTACCTCTTTGCATATCTCAGCATCCCTATCCCTCGCGAAATCTTCACAGCAATAATGTTGATATGTTCCTTCCAACCCAATGTTTTGTCAATTTGTATTCCAAGGTACTTAGCTTCGTTTATCATCGGGACAACTTCGTCATCAATAACAAACATAGGGCTAATGACATCACTGTTAGAAATGTTCTGGAGTTTTGCCCTGCTTAGCTTGACTTTTCGCAACATTTAGAGACAACTTATTTCCTTCTAACCATAATTTGAGATTGGACAAATCATCATTACATCACTGATTGCTGAATTGATTTCATCAACTGATTTGGAGGAATGAGAGATGATGCTGGTATCATCTGCATACATAGTAGCCTTGGCATTATCAAGTGCAAGTGGAAGGTCATTAATATATATCAAAAAGAGAAGTGGTCCCAAGCAAGACCCTTGGGGCACTCCATATCGAATACTTTCAATGTTCGATATGTGCCAATTCACCTTACAGCACTGTTTTCTCCCACTAAGCTAGGATCTGAACCACTCAAGCTCAATACCCCTTATGCCATAAAGTGACAACTTTTCTAGCAGGATACTATGGTCTACAGTGTCGAAAGCCTTTTTAAGGTCGATGAAAACGACCGCATTGACATTGCCTCTGTCGATGTCAGTGTACCAATCATTCGTGCTCTTGAGTAGACATGTGACACAAGAGTGCAATGATCGGAACCCAGATTGGTGCAAGTAAAGCAACTTATTTTCATCCAGGTATTGGTAAAGTTGGCCATTCAAAACTTTGTTTCGAGAATAAAGGGAATCAGATCATTATCATCTTCGTGAATTTCACTTTACAGCAAAATTACTGGAAATTACTGGACCTTGCCTAATTCTTTTCTTCTTGATTATCTTGTTTATCCAATCAGCACCACGACAGTGTGCCTTTAAACTAAACTAGGCTATTTAACAGGGCCTTCTAGCTGGTCAATCCAATGAACTGAATGCATTTGATTGGCCCGGCTCTAAACCTATAAAATTGATTCATCGCTGTGAAAATGTTGAAGAATGTGATGCAGGCGTTTAGGCCTGTTTTAAACCATTCTGAAATGAACGGAGATATAGCCACACAATCTAAACATAGCACAAAAGAACGGCAGGCGCCACTAATCTTCTTATTGCTTTCGTATATCAAAAACATCAAATACAATTTACTTTAAATCTTTTGTAAAATCACCTGTAGATCGACCCAAATGTAATCAATGTTTTATCCAACTAAATCTTATCATGCAAACGAATGATTTTGCAGTACATTAAATAACGAACTCATCATTCTAAACCCACGAACATACTATAATCTGTAGAAAGAGGTATGTTTGCTCCTGTAAACAACAACTAAAATAAACCAGTGACTACAAAGAGAACTATTAAAACCAGTAAGACAACCGAAAACTGAAAAACCAACTGAGCTTGATGTATGAAAGGAAGAAATGTATCAGTAACTCACCAGCAACTGCAGTAAGGTTTTGGCTTTTCAATTCATTTCCTTGGTTATTTAACGTTGTTCTTTATTGCAGTTACTGGTGAGTTACTGATTTATTTCTTTCCTTTCACATATGAAGATTACTTCGCCTTTTTCTTGCAGGATTCAACAGTTCTCTCTCTAGTCACAGGTTTATTTTGGTTGTTGTTTACAGGAGCTGACAGTTTCTTTCTACAGATTGCGATGATTTCATAGGTTGTCTTGACTTGACAACGGGCTCAGCTCGAAACGTCGTGTTGAAAACAACTCTGCTCAAGGTACGATTCATTTTAATGTTATATGTTAATGTCAAAGACTATATCGTGCAACACGCTTAAAATAAGATTGTTTTGTCTGTAATCAAGGCTATCGTAAAATTTTATCATCAAAGTTGATATGATCCCCACACAATGACCTATAATTTGTCTCGAGGGATCTAAATACGATATTATACTAAAGTCTTTAGGAGCATAAAAAAGCTGAACTGTGCATTTTGTATGCGCCATGATTGCTATTCGCTTCATTAGTCTAGAAAAAGATTCGAAGCCCGGGGGGGGGGGGACTTAGTATATTTTGCTGACGGGATGTGCACGTCTTTCCGGGTATCATTTTCAGCGATTTATTCTAAGGCCGGGTATCTGTTTTACAGATAAGATCTAAAGCTGCTAGCCTGAATCTAATATTTTTTTCTAAAACCGGTTACTTTTTTGCCAACCCAACAGAGCTTCTGATAATTTCCCCAATTTTCCCAATGAAGTTCCTCATGACACTGTTGTATTTTATGAAAGAAGTATGGGGAACCAGGAAATGGCCATCTTTCTTGAAAGTGTGGTGGAGATACTGTTAAGTGTATTGCAAATATCAATAGTTTGAAAGATGATTTTTGAGGCAATCATTCAGCATTTCTGCTTATTCCTGTCTACAGAGCATTATCTATAGAAATGTGGTTTTGGGCGATTCCAAAATTCTAATGCCGGGTATCATTTTTGGCCAATTTTTCTAAAGCCGGCTCACAAAAACTATCGTAGGCGTGCACACCCCCGTCGTTTTGTATCCAAGACCCCCCCCCCGGGATTCGAAGCCAGCGTTGAAACGGCGTGCTATAAATTCTTATTCACAAGTGACTAGATGCTATCTACGATTTGCTCTTCTTACCAGATTTGGAAAATAATGACTTATCAAGTTTTTCGATGGGGGTATCTTTCAGCAAAAACAATCGTTGTGCCCTCTGTTGTAAGGTTCCTCCACATTTTAAGCCATGCTTCATCAACTCGCATTTCAATTTCTCCAATCCAAATACTTCGAGTTCCTCTGCTGATGTGAATGACTTCAGGGATAAAGCTTCATCCTTCAGGGAAAAAAACCAAAATTCAGGCTATATCAACTATGACGTCCTAGCCTCGATGACATTCGAGGGCCTGACCAAGTGATTAAGATAATATAAGCTCAGTTGATGTCGAGTGAGATAAGACTTTTCAGTTTTCAGAGTTCAGATATAGTTAGGTTCGCATTCAAGGTATACGCCATGTGTTCTTTCACAAGCAGGGACCAAGGCAACTCGACTTTAATACAGTTTCATCGAAACATTGTATCAACATGTGACAGTAAAATGTCTAATTACCAAGAGAAAATTAATTTCAGTTTGGAGAAGCTCCTCTGGTTTAAACGACCTGGAGAAGTTTATGCAGATGATGACAGTAAGTGAAAGCATTTGATGTCGATAATCAATGAAGTAGAAAACGTGGACGATATTTCTCCACCCAAAGAAAGGAGCCATGGACAAAAAAATAGCTATATTCTTACGTGACACAAGCAGCTTGAGATCCTGTTAGCAAGACTGCATTGTATCCAACAGGGAATAGCAATATTATAGCGATGCAGGATTTTACATGATAACAAGCCTGTAGATGACTCTATCATAAGTGAAACCTCTTTGCTTGCAGCAAGTCGTGAAAAACAGTTACCGATTAAATACCGGCATTTCGATGGAATAAAATTTTGCCAATGTTATGCCAAAAGCATAATAAGTGTTTAATGCTTCGATTACAGATGTAGACGACAGAGCAGAAGCTACACACGCATGCGCGAAAACTCGTCACTTGCAGCCCCCTTAGCTCCGTACAACAGATCCAAAAATTAGGCAACACTTAATATTTTCTTCCTAGGGGCTTGAACTCTTGATTTATTATTTCAAAAAGCTTATCCGTCCAAACATGTCCTTATCTCAGATTGGTCGATGACGTCATTTTACGGAGTGTTTTGCTCTGCCGATCTAGACGACATCGGCTCGCTTTAACCGATATTTTTCTCGGCTGTTCCTCATTGAGCAGCCAAATCACCTGCTAAATAACTTAGTTCCAAACTGCAATATCCGTACATTTAAATTGCAGACATGATTTACTTTAGGTATAATTTTGGCTAAAAGCAATGAATCAATTTGAGCAGCTCCTAAGCAGACATGATCAGGATACGTCTTCGTCTCACTTGGTTTTGAAAGTGTTTGTTGCAGCACAGGTCTTGCATTCATCTCAAAAAAGAAAGATTCCTGAAAGCTAGCTTCAATGGGCGTTGCCTAGAAACATAAGTCTATGTCAATTCAAGCCACTTTGCAACCATCAAAAAGGCAAAACGATGTCTTCTTAAAGGCACACTGTCGTGGTTGTGATTGGCTAGTTGTGACGTTAAAATCAAAAACAAAGCTCGGGCCTTTCAGTAATTACCAAGCCTTTATGCTCTTGGATCATGCTTTGTTTTGAGAATAAAGGGAATCAGATCATTATCATCTTCATGAATTTCACTGTACAGCGAAATTACTGGACCTTGCCTAATTATTTTCTTCTTGATTGTCTTGTTTATCAAATCAGCACCACGACAGTGTGCCTTTAAGCTCAGTCGTTGCCTTTTAATGATACAGACACCGTTCAAATGTAATCATGCTCTCTCCTCAATGCAAAGCATCAAAAATTAAAAACTAATATGACAGTGATCAACCTATTTTTGGCTGTTTTTTGAAAAATTGAGAAATAGGACCTTTGGCTAAATCCTGATTTGAGAAGGATGTGAACTGCGCAAATTTATAAGTGAAATCCATAAAGATTAAGTTGAAGCCCTAGTAAGATGGAGGAAATCAAAATTTTACAAATTGGCTGCATCTGTCTCCATGTACAGCTTTTCAAAGAGTGGATCCAATTGTCACTCACCGCGTATGAAAAATATGGACCCTATTGATGACTCACAAAGAGTTGAATTCCTGGCCATGGAACAGTAAGAATCCGCAAAATAGAAACCTTTTTATAAGAAACCTCAGGCTGATTTTTTTTAGAAATGGTGCCCTCATATAAGAAACTTCTCAGCTTGATTCTAGGAAGGTTTCTTATAGGAGGATCCAAAATATATAACATACTTCATCATTGCTGAACAATTTGTGATGAGGTAATTATCAAATGCAGAAATCCATGCAGAAGCTTGCATCAGCATACAAATTTGGTGAACTGCAATTTTTGATAATCTTAAATCTCAGTTTATGATGTGCAGCAGTATACTCATGTATGTATGTAAAGATATTTAACTTGAAATCATTGAAGGTTTCTTAACCATATTATAGGAAACCTTTCAGCCTCTTTCCTTGATAAATGTCTGTTTAATAAGACACTAAACAGGCTGTTTTGAAAAACTGGTTTCTATTTTGCGGGTTCTTACTGTTGTAAACCGCTAAGAATGCAACACGGTTGCTTTTGCATAGGACATGCTACATTTAGGTTCACAGGCGATTTCATGCAATCTACACTAACGATATCCCACATAGATTCTGATGCCTGTCTCTTAAGGCCTCGTTTGCACGAGATCGATGCAAATTGGATCGGATCCCTTTACAATCTGATCCACTTTTGGAAGGGGCGTTTACACGGGATCAGATCCATAACTGTGTGTGCTTACACGAGATCAGATACAAAGCGGATCCACATCCAACGCAGATCATTTTGTAAGACAGTTGCCAATTTGAATCGTAAGAAGAATAGAAGCAAGTGAACAATCTTCGTTTTGGCACCAATATGAAGAGCTACCATTTTAGAAATGCCTCTTACTCGACGTCACTGGCTCTCCAAGTTGGGTCCCGTGTACATGCAAGGCCTATTCGGTAAAGTTTGGGTACGGATGCATTTGGATCCGATCTCGTGTAAACGGGGCCTTAATTGCATGATAAGATCACACAATAGTGGAAATGTCCCAGGCAGAAAGAAAAGCCATCTTCATCCGTCGGTTGATTTGAACAACTTCTGTTTTCTGGATTAAAAAAGCAAGCCTAACGGTATGACCATGGACAATAATGCGCCCTTTTCATAGCTTTGAAATCAAAGTTTATTACATCGATATTACTGCTTTCCTCGCTTTTTTCTCTTCAACCCAAGCCTAGCCAGTGCAGGAAATCAAATTCAAATGGCTCCTTAGTGTCTGAATAGTTAGCTCCTACACAACCTTCATCCTCGTTTCAAACTCTCTTTTACAATTGGATTGGGTCAGCTGCGGTTCAAATTTCCCTTAGCCAGCTTTCGTCGACAGCTCGACCAATTTCACATACCATATTTGGAATCTACCATACTATAAGCGTAATAACTCTGAAATCAAAATCCTTGCGAAGGAATCCGATGGAGCTATCTCCAGGGGGAATTGAGAAAGAAATTTTCAACGTGCTGCATCATGAAACAAGGAGGCTAATGAAGTTAAAGAATCGTCAGAAAAGCAGAAACTAACGAACATTATGTGTTCAGCATGCAATCTCCAAATTTAGATATCCGTTGAATAGGGTCAAAGCACAACTTAAGTAAACTGAACATAAATTCTATAAAGATTGGTGACGCTGCAATAAAACCAGTCTCTTCTTTGAGAAATCTTGGAGCCATGATCGACGAAAATTTGTCCATGGAAAATCAAATAACTAAGACCTGCTCCAAAGCTTTTTATCATATAAAAAACAAGAGACATATGAGAAAGTATCTCGACGAAAATCGACAGAGAAAATGGTTCATGCCTTCATTACAAATAAACTTGATTACTGCAATAGCCTACTATGTGGTCTGCCAGATTGTCAAATACAGAAATTGCAACGCGTACAGAATGCAGCTGCAAGGATAATAACCGGAATAAAAAAATGTGATCATATCACTCCTGTGTTAAAGGAAATACACTGGCTACCTGTGCAACAAAGAATTGAATTCAAGATATTGTTGCTAACATACAAAGCGCTGAATAACATGGCCCCATCTTACATAACGAGTATGTTTACTATGCAAGCATAAGGAAGATATTCCCTCAGGTCAAATGCATCATTAAAGTTGAACATTCTGAGAACAAACTACAAAACATGCGGAGACAGAGCATTTCCAGTTGCTGCTGCTACTTTGTGGAAACGCTTGTGTGGAAACGCTTGCCTTATATCATTTGTAGCTCGCAGAGCATTGACATTTTTAAATCTAGATTAAAAACATTCTTATTTTCTATTGCTTTTGAACTGTAATCGATTCTGGAACCTTTTACACGTAAATATGGACCTTGTTTTTTTAACTTTGGTATTGTTAAAAGGTAAAGAATATATATCTTATAGATTTTGGCGCTATACAAAAGTTATGATAATAATCATCATTATTATAAAGATGAAGTAAATTTTAAAAAATATTTGACTCACGACACAAAATTCTAAAGCGGAAGTAAGGTATTTACACTGCAACTCCCTAAACTTGACCTCGGATACTTGACATTTATTTCAGAAATATGAAATTAATTGTTTATAAACAACCTCGCCGAAAAAAACTGAACGATGTCGCTCCATTGATTCAGTGGGTGAGTGCAGAAATTCTGTTCTCGCCACTCTATTTCTTGAAAGTGCACCTTTGTTATGATCCCCATCATCGAATGAGGCCTTACAAAGCCCTTTGCTCACTATCATTTTATTTAGCAAATTGCAAGGGTTTAGCTTTAGACGAAAGTTGGTTAAAGGAAAATTCAAAAGCTGCTGGCCTAGGATATTATAAGAGGAAGCTTTTAATGAGGATGAATGCTGTGTATGAGCTAACAGTTCAGACGCGCAGGAGCCATTTGAACTTGATTTCTAGCACTGGCCAAATGGAAATAGATGACGAAACTTATTGCAATATCAAGGTAACAAACTGCCATTTCTAAGCTACAAACAGCGTACTTTGTGCACTGTGAGTCCATGGGTGAAAGGAAGCAAAATAATTGTTATTTAATAAAATTTATACGCAAATCATTCCTGTGTCTTTATCATGGCTTCCTTCTGCCTTCGCTGACTTTCCTCTGCATCCCTTCCTCAGCTCAACTCATTGATTCAAGTTTTCCCGCAATTGAATCACCAAACCGCAAACGAGGACAGCCTCGCTTTTGCAGAGAAACTGAATTCGGCCATAGCAAACTTGAATAAACGAGTTGAGCCGAGGTAGGATACAGAGGAATGCCAGGAAAGGCAGGAAGAAAACAAGATAAAGATACGGGTATGATTTGCGTATACATTTTATTAAATATATAACAATTATTTTGTTTCCGTTCACCCATGGTGAGTCAAAAAGGACATTTCAATACTTTGCAATTCTTGTAACAAAAGTGGCAAAAACGGGGTCAACGGCATTGGTTTATGATAATTTCCCTTACAACAATTTTACGGAGCCGATTAAAAATTTCTGAAATACTGTAGTTACGTGTTGTGCATACTTACGCTAACTTGTACTTGAACGTTATCGTTCGTAGTCTCGCCTTGATTTGACGGAATGTGTTTGTCTACAGATGTCTCAATTTTAGCTTCTTCTCCAGTACCAATACCTCCCTTCATGTCCTCTTCACCTACAACTGAGCAATCTACGCTTGTCTTTTCTGTCTTTCGTTCATCATTGCCAGTCTCCTCTTCCTCTCTTTCATCTACAGTTTCAGAAAATCGAACATTCTTCTTTGCAGACTCAAACGAAGCGTTACTTTGGAACACTGATCTAGAATCTTCCACTGGACTCGCTAATTGTTCATAACTTTCATCAATGTGTTCTTCCTCGCTGCTCAATTCTGAATCATCAATTCCAAGCCTAGGAAAATATCAAGAAAACCTAAATTTTGATAGCTTATCTGTTTGACAGTCGCAGAAATACTCGAAGCAAAACTTTTTCTTGATTTAATGCATGTTACATTTACACCATCAATTTTAAGCCTACGAGATTATGATAATCAATTCGACAGGGTATCAACTCGCCTGCCTGAAGAAAATTGTAGCAAGCATTTCTTAATCCATAAATTCTAACAAAAATTTTCAGAAACAGACATCAAGTTACACGACGATACTTCAAGCAGGATGCAAATATAGCAACCCTCTGGCCATTTGCAGTAAAAAAAGAAACTTAGTTATAAAGTGTACTACTGAATCATATTTGAGTAATCGAAAACATTGTTACAAGGTAAACGGCCATGTTTCTAAACTACAAGATATCAAATGTGGAGCATCTCAGGGCTCTTGCCTTGGTCCACTTCTACTTCTGATATACGTTAACAACTTTCCATTTGCTTTGGACAGATTTAAGGCAACAATGTATGCGGATAATAGGTTCATTTCGTACTCCTCGAAATCTGCTACTGATATGATATGCTCATAAGTGCTGATCTAGATAGCATTCGCTTACGGTTAGAGGGTGATAAACTTTCGCTAAATGTTGCTGAATCAAAAGGCATAATTCTCGGTTCTGCAGTGCGATTGCAGAGTCTTGGATGTAACGATAACACAGTTAGTCCCGACTTTTAAATCAATGAGGATAGGATAGCATTTTAAATTAAAGTGAAATATCTTGGGGATACAAACAGATTCTTATAATGATTCGTATAATGATCTTCTATTGAAGTCGCAACGATGTACGATGCATGTTTCCCGACTTAGATCTCTTTCTTTGGAAATATTTAAAATTTTGCATGATCTGAATCCATCCTTCATGAAAGACATTTTTCAAATTAGGACCTCGAACTATTCTTCGCGAAATCCTCATAAAAATCTTACTCATTATAGGCCAAATCAGGCTACTTTCGGTACGAATAGTCTTAAATCCTTAGGACCTCGGATTTGGAACTGCTTACCAGAGGACCTAAAATCGGCAAATAGCCTCAGTATATTCAAGAGTTTAATAAGTCAATGGAATGGTCCCACATGCAACTGCAATGCCTGTCGTTTTATTGTAAATATTGTATAAATAGCATTGAAAATAATTATTAGCTTTATTTCTTTTTTTATATTTATTAACTACGTCCATCGATTTTGATTAGTTCTCTTGTACATATGTATGTAGCTGACTAGAAAAAGACGGAATAAATCGATGTAACATAAAGTCACAACAACAACAAGATTCCCTATTAAGTTGGAAAGAGCATATCACTGTCGCACGCACGAAGATTTCACGGGGAATAGGAATGCCCAAGTATTCCAAAAGCTGTCTTTAGAAACTTTTAAGATAATGTATCTTGCCATAGTAAAACAACACATTAAAGATCATTGCTCGGTCTGGGGTTGCTCTGGCGATTGAATCCTACAAACGCTGTTAAAGATACAAAATCGCGCGACTCGCATCGTTACGAACAGTTAAAAGATACGATTGATTTCGAAACTGCTACCATTGTTGATAAATCCCTTCATGGACTAACTCCTCCTTACATGCAGGACAAGTTTCACAAACTGTCTGATTGGAGGAACCGAGTCCCACAGAGGAATGAAACAAATCTTGAGATCCCATGATATAAGACATCCGATGGGAAACGTAGCTTTTCGTATCGCGGAGTGACACTTTGGAAGCAACTGTGACTTGAAATTTAAACTATCCCGTCACTGGCAATGTTAGTTTTTTCAGTTCTTTTCATATGATTTAAATTCTCTACATACAATTCATGATACTACAGTACATACAAATAACTAAACTACATAGACTGAATAAATAATTTTACAAAAAAGAGAAAGTAATGTAATGTTACAGAAAACTAAATACAATATACACGTACAAAGAGGAGCTAAATAATAAATTGCATGTGGGGAATTATTTAAAGGAAGAGCTCTCTCAATAGGTAAACTAATCGAGGAGAGAGCCCCCCCCCTGTTCTAGACTTAAATCATTTGCATCTTCAGTACTAAATTGCAAAGTAGCATAGAATTAGATTTAGGCCTATCGGTCGACTTTGTTCAATAAGTAACTTTTCAGTTTTGTTTTGAACAATGTTTTGGATGAGGCATTTCTGAGTTCCACAGGTAATGCATTCCAAAGTTTGGCGCCAAGATATCGAATTGACGTTAGACCACACTGCAGACTGTTTTTTCGAGACACATATAGGTCACCTTGACTGGCCTGTCTTGTGGAATACTGATGAACAGATGAATTAAGTAGGAAAAAGGCATGGAAGCAAGTAGGTGAAGTTTTATTAATAGAATCAAAATTAAAAGTTAAGGGTCGGAGTTCAAAAAGGTCAGAAAGTTTCAGAAGTTTAACATCATTGAAGATTGGAAGAGAAGGAGACATGCGAGGCTGAAATGAGATGGCTCTGACAGCTTTCTTTTGTAATTTGAAAAGTGGATCAATGTATGGTGCAAACGTTTGACCCCAAACAATCAGACCATATTGTAGGAAGGACAGAAACAAAGCATTGTACCAGCAAACTAAAACATCTAATGGAAGTAAGTTCTTAATTTTGAAAAACATTCCACAAGTTGTAAATAATTTTTCAGCGAGTTCACTGAGATGATATTTCCACCTAAGATGCTCATCCAGGAGGATACCTAAGAACTTAACAAACTGTACTCTTTTAATCGGTTTCTTCCCTATTTTGATATCAGAACCAGAAGGAACATTAGAAGATGAAGAATGAAAGATCATATAGTTAGTCTTATCAATGTTTAATGATATTTTATTGGCATCAAGCCATTTCTTTAACAATCTCAGCTCTCTGGATTTAGCCAAATTAGCTAAATCTTTGGATTCACATGGTAGATGTTTGTGTCATCAGCAAAGAGACAGAAAGTAAGTCTTTTAGAAGCATTTGGTAGATCATTGATATAGGTGAGGAAAAGTAATGGACCCAGGACAGAACCTTGTTGTACACCACGAGTAACTGAAAGTAAGTCAGAATTCCTTCCATTAACAGAAACATATTGCTTTCTATCAGATAGATATGATCTAAACCACTGAAGGGCACATCCACTTCTACCATAATGTTCCAATTTTGATAGCAAAATTTTATGGCTAACTGTATCAAAACCTTTTTGTAAATCAATAAAAATACAAAAACCAAATCTTTTATTGTCAAGTGTATTTCATAGACCTTCAGTTAGACTCACAAGGGTATGACCAATTGAGTGGTTTTCTTGAAACCCAAATTGTAAAGAATAAAGAAACTTGTGAATTTCAAGGAATATATAAAGTCGTATGTACATTAGCTTCTCAAATGTCTTGCTGAAAATAGGAAGAAGAGAACACTGGCCTGTAATTTGAAGGAGGCTCAGTTATCCCCCCCCCCCCCGCAAAGAGAAACAAGCAATTTTCAAAAACTGGCTCAAGGCCTTTCAGAAAATCATAGAAATATCACCACATGAATACTACACATCGAAACTAGACGTTGGTCAGTTTTCTCTCTTCGAATTTAGATTCTCTCCTTTATTCTTATCCTAGAATTTACATTATAGAGACACATTGTAATTAGGTTGGGCTTTATTGTTTGAACCAGGGAACATTGTAAAGCAGTTTTCTTGCACATAAAACTGAATGTATTACCCTGGATCAATAACAAAATAATGAAATGAAGAATCTTGGTTTACGAATGAGCGAGAAAATATTTGAGCAAAGAATTGAGGAAATTCTATAAGTCTTTATTACCTACATATTCAAAACGTCTGGAGGCCTGGATATCATTCTAGCGTTTGCTTGAAGTTTGACAGAAAAAAAGCAACAAACATGGAGGAGAAGCCCAGGCAGAAATCCTCTAGATGATGGCTGATAAGTTATCGAAAATCTTATTGAGTGCTGGAACTGTTCGCTAAATCTCCTGGTCTGACATCGGCAGATAACATTCATAAGGTAATAAGAGCATTTCAGTTATTTGGAATGAGCTATCACTATCGCTAGAGCCTCATTTTAACCTTCTTAAACTTCTTGGCTCATCGTATTGGTGTGATGTGCAGTCCTGCTCAAGGGATTATGGTCACGCTATTGATTTTCGTACTAAGACAATCACGCCCAACAACCCCTACTGACGTACATACATACATACATACATACATACATACATACATACATACATACATACATACATACATACATACATACATACATACATACATACATACATACATACATACATACATACATACATACATACATACATACATACATATATAATTTTATTGATGAGCAGGTAAGATACTGGCAGCTTGCAGCTGATGTGTACCTGCTATTTACTCTACTTACAATACATGTAAAACCTTAAAGTCACTGATAAACAAAATTTCTATCTTTAAAACTTAGGTGACCTGTTCCTTTAATGAAATTAAAATTGTTAATATGAGACCTTTGTTTCTTTAAATGTACTTTAAAATTTTCAACGGTTTTCAGTTTTAAATCTTCTGGTAAGCTATTCCAAATAATTGGACCCCTAAAAGCCACTGTGTTTCT
Source organism: Aurelia sp. 3 sensu Dawson et al. (2005) (assembly GCA_964020215.1). Classification (NCBI taxonomy): domain Eukaryota; kingdom Metazoa; phylum Cnidaria; class Scyphozoa; order Semaeostomeae; family Ulmaridae; genus Aurelia; species Aurelia sp. 3 sensu Dawson et al. (2005). Next base: position 17,588,279 of record OZ026574.1, on the reverse strand, counting down.
TCCAATATCTGTTTTAAATGAAGGGATCTTGAAGACAGTTCTTCTTCTTAGTTCATGTCTTTGTCCTTCCTTTTTGCTAAACAGCTGCCCGATTGTTGGGATTACTTCCTCTAAGTTAACTTGCTGCATTATTGTCAACAATCTCCGTTTGTAGATATATGAAAGGGGGTCCCAATTTGCCATCTGTAAGATTTCCTCGTTGTTATATTTTCCTTTAATGCCATGAATAATCCTGGCAGCTCTTATGTGTGTCTTTTCTAGTTGGTTGAATAGATGCTCTCCACATGTACCCCATATTGAAATGCAATACGTTGTTGCAGGAATAATTGTTTTGAAATATATATCTTCCAGAATTTGTCTCTTCAAGTATCTCATACTTTTAAGCTTCTTTATCTTGGCATTGTATGCTTTTGTAACCCTACTTATCTGGGGAGCCCAACATAGTTTTTGGTCAAATTTTATCCCCAAGAACTCAGCTTCATCAACATACTCTATACTATTCTGTCCCATTCTTAAAGGTCTAATATCACCATTTTCGATAAATTGTAATATGGACGTCCTCCGACAGCTGAATTCGGTAACATCACTCAAATCGCAATATTTTGCCTACAAGTGCCCCTAAAAGCCCCCCAAAGTTGCGAATTTGCGGAAATTTTTCAAAATTACCGCGCAGAGAAAAGAAGACTGGTAACGAGCGCTGCAACGTCACGGCAGGAACGCATGAAAGAATCACAGCACAGGCCTTCATTGAAAACACTACTAGAAAGTTGCATCTTGTTTCTTCCCGCAAAACTGTTTTTTCAGCCATGCCTGAGAGATGTATGGTTTATGGTTCCAGCAATTACCTATGACAAAGAGTTGGGTATTTCAGTCCATAAACTGGCTTCTTCGGAGATGACAAGCCTGAAGCGAAGGAACGAAGGAAGCAGTGACGGATGAGAGAGAGAGAAGGCAAAATGAACCGAAAAGAAGCATACTCCGTCATTTGCGCGAAGCATTTCTTTTTCATACAAGAAGAGATCGATACAGTGTGCCTCCGTTCCCGGGATGGAGTTATCATACAGAAGAAGTTTGACATCAGATAACATCGGGGTTTAAAGCTAGCCTAAAAGTCGCGCTAAAGGTACAGGATAATCACATAGGCCAGGTGAAAGCTTTCCCTTCAATACAAGAACCGTTCCCCTAAAGACTATATCTGGCGTTCCGCAGAGAAGAGAGAATTCTCCGGGGTAACATTGAAAGCTGAAGGAAACAATAATCATGTATGAATAGCTCAAAGAATCTTCTTTCGAATGGTGTCAAATGTTAATATATCTTACACTAAAATTTGCGGTTATTATGGGCGTGCAGTCAGCAGGTCATGATCTTGTGCGATCTGGCTTTCGATCATGAGAGTTCCCAAGGACAAGAGTCTTGACTATTTATCAATGAAAATTTTTATAGGAATTACAACTCATACATTGAGTTTAGTGATGTCTTATCATCTGCAGAAGTACTTTTGAGGAGGGCAAAGCGGAACGTTGGGAAGCGTTGAGGAACTCTGTGCCGTTTCATAGAGGCATAAATTTTGGCTTGTTCTTGGAGAACCCGTGGTGAATCTTATTATTTGGCCGCGAACTCAGCATTGCCGCTGCAAACTGAGGTAAGAGCCTTCATGTTAAAATCAGTTGTGGGTATCTTGTCATTTTAGCATGCTTTAGTCATTTGTTTATCCATTCCTCGTCGGCAACAGTGTCATCTTGACATAGATCTTTTATGTGCAAGGCTGGGTCTAAGCACAATGTGAAGTTTGCCGTACTACGGTCATTGCTCACTGTTACTGCTTCGTCGTTTTCTTCAGCAACATATTCTTCGACGTTGTAGCAGACTACCACGCATCTTTTGATTTCCAAGATGATTCAGACAATGTTTGCGAAATTTTTGAAGATCTAGTTCGTTTGTTCCCACGGTTTATCCACACGCTTCAAAATTCCTCAATAAAGCATTGGATACTTGCGCGTGGCGTGGTTCCTGTTGTTGCGTCACAAACACTCGACCCAGTCTCTTTCTTTGCGCGGTAATTTTTCAGACCACCCCATCTTTCATGGGCTTTTAGGGGCACTTCTTGTCAAAATATCACGATTTGAGTGATGGTATCGAATTCAGCGATGATAAAATGTCCATATTACAAATTTTCAGAAATGGTGATATTAGACCTTTAACTCCTTTAGTGGTCCTATAAATTTACATCTGTTTAGTGTTAGAGCTTTGGTCTTTCCAGAGTGCAGTGTAAGTTTGTGCTGCATACACCAAGTGTTGATCTCTCTTAGCATTTTAGACATTTTTGCAGTTACTTCTTCTATTGAATTCCCAATGCAGAAAGCAGTGGTGTCATCTGCGTACATGTGAATCTGGCCAACTGACAAGCAATTTGGAAGGTCTCCTACATATATTGAGAACAGTCTTGGTCCTGTAAGGGAGCCTTGAGGGACCCCACATGATACTGGCAACAGCTTTGATGTTACACCATTTATTTCACAGAATTGTTTCCTCTCAGTAAGGTAATCTTCAATCCATTTTGATACATTTCCTCCATATATTCCTACACTTTGCAACTTAAAGGGCAGTATCTGGTGGTCTACTGTATCAAATGCCTTCCTAAAATCTATCAGTAGAATGCCCACATATTTTCCCTTGTCCATGGCTGATTTCCAGGTCTCAGTGAGATAAAGTAATAAAGATTCAGTTGAAAGGCCTTTCTTATATGCCCATTAGTTTGGGTTTGGTACTTTCTCTACTTGATCATCAATTTCTGATCACACAACCCCTTCTAGCAATTTGCTTGGTACAGATAACATGCTTAATGGTCTATAGTTTCCACGATCACTTGGGGGTCCACTTTTGAAAGTCATCTTTAGTTTAGCAATCTTGTATTTAGTTGGAAATTTGTTTTGTTTCAGACTGGTGTTGCATACACTTAGAAAACCATCTGTGAATGCTCTCCCTGATGCCTTTATCTCCTTTGCAGTGATTTTGTCCGCTCCTGTAGCTTTTCCAGTCTTTACCCTTTGTATTTCTTTTTCCAGTCTTGCTTTTACACTTAGCATTTGTGTTATTGTTGGGGTTACTCTGCTAATGTAGCTTATGTCTGGTGCTGTAATAGATGTAAGGTCTTTTGCTAGATTTTCACCAACCTTTGAAAAGTAACTATTAAATGCATCTGCCTTTTCTTGATCAGTGTGTATAAGAGATAATTTATCGTTCTTGATGGGTCCGTGTGACGTCACATTGAATCCTCGAAGCTGTGGAGGCAGGTGGAGGTCATGTGATTTTTGCGCACCCTTTTCCTGATTTCATCACGCGTACAAACAAAAAAAACATTTCATTTTTGCAAGATTTGATATTGAGCGTGATTAGTAATAAAAACTGTGCAAAAATTGAAGATTTTGATGATTTGGAAGCAGAGAAACAAACGCTGTGGATACTAGCAGGAAAGCAGATCCTCTTCGATTTCACGAAAATCTCGTAGGCTCGGAATTGCAACTTAACATTAATCTTTGAATTTCTTATCCATCTGCTGTGATATTCCAAAGATGTTTGATTTTGTTTGGAAGAACAGGCTTCACAAACTTAGTTTTCTTTTGTTTGGGATATTTTGAAATGAAATTACCCATTTTCAAGAAGTGTTAGTCTTAAGACTCTCTTTAGATTTTTCTTTCGTTTGGTATGACGAAAATTCATGATTTTTATTCAGGGTTGTTTTCTCAAAAAGTGACGAGTTTATTTGAAAAGCAAACTATCCTATACCATGCAAAATTTATTTTTCTTTTATTTGATATGGCACTTTGCATCTTTTTGGCTTCCGTTTCAGACCCTTTGAATTAGGCGCGGATCAACTTCGCTTTGCAACTCCATTATTTTTGTTAGGCCAACCAGTCTCCACCTCGACTTTTTGTCTCTTTCTCAGTCATAAGTTCTCTATTTGATCGAAAAGTAGGCATTTTGTGAGAACAAAATTCATGCTTTCTTCCAAAAACCAATTAAATTGTGATTCTGTAGCTTTTTCTGAACTTAGAGTTGCATTCCACCTGCATGTTGAATTACTGCAATTCCGTTCGTCGAATTTTACCAAAATTTTACTTTTTCATTCAAGGCCAATTTTCTTCCAAATGCTGCGTCCTATGAGAAAGAAACCCTTCCTATGCCATGCAAAATTCATTTCTCTTTCTTTTGAGCTAAAGTTTGGTATATTTTTTGTTGTTGTTATGAAACCTGTAAAAATGGCGTGGACTAACTATGAATTTTTTACCCATTATTTCGGTTAGGCCAGTATGTCTCCATCTCCATCTTTCAACGTTTTCACGGCTTTCTGCCGCCTTGGCATCCAACGTTTTTCGATTTAACCTCACTATATCCATATTTCCATGCAAAAATCATTACTCCCATGACATTTTGGCTTTATTTTGTTTCTAGGGTTTCTTCCAACTTGTACGCCATTCATTTACTTATCGCTTCGTCAAATTTTACGGAAATTGATCTGATTCATTAGGAGTGTATTTTCTAGCAGAAGTGACAAGTTATAGAATCAAGAAACGTCTTAAGCCACGTAAAAATTATCTGCCTTTCTCGTGATGTTAAATATGACTTGCTCATTATCGGAGTTTGTGAGCCTATCAACTAGGCGCTGGCCAGGTTCATCTCTTGTTCCCTTCATTTTGGTTAGGCCAGTCAGTCTCCACTCCAACATTTTGTGCTCTCTCGCGGCTCATAAGTGTTCTCTTAGCCTACCGTTCATGTATATATTATCCATCATCTTACAGCTGAATATACAATATGAAAATCTCGGATTGTGTAAGTTGTAGTGTCATATTTTGGAAAGTTCAGTCCTGTGACAAGAAATTTTTCTTCCCGAAGCGGCTCGTTGACCTGTTTGATGTTGGAGAAGTTGTGCCAAATAAGGGTGAACCAATGCCATATATGGGGTTTACCAGAAGAATTTATGACCGGTCTTCAAAAACACTTGATACCCAATCATTTAAACTTTTGGAATGAAAGCAAATTTCCGGTGAACGAAATCTCTGATAAATTTCCTACAAGTTTTGCTCAGGTTGGTTGACACAGGTCATATTTTTCTTTCGCAAAAATCAGGCCAAAGTTCGAGAAGAATTATGCTCCTATGGAAACACTATTACCATCAGAACGAGGCTACGGAGGTCGAATGATGGGTTGTCGGCCGTGACAATGGTTAAAACCCTTCAAAAAGTACGCTACGGTAAACTTATGTTACAACCTAGACTGATGCCTTTTCGTCCCTTGTTTCCCTGCGTTCCTTGGTCAAGAGGGACTAATAACATTACTCTTAAATAGTGGGCCCACTTTAGGCCCGCGTAGGGTGGTTCCGTATTCACCAATCAAATCGCTAGAATTCAGTTTTTAACCAATCAGGGGCCGCTATTCAGAATGTTGTTGTTGTTACTCTTAAAGAACGGTTGAAGCAGCCTGGAGTTCTCGCAGCTTTGATGGATCTATTTTGCTTCTACAGAGGAAGATTCCTACCTGAAACGTATGCATTTTGCGCTTTGTAGGTCAACACAACATCATTCTACGTACTAAGACTTCTCTTTTCAATGTTCGAGCTCTTTAAACCAGATTTTGAAGCGATTTTGTTGAGTGTACGAGAACTCCCACCTCTTTAGGCCATTTTGAAAAAGTGGGCCCATTATATAAGCGTAATATTATGAGTCCCTATTGACCAAGTGATATCAGCAAATCAAAGAACGCAGGGAAACAAGGGACGAAAAGGCATAAGTCTAGTTAAAACCCCTCAAAAGGGTTGGGATAGAAATAGTTAACGAGTTTATTTTAACTGAATGGATGGCAAGAAACTTTAGCTAACTTGCTATCATTCTATACTTAGACTTGTCTGAAATGATCAATATCATCAGAATAAGAGGAGTTTTGCTCCTTTTTCAATAATTATTGAAATTGCTTCAAAAACTTTAAGCAATCGTAGTTTCTAAGCATTTCGAGATTTTTAAGAAAACAATAGTTTATGACTCTCTACAGAATGGTTTCAAGCACAGGTTTTTCAAACTTCTTGTTTATGATTTAGGAATTTCATGACATCACATCCGCAAACAAGGTTCATCTTCGTCTCTGAGGGACTTGGTCATTGCTAGGCCTATGCGATGACGGTAAGACCATTGAATGCAGTGTGAAAGATTAATTAATAACTGGTTCGTAAACTGAATGAGTCAAGGAAGCTTTCGAAAAATAGTACTATTGGCCTTACTTACTGCCGTCGAGGAAGAAGCTTTAGAAGTCAGAATCTTGCTGCTGCGCAAATTTCAGCATGGGACCACCTAGATTCACAATAAATTTTTGCTCATAGATGGGAACTGATAAATCTGGCTAGTTTCCCGATTTCGAAAACGGAGGGTAAAGGTACAGCTTAAGGCCATGGCCTACGACAGTAATTGTTTGAATTATGAATACATACCAAATTTTCTGCTTCTTTGCATGTCCATTTTTCCTTGAACTATGTTGTCTTTTACCCAGTGAGCTTGTGCCAGGTATGGCGCTTTGTTTCACATCCGTCACTTTTTCAAGACCTGAGTATGAAATCAATTAAAAATATCATAACAAAACCAGCATTGAAAATTATCGTATTTTACTATTTGGTAGGGTTTTGAAAGTCTTTTCGAGGGAACGGTCTCTTCAAAAAGTGAAGGGGAAGGCCAGGGAGGAAAATGCAAACAAGGAAATATCGAGGAAAAGGTGAAGGGGGTGAGGAGTGGAAAAGAAATATAGCGTTTTGCCATTTCATATTCTTTATGCTAACGCTTCCTTTCTTCTCCTCCCTCGCGCTTCCCCTTTAATATTTTCCAAATATAAACTTCTTCCAAAGCGAAGTAGGAAAAGTATAAGATTAAAATACATTTAAACAAAAAACTAAATTAAAGTTACAGCTGATCCACAACAGCAACACAAACGGGGCACAAATACCTGGGACATGCTATGTGTACAGTTTCAGTTTCAGTTTCAGTTTCAGTTTCAGTTTCATATTTTAAATTCCACAACATACAATTTATGAAGTAACTAAACAGACAAATAACTAAACTACAGGAATAAAAGATACAGAAAATTAATACATCAGTAAGCAAAATTAATACAATATTCATTACACAAAACAGAGAAGATAAATTGTATGGAGGGGAATTACTTTGAGGAGGAGCTCTCTCAGTAGTCAGACTAATCGAGGAGAGAGCACCCCCTGTTTTAATAGTATTTCAGATACATGTGATGACTTTCATTGGGATTATATGACAAGGGCAGAAGGTGACCTTTTTGTTCCTATTCTATGATCAATCTTGATAATTATTTTCAAAGAGGAAAGCTTTGAGTTTACTTCCAAAACTAATAGCAGAGGGTGATTTTTTTATATCCAAGGGAATGTCGTTCCAGCACTTAGCTCCAAAGTAACGAACTGATCTAAGGCCATATTGAGAAGTATTTTTCTGAGTTAGAAAAATATCACTTTTAGTGGCTTGCCGTGTACCATGTTGATGAACGGATTGAACTAGATCAAAAAAAGAATGAAAACAAGAAGGAGAGATTTTATTTACACAATCATATACAAAAGAAAGCAGTTTCAATTTAAATAGATAACATAGCTTTAAAATCTTTAAATCAGAAAAGAGAGGTGTAGTGGGAGAAGTAAAGTGTTCAAACGCAATAGCCCTTATAACCCTTTTCTGTAACAAAAATACTGGATTGATATGAGTCTCATAGGTAAGACCCCAAACTAAAATTCCATATTGTAAAAACGGAGAAAATAAAGAGTTGTAAAGACAGACTAAAATATTGATGGGTAAGAAGTACAGTAAGTACAGATGGGTAAGAACTAAAGTACAGTCTCAAACATGGGACCTTAAAGATATGTAAAATACAGCCAAAGTTAAATCACATGAACCAAGATACCCCTATGCAAAATGAATACCTTGCTTCAATGCATCTTCAACTTTTTCCGCATTTGCTTTGATTTCAGTTATGTAAGATGAATCGCTGAGAATATGTCGCGGGGGGTTCAGAAGTTTATCTAGTTTTTCTTTCTTCTTCTTGGCTCTTGCCTCCTCATCTGCTCTTTGCTTTTCTAACCAGTCTGATATTCTGAAATGTCAAAGTGATATCTTATGGGTTTCCTGAAATAAATTTTTATTTTTATTTTTATAAATTCAATATAAAAATTTACAATTTACGAATTACCTACGACTACGAATGAGATTCTAACCTTGAGATTTTACGACTATCTTGCATTGAGATTTTATTTAAACGGTGTTAACCTGTATTTTGTAAGTGGAGAGTGGAGATTTTTGTGTTGCAAAAATAAATTAGAATCTCGATCCGTCAACATCTCATGACTATTGCTACCTAAGGTAGAGTTCAATAGCTAAAGACAAGTCCTGTAGAGAAATGGATTCATTGTTTACATCACAATACTAATTTTATGAAAATTCTATTGCCAAATTCTTGCGTAAAATTCGTAGTGTCTCGGAAAGTGTCAGAGAAAATGTTTAAAAGCTAAAATTTCCAAATATCACAGATGGGGCAATGAAGCAAAGGTATTTTGGTCTGTTCGACATGCTCTAGTTTTCAACAGCAAATGCTTTATAGTGCACCCCTTATGACATTTTGAGTCATTCGGGATGATATGTAAGATTTCGTATAGGGAAAAGGTGGATGTTGTCCCCGGAATGCATCGTTTCCGATCCATCTTTCCATTCTGTAAACTATAAACTTCTACAATTTTGGCAGCACTTTTCCGTTCTTGTTTGACCTTGGAACTCATGGAAGATCCACGTTTTTGATCAACAAAGTGCATCAAAGCATCCCTATCTTTTCCAACTTCTTCAGGTCTCAAAGTAACATAATTTAGGAACGGAATAAGATATGAACTTCGCATTGGCACTACTGAGTCCAGAAGTCATTCAGCTTTCAGGAAAGTTAAACAAATCTGGAACCCTAAGAATTCGCCTTTTCCACCATTCCCGCCTCTGTGCCAACTGTAAAAAAGATGCCCTTGCAGCGCAGCGCCATTGAAGTTAATGTCAGTTCGTGAAACAAACCCTTAGGAAAAAACAATTAGGGCCTATGTGCACGATGGAAAGGACTTCACCTGCCAGACCCAGGGCTGACTAGCGAGGAAAAATTCAACAACTGTTTGTATCAGATTTTCACCCTCGCCTGTTGTCAGCCCCGGAACTGAGAGGCAACGTGGGGTACAGCCTTAATTCCACGAATGCGAACGAATCAGCCAATAACAATCAAGGAATAAACAAATTTACCTCAACAAACGGGGGTTTTTCGTTTACGTTGCAAAATTCAACCTCCCTTGTGTGACAAATTGCAGCTCTAATTGACGATTGAGGTGGTAGCTCACTGTTGAGGTGAGAGCTCACTGTACGGATAGCTTTGAATTCGTCATATAAACACAAACGCTGGAATCTTGCCTGTTACTATACTATACTGATTACCGTGTGTAGGCTTAGAGCCTTTAAACAGGTCCATGATATAAAAGCCTTGGTTCTGGAAGGTGATATGTTTTTTTTTCACATACACAAGTCTTGTTTTGCATTAAGAAATTAATAAAAAGGTCTCACGTTTTCTCATTATTGACATCCCTCATTCTTCTCCCACTTAAATCTCTGCACGCTTCTCTGTTAGTGGTCTTCTCAATCTGCGCGCCCAAAGCACGCAGCATTGATCCAAATCCTCCTTTACCGCCACGAAGGCGACAATGAACTCTAAATGTTACATCTTGGTTCAGTATCTCTTCAAGGCAGTCAGCTGGATCGATGATTTTGCCATTGCAAGTATAATAAACGTCATCTCCATCAGCATTCTTCAAAATATAAACAAAGAATTAGACAATGTATCAATCCCTACAAGTAATACTGTAACTTTGGTGTTGCAAAAAGGCTGTCTGAGAGTATATGTGAAGAAGGTAAGTATTCGTTGGTCTGGGTCCATAGAAACATTCAAATGTTTGCCTTACTCTATGTTTTTCACTCGTATCTTTCAAAACTTTATTCCTACAAGGCCTTTTTCGAACCTAACAATCTTTGTTTCGAGTCCTATATATACCCCCGTATCCTTGTTTCCTGGAATTGGCTGAGGCCCCAATCACACGAGAACGAAGTCACTCCGTTTCATTTTCCTTCCAGTTTCAGGAACAATAACGTTCATACGGGAAAAGAACGGAACGGAACAAAAGTGCGTTTTTCCACTTTTTGTGTCACCTTCTTAGCGCTCAACGCTTGAAATGGAACTAAGATAATTGACGAGTTCCCGTGTGAATGCAACCCGCCATCGTTTCACTTTTTGGAACAACATCATATGGAACCAAACGATAGCGTTCCTGTATAAACGGGGCTAATACAGCAGTTCAAGCATATTCCATATTTCATATTTGGTTACCTTAATGGGAGGGTTGTTCTTCAGCCGAGGCTTTTCTTTCCAATATGGGCCTCCACTGAAAAATTGATCATTCTACAGGATGTTTTAGAAAAAACGCAACCCAACCATAATTTCAAATCTCAAGAAGTTGACAAAATGTGAGTAGATTTAATGTATACCCATGAGCGATAGGACACCAAGCGTGTAACAGTTAAAATTTATATCAGTAGCGAGCCACCGTAATTCGTTGTTTTTTTTTTGTGTCTTGAACTTGTTTTTACTTCGTACACAACCACCTTTCAATGTCTCGTAATTATATTTTGTAAGGTAAAATCACAAACCTTTAAGACACAACAATTCGAAAAATGCCTGGAAGGAGTCTGCATTGGAATCGAGAATTCCATGTTCCATTCTAGTCTAGATTTATGTGGTAGTTACGTTTACATTCTCAGTCTCAGAACCAGAATTTTAATTTCAATAGCAAGTAAATCATGAACCACAATGGAATGCGGAATTCTCGCTCCGAAGCATGCATTTTCCTAAGTTTCACGAGCATTCTCCTAAGTTTCACGAGCATTTTCCTAACTTCTAGATGTAAATGACGAGTCATTTTACCAAACAAAATTAAGACTGCGTTCACACGATGCCGGTAGATTTTGAAAACGGAACCCTAACCGGTATAAATTTGAAACAACATTGTAAACAGATCATTTTTCAACGCTTTTGGATCGAGACTGGTCGATTCTTAGTGTGTAGGTACTTTTCTTCAGCATCAAAGTCCAGGAACGAGATTTTACTGTCAATTTTCCTACCGTTTTCAAATTGTGCTGGCATCGTGTGAACGCTAGCTCAAATTTTGCTGCCGTCACATTTTTCACCGTTTTCAAAATGTGCCGGCATTGTGTGAACGCAGTCTAAATTAGCCTTTGACTGTCAGATTAGTATTTCACTTTTGAATATCGACCTCATACTTTTCATTTCACAGCCCACCAAATGTGTAAAGTTTTTTTTGACTCACCCGGTAGTTCATGAAGTTTGTTTGAGTCACAAGTACTTGAAACAAGTTTGCTATCTACGGATTCATTACGTTGTAAGTTACAAATCTAAGATCGGAGTCAGAAGTTGTAGCGGTAAATCACTTCAGATAAATAGCAAAACTACGACGATGAATAAGTCTAGGAGTCACAAAATGTAACTTCTGCTTTATCAAACGTTTGATCACCACCCAAAAAGAGCTATTAATTATCAACAAATGATGTGGTGATATTGAACCGGACTTATTTTAAAAGATCAAAATTGTTTTTGTTGCATATAGTGCAGTTGTAGAAAGATAAACAAAGTAAATCAAGAAAAATATAAGCATTTTGGTGTGAATCTAATTCAGCACTTTACTGAAGGTTTCATTATAAAAGACCTTGAAGATTAAATTACATTCAAGCAAAAGATGCGACCGAATGAGGACGTAAAAAGCGAACAAAGAAAAATGAATCGTAAATAGCAGGGTGAAATAGTAAATGAAATCTGAAATATTACAAACAATGAAGGTAGCATCGAATTGACAACGATGTAGAATAAAACAGTGTTCAGTGTGGAAATATTGCTGCTCATTAGAATCGCGAAGTTCGACACACAGAAAGGTTTATAATAACACGAGGAGAGGATGATGCCTAACTATAAGGCAAGGGGTTTATCCAATTTAAGATAGATGGCTTTCTCAAATGTTTACAGAGGGAGGACAGACTAGAGTGCAGTTTAGCGTGCTACATTCGATTAGATGGTTGTCGCATATAACAGAGTAAAAGCTAGTGCTAAGTTCAGGGGGGGATTTGTTAGGGTACGTTAGGGCTAGTTATGCTATTTAGGGTAAAACAAACTGAATGGTATCGACAGAACGTATTTATATGCAGTTGGAAGAGATTTACTTAAACTTTACAATATGTCTGAAATCAATAAATATCGGGTGTCAGCATGGGGCTCAAATCTTTGCAAAACTTTAAAATTAAATATGTAAAATGTTATTAGCTTATTCGTTCAACTAAATAGATCCAAGGGAACTTGAGGACGTTTGCCATGATTCCAGAAAGAGCATTTTTGATTTTGATATAATCTAACATATAAGTTGTGACGTCATCAAAATGCCAAATCGTAAACCAGGCTACAGAAGTTTGCTTGCTACCATCTTGCAGATCGTCAAAAATGGGTTAGTTCTTGTATTGGTCATTTTGACTTTCCGTAATCAGTTTATAATTTATGGTTCTTTTACTCTTTTTCAACGCTTCTGATACCTCCTCTCGTACATCCTTTCATAAATCTTAAAGCGCTGTAATTCCAAGAATAATGATGATGTCGCAAATGCTCTATCTAGAATTATGGCAAACGACCCGAAGTATCATTCGATCCATTCAGTTGAAAGAATTAGGCAACATCATTTTACACACTCAATTTTAAAATTTTGCAAAGATTCGAACCCTATGTTGCGGGTGTCCGAATCAAACTGAACTGCCGTCTAAAAAATTAGGAAAATTCGATTAGTAAACCAATCATAAAATTTTCTTTTTTATCCCTTTTGTCAATGATCCAAAATCATTTCAGGATGGTAAAATGTTTGCTTTTATTACTTAAAGGGACCTGTGCAAGATAGAGCATTTGCAGGCGTACATCCAATCAAAACAAACACTTGGCTTTTTGGTACGTGAACAAGAAGCAACGTCGTTCCGTTCAGCTGAGGAAAACATAGATGGACTTCGACAATTGTTGTGCTTATTGTCGTTATTGATTTGAACTGAGTAATTTACACAATAATTAATGGAAATATTCCTGAATATTTCAACGCAGATTGACCAACATTTTTTATGATCTCTATGCACAAATAATGTTCTGTTGTGTTCACATTGAAACCAAATACAGTCCTTTGGAAGACAAACATAGCATGATCGTCCCTGTCGTAAATGAAACTTGGAACTTATGTGTTATAATGTGGCCAACATGCCCGCAGATCGAGGGATTGCGCCTTTTCTAATCCAAATCCCTTGTCGAACAGAAGAACAAATGTTTGAAATTGAAGTTACTGTTTTGAACTCTTTTGAACTCTTTTGAACTCTTTTGAACTCTTTTGAACTCTTTTGAACTCTTTCGAACTCTTTTGAACTCTTTTGTACTTAATGTGTTGCACTCATCCAGAACTTATGTCAAATCGGAAAAAAACAAACCAGGTCCATCTTCTCCCCTTCAGGCCTTTCAAGCTTATTAACAGTGCCGGACACCTGTTTCTGATACACAAATCGCTGAAAAAATGAAACGTGCTCCTGTGTTGTGGACTGCCCGAACATTGGCGCGCAAGGACGCTATGCTGCACGGGTCCCATATAAAATCCTTACAATAGATTTTTACCTACTCTACATATTAACACTATACAACTGCACAACACTACAGGGACAATATTGTGAGGGGCAAAATGGCATGGCTACCCCGTGTTCTTACATATAACAAAATGTATTGAAAGCGGAAAGCAACGGTTTTCGTAGGAAGATTATTCCACTGTCTGAAATCGTTTATCTTGCCGAAGAGCCATACAATGAGGTTTAGTAAGTAAGTACGTAAAAATTTGCCACATCCAAAAAAATTACAATGGTCTAAAAAGAAATGTAGTTGAATGAATACATAGGATATTTACAATACAATTTACAAGTTAAAAACACTAATTATTAAAGTGGCAGGGATAACAAAGATCGAGTTGACCTTATTTCCAAAAATGGTCCCCTTAGAGGTGGTTGTAAAAATGATAATGATAAACAATAAATTCTACTTGCTTTTGGATATAGCATAATCTGATAAAGCCGAGTCATGAATGTGAGAGAGGATGCGCAGTTTTAGTAGATGTATATGTCTTTTTCCTCTCTCTGTATGTTTTTCATTGTCCTTCAAGTCTACAATGATAGTCGGTGTTTCTTTCTGAAAATTTAGACCAAACTAGAATCTTAATCTACAAAACAAATTAATCAGCTAATGATCAATGCTTTTTGCAGCATACTCCAAAAATTACTAACTTTGAAATCAATCACAAGGTTAGTTATGTCTGGCAAAATAATTTGGTCATTTATGTACTGGCCAAATAAGAATTTAGAAAATGGGTCTTAACATCTGTCTTGAGACACCTTTTAAATTGGAAATTGTCATAATCACCATGGTATCTAAAATGAAGGGTGGTAGTGTCTTTATTTGCAGCTAGAAGAGAGTTAGTTCAATTTATTGAAGTATACAGAGATCATGGCTCTTGTCACGTAAATGTTTCAAAAGAAGCAGAGCAGGGTATTTATATGTAGTTTAAAGTCAGATATTTTTCAAGGTTAAGGTAATGTTGCAGTTGTCAAGTAGTCTTGCTAGGAAGAAGCAAGAGAGCATTAATTTGCAATTGGAAGAGAGTTGGTCCCACTTGCTCAGATCTACTGAGATTTATCTTTATATTTAAGCATTACTTGAAAGGAAAGAGTACAGCATACAATTACAATTGAAGATCGTTTGCTCAATATATTTAAATATAGTGAAGATGACTATTGCTACTATGGTGCTCATTAAGGAAGAACAAACAGCAAAGTGCTTACTTGCAGTTAGGACAACGTTAGCTCAATTTATTCAAATATTATTGTGATAGATGTTGATATAGAAATGCTCAGTAAAGAAGACATAGCAAAGAATTTATTTGCAACTGGGAGGGCGTTAGTTCAGTTGATTGAAATATACTATAAGTTGTCGAAAAAGAGTTCACTTTTGCAGCTGTGATAGTGTTAGGTCAATTCATTTAAGTATTATGGAGAAAGTTGTTGATAAAGAAGTGTTAATTAAGGAAGATTTAGCACACGATTTATTTGCAGCTCCAAGAACTTTAGTTCACTTAATTGAAATATAATGGAAGTACTTGAAAAGTGTTTATATTTACAGTTATGAAAGAGTTAGCTCAATTTATTGAAGTAGGATGGCCCACAGTTAAGTACTTAAGATGCTCATGTTGGGGCAAATAGCACAGCAATATCTGCAGCTGAAGGACAGCTGGTTGAATTTATATAAATACAAGAAAAATCGCTTCAGTAGTCAAGAGCGGCATTAAATTGAAATAGAGAATTCTTCGCAGTTGGCAGGGAGTAAAGAATTGGTTAATACATTCGAGTTTATGATAATCAGTTTCAGTTTTCAGAGTCTTAATTTTAGAATTTCACAAAATACAACATTGAAGATCGATTAATACACCATGACTAAAGAAAAATTACAGCTAAATGTGATTAAGTAAAAGCAACAACAATACTAATTAACTAGGTAGGTTGTGGAGTTCCCCAGGGCTCCTGCCTAGGACCCCTACTATTTCTAGTTTACGTAAATGACCTCCCCTACTGTTTAAAGACTTCTGATGTGGCAATGTATGCTGACGACACCACTATCTATTACTCCTCTCCTTCTGTGAACGATATTAATACTGCAATAAAAGCTGACCTTGAAGCCCTTTGAGGTTGGCTTGAGGGCAACAAGTTATCGCTTAATGTCGTAAAGACTCAGGTAGCAGATGCAACCTTCATAGTATAGACTTACCTAGTTCTTCCAAACCTGACCTTAACATCGGTGGCGAGGAGATTACTATGGTTAACAACACCAAGTATCTAGGTCTGCAGGTTGACGATCAACTGAAATGGTCTACCCATTTGTCCTCTACAATCAAGAAAGTCTCTAGAGGTATCGGTATGCTGAAATATTCCAAAAGATACCTACCTAAGGAAAGCCTCATTATGGTGTATAGAAGTCTCGTTGAGCCCTACTTTAGGTATTGCTGCCCTGTTTGGGGCTCTTGCGGTGCGGTAGCCCTCGATAAGTTGCAAAAACTTCAAAATCGAGCTGCCAGGATTGTCACAAACAGCCCCTATGACGCATCAGCTCTGCCTTTGATAGGGAGTCTTGGCTGGCTGACCATTAGAGAATTGATCGACTTTGAGACGAGCAAGATGGTTTATAAATCTCTGAACGCCCTCGCCCCTGATTACTTGCGAAACATATTTCAAAAGGTATCTGAAGCTACAAACCGTCAGCTGAGGAACTCTAAAACTGACCTTAGATTACCACTATTGAGAACATCAACTGGTCAGAAATCATTTGCTTACAGAGGGGCTAGGGTCTGGAGTGATCTAGATAGTGTTGTCAAAGCTTCCGCATCATTCAGCTCCTTTCGAAGAAATTATAAAACCAAACTATGACTCATCTCGTTTTCCTTTCCTTTTTTTGACTGAGATTATTGTAAATAGGGTTGTATATTTTAATTATTATTAGGTTTTGTTTTTGCATGGCTCCCTGTAAAACAGTGTGTTAACTGAGTGGATTACCATGGATAAAAAAGTTAAAATGAAATGAAAATGAAATGAAATGAACTAAACAATACAATTTGAGGGGGTTGCATGCAGGGGAACATATTGAAAAGGAGCTTCTTTAAGTAAGTGAAACCTACAAACACTAAACATACGATTAATTACTCGAATCCGTTTCACATTGGATGTCAGGCCAGCATAGGGGAATGTGCTGAACAACAGGAACCCCGGATGAAAGAACAACATTAACAGCAATTGCTACCGTCACTGATCCACCTCCAGGCCCCCCACGCCTCAATACACCGCGCATATACTTTTGGTTTAGCATGGATAAAATCCCATATTTTGCTTCGTGTGCGTAACATCAAATGTGAAACAGATTTACAAGAGAAACGGGGGAAAAGTACCTAATGGCTGTGTGGCGTAAAAGGAAAGTTTGCAAGTTATCCAAGCCGACCTGTTTTTTATGTCGTTAGAAAGTTCTTTATTACCTTACAATAAGTATTGAACAAGAACGTTGTTTGGAATGGTGTCGATTTGGAAAAATGGTCGAAACGATTCCGAAACCACAGCGAGAAGACCTTGCCGTTGAATGTCAAAGGACGGCAAAGCAACAAAAAATGTTCCGTATCCTCAATGCCATCATTCGCTGGGCACATTGGGTTCACTGTATTTGTTGTGTTCACTGTATTAAGTTGTGCTTGAATTTATAAAAATTGAATTCGCTAAGACCAACCCTTATTTGTAAAAGATAACAATATTGGATCATGAATACCAAAGACAGACTTTGCACTGGGGCGAATTCTTAACAGAAGCTGTGTTTTAAAAACAGCAACAGAAGGTGCAAGTCTGATTTCTGGATCAAATTTATTCCATTCAGCAATGCAGTTAGGATAGAAGCTTGATAGAAATTTCTCTGTTCTTGCCCTTATCTGCCCAACAACATCCTGATTGCGAAGAGAGTAATTTGGCTTTTGAAGTGGTGGCATTGGCTCCTTTGTATACAACGGGGTGAGGTTATTTCTAATCTTATAGAACTAGGTAAAGCGTCTACTCCTTCTACGAGAACTTAATGACTCCCAGCCAAGCTCTGCATACAGTTTTTCGCGTGATGTTCCCCTCCATGTTCCTGTTACAGCAAGAGCAGCAGAATATTGAACAGATTCTAATTTTTCCATTAAGTTTGGTAAAATTACTTCTTGACGGAAATCATCCTCTTTAGCTGGAATATGATACATGATATCCCCGTAGTCCAGGTTGGGCCGAACATAAAGTTTGTATAATTCATTTAGGGAATGCCTGGGCAGACATTTGGAGAGATACTTTAGCAAAAAATGCCCTTTCTAGTTTTAGAGATAGCAGCTTTGATATGAGGTGAGAAAGAGAGTTTCGAGTCCAAAATAACACCTAAGTGTTTATGCTCATTTACTTTTTTACCGGTATGTTGTTAAAAAGGATCACTGGATGATCTTTTCTACTTCTTTTCCTTGAAAATGATAATTTGACAGCTTGCTTTTGCGGATCGGGATTGAACGACATTCTCCAGTCATGGGCCCATTGACTTACTAGTTGTAGGTCAAGATTCATTTGTTGTGCAGCTTCATTGGCTTCCCGAGCGACCGTAAAAAGGGACGTATCATCGGCAAAAAGTTTGACATTACATTTTAAATTTGCAATGATATCATCTATATAGACAAGAAAGAATAATAGTCGTAAGATGGAGCCCTGGGGCACTCCTGCCAAAAATATCTCCCCAATTAGAACATTGTCCGTTCAGAATGGTTGTCTGTTTTTGACCCTTCAGAAAACTTTTGATAAGAGAAAGAAGTTGTCCCGAGACACCACATGAATGAGACCATCATGCCATACTCTATCGAATGCTTTCGAAATGTTAAGATACAAAGATCGAAAGTCAAGAGGGGAGGGGGATTACAGTCAAATGCCTGGAAAATCGTATGCGTTATGGAGATTAACTGGTTGACTGATTTGATGGCAACATAATACCAAATGCTGCGGGTATAAGGAGGTCATGCTATGTTTGAGACAGATAATTTTCCATAAACAATTTGATGGTGACAATGCTCGTGTAGAGACAGATGGATACCAAATTCTATAATGAGGTTAGACTGATCAATTAGAATTAAATCAATGCAAGATCTAGAATCTCCCATTAATTATGTTGGTTCTGAAATCAGCTGATGAAGACCAAGGTCGGATGTTACTGGTTCAAATAGCTTTCCCTCGTTATTTTCAATATCATTTTCCCATCATAGCTCTCTCAGTAGCTTAGCTAATTGAGAAAAAGAGCTATCTCAGTAGCTAAGCTAATCGAGGGGAGAGCACCCCATCTTTTACCCAACTAATGAAATTAGCAAATAGTTTCTTGGGGTTCATTCATTTTTGCCCAATGTTGAAGAATGAACTCAAGTCAAGGATCCTATTGTCAAATGTATATTTTTGATAAATTGCTTTTGAAACTCTAAACTGCTACAATCAGTTACTGTAAATGTCTCTAAATGTAATGGAAACTGCTACCATAATCAAAGTGTTGATTAAAGGTCATTTGCAGGCTAAGATCCTTTGCAGCCGCGCAGTGACTTTCATACTGTGCGAATATGAATTTGGTCCAGCAATCGTTAGGTTGTATTTTCTTTTCAGTTATGAAATGAAAGTGGTGGTGCCATCATCACACCTCAACGGAAACAACTGACATTTCGTGAAATGACTGAACGATCGGGTGTCCACAAAAGTAACAGATCTAATCAGGTATAGCAATAAGAGCTTAGTTTGGATCAATCAGCAAGAAGTGTTGAATATTCCTTGATAGTTAACCTGAACAAAGATAGCTCGTTGATAGGTTACTCCATGTCTTTACTTTTTTATGGTTACACATGACATTATGATTTAGCGTATGGGCTTTCAGTCACAAAATGTGGAGAAACTAAATTCATGTCGCTTTACAAGTTCTAACGAGAGCAACATAGTAAATTGCCAGTACAAGCTGTTTGGTTTATGGTTTTGAACTGGAAGTTTGCAGCACGTAAAGCAATGATACAGGTATAATTTTTGATTTTATCTGCAGATCATAAGTAAATCTAAACATTGAAAAAAGGAAAAGTAAACAGTTGTAGACACAGTTTCCTTTGGTGATGAAATTGGCAAGCATGCTCTGGGTCAGTCCAGCTTTTTGATTAATGGACAAAAAAAGATTGTGTTTTCACATGCCTGCAGGTCAATCATCCATCTCAAATGATATTGTTTTATCTAAAACACTTAATGTTCAAGAGCTCCAAACACTAGAGTTTTCAGAAGAAATGTCACTTGCAGCGGTGGATGATGTGGTTTCCACAGGGTGAAGGATTTTGCCCACATTGCAAATCCCTATGTCAGGCGTATTCCACTCCTGGCAACTCAGTCTGGCGTCATTTGGCGAAAAGGAGAGGTTTTATTTAATATAGACATTTTTCTGGATTTTTTGCTACATAAATGCAAGTGCCACTCACATGGAATGCTGAGATCCTACGGTCTAAAGGAAAAGCCAAACTAATAGCATGGAGACAATTAGAAAATGCAAAGGAACAAAGGAAGCTCAATGCCCGTGTGAAGGTCTGAAGGGCATTGGAATGGGAAATGAGCAAAAGCAAAACTGTCTCACTGTGACTATGGGCCTAAGAAAGCTGCTGTCCTTGTTCTCTTCTTCTTGCTTTTTGCTTTACTTTTTGCTCCCTTGTTTCCTTGTGCTCCTTTCAATTTTTTTATTTCACAAATTAATAATACAAAGGTTGGCTGTGAATGTAAACTAAAGGACAACAACACACAATGATTACATGAAAGGCGTGAAAGAAAGGAAAATAATTTCTTGAAAAAAATATTGTTCTAATAATCTGTAATATGGGTTTCCTTTCCTAAGTAGAACCGTACAGTCAACTTTGACAATGGCAAATTTCACAGTGTGTGGCAAATTTTACAGAGTAGGCCTAGTGAAATAACTATAGTCATAGATAGTTGATTTTGTTGGTTGATTTTAATGGATGCCTTGTGCTGTGCTGGCATGTGTGTATGATACACACAGGTAAGTATGGGAATTTTCCATATAGGAGGATTCACTGTGGTACTGTGGTCTTCAATCATAATGGTTAGTTGGGACATAGAGGGGTATCGCCCTGATTGAGGGTATTTTACATTGGTCGAATATTCCTGCTGAACGAAACAATATTCAGAATGAAATTTACCATGAACACCTTTCGTAAACTCTTCACTGTTGATGATATAAAATATATTTGTCATTGATGATGTTGTCTATGGTGGCCCATTGTTCTCATAGTGATTCTTTGTACATTCACAAGGTAAAATCCAAAATCAATCAAAATATAGAGCCTTCAATTGAAAAGTAAACCAAAATCAAAGTAAAAATAAATAGAAAAATATAGATATTGAAATAAAAGCAAAAAAGAAAGATTCCAAATAAACATTAAAAAGTAAAAAAAAGTAAAAATGAAATTAAATACAAAATATTTTGAAAAAAAAATTTAACATTTGAAATTGAATTTGAAAAAAATTGAGATGATAAAAAATTTGAACATTGAAATCAACATTGAAGATTGAAATCGATTTGAAAATGTTCATTAGCGGCCCATCGTTCTCATAGCAAATTAGAAAGCAATCAGTTTTTCAATGTTCCCGATGTGGCCCATCGTTCTCATAGTGGGATCAGGTTGAAGAGATTGGTCATTTTATGGTCGAAAATGGTATCTCAGAGGCTTGGGATACAATACAAGCCATGGTTACAGATCTGAGGGCACAAAGGTTTTGAATTCAATAGTTTATTGAATCTGTGATGGGTTCTACGATCCAATCATCAGAGATGCAAGCATAGGCCTGCGACATAGCGGACCATTGTCCTCATAGCCCGTATTTGTTTTGCACAGCGGTTGTCACCCTGAACCTGTGAACAAAATTGCAGTGGTGTGGGGAACGCAGACAACCATTTCCTGCGCTTTTTGAGAGTACGGAAATCTTGAAATTTCAAGAAGCAAACAAACTTAACGGAGAAGGTGATGATCGCATAAGTCAAATTAGGAGGGATCCCTTTCAACCAGTGAAAGCTAAAGAATTGCTTTCGGAATCATCTCTCATCAAGGAGGTGAACGTTTCAGTTGACCCTCTTTTCCCATCTTGCACACATATTTCTTATAAAAAAACTAAAAATTTGGGCTCTTACTGAAAGTTTCTTAAAACTATCAGACTTTAAGTGCTCAGAGTTTCCCATGATACCTGTAATTTGATACCTGTACCTCATTTCTCAGATAGTTAAACAATTAAGAAACTCTGGTACTGCAAAATGCAACCCAAGAAACTATTTTTGATCAAAGAGACCTTTACATATCATT
Source organism: Aurelia sp. 3 sensu Dawson et al. (2005) (assembly GCA_964020215.1). NCBI lineage: Eukaryota > Metazoa > Cnidaria > Scyphozoa > Semaeostomeae > Ulmaridae > Aurelia > Aurelia sp. 3 sensu Dawson et al. (2005). Next base: position 17,566,111 of record OZ026574.1, on the reverse strand, counting down.
TTACCTCATTTTCAATTGTTTCCTGTATCAAATTACTCGCAAAGTACTTGAGTATGTCTAAACATCGGAAAGGCTTCAAATAACTTCATTTTCATATATTCATGAAGGCACGGGAAGTGAATATATGAAGACTGTTATAGAACCTGTAAGAAAGTTTCATGAAAAGATTATGTGTGCATCAAAAAGAAAGAAGTTCAACTTGTGTACCACAAGGTTTTTACAATATTTTTGCGCACCAGTTTGTGCACCAATTTTCACTCTGTGCATCGGACATGTCCGGTGCACATCGCTTTCTTTCCAGGGAAATCCCAGCCCTGTGGTGAAACCCCCCCCCCACAGGTAAAAGAGTGATGCAACCAGACGTGCTGTACAATCAGACAATCTGTGTGATAATGCTGTATTATTGTGCACAGTTGAAGGATCAGTTGTGAAATAAGACGATCTGCACAATAAGACGAGCTGTGAGATAAGACGATAGTAAGACAAAGTGAAGGATCAGTTGTTAAATAAGTCGATCTGCACAATAAGACAAGCTGTGAGATAAGATGGTAATAAGATGAAGTGAAGGATCATTTGTGAAATAAGACGATCTGCACAATAAGACGAGCTGTGAGATAAGACGGTAATAAGACAAAGTGAAGGATCAGTTGTTAAATACGACTATCTGCACAATAAGACGAGCTGTGAGATAAGATGGTAATGAGATAAAGTGAAGGATCATCTGTGAAATAAGACGATCTAAACAATAAGACGAGCTGTGAGATAAGACGGTAATAAGACGAACTGAAGGATCATTTGTGAAATAAGACGATCTGCACAATAAGATGAGGTGTGAGGTAACATGGAATGAATTATCATTTCTGAAGTAAGATGGAATGTACAGTAAAATCATCAGAATCGTTTGTATGATAAGACAGTTGCATACATACATATTTGTATACATATGAAAACTGCTTATAAGAAACTCAATTCTCAGATTGCCAAAAAATTAAGAAACTGGGAAAAATATAACTTGAGAAACTACTCATCTTTATAAAGGATTCTTTAACATAGTTTTACTTAATTTCCACTTGTTCCTTGTATCATATTACTTGTAAGGTAGAATCAAAAAACCTTGTTTCGAAAAGTTCTTGATTTCGATAGTGGATATGAAGATTGTTATGGAACCTTCAACTCGTAAGAAACCCATTCACAGTCGGAAAAGACACAGGGTCATCTAGTTCCCACTGTCAATGGCATTTACATTGCTACGATAATTTACAGGTAGAAAAAAAAGATCCGAAAAAAACAATGGACAGGGGGGGGGGGGTCGCTGGATCGAAGTTATCTTGCGCGTGAAAAACGTTTTGGTCTTCAGTTTAAAGGTTCTCCTTAAAAGAGCATTTCTTTGATTTGATAACTTAATTTTCTTATTCCTGTGAAACTTACTTCTAGCATCAGGGTCTTTTGGCCACCTATTCAGATTTAAGAGAACGCTGTACTGCCCGTTTTGCCTCTTCACAGGTTTTATAAGAAACTTCTTACAAGAAAATCAACTCTCAGATTGCTAAGAATTTAGAAACTTCACTACTGGGGAAATAGAGGGTGGTAAAGCGGGCACGAATCGCAGAAATAAGGTGTTAAATTTCACATTTAAAGAAATACAGCATTTTCATGTTTCACGAAAATGAAAACCGGCTTTTCAGTTTTACGAGAGAATAATATGGCCAAAAATATGGCAAATCAAGTTTCACGAAATATCCTTTACTATCCTCAAAATATAATTTAAGAAACTGTTAATTTTTGGAAAAGGAAATTCTTCATATATCTTTTACTTCATTTTCAATTATTTCCTGTATTGTAAAACACTGGAAAGTCTTCGAAAGACCTTGTAAATGTTAACGAGGGCAAGGAAGCGAATATGAAGATTGTCATGGAACCTTTAAGAAACTCGTAAGAAAAAGCTGAGCACTGATGATTTAAGAAACTTTCAGCACTGGCCCAAATTCTTAATGATAAAAGTATACATGTAAGAAAAAACAAGAACAAGATGAATTGATTGAATAACCAGATGTGAAATAGGACATTCGATTTTTCGAATCATTTGTTCAACCGAAGGCGCACTATAGTTGAATCGAATTATTTGCGCGATCGCACGATCTTTGCATTCGACTCTTCTTTCGAGCGTTCGTTGGCTTTCTTGAGCAGAGTGAAGGTGAAGTTCTTTGAGTTTCTGGTGGTGTACAACGAGAGCGAAAAAGGTTAGTAATTGCTTTTTTCTTCATAAATCTTCCGGTGTAATAATGCTGCAAGATTTACGTCATTTTTCGCAGCTACTTATTGTTCCATCACGCTATCAAGAATAGCTGTAAACAACGAACGTCAAATATTTGGACTGGCCTAAACTTTTAAACTTTTCCTAACTTTTCTATCATGCCATAGACCTTCGTTGATGTAATTAGCCTAGGCCTAGATGATTACGAATAGCCTGGCAATGTATTTGACATGCTCACTGGTTTTCTAATTTGAGCTTCCTACAGGGGGGGGGGGGGTCATGGAAAAAATTTTCGACACAGAGGCCGAAAAAATATGCACGGGGGTAAAATATACCCACCTACCCATTTTTTGCCATTTTTTTCCAAAAATGCCACTTTTTTCCAGACAAAAATGATGACCCACCCCTATTTTTGGCAAATTTTTTAAAATGCTTTTGCCTATGCCCTAACTTTTTATAAGAAACCAAGAGACTTGAATAATTCCAATTGCTGGCATTTAAATTTTATATTTGTATAGTTTCTCAGACATTCTTAAAAGTTTCTTGAATTTAGAATGTACTAAGACAGGAAACCAAAAGGAAAATCAAGAGAAAATACTAATGAGGTACCAAACAAAGTCAAGTTTAAGAAACTGCTACTGAGAGGCCTGCTGAGGCTGTCAAAAGTTGTGAAACTTTTATCACCACATAGCAGCACATACAGCCCTTTACACAATTATGGCAATTATTATAAAAATAAAGCTGCATCAAATATAATAATTATAAAAATAATAAATAAAGAAACTGGAAGGATTCGAATAAATATTGTACTTCCAATGTGTGTGAAAACGGAAGAAACAAGCTTCCTGTCAAGAACAGCCACAGTCGATATTTGACTGACCCAATATAACAATGGAAAAAGTAAAGAGACACCGCACTAGAAACAGCTTGACACAGTAGGTAACACCCACAGATAGAATCATTTGCTATTTGTCTTAAAGCAGGTTGCGTAAAAACACCACTGCATGAATTTATGCATTTGAAGTGACCTAATCATAAATTGTTTAGCCATGATGAAGTTCATTATATATGTATTTGGGATCCTCCTATAAGAAACCTTCCTAAAATCAGGCTGAGAAGTTTCTTATATGAGGGCACCATTTCTCAAAAAAATCAGCCTGGGGTTTCTCATAAAGTGGTTTCTATTTTGCGGGTTCTTACTGTAATTCAGTTTTGTTATTTGAAAAATGTACCAAAAGTAAGATTGCATGTAATTTCTGTTCATTTTGTAAAATGATAGTGTTTTTTGGGCAGCAACCTGAAGAATAAACATGGATATTACAACTTTTCTGAAGTCTAACTACTAAAATAAACAAGGATAAGCCAATATTCATAGTCAGGAAAAAAGTTTCCAAGAAATGGAAAAAAAATTTTTCGCGAAAAATAGACCCACCCACCCCCGGCCTCTGTGTTGAAAAATTTTTCCATGACCCCCCCCCCCTGCTTCCTATGCGTTCATTTTGAGAGTTTCTGGAATTTGATTGCGTTTGGACTTGAATTTTATCATCGTTACCCTACGATCATTTGATTGTTGTTATTTTGTATAAGAGTTTGTTCAGAGAATTAGAGAAAAAGCTTCTTATTTAGGGTACAATTTAAATATCATAGGGATATCTTATTTGGGGTATTATTGAGGCATCTTGTTTGGAGTGAGTTGTATTGCTATAAAGTATCAGCGAAGAATCTTTTTAAAGTAGTACAGAAATTTCTTCATTAGAGTATTGGAGAAGTATCTTGTATTAGAGTATCTTTTCAATAAAAGTATCTTATTTAGAGTACTGGAGAAGTATTTTACTTACTGTAGAGTATCTTTATACAGAAGTGTCTTATTTAGAGCATTAGAGAAGTACCTTATTAAGAGTAGTGTGGAGAAGTATCTTTTAGAGCAGTATAAAGTATCTTATTTAGAGTACTGGAGTAGTATCGTATTTAGAGTATCTTTTTACAGAAGTGTCTTATCTAGAGTATTGGAGAAGTACCTTATTTAGAGTAGCGTGGAGAAGTATCTTTTTAGAATAATATAAAGTATCTTAATTAGAGTACTTGAGAAGTATTGTATTTATAGTATCTTTTTACAGAAGTGTCTTACTTCGAGTATTGGAGAAGTATCTTTCAGAGCAGTGGAGAGGTATCTTTTTAGAGTAGTATAAAAGTATCTTATTTAGAGTATTGGAGAATTACTTTATTTAGAGCATTTAGAGGAAAGTGCACATGTAAGTGACAAGAGTTGTTTTATTCAGCCCTCATCTCTAACAAGCCTTCTCTCTAAAAAGCTTTTCCCTTATAAGTCAAAATTTTTGTGATAAGCTCCTCTTCCTCTCTCTATTCAGCATCCATTAACTAGTTTTACGTCAACTTAAATATAAGGTGCCAGGGCCAGCGTTTGAACATCTTTTATGATAGCATTGGCAGAAATCTGAAACCATCCCTCCTCTCTTACAGGAATGAAGAAGAATGAAGAAAGAATTGAAGAAGAAAGGACACAGAAACAATTTTTATAGAGTTACAAAAAAGATTGTAAAGTTGATGTAATGTGAAAATTTACCAGCTATGCAGTTTGGAAGCATGTATTCAGCTTTTACATCATATCACTTCCATGATCGTCAATTTGCTTTGCCTTCTCGAAGTTCCACTTCTGCTGTTCTGATACCATTTACCAATTCAATACCTTGTCGCTTACCAATTTAACCTTTTAGGCTGATAAATTAGACTGGTGACAAGAGTCCTTGTTTTTGCTCCATTCTTCCCCTGGAAAGTTGTGTCCAATACTGATCCAAATTGGCAGCATTGGAGATATAGCTTTATGGGGGCAGATAAGTGAAAACAGAGATACTTGTTATAAGTCTAATGAAATGATCAACGGAAAAACGGCATCTATCACTGCATAATAATATGAAGAATAAGACAAGTGACTTGTATCGATTGACTGCGCAATAAGGTGTGAAATAAGACGGAAGAATCATTCAATTTGATTGAAAATAAGACGAGAAATAAGACGGGATTGATTCACGGAGTGATTGTGTGATCATACGAATAATAAGACAGCACCGTCTGGAAATAATACGAACAATAAGATGTGTGATAATGCGCGTCTTATTAAAAATGTGCACAATCACGCGTCTGATTGCACACATTATTGTTCGTCTTATTTCCAGACGGCTCCGTCTTATTACTAGTATTATCACACAACTTATTGCACATATTATTTCCAGACGCCTCTGTCTTATTATTCGTATGATCACACATGTTATCGCACATATTATTGCAGCAGTTTACCTTGTGCCCCATGTAATCGGGCCCTAAGTTAGCACAAAATATCCGCACGAAATTTGATCAAAACAAGTGTTACCTTAAATGCTGCGACAGTGCTCTCCATCATTCAAATTCTACGGTCTTTTATATCTAGCACACCGACAAGGTTCTTTCTTCTCCGAGCTTCTCCTTGTATTTTGGGCTTTCTGTGATGTTTTGTTGTTGTTGTTGACACAGACAGTGAAATTTTCAACACCACAACGAGGCATAGCCAACAGGCCTTCATTTTGTTTCATTTTCGTTTCTGTCGCTGTCGTTGGTTGTTCTGTTCTTGTTCAGCCGTTCCCAGCTGTTGTGCACGTCGAAGCGGGTAAGTCTTATTCTCAGCTTATAATCTCTTTCCGCTGAACAATGATAATAATAATAACCGTCCCATTCACAGACTTGCGTTCACTACGAAACCTTCGATTTGGCCTATTCAGCACGCACTGTAATAATGGCTTCGCTGGAATGGAAAATCTCTTTCACGTTAATTCGCTTCCTCGTTATATTATAGCTAGTATTTCGTTAAATGTTATCTCAGAAGAAAGAGCAAGCTTTATTCCATCGATTTGCTCTAATATTTGTTTTTTCTTGAGTTTTAAACGTATCAAAATCGAGCAACAAAAGTTATTGCGTTGAGCACAATGTGAAAAGTATGCAGCAGAATGGGATTTTGTTCAGGTTAACCCCGAGTTTCCTGCAACATTTTTGGAAACTGTTTCATCACAGTTTTCTTCAAGAGACTTCATATTTTCAAATTATCAATGATAGCAATTAATTTCGCGTTTTATTTTTCGCTTTTTTTGCGATTTTCTTGAAAAATCCCAGGTTTTTTAAACAAAACATCAAATTTCACCTACTTGTCAAAAATATCTGATCAACTATCATGGTTAAATATGTAATTTGATTATTCAGCTATTTGTGAGTGAAATTTGTTTCAATTTTTGTGCTCCACGAAACTCGGGGTTTGCGATTTTGTGACGACATACTGTCAAGAACTGATTCCATGTCCAATACGCAAGATTGACTTGATCGCGGATGTGAAATGCAAAACAAAACTATCCTTTACAGAGAGATATCCTAACTCAAACTGGATTTTATTATAAAATGCTCCACAGGGATAGTTGAACTTACAAAGAGGTAAGCAAAGAATGATTTTAAAGGCATGTTTCTTTCGAAATAAACACTTTTCTTTGACAAACACCAAATTTTCGACGTTTTGCAACAATTATATCGGTTTTTCAAATGAACTGTTGGAATTTTATTCAGCTATCATTTATATTAACCTAAGGTAACTCTTTTGACATCATATAAGCATCTTTTTCATTTCATAACATTTTTCTGAAAGACGGGGCACTGCAATTTGTGACGAGGGATAACAGCGAAAATTCTTCGATCGGTGCCGATGAAGGAGGGCAAATAAAAACTAGTCTAACACGAAGAAAAATAAGATATTTCAAATATTTTTTGCATAGGTGAATGAGGAACATATTGCTCTACTTGAAATTGTACATTTTTGAAAAAAAATCGAAGACGGGGGTTTCTGTGGCATCAGCTTTCTCAAAGTTATCGTAAATTTTCGACACTTTCCAACAATTATATCACTTTTCAAATGATCTGTTGGAATTTTATTCAGTTATCATTTATATTAACCTAAGGTAACTCTTTTGACATCATATAAGCATCTTTTTCGTTTTATAACATTTTTCTGAAAGACGGTGCACTGCAATTTGTGACGAAGGGTGTTAACGAATCTTCGTGCCCTGTCCAGCAGCACATTGTCCTGATAAGAATAGTTGAGTGCCCCATTCGGGGTTTGCTACTCAGTTACCATTAAACCGAGCTTTCGATGAATATCATTCCTTTATTATTCATCTTGGAATCTGGTATCACTAGAAAGAACATTTTATGCCGATTCAGAATATGTATAGGTTTAACAAAATCGCTCAACGAAAACAAAAAATAATGCGCTATGTTGTGGGGTAGTGCAACATGAATTTTGGCTGATTTTCGTCAGAATCGAAAGTTTTCGTCGCGTTTCTCTTTATTTATGCTCATAAGAGTTTATTCCTTTATTATTCATCTTGGAATCTGGTATCACTAGAAAGAACGTTTTATGCCGATTCAGAATATGTATAGGTTTAACAAAATCGCTCAACGAAAACAAAAAATAATGCGCTACGTTGTGGGGTAGTGCAACATGAATTTTTGCTGATTTTCGTCAGAATCGAAAGTTTTCGTCGCGTTTCTCTTTATTTATGCTCATAAGAGTTTATTCCTTTATTATTCATCTTGGAATCTGGTATCACTAGAAAGAACGTTTTATGCCGATTCAGAATATGTATAGGTTTAACAAAATCGCTCAACGAAAACAAAAAATAATGCGTTATGTTGTGGGGTAGTGCAACATGAATTTTGGCTGATTTTCGTCAGAATCGAAAGTTTTCGTCGCGTTTCTCTTTATTTATGCTCATAAAATTTTATTCCTTTATTATTCATCTTGGAATCTGGTATTATTAGAAAGAACATTTTATGCCGATTCAGAATATGTATAGGTTTAACAAAATCGCTCAACGAAAACAAAAAATAATGCGCTACGTTGTGGGGTAGTGCAACATGAATTTTGGCTGATTTTCGTCAGAATCGAAAGTTTTCGTCGCGTTTCTCTTTATTTATGATCATAAGATTTTATTCCTTTATTATTCATCTTTGAATCTGGTATCACTAGAAAGAACATTTTATGCCGATTCAGAATATGTATAGGTGTCTTGCAATGATTAGTATATTTTATAAATAAAAAGGGTTTTGGGCATTGGACTGAAAAATCGAAGAAACCAATACAAAGCAGAGCGTAGTGAACGGTGTGACAGCCGTGAGGATGTTAAGCAGGCAAAATTTGAATGTGATGATCACGATTTGGATAAATCATATGACCATCTGACTAAAACTTTCCGAGACCTAGTTGAAAAACATGCACCTATCAAAACAAAGTTTCTGAGGGGAAATAACGCACCCTTTATGAAACCAGAACTGAAAAAAGGTATCTATACTCGCACAACAAGGCTAAACAATAGGTTGAACAAACACCCTTCGAAGGAAAACGAAATAGCTTTCAAAAAGCAGCGAAACCGATGTGTTGCAGGAGGGTGCCCGCGCCCCGGCCAGTGGCCGGGGCATGGCCGGGGCTACTGGCCAGGGCATTTCCAGAACTTTTCCATTTATTTTGCCAACCCCGGCCAGCCCCGGCCATCTTCAAGTGTATTTATGATCTAATTTGCCACAGTTGCTTAATTCAGCATATCTCTGAGAGGTAAAAAGCTTACGTATTCTTGAAGGCAGAAAGAATAAGGGATTTGGATCAACTGCTCCCTCCCAGTGTGATCAAAGTTGGAAAATCTACCAAACAAGAAAAAGGAGGTGCCCGCACCCCGGCCAGTGGCCGGGGCTACTGGCCGGGGCATTTCCAGAACTTTTCCGCTTATTTTGCCAGCCCCAGCCAGCCCCGGCCATCTACAATTGGGCCCCAGCCATCAGAACTTTTCCATTTATTTTGACAGTCCCGGCCAGCCCCGGCCAGTGGCCGGGGCGCGGGCACCCTCCTTGTGTTGCTCTACGTCAAAAGGCTATTAAGGCCCCGTTTACACGGTGCCGGACAAGTTTTTATCCTTACAAGTTTTTGTACGGATAAGTTGCGTTTACATAGTACCAGACAAATATTCGTTCGTTTTGCCTCTCCGTTTACACGGTGCCTGATCTGAACGTATTTTTGTGCTCCTGACATGCGCACTAAAGAGCAAATCATATGTTGTGTGTTGTCTTTCGACATTCCGAAGTTTTCTCTCCATTCTTCCGGTACAACAACATCCATTACGAGACTACTCCGCTATGACTAGTCATTCCCAGTCTTTCCCAAAAGGAGATCTTTTTAAGCTTGTTAGCAATTTCTTCAGCTCCAGCGTCTGCTGCAGTGGTAACTTGCTGACAAAACAGCCAGTGTTGAGGAATGAACTTAACAGGCAAAAACAATCTTGGTTGCAATTAACTATCTATTTCTTTTTCGTTTTTGATCAGGTTAATCACCAATTTCACAACTACATAAATTTTGGCACAAGAAACACTCTACAGCACAAAAAACACAAGCTTTGCCATATTTGCTCTGCCTCATTTTGAGAGAATTCTACCCTCCTAGTGAATCTGAACAAAAAGAAGTTTGGGAATTTGCGTTTACACGGTGTCGGACAAGTTTTTTTGCGTACAAGTTCACAACTTGTACGCTTTCGTAGCAGTACAAGTTTTTGTCCGGATAAGCGAACAAATATTTGTACGGATAGGGAGGTATCGTGTAAACGCAAGCCCTATCCGTACAAAAACTTGTACGGATAAAAACTTGTCCGGCACCGTGTAAACGGGGCCTAAGAATCATTTCAAAAAAGTTACAAGTGACGGTCTCATGTCAAATAAAGCCTTCAGGGATCTCGTAAAACCGTTTCTTTCAAATTAGGGTAGCATGACTGGTAACGAAATTTCCCTGGTAAATGGCAACAGAATTGTCACAGATGATCTTGAGTTGTGTGAAGTCTTCAATGATTATTACATAAATATTGTGGAAAATATTTCTGGAAAGAAACCATGCAAAATTGACGAAGCTAATTCTATTGATGACGATCGAGAAATTGTTAGGTTAATTCTTGGTAAGTACAAGAATCATCCAAGCATAGTAGCTATAGTGCAAAACACTGAACGCACTTTTCAAACCTTTTCCTTCAACGAGGTTTCTACCAAGGATGTATGGGTACAGCTAAAAACGCTTGATGGTAGAAAATCCACTGGTGTGGACCAAATCCTACCAAAACTTGTTCGTCTGGCCAGTGATGAACTAGCTTCCCCTTTGACAAGAGCCATACAGTAAATTGCAGCATTCGAAATTCTGTATTTCCCCAGAATGCAAAGACTGCTGCGGTTTGTCCTTTGGACAAAGGGGAACCTATTCGTACTGTCGAGAAAAATTATCGTCCAGTCAGTGTACTCAACACATTTTCAAAGATTTTTGAAAAAATTCTCAAGGAACAACTTACTCCTTTCTTAGATGAAACACTGTCGACTTTCATTGCAGCCTATAGAAAGGCCTACAGTACTCAACATGTGTTGATTAGACTCGTAGAAGAGTGGAAATCTAAATTAGACAATGACTTCCTTGTTGGATCCATTTTCATGGATCTCTCAAAAGCTTTTGATTCAATTCCGCATGAACTGATTATAGCTAAACTCCATGCATATGGTTTTGATGAAAATGCATTAGTATTGATCCATTCCTATTTAAAAAAGCGAAAACAGAGTGTGAGGATAAACAATGTGTACAGCTCCTTCCAACATATTGTTTCAGGGGTACCACAAGGATCAGTGCTAGGGCCTATTATCTTTAATTTCTACATAAATGATCTATTCTTTTTTATAAAGCAAGCGTCTTTATACAATTATGCTGATGATAATACGCTAGCGTGCTTTTCTAGGTCATTGCCGAAACTTGTCGAGGTTTTGGAAGAGGAAGCAGGCAACGCCCTTTCTTGGCTCGATCAAAGTGAAATGATTGCTAATCCTAACAAATTTCATGCACTCTTTGTCAAAAAAGATCAGACAGATACTTCTGGAATAAATCTTGATTTTCTCGGACAATCTATCCAGTCCGAAGAGTCCGTAAAACTACTAGGTGTAACACTTGATTACAAACTGAATTTTGATCCACATATATCAAATATTTGCAAGAAAGCTGCATCGCAACTAAATGTCCTAAAAAGGCTTAAGTCTTTCATTGGTTTTGCCGAGAAGGAAACAGGGTTGCCAGATTTGAATTATAAACATAAGCCAAAATGTGCTAAAAACAAGCCAGATGGCTGGAAAATAAGCCAAAACGGAAAAGTTAGCGCATGACGTCATTGTTTCCTTCACTGCGCATGCTCCATAGTTTCTACTGTGCATTACATCCAGAAATGCATTACATCTACTGTGCATAACATTACATCATTGGGCTTCTTTGCCACGCATGCCCAAACAAGCCAATTTTTCGAGTCTCCCTGTGTCGTTGAACCAAATATGGCATCCAGGAATGGCCTAATTTGTTAAAATGGTACATTATTTCTACCATAAACACCTGGACAATGAAATTTTTGAAAAGAAAATACGACTTTCAAAAAAGTCAAAAATAAGCCAAATTTAAGAAAAAAGCCAAACTCGAATTTTCCAAGCCATAAAGAGTTGAAAAAAGCCAAAATCGTGAAATTTGGCTTAAAAAAAGCCAATATGGCAACCCTGGAAGGAAATCTTAGTCCAAAGTTTTGCATACTCGAACTTTAACTACTGTCCTTTGGTTTGGTATTTTTCGTCAACTAAATCGTTACAGAAAATCGAAAAGATACAAGAACGTGCGCTGAGATTCCTGCATAATGATCATGTAAGCTCCCATGATGACTTACTTCTAAAATCAAATAGATCCACAATGCTGGTTTCTCGTCAAAGAATACTTTGTATTGAGATTTTCAAAACATTAAATAAACTTAATCCAACATTTATGAATGATATCTTTAGTGTTAGGACTTCAAATTATTCGTCACGAAATTCGAACAATTTGAATCATTTTCGGCCAAATCAAGTAACCTTTGGTTCCAATAGCCTGAGAGCCATGGGACCTAAAATATGGAATTGCTTGCCAAATGAATTAAAATCAGCTGAAAATTTAAAAAGCTTCAAGAATCTGATCAAACAATGGGATGGCCTGACCTGTAAATGTAATGCCTGTGACTTCAGTTCTACCATGTAATCTTGCCCATATATGCCTTTTTTATTAATTTCTTCATTACTTTATTAATTCATTTGTATATTCGATTTAGATTAGTTGTATATATGTAAATATGTATAGCTAGGCAAGAATCGAATAAAAATAAGTTGACAAACAAAATATATCAACATTTATACAGGTTTGCTTGGTCAGTTGAGAACAGCTGCTATAAATCAAGGACCTGTCTCTGTGTCCAAAGCGAAAAGTAGTAAGATCTATCATTTACAATACAAAGGTTTCTTAAAAGTCAAAATCAAAGTCGTTACATCTCTTCTTAAATCTTACAAATGAGTTCTCATTTTTCAGTTCAGGCGGCAATCTGTTGTATATTTGTACCTTGATAACTAATTGCTTTCAGGGCAGTTTCTGTTCTTACTATGCGAGGCACCACGAGATTTGATTTGTTGCCTCAGGTGTCCTTTTGATGATCCAGTCTTTTAAAATTTTTCTCTAACATCCTTGGCGCAAGACCATTTAAACACTTGAAAACTTCAATAGCACATCGTTTATTTCTTACATGATATGGAAGGCTAATTTTGCTATTATGTAATTTTGCTATTATTATTTTGCAAATATGGGATTAGCAAAAGCATTCTAATCCAAAGTGGAGGGTGTGTCTTCAAAAATTTCCTGGGGGCTTCGCTAATTTTGCTAATTTTGCTAATTTTGCTATTATGATTTTAAAGTTTTTCGAGCTTTACATTTGTGTGAGTCTGAAATTCCAATGCTTATGTTGCTGCAGTATAAGAATATATATAGGCAAAATCATTACTTATATATGGTTTCAGCCCAGTATGGAAAGAAAGCGATGTGTCCTGTGCACAGAGTAAAAATTGGTGCACAAACTGGTGCACAAAATATTGTAAAAAACCTTGTGGTACACAAGTTGAACTTCTTTCTTTTTGATGCACACATAATCTTAGGAAAAAAGTAATGAATTAATTTTGTCTGTGGGGTCTCTTTGGAGTCCATTGGTCTTTCCCTAACTCAGAATTTGCTTCCCTTGGCTGGTGCACTTGACAATTGTTATCTCAAGATTTCTAATACAAAATAAGAGTTTTCCATGAAAAATTCTTTGAAGGGTGGTGACTAGGCAATTTTGTTTTTATGCCAAATGCAAAAATTTTTTAAGAGGACATTGATTTATAGAGACACTGTTACAAATGGTCAAATATTCTATTTTAGCACAAGCAAATATGGGATTAGGAAAGCATTCTAATCCAAAGTGGAGGGTGTGTCTTCAAAAAGTTCCTGGGGGCTTCGCTATTCAGAATAATGAAATTATTCCGAAACACAAAAGTTCTCTTCTGTTTGTTCAACCTCATTATCAACTCCGCAACTCTACATCAGTATCAACTCTACAACTCTCAATTGTTTTTTCAACTTCATTATCAATTCTAAAAGTCTTCCTTTCATCTGATACACGGTGCATTTGATGCAAATACAAATATGGAAACCATTACAGTGCAGAGCAAAGTGTTTTGGTGTAAACAGAACCCAAATCCAACAAGAAATGAAAATGGCACCATGTAAACAAGAAAATTTCCATATCACATTGCCATCCCCGATCCAATGTGAAATGAAAACTAGTAGAGGCTGCGCACTGGTTGCAGTTGAAGGTTGACAGAGTTAGTCTGAGTACCAAAAGGGACAATAAATTTGGACATTATTTCCAAAATACAAAAGTTCCAATATGCTTGTTCAACGAAGACGTAGACAGCACAATCCATTTTATTTGCTCTGCCACGAACCACTCACAGCAGTCGCCTTCTTAGAAGAGTCTATGATCTCCGTGCTATTTCTGTTTTCTGTGACGTTTATGATGGATTCAGTTGTAAAGAATGTTGTCAGGAATTCCTTACTCAACTGGATTGAAGACTAATTTACTTGTGAGGAGTGTAACAGTCCAAAACAAGAGTGGTTAATCTGTTCAGTGATTGAATCAGCAATGAATGAAAACTGAGAAATACTGTAGTGTCCGCCATGTTTATTCTGATTGATGTTACTTCAATTACTGTTGATAATTATGGATGAATAGCGTCAATTCCGTCTGAAACAAGTAATACCGTCATTAAGGCAGGATTTTCATCACTTTGTCACTAATCCTCTTGTAGCTGATACTCATGGTACTGACGCCAGGTCTACGTTAAAGTTGCTCAGAATAAGAAACATTGGTAGAGTCATTATTGGATATTCTGTTCGAAACAAATTTGATGCATTCAATGAAATTGCGGCACAACGTATGGATGTGCTGATGATTGCTGAAACAAAAATAGATGCTCCAACAGGGCAATTTGCGATAGAGGGATGTGCAGCTCCTCTTCGATTAGATAGAAATGCAAATGGCGGTGGCCTACTCGTTTATGTCCGGAGTGATATACCTTCGCGTCATTTAAAGTCTTTCAAATTTTCTGATGCAATTGAATGCATTTGTTTCGAAATAAATTTGAGGAAAAAGAAATGGGCATTTTTTAGTGTTTATCGACCACCAACTCAACCTCAGGATATTTTATTTGAAAATCTTGGTCGTGCACTCGATCACTACAGTGAGGACTACGAGAATTTTATGTTTATAGGGGATTTCAATATGACTGAAACTGAGGAACAGCTCAAAGAATTTTTGGACCTATACAGTCTCAAGAATCTTGTCAAAGAGCCAACGTAGGAGCGTACGAAAAACTACTACTGTAGAAACTGGTCTGTCGGATTTCCATAAAATAGTTGTTACTTTCCTTAAAACTACTTTCCCCAAACAAGGACCAACTGTAATTAACTATAGAAATTACAAAAAGTATGATGAGAATGTTTTCAAAAGTGATCTTCGACAGGAGTTACAAAAAATAGACCCATCGGATTTGAATTACAGTTCATTTGAAAATGCCTTTAATAGATTCTTGACAAACATACTCCAATTAAGAAGAAGTGTGTCCGGGCAAATGATAAACCATTTATGACTCGTGCTCTGCGTAAAGCGACCATGTTGCGTGCTAGACTACGTAATAAATACAACGAAGATCGAACTGTTCAAAACTGGAGCAACTTTCGTAAACAGCGAAACTCTTGTGTTAAATTATTTCGAGAAGAGAAAAGAAATTATCATAATAACTTAGACATCTCACTTGTCACGGATAATAAGAAATTCTGGAAGACCTTCAAACCTTTCTTCTCTGACAAATCACAATCTCAGAATAAAATTGTTCTGACCGAAGGTGAAAGAATAATTTCCAACGATGTTGAAGTTGCAGAGACAATGAATGAATTTTTTGTTACCGTTACTGATTATCTTGGAATAAATGAAAATTTCAGTGATGAAAATGCAACAGACGGAATCACAGACCCTGTTGAGAAGGCTGTAATAACGTTTTCAAATCATCCTAGCATTCTAAAAATCAAAGGTCACTATCAAACTGCTGGCCCCTTCGTTTTTTAAAAAAGTTGCCCCTGATACCGTTTACTAGGAGGTTAGAAATTTAAATCCTAAGAAAGCTATAACACACAAAACTATGCCTCCCAAAATCCTCAAATCTAATTCTGTTGTATGTGTAGAGTCTTTGACACAAATCTTTAACGATTGCACTCTTCGCAAGAGTGGACCAACCAATACCAGGACTAACTTTAGGCCAATTAGCGTTCTGTCAACGGTCTCTTAGTTGTTTGAAAGAGTAATGGATCAACAGATAGTTACTTATATTACACCTTTCTCATCCTCACTTATCTGTGGTTTTCGAAAAGGCTACAGTGCCGAACATGCCCGGGGGGGGAGGGGGTACTTCACTATAAATTCATACGGGGGTGTGCTCCGCAAGGATTTCTGTTACGACCCAATCCCAGAAATTCGGTCCGATATTGATACCCAATCCCAGAATATATGTCAGATATTGATACCCAATCGAAGAAGTAACAAAAGCAATTCGATGTCAGAAGGATAAGGGATAGAGGGCTGGGAACGGTTATTTTGGTTCCAATTGGCCATTGGAACGAGGTTCTGCTCTGAGGACGTTTTTCAACACAAAAATACTTGAAATCAGTTCACCTGAAACTGACCACGTGTTGCTCGAAAATTTATCCAGTTGTACTTTCATTCAAAACCCATTACAGAATTTTGAGTAACCCCCAATCCCAGAAAATTCCGAGTGAAAGTATACCCCAATCACAGAAATTTTCCAGTAAAAGGATACCCCAATCCCAGAATTTTCAGGCCAAAAACTACCCAAAACTGGCGCACATCCCCGTCTTACCCAAAGTGAAGTACCCCCCCCCCGGGCGAACATGCTCTCGTAAGGCTCTTAGAAAAATTCAAAATTAGCCTTGATGAGGGTGGTAAGGCAGGGGCCGCACTGATGGATCTCTCCAAGGCATTTGATTGTATTAGACATGATCTCCTGATTGCAAAATTGCATGCTTATGGTTTTTCTGACAAATCATTAAAACTCATTAACGATTACCTCTCAAACAGACAACAGCGAGTTAAGGTAAATGGTTCCTTCAGTTCGCGGAAAGGCCTAACACGTGGCATTCCTCAGGGGCCAGTTTTAGGTCCTCTGTTGTTTAACATATTCATTAATGATCTTCTCCTTTTTATACAAAACTCAGATATCTGCAATTATGCAGATGATACTACTATCTATTTTTACGATAATAATCTAGATAACATAACTCATAGGCTTGAAAATGACTGCAACGTTACATTACAATGGTTAGCAGACAACTTTATGAAATTAAACGCAGATAAATGCCATCTGGTTCTTGGGCAGAGATGTGACGATCCAGTTACTGTTAAGATTGGAAATACTGATGTCGTTAATAGTTCTGAGGAGAAATTTCTCGGAGTTCATATAGATAGCAAACTCTCTTTTGACCGTCACGTCTCGAAGCTTTCCCAAAAAGCCAGCAACAAACTTTATGCACTTGCCCGCATATCCCCGTAAATGAATCAGAACAAACTAAAATATTTGAGGAAAGCATTTACTGCCAGTCAATTTCAAAACTGTCCTTTAATCTGGATGTTTCACAGTAGGCAGCTTAACCAAAAAATCAACAAAATACAAGAAAGGGCTTTGAGAATTACTCACAAGGACACCGAATCTACTTTTAGTGAGCTATTACAGAAGGATTGTGCAGTTACTATTCATACGAAGAACTTACAAATACTTATGACTGAGATGTACAAAGCTAAAAATGAGCTGAACCCTACATTTGTGCAGGAAGTCTTCCGTGAAAATACAACTCGCTACAATTTGCGAAATAATAACGAATTTATTCAACCCAGAGTGAGATCTGTCAGTAACGGGACAGAAAGCCTCCGAGTTAAAGGTCCGCAGCTGTGGTTAACGTTGCCATCAACAATGCGGAATTCAGAAACCCTTCGTCAGTTTAAAAGAGAGATTAAACATCGGTACGGAGAAAACTGTTGTTGTAAATTATGCCGAATCTTTATTCCAAACCTGGGCTATTTATAATGATTGTTTTTAGATATCCGGTTTTAATTGTATATTTTGATGACTTGTAAATATTCTATCTATTACTTTCTTATGCCATATTGTAAATACATCTTGCAACGTTGGAATTAATTAGCTACTTTTTTATTTTAGCTATCGTATCCTATTATCCAACGATAAATAAATTGCTAATGATAATGATAATAATCACAAAGAAGATTGAGAGGCAGCAATGAAAGTATCATAGCGCCTGAATTGCAGAGTTTGATGCAGTATACCCAACATATTTAGCAGGTTTGCTGCAAAATGATATTTTTTATATTATCGACAAGAAGTAGATATTTCGCTAAATCATTGGACTGAAATTAAGGATGCAGTTTATTACGTGTGGGCAGCTTTTAGATGTGTTTTATGGTTAATGTAACTTGATTCACTTTTATCATGTCCAGAGTGATCTTGCATTTAATGAATTTCGCTTGCTTCCTGCCACACAAAATATTTGCAACAACAGTCAGAGAGCAGAAATTGATGGAGTGGAGGGCCAAATGGTACATCTTGATTGTTGGTTGAGTTTGTTGTCGGTTATTAGGTTTATGCATATCAAGGACTTGTTTTTACTTTGTTCTCTTTGCATTCCAGGCCGTGACACATGTTGTTTCCTGTTTTCCCCAACTGTAATTCGGTATTCTTAGACAATAATGCTTCGAAGAACAAGGTCTTCAAACACCAAGCTAGCTTTCTTCAAAGATGAAGTTGTGGACAAGGATGTGAAGTTAATGAGCCTCAGTTTCAGCGAATTGGATTTTTGTGACTTATCAGATGATGATAGTATCTCAATTACTTCTTCAATCACTTTTAAACGGGAGGCCAGCACAGATGCAAAGTTGATTGAACAGGGAGTCCCATCAATTTGCCAAAGCGCACCTATTATATCTAGTCGTAGCAGTTCATCATCAGTTTTCAAGATTACTGAAAGACATAAAAAAGCAACAGATATCGTTAGTCAAGATACAAAATCAGTTTCCAATACAACTAATTTTTCAAGAATGGGACGCCACACTGTTCACCATAGTGAGACTAGTTACAACCGCAGCAAATGTTTCTCGTGTAAGACGAGCTTTGATGAACATTCTGCTGCAACTTATCCAGACCGCATTTCCAGATCATTACCTTTGTTCCCGATTTTGTTTGGCAGCACGGCCATGAGTGACGGTTCAGCAACAAGACATCCAAGTGAACCTTATTTTAGAAAGCCTCAAAATTCATTTAGACCAAACAGTCTCACCCAGAGACCAGCCAGACAGTTCAAATTGACTCCAACCAACAAGAGGCTAAAATTAGCAGCTCCAGCCCAATGTGACAGTGTGTCGCCTGAAAAAAGATCTGCATTGAGAATTAATTCAATGATAGTCGTATTACTGGGCATGATTTTGATCCTGTCTATTGGATTTGTTACCTTGATGATGGAAGCTAATGATAACAGAGTTTCCCACAACACAACAAGTGGAATTTCTGCTGACATCCTTGCATCACTCAGCTGGCGTCTCTTCGGGCAACACTTGGTGACAGAGTCACTTTCAAATAATTTGGAAAGCACCCTTATGAATCCCAGTTTCAAGATAGTTATTCTAGCATTGATCGGTCCATCAGGAAGTGGAAAGAGTTTGACACGAAAAATTATTCAGGATGGCCTATCGAAACATGGCTTTGCAACAACAAGGCAGATGAATGCAAAAAATATATCAAGCCTTCACAATGTGCTAGATAAAATGACTCGTGAAAATAGATCGCGAAATTTAGCTCTTATCGTAGAAGATTCTGACAGAACATTCGGAGATGCTATGAAAGCTGGGGATACTGTTTTGAGCTCAAAGCATGCCATGTATTATGAGAAAGTTGTTGTCATTGTCGTTTCGACAGTATTGTCCAGCAAGATAAATAATTATCTGTTTGAAGGTTGCAGATATGGAACGAGAAGATTTGATATTACTAGTGAAGATATTGTGAAACATCTGCAAAGTACGTCTGATGATCATCTATTTGTAAATTTTGATGGTCAGAATAGTCGACTTAAAACCATCGTCCTGCCATTTCTCCCACTAGACGTAGATCAAGTAAAGATGTGCATTGCAACAGAGCTTGCACGACGAGGTATTTCAAAAGAAAAGTGGAACAAATTAACAAGAAAAGTGTTGAATCAAATGGATTTTTACCCTCAATGTGGTGGAAGATTCTCTGAGTCTGGTTGCAAGTTAGTCTCTTCAAGGACTGATTATGTGCTCAGGAAGTAATAAGAAAATCCTTCTTTTGTTTAAATGCAAGGAGATGCTGAAAGTTGGATCACAGTGGAGTAAAATGTCTAAGGATTTGAATGAAACACTTTCAAAACTCTTTTTAAAAACCTTTTCATTTTCCGCACAAAAAATGTAATCAAAGCTTTATGTTTAGATCCAATTACGCAGAGTCGCTAAAACACTACACACCTACGTACCTGGTCTGAATGAAGTTTCGAGCAAAAAATTGAAGAAGGTTACGTAAAGAGATGAAAATTTATAGTGACCTCATATGCGGAAATTGAATCTGCAAGGCTGGGAGAGTCATTTTAAGTCAATTTAGAGGTTGTTTTACTCAGATTTTTCTTACCAACGTTAATGCATTATGGATAGAAGAACTGTCAACAAATTGCGATGGGTTCGATGGTCTCATTGGCAAGCATTGGATCGAGGGCTACATCCCGAGGCAAACTGAGAGTCTTTTCCTTAAGGTTGTGGCAACTCATTATGGTTGTGGCAACTTGTTATTACCATTTTGTCAAAGTTTCTGTTCTAGCACTGGGAAATATTAAATCACGAGTGGCGCTCTAAGCCTAAGTAGAAGGCGTGTCCTGGAAAATTTTCCCAAGGGCAAAGACCTCTCATTTCAATGTCTTTAGTAAATTTATCGACTGACTGAAAATATTGACAGCATCACTCAAAGGTCATTCGAGTTGAAGTTTTAACTGGGTTTGCGAATCACTTCTTGAATTTCTTTCCAGACTGCAGGCAATTGTTTCTAACACATTTAGCAATCCTGATATACCGTTAAAAGATTAATCAACACCTTTCTTGATATTGAGGCTCTTTTTTCTTACCTTCACAAAACTTTGAAATGAGGAAGGTCGGGCCTGGAAATCCTCGCTTTGGACGAAGGTCAAGGACTTTTAGCAACTCTGCTGCGTTGAGACACATTTGATTCTGCAAATAACATCACATATTGAGGCAAAAATAACTCGGAATATCCTTCATCCGTTTAAAAGTATTTCTGACGCATTTTCTCGAGTGTCAACCAAACTTGATATCTCTCAACTAAATTATCAGTGAAGTAGCGTAGGTTTGGCTTTGTGAGAGTAGCAATGCATTTATGATAAACAGCAGCTCTGTTTTTTTTTTCAAAATAGACCTTTTAGCTACTCTGAAAAAGAACCTGGATCGAACGATATGTTCTGGTATATTTTAAAGAGTTTTCCAAAGTACACAATAGTGGTTGAAGCTCTAAACCACTCAATCGAACACACCGCGTAAAACATGTATAAATGTATCGCTTGGATCCAGGTTCTTTCTTGCCTGCGTGCAGTCTTTCTTTTGTGTAAATTGAAAGAACCAGAAAATAGAAAGACTGCGCATTAGTAAATGATTTTTCGTATTTTGATGAATTAATCCATTATAATATGAGCCAATTATCGCCTGGTTAGGAATTTTCCGAACCACGACTCAATCAGCTTACGAAGTGTCTTTGTTTCGTTTTTGTTTGAAATTGAGCAGATTGATAGACCAGATTACGTTCATTGATTTCATTTTGCTGAGTCATCCCTACGATAAATCTGTTGGTGATGCGCAGTCTTTCAAGTTTACCTTCTTTCAATTTTACTAAAGAAAGACTGCACGCAGGCTAGGTTCTTTCGTTATCATCATCATCAGTAAACGGTAAGATCATTGCAGGGGCGGATCCAGACCGAAGTTGAAGGGGGGGCAACTTGGAGAGGGGGCGCCAAAAACACAATGAAAGATTAGCGCGCCGAAGGCGCGCGAAAATTTTTGGGGCTTTATTCGAGAAAATTCTCTGGTTTTTCTACTGAATAACGACTTAGTTTATATGTTTCGCCGCATTCAGAACGAATCACTGAAAAAAGACTGCATTTGGGTCAGGATAAGGGGCGCTTTTCTTGCCAAAAAGGGGGCGCCAAAGCTGAATTTTCATCGTGAAGGGGGGGCAGTTGCCCCCATCTGCCCCCCCTTAAATCCGCCACTGGATCATTGAGACGATCTGCCGTGGCACCTCAACAGAATCTTCTCCAATTGTCCCTTTCTTTTGCCTCTCTAACTACTCTCACGATCCTGAGTCCAACAATGGACCTCTTAGCTCCTCTACAAGGAATCTGAATCGAATGATATTTTTTCCATTTCGTAGAACTTTCAAATGTATGCACAAACCAGATAGAAGCTCTTAAGCCGCTCAAGCGAATTTTTCGCATAGGAGAGTATAAAGATATCGCTAAATCCAGACTTTTTCATAGTATAGCTCTCGGGGGGGGGGGGGGGGGGGGGGGTAACTCAACCTATTATGTGACGGGGACGTGCCATTTTGCCCGAAAAATTGGTACCCATAATTCCGTAAATTCTGGCGGATTTTAGGGCCATAATTCCACAAATCGAATAAATATCTGGGCCATAATTCTGGAAATTATGAAAAATCCCCTGAAAAGGCCACCCATAATTCCGTGAAATGTCAAAAAATTGTGAAAATGATACCCATAATTCCGTAAAGGTTTGAAAAAAGTACCCCTAAAAAATGGCACGTCCCCGTACCACAAACAGTACTAAGGTACCCTCCCCCCGAGGTATAGCTAAAAGATTTATGTTCTTTATTTTGTCCTCAGATCTCATTTTGGGCCTTCCACGTTTTCGTTGTTGTCCACACACTCAAATCTAATTTTGGGCCATCAACGTTTTCGTATCCATAAATCATTCCAATGATAAGATCGTACACAAGTCCTATGTTTCTTTTAGCATGTCAAACAAAAAGAGAGCGTTCACCCCGGGGGGGGGGGTAACATAACATGTTGAGGGTACGGGTATGTGCCGCCCACGTGGGTGAGTTTTTGGGCCCAAGATTCTCTAAACAAGGGTCCCTTTTCAGCAGATTTTCCATAAACATGGATGTGCTTTCCAGAAACTGGCTAAAATTATCAAAAATGGGTAGTTTCCCGCCAAAATTAATCATAAAAGTGGGTATGACGGCAACTGTCGATAATTAGAGGAGGGTAGCTTTCTGAAAACCGGGCGGCAGACCCCCGTCCATCCACAAGCCACGTACCCCCCCCCCCCCGGGGCGTTCACATTGATCAAATGCGTTTTCAAAAACCTCCGTTTTTGTGGATATCCACTTTTGATAGCATTTTCGAAAACATCCATTTTTGTGGCGTTTTTTGCGGATCAGTGTGAACACTTTCACAAAAACGGAGATTTTTCTCTCCGTTTTTGCACAAAAAGGGAGCAGTGTGAACGGGGCCTCACTTTGAGGTTTGAGGTTTATGTAGGATGGCCGGATAATTTTGACCAGCATGCCAATGTAAGTTAAAGCGCCATTGCCACCCATGATCCTTGGCGGGCATGCTGCAATTGCAACCTGTCTAAAAATCAAATTTGGCATAAGCACAAAATATGAATCCACACTGCAGTAGATGAATTGATACAGAAGCCTACTAAAGCTTCTTTCACACTGCTCCGTTTTTGTGAAAGTGTTCATACTGATCATGGGCAAAAATGCACCGTGTTTGTGGCTAAGAAATAAAAGTTTATTACCTAAATATTACCGTTTTATTTTGATGCTTTCTCTTCGGCTGAAGCCTAACCAGTGCTAGAAGTCAAATTCAAATGGCTCCTGCGCGCCTGAACAGTTAGTTCCTAAACAGCGTCCATTCTCGTTTCAAACTTCCTCTTACAATGAATAAGACTGCTGCATAGAGGCAGTTAGAAATGAGGATGAACGCTGTGTAGGAGCCAGCAGTTTCGACGCACAGGAGCCATTTGAATTTGATTTCTAGCACTGGTTAGTCTTAGGCCAAAGGGAAAACAACGAAGAAAACTATGGTAATATCAAGGTGACAACTTTAAATTTCCAAGCTACAAACACCGTGCATTTATTGCCCATGCACTGATCCGCACAAGAACGCCATAAATACGGAGGTTTTTGAAACCGCTATCAAAGGTGGATATCCAAAAAAAGCGAATGTTTTTGAAAGCGCATTTGATCAGTGTGAACGCACAAACATGGAGGTTTTTGAAAACGCTCCAACATTCAACATTTCATAAAATCAGAACAAGGTGGACGCACGAAAACGAATGCCTGTGGCTACACATTTGTATTCTTGTGGATCCAATGTAAACGGACAAAAATTGATGTTTTTCTCTCCGTTTTGTTCAAAAATTGATCAATGTGAACAGCTAGCTTCGATTGAACAAAAACGGATACCAACAAAAATGAACCAGAGTGAATGGGGCCTAAAGTCAAACGTTTAGACAGTCTCAAACTGCATCATGCCTGCAAAGTTCTATGGGTGACAAAAGCTCACTAAGCAATACATGTAATCGTAGGATGGGTTTAATTGATACCAATTCTGAAGGCCGTATTTGATTTGATTGACTTCTCAAATTGGTAACTTTGATGGGTTTGGAAGGCTTCCTGAACCTTCAGAACCTGCTGCTTGTGGCACAGTTATTCGGGATCCACCGTTATTCGTTCTTCATTGGCGAACCTTTATTGCGACCATAGCGAATCCGAAACGTGCTGTGTCACAAATGTTTGTGAA
Organism: Aurelia sp. 3 sensu Dawson et al. (2005); assembly: GCA_964020215.1. Lineage (NCBI taxonomy): Eukaryota > Metazoa > Cnidaria > Scyphozoa > Semaeostomeae > Ulmaridae > Aurelia > Aurelia sp. 3 sensu Dawson et al. (2005). Next base: position 17,541,407 of record OZ026574.1, on the reverse strand, counting down.
GATACATGCTGTGTCACAAATGTTTGTGAAGATACTGTGTTTAGTCTGACGTCAACCTTATTCCACCTAGGGTCTATTGATTCACTCTTCACCTGGGGGGGGGAGCATTTCGCCCCCCCCCCTTATTATTGACAAAACTGATAGTTGTGATGTTGTAACTTTGTACAAAGTATCATCAACCTATTTGTGCTTTTAATTAAGTAAATAAAGTTTAATTAGTCACGTGATTCGTCGCTAGGCAACTGGATATCTTGAGGCCAGTCTGCAATAAGGTTATGTAAGGAAAACGAAATAATGTCCAATGTTGTATCGAGAACAACATCTATTGTCATAAATGTTTAAAGCTCTAGTGTAACATCATATTTTCTCACACAATAGCATAACTTTAATTTTTTAAACACCTATCTAAACAATGACGTCATAAATACCTATGACGCCATTCATCCCAGAAACTAAAAACTTACGTGGAAGTGAACAAACGTTAAATCATGTGAAAGCTCTCGATGAGAGCAATTCAATGACATTGATTAAAAAACGAACAAGTATTGACCAAAATAGAAGCAATTAAGTGTTTTCTTACATGACATCTCTCCAAAAAAGGGCATTCACCGGTCACATGACTCATCTAATGAAAGCGATGTTTGTAGAATCTCGTAGAGTATCAGTTTTAACAAAGTTACTTGTTAACAGCATCCTGATTTTTATACAGTAGTTAAAATGCTATATTATTAGGGGGTCTGTAGCCCGGGGGGGGTACTTGGGTTACGAACATACGGGGAGGTGCCGCTGGAAAATCTAAAAAGCTACCCTGTCCCGGAGTCAAATTCCTGAAAATGATACCCTGTCCCGGAGTCAAATTTACTTAAACAATACCCTATCCTTTAGTTTCTTCAGACAAAATTGTGCTCTCGCAAAGAAATTTGTACGAAATCTATCGAAAAATGTGGAAATATTGCCATCCAAGCGATTTGAATCGCATTCGCAGAGTGCAAATGGCCTAAAACGACCTTTCGGAGTCAAAAATGACAATATGGACCCTGTCATGGAGCCGATTTTTACAAAAATGATACCCTGTCCCGGAGTCGGAATCCTGAAAATGATACCCTGTCCAGCGGCACGTCCCCGTACAGAAAAATATATGAGTACCCCCCCCCCCGGGGTCTGTAGTGAGGTGGTTAGGCGGATTCAGCCTTAATCAGTGCGGTATACGGTTTTTGTATTGCTAAGCGATTGTGGAAAATTGGAATTTAAACGAACGGTTTACTGTTTTTCGCCTACGTCGTGGAACCTTCTACTAGATAACCGTTATTATCCATCGGCGACCGCATAATTGTAACGGTATGGTCATAAATTGTAGATTCAGACAAATCATTTTAGGATTCCTGGTTCATTTACATGAAACAGCTATCCTGAAAAGAATTGGCATTTATCGTACTGAAGTATACTCATTACATAAGTCTCGATACTATCGCTATTTTGTATGAGTGAAAATAAAATATCAGATTGACAAAAATAATGACCGAATACAAGGAATCACGTCCTCAGTCTATTACGGAAGAAGACTGATTGCGGTTTATGAGAGAAAATGGCTCGCGGTTGACGGGTAAGAGCGCAAATTTTGGCGGTTTTGCGGTTTTGAGGCACCCGATGATAGACCCCCTATGTCAATATACATATTAGTGGGGGCCCCCCATCAGTGTTTGGTTGGGGAGCCGATGGATCTCAGACCCTCAGCCGGAATCGGGTTCAACCTATCCAATAAGTGATTCCAAGGTTTAATTGGGAAGAAGTATTTCTGTCACGAGGGGGATTCTCGGCTAAATTTTGGTAGGGGTGTGCTGCCTACAGTTTCAAAAAAGCACCGTTGGCTAGACTAATTTTTGTGAAAATGATACCCTTGGCAAGACTTGATCAGCTCCAAAAGCTTCAAAACAGAGCCGCCAGAATTGTAACGAACAGCAGCTTTGGTGCTCCAAGTAGGCCTCTCATCGAGAGTCTTGGTTGGAAAACCGTTCGCGAGCTTGTTGACCAGGATTCTAGACTGATGGTATATAAATCTATTAATGGGCTTGCTCCGCAGTACATGAGCGATCTTTTCACAAGAAACTCCGCCTGCAGCTCTCGCAACCTTCGAAATACGAAAACAGACTTGAGGCTGCCAAGGAAAACATCCGCAAATGGGCAGAAATGTTTTTCTTATCGAGGTGCAAAACTATGGAACAACCTCTCAGCTGAGATCAAACAGGCACCCTCCTTTGCCGTCTTCAAACAGAACATTCAATAGACTGGGGGACTTTTCTTGCGGTTGGGTGGCTGGCCGCGGCCCGCGGTCTCTGTGCTTGATTCGCTGCTGGATCGGCGATGGAGATCTGTCTTGGGGTTTCCGTTGTCGGTTTGGCGGGGGTCGGGCGCGGGGACAGTGGGTGCCCTGGCTGCTCGATCGTTGGAGAGGTTTTCCCAGTCTATTGGTGTTTATGTACATTTCTTTTAATTTAGCAAATTAGGGTTTACTTTTTAGTTTTGTATATATATTGTAAGTTGTTTTAAATGTTTTTTTAACCGATTATTTATTGTATTGTAAGTTTTTATGTGGAGGGCCCCTTGAAAACCACCCAATTGGGTGAAGGGCAACCCTCCTTAATATATTGAAATGAAATGAAAATGAAACTAATTTCTACATCAAAAGTGCTATGAGTTGGCGTTTTCTAGAAAAAATTTGCCAAATTTTCCGCATTCTCTGGACCAAAATTTGAAAAAAATGAGCTTCTTACAGGAATTAGACTAAAATTGACTAAAATTGCCAAAAAACATATCCTTGCCCAGATTAAGTGAACTAAGATTGCCAAAAGTACACCCTTGGCTAGACTAGAAAGTTTGAAAAAGTATACCCTTGCCTTGCCGGCGGCACATCCCCAGGTACCTTTACCATACCATGGAAGAACCTCCCCCCCCCCGTGCACCAGTGAGTTTTCCTTTGTTACCATTCTGTTCTGCCAGTTTCACTTTTTCAGAGTTTGGTGAAACACACACACCGCAGACATATCCCACAACCATTGGACAAGGAAGCAAATACGATGGAAACCTGATAATCTCAAGCTCCTCGTTGCAAAAGGCGGATTAAAGGGATTCAAGGTCATCAGTCCGTTGTTGGCTTTGCCACATTTCACAAACAAGATCCAGAAACAGCGCTGACCAGCACAGGATCAGACAGAAACTCGTGTAATCTCAAGAAGCAGTGCAAGGTTTGTTATTTTTTCGTGCTGTAATCCATCAGTTCCAACTTCATCATTTTTCTAAATATATAGGCCTATTCTTTTAAGTACAAATCGCAATTAGCTGCAGGAAAAAGTAGCTCAGACTGTAACATTCGCAATGATCCCTGGCCTACCTAGGCTCCGCCACAATTTTCATGCTTATTTATTTTAATTCAACGCCGCCACTGAGCGTCGCCGTAGCATTTTGCTCGATAAAATAAATGCAAAATGTAAAGATGGGAGGACTATCAGCTCATCAGCAAGAAAACCAGCAGTACCACTCAACCTGTCCCAACAGGTTAAAGAATTCCAACACAGCAATTGTTCACTAATGTCCTTGTGAACATTTAAAAACAAAGTTCTCCTATTGGGGATAGGCCCGTGAGACTAAAATGCTGAGCTGTCCTTAATAATAATAATAATATATTGAATAAGGGAAAATAAGGCTTGCAGCCTATAAAACCCTAAAAGTTGTATTTGCATTCACAGTGGAAACTATCATAAAGTTTTTCAAAATCCAAAACTGTCATACAGTTGACAATCTCTTCGGGTAACGCATTCCACGATTCTACGACTCTTTGTGAGAAGAAGTTTCGTCTTACGTTCAGGCGACTTCTTTGCTTAAACAGCTTGAGCTCATGTCCTCTTGTATTGTTTGTGCTTAACTTGAAGAAAGTTGTATAGTTCAAGTCGACGATACCTTTCATGATTTTAAAAACCATTATCATGTCTCCTCTCTTTCGTCTATATTCAAGGGTTGGGAGATTAAGGGCAGTGAGGCGTTCTTTGTAACTCAAGTTTCTCAACGATGGTACTAATTTCGTAGCTCTTCTTTGGACGCTTTCAAGCGATCGAATGTCTTTAACGAGGCTTGGGCTCCATACGGCGCCGGCAGATTCTAGTAAGGGTCTAACTAAAGCTTTGTAATGCCAGTTAAAGCCACACTTTAGCTGGGGTTAAGCAGAATCCCTCGAAACTTTGTCCCCTTACACCCGCTATGATCATCTTGCCAGATTTTCTATAATTTGTACAACTCATGCAGGTCAGCACGCAATGAAACCCTATGATGCATTTTGGCAGGTCTGAAGTCCAAATAAAAAATTGATATTAAAATATCGTTATCGAACGACGAATTTGAAGAGATTGAACATCTTACAAATTTAATGCCGTTCGAATTCAAGTTTCAGACTTTTAGTTTTACATTTTAACCCGCAGAAGAAGGGTTTCAGCGGATGATCCCGAGACACTAGGTCAACAGTCAGGTGACAAGCGCACTTCTCTTTTCCGACCAATGAAATGAGAGACATGCAAATTGCCACTCTCATCCGCAGCCAATCAAATGCATTTCCGGTTAAAACAACCAATCAAAGCCGTTAAGTCAGAACCGCAAGGAGCGAGCATGTAACCAAGAGCTCCAGCCTTCGAGCACATTCTCGAAACGGCACAAGCCGAAAACGTTTTCAGAGCAGCCCAACCCACCCAACCCAGTTCTCAAACTGCGGCAGGAGGAGGATAAAATATAGCACGCAAAAGCTATCATTAGCAAAAATTTAGTTCATCGTTACTGGTTGTTTCGTTTAGTTTAGTTCCACTGGACCTTATGAACAGCTTATTGGACACTACGAACTATTGAGCTTTATACGTCAACAATCAGATTGAAGCGTTATCTTATGTTATTTTACATTTCTTAGTCGCGTTTTTATTAAGATGAAGCGCTCTTGCGTTGCAGCAAAAACCTCTAAAAGGACGTTTTTTCCCCCCTAAAAGACTTCGGATCAATTCTTTTTCCTTACAAAATGTTTCCTCTACATTGCAAGATTACTAGAATAATATTTCCACCTCTAATTTCACAAAAAAAGGAATATCTTGTTTGCTGAAGGTGGGGCTATTCCCCTTGCCTGCAGAGCTATTCCTGTGCATAGTAAACTTGCAGAGCCATTCCTGTGCAAGTCACCTTCAGCAAACCGTTTTCATTCTCAGGGGCAATTTTTTCTCTAATTTCACAAAAAGGACAACCTTGTTTGCTGAAGGTGGGGCCATTCCCCTTGCCTGCAGAGCTATTCCTGTGCGTGGTAAACTTGTAGAGCTATTCCTGTACAAGTCACCTTCAGCAAACCATTTTCATTTTCAGGGGCAAAAGCTGTGTTTTGCGTTCATCGGGGGTGGGGCCATTCCCCCTACTTGTCGAGTTATTCCCCGCTGGTAATCCTGTGCAGCTATTCCTGTGAGGTGCTCCCGATGGACAAGAAATGTAGTCCCCTTTCGGTTTTGCTGCCGCACAATCGCTTCCGTTCCCCCACAAAAAAGGACAGTAGTTATGTAGCACATAGTCGGCATATTGCAAGTTTTTCTGTTGAATGTAGCTTATAGTTGGCATACTGCAAGTTTTTCTGTTGAATGTAGCCTATAGTTGGCATATTGCAAGTTTTTCTGTTGAATGATCCGTGAATACGAATCACGATACGTTTATCGCTTTCATCTGCCGGGCTATGAATTCTGGGCCGAGCTGCCACCCTGTCGAGGGGTTTGGTTAACAACGTGTTGAAAGTTTCTAGACTAAGATACTTGATCGTTCTCTTTATCGAAGCTAGGACACCATTCGCTTTTTTTATGCAATTCGCGATTTGTTTTTGAAATTTTAGTTTGGTATCAATGATAACTCCTAGGTCTTTTGTCTCTTCCGATTCTTTTATTTCGATTTGTAGATTGTCTTTTTGGTCGATAATATAATAAATATTTGAGTCTGTTCCCTCTCCATTCTTACAGCTTACGTGCAGTTTTGAACATTTTTGTGCATTCAGAGGCAACTGCCACTGACTTGACCAGTTTTCGATTCGATTAATGTCATCCTGAACAGGTTGGCTGCTGCCTGAGTTTTTTTGGTATAGTTTCAAGTCGTCGGCAAATATCTTCACAGAACTGCTTTCAATGCAATCGGGTAAGTCGTTTATATAAATAAGAAACAATAAGGGCCCAAGGACGCTACCTTGCGGAACTCCACTTAAAACATTCGTCCATGAAGATTTAAAACCATTCAACACTACTCTCTGTTTTCTGTCACGGAGAAAAATAGCGATCCATTGAAGTACATTTCCACTAATTCCATACGAATTTAACTTAGAAAGAAGTCGTTGATGGGGGACAGAGTCAAATGCCTTTGCGAAGTCAAAGTATGCTGTTACCTTCGTCAAGGAGAGAAGTCCATTCTTCTAGTGCTTCTAACAACTGGGTTACACAGGAACGCTTTGCTCTGAAACCATATTGTTCATCTACTTGAGTTTAAAAAAAAGATATATACACCCCGGCACTCACATTTAATAATCCTGCATAGGTTTTCTGCGACGAGATAAGCTCAACAAGGTAATTACGAAGGTGTCGTTAAGAATTTAGGGTACGTCCGAGTTAGGCGCCATGACAAAGAGTGGGCCGTGGGCGTTCAGACCACTTGCATTTGAGCTGAAAATTCGCCAGAACAAACAAGTGCCCCCCGGTGGGGGGGAGTCGGGGTGGGGTAACATCACATGTTGAGGGTACAAGTATGTGCCGCCCATGTGGGTGGGTCCAAAGTTCTCTAAAAAAGGGTCCCTTTTCGGTAGATTGTCCTTACACATGGTTGGGTTTTCCAGAAATTGGCAAAACATTGTCAAAATGGGTAGTTTTCCGCCAAAATTCAAAAAAGTGGGTAGGTACATATGACGGCAACTGTCTGTAATTAGAAGAGGGTAGCTTTCTGAAAGCTGGGCGGCAGACCCCCGTCAGTCCGCAAGTCACGCACCCCCCCCCCATCCGGATATTTTTGAAAACGCATCTTTTTTATCCGTTTTGGGTTAGCGTCCACACGGAGACGGCGTTTTCGGTCACCAAAAACGAAGCTTTTCGAAAACGCTCTCCAGAGCGGATCTTTTTGAAAACGCCGTTTTCATGTTGTCGTGTGGACGAGTGAAAACGGAGCTTTTCGAAAACGCTGACGTCACAGCATCGATTTACGACGTACCAGAGCATGCGCACAGATCTTTGGGGATCACGCAAGGGCATTTTGATTGTTTGTTTTCTTTTGTCAAAGTTCGAAAAGCGGAGTTTGAATGCAGCAGCGTCTTAGTGTGGACGGGGATATTTCGAAAACGCTCCTCATATGGACGCGGATATTTTTTTATACGGATAAAAAAAGATGCGTTTTCAAAAATATCCGGATACGTGTGAACGAGGCCTTAAGTTTAGCTTAAGAAAGAGTTTTATGAATATTTTTATCATGATTTGCCCAGTCCTAGCGCATTCCCTTACAGTACATTAAACATAATTTTTGTTTCGAAACCCGACCATTTAGAACACAGTATTTTTAACAAGATGACCGATTTCCAATTTTTTATATTTTTCGCAGATATGCATCTAAGCTTTCCAAAGTTACAAATTAAATCTTTAAAATCTCAGGCTGGCATAGATTTTCTTTCAAAATGGAATATGACATTCTAAACCTCGAAAATAGTGAAACCATCTATTAAGATTTCGTTCTTTATAGTAAAAATCTAACTAAATCTAGGGTTTTAATTTAGGGATAAAAAAACCTTGAAAAAAGTCCTGGTATGACGGGGACGTGCCACCTAACATGTTTGGGAAAGACCCAATATTGAAGCAATTTCGGTCGATTTTCATATCCATTTTTTAAAGGATTTTAGCGGAGCAAAGACTGTTGAATCCAGGAGTCAAGTTCTATCTGACTGTCGGTACTCATTGCGCCTATGGTCAGAACTGCCTCTAATTTCTGCCTTTTTCTAAATCACTTTATAGCGTACATCCCCCTCATGTTATTGGGTTTCTTATTTCAGAAAATGCACGTAAAAACTTTGATCCGAGTAAGCTTAATATTTCCGAAATATCTTCCAAATCAGCTCGAAACTACAAGGAAATTGCTGATCTTGATAATAAGATTTCGTGAAGTATTAAACTGCTTCTCAAAGTATACTTAAAGGAAAAACTTTCCGTTAATAATAACCTTTTCCTCAACTTTTCCCCGCCCGTAGCTCCTGAAAGCATGTTTTAGCGTTATGCTTGTGTTTATATTTTGACAGCGAGTATAGGCCTTTTGGGTTTTATCCAGGATTTTTAAATTCACTTAAGCGCAGGAAGATAAACGCGCTTAAACGCACTTAAAGGCTCAATGAGTTCTCGAGTACCGAATAAACAGGGGGGGGGTGAGGATAATCGGGGGGTTGGAAATGGCTCGATAGAGCAATAATTGGGGGGGTTGGAACTATCCGGGGGGGGGGTATTTGGAGAATCGAACATAGTCGTTTTCTTAGCTAACCAAGTATCTTTGATATACTTATGTGAACAGTGATGTTACTGATACATTTACCCACGAACTCTGGTTCCGTTGATTGCACTTCTTGAGACTTTTTTTGCGTTTTTTCAGAAGTTATGTTTACCATCATTTCATTTTTCCAAATATTTATAAAAGAGGGGTGGGGGTTGGAATCCATTTTTCACTTAAAGTTTCATCTCACTTAAATTCACAGCATACAATTTATGCTAACAATGCAAACAAATAACTAAACTGCAAAGATTAAAAGTAATGTCACCAAAAATTAATACAATGATACAGAAAATAGATACAATATACAAATACAAGGAGGTATAAATAAATAGTGTGCAGGGAATGACTTAAAAGGAGGAGCTTTCTCAATAGGTGAACTAATCGAGGAGAAAGCCCCTCTATCCTAAGATATAATCAAATGAATTTATATGAGTTTAAATAATTCTGCATTTATAGTACCAAAAGCTTGGATTCAACGGTCTACCTTGTTCAATGAATGAATCTTTAGTTTTGTTTTGAACATATTTTTGCTGGAGCATTTCGGAATTCCAAGGGTAATGTATTCGAAAGTTTGGCACCTTTGGGGGTTGGACAATTTTTCAAAGATTAATAAGCGGGGAAAGGGCGATTATTCGGCGCTCGAGAGTAAGACCAAGAAACTCCAGTGATACAAGTAAATATCGCGAAGAGCTTTTGTTACGATTCAAAAGGCAACCCATTTTCGATTGGAGCAGTTACAGTTTCAGACCCATATGTAGGGATTTTTGAGGTTCAAAACCCATCCTTTTGGGCGACAGGTACCCGTTGCTCTACATCTGAAAGTTACCTCCCCGGAGTTTGCCGTTGAAGACAGCTGAAGATTTTGATTTGTTTGTGGTAACTAAAAACAAAAACTCGCAACTGAGCGTGGCTGAAGGCAAATGTTAGATAAATTGGCCAATCATAGACTGTATTCAAATCACGTGGTAACTGCTGTCATGTTAGACAAGTTTCTTATAATATTGCATGCGTTTTCATGGAGGAGAGCGAAAGGGAATCCCTGGTCCATTGCGTGAAGATCAGTCCTTGAGGGCAATGTTTCCTCCAGAATCAGCCAATAAGATGGTAAAATATACAGCCACGCAGCAGAAATCGCTTACGATCTTGGTATTGCATAATTGGCCTCCTTATATTACTGTGCATTTACTTCGAAGTTTTTGATGAAGAAATAACGGGCGAATACAGAAAAATCCCAAGGGTTGGGTCGACAAAGATCGATCGCCAGAAAACACCGTTGCCTGCAGCCGAAATTGCAGGTGTGCCCTGGCAATTTGACGTTTTGGTGGTCCCAAATTTTTCACACTTAGTAAGAAGGATCGCTTTTGGCAAATCTTTCCTTTGGTCAGTCTTCTTTGATTACATTACCAAATATTTGTACTGTTTTGAGAAGTGTATCCCAAGAGATGATATCCCCATCATGATTTGCAGCCGTAACCAACGACGCTATATCAAGATCACTCCTTCCCCACATCTCCAGAAGCTGTATTTTGCCAATGAATGATTTCGAGGAGTCGAACGTATTGCATTTATTTGGCCCTGCTTGGTTGTACATTTGTCCAATTACCATGGTTCCTCCTTTTTTAATTGTCTTTCCATAAAAGGTGCCAGTAAGTATACTTCCTGCAATGGGATATGTCTTAACTGTGTAGGACGGACCATTGCGAATCCCTTGAATGCATTGAAGTTTGTCAGGAGCAAATACGAAACTTGACCCCCCTGATTGGTCATCAATTTTTAGTGATTTCTCTGTGACAATAATTCCTGCGCATTTCGACCCAGGGCTGTCCTTGTAGTGGAAAATGGCATAATCGCTTCCAGAGTTAATGGTAGTCTTCGTAAATTTGAAGCAGATCGTGAAATCGTCGAGATTGCCGTTGCCAGCTAATGATATCGTTGCATAATTCGCTACCGAACGCTCTTTGAAATGCAGAGTATTTCCTAGTAAGCAAAAACCATCCAACATTTAAAAATATGATTTGATTGAATCTAATACTGTCATGGGCAGTTTCAAAGGTCTAGAAGAGGTGGGAGGAGGTGGAATTGGGACGAACATCGAAATATTTGTATGCAATTTCTTTTCGGAATGGATGCTCGACTGAAAAAATTAGGATTAGGACAGTATGTCTGTTCCCCCCCCCCCCATTGAATCGAATCATTGGCCTCCGTCCTTTTTTCTGTGTTTGCATACACCCCAAGGAATTAGCTTACATTGTGCCTGCATGTTGCATATGCCCATTTCCAAACTCTTATTTTACTATTACTACCCAAATTAGAGCTACTCAATGCAAAATAAACCTGAAAACGATCAAATTAAATGAATATATTTCTGGCAGCAGATGTTTATGTTTATCCTACTTCACTTGATATATGCTTCAGTCTGGCCTTGCCAACTCCTGCTCGTATGCACATCGAATGAGCAAGCCACATAGGCTTCAGAGCATCCCTTACGACTTAGCTATGCTGCACGCTTTTAACATCGCACTCAAAGTATTAAAGAACATTTTTCTGATGAAAAGTCATATTAAGGGTGACCCAAAAAAGTGAAAGCTTACCAAAACCTTACTATGTAGCCGATTATGAAAGTACCTTTTGGTGCATTTCTTTCATTTGGTTGATACAGCAAACTTTATTTGCAATTTTGCGCTTGTCATTAAGCTCTTTTGGAGCTCTTTTGGATCGTGAACATTTACGATTTTTCACAATACCATAACTCACAAATCAATGTTTTCAAGCAACGACTTCATGGTCTTTTCCTCAAAGGAGCAAAATAAAGATTGCTCAAGAATTTGATGTGATGTTGATACAAAAGTAGAAAAAGACATTTTATGAACAGCATCAATAATCAATCCTTTGTGACTCATGACAAATTTTCACTTTTGATTAGGTCACCCGGTATAACACGGAAAACCCAAACGTAGTTCGTAGTTGTGCCAGAAGGTAGGACTTGAAATAATCCCAATAAGATAGCTCATCAAAACATGGCCAGATCAAACTGCCCCTTGTGATGCCGATCAAGTTGCTTTAATTCAATGTAGTAACAGAGTCTGTTAAATCGCGTGCCCTGCATGCCCTGCGTGTCCTGCGTGCACTGTGTGCCCTTTAATCTCCTCGTGCCCTCGTGCCCTCGTGCCCACAATTTCGGCGTGCCCTCTTGCCTTCGATGTTGGCGTGCCCTCGTGCCCGCGTGCCCAAATTTTCGGTGTGCGCAAATTTTCGGCGTGCCCTCGTGCCTTCGATGTTGGCGTGCCCTCGTGCCCGCGTTGCTTTAAAACGATGGATAACATCTGACATGAATTTGAAGGCTTTTCATTTATTTTGACGACTACACCACGTAGCCTGCATCGCAATTTTCAATTTTTTTCTGTGATGATTAGGGTAAGACGGGGTAAAGTGAACTACGGGGGTACTTTCGAGGCTTGACCTTCATTTACAAATGCAGTTACAGATCCAAGAATTCTGTTTGATTTGATGAAACAAGGATATCTATTGATACAGGAAAGATAGATGGTCATGACCGTTAGCTTGATAACTGCGTAAGATTATTTTTGTAGTTTTGGTTTTACCTCAGGGAGAAGTTTCGGGGTAAAGTGAACTACCTCGAAAAAAGTGTTTCTCTCCGTGGTGATATGGTATCTATATGCAATATAACATTTTCTTAAACGTATTCTCATGATTATCCATCGATTTGTATTCAGTATGTGACTCAAATGTGTACCCAAAAATAGTTTTGTGTAAATATATTGATTCTGCAAAGATTCTTCTCAACAAAGGCCACCATTTCACTGTTTAATTTTATTCGATTTTTTGGTTTTGACATGCAAAGGACTGCTTTGAGTCGCAAAGTGAATAACGATTTCAGGTTCCCCTTGTATTTGAATGGTTTTATTGAAAAGTTTGCTAAGTAGTTCACTTTACCCCGTTTCGGGGTAAAATGAACTAAGCGAAGTGGTCTCCAGAGAAAGCTCTTTTGTAAGACAGTGGAAAAAGATTTCAAAAACATTTTTGCTGGATAAACTTACCCAAGGACATAATTTCAAAACAAAGTTGAAAAGCGTGCCCTCAGCTGCAGTCTCTCCTGCGTATCCTTAAAAACTTCCAAAATAGTCCACTTTACCCCGTCTTATCCTAAATTATCTCCTTCATTTGGTGCAGCCTAGCCGTTAATGTCCCTATCATTAATTAGATACCGTCACGTGTGCTTGTTGTTAAGTTCCGTGGATGTTTGTCTCTACAAAACTTTATCCATGTTTTAAATTTTTCACTTCAAATTCTCTGCTCAGGTTTCTTCGGATGAAATTTAGAAAAAAAGGATCACTAAGTTTCAAACTTTCAAGAAACATTTCAAGGGCCACATCTCTCAAGAGTGTCCTGAACATCAACATAACGCAGTGAACATCTTGTCTGCTATTATTTCGCGGACATTTTTCACCCGATATCTAGTTTGAGACAGAGTGTAGTGTTCTTTGCTTCTTTTTCATGTCTTGAATTTTTTTTTTCTTCTGTAATTCATATGTAAATCGTCTTAGTTTTTTGTGATGCTACGGAGTAGTCATAGTATTTTGCACCCAGTGGTATCGTCCTTGTAGTGTAGTTAAGTAGGGTAAGGTGGGAAAATTTGGGTCTAAATTGGGCATTTTTCAAAACAGATGGAGTATCCTCACAAAGTCGTTGGAAATATTGAAGAACTTATTTCGTTTTTCCTACATTGAATCTTTTGTCATTCTTGGAAACTTGTTCCCTTTCTTTAATTTGAAGTGTAAATATTTTTTAAGAATTTTTTACTTTCCTCACTTTTGCGTGCAATTTCAATCTGTCGGTAGAAAATTTGGGTCTATTCGAGAAAAACGGTATCTATTTCGTCAGGAGTAATGTAAATTCACAAAAATAAAATTTTAAGATTCTTTTATGGATAATTGTGATTGAATCTTCAGAGTTTCGCAGCCAAAGACTTGAAAACTTTCTCAGAGAAAATTGAAAATAAATCGTACCACCATCGGCGCATATTTAGGCCCATTCTTGAAGATGGAAATGTAAACAAAGTTTCTGTTGAAATGATATCTGAAAGAAGTGAATCCTTGTGTCTTGTTCTGAAACCACTAAAACATGAACAAAAACGTGTACCTTATGCTGTTTTCGATGTATCATCCATTAGCTTGCAGTATTATGTCGATTTTTGTTTTGATTCGGGAGCCCTTGCAAATTCTTTCACAACGCGACTCATAACAAAATCCAATGAAATCCCAATAGACCCAAATTACCCCACCTTGCAAAATAATCGAAATAAAATCTACCGAGTCGTAAAAAAATTCCGAAAATCTTTTAGCACCTTTCCAAATGATTGAAGATGAGATTGATAATGATTTGTTGACGAAAAGAAGTCGCAAGTTGGCATAAATCGAAAGTTTTCTAGGCTGTCAGATCATGATAAAAGTTTAGGCCGGTGAAAATCAGGAAACTGAAGAACTAGAAATTATCAAATAATTCTTCGACACCACTTAAACAACTCCTGAAAGTATGGATTTCAACACCCATGGAATCATGAATCGAAATTGTCAGCTTACGATCGCTTTAAAAGCGAAAAAGCAAATAGACCCAAATTACCCCGTAGACCCAAATTACCCCGTAGACCCAAATTACCCCACCTTACCCTATTCTGTAAGTAGTGTAACTAGTAAATCCGTATTGTAAATTTTTATTGGAATGTAAAAAAACCATCAACATCGAAGGCATGAGGGCACGCCGACCGAAAATTTAGGCACGAGGATACGAGGGCACGCCGAAAATTTGGGCACGCGGGCATGAGGGCAGGAGGGCACGCTGACATCGAAGGCACGAGGGCACACCAATATATAATAATAATAATAATAATAATAATAATAATAATATTAATAATAATAATAATAATAATAATAATAATAATAATAATAATAATAATAATAATAATAATAATAATAATCACTTTATTTACAGTTGGTTGCGGTATAGCTTGTACTAAAAGTGCAAACTAATAAATACCAACTAAATTAAACTAATTTACAGCAACACTATTTACAAATATTACAATTGCAACCCTCCCCAGTCCAATTTTTTATGTTTTTGCCAAAAACGGAGACTGTATTGCTGTTCTTAATCACATCAGGTGTATTGTTCCAAAGTATGCTGCCCCTGAACGCAATCGAATTTGTACCGAAGCACGCAGGACCAAGAATGTGGGCACGCGACCGAAGGACGCAGGACCAAGAATGTGGGCACGTGGGCACGAAGGCACGAGGGCACGCCAACATCGATGGTACGAGGGCACGCCAAAAATTTGGGCACGAGGGTACAAGGGCACGAGGGCACGAGGGCACGCCGACATGGAAGGCACGAGGGCACGTAGGGCGCGTAGGGCACGCCATTTAACAGACTCGTAGTAACAAAGCATAATAGTCTTCAAACCTGTTTTGCTTTCATGGATGTCCTTCTTTCCATCCTTTACACCATCTCTAAGCGTTACCTGGAATGCAGGAATGGTCAGTTGAATAATTTGGAATGAATCAAAATACATCGCCTCAAACGAATTTTTAAATAAGTAAGAAGCACTTTATAAGATTTTTCCGCTCGCACTTTACATAAATATATATGCTGTAGGGTCACGCCTCCAGTCTGCGGACTGTATTATTCAACTGGTAATCATCATCACTTAGAAATTGCCTTTGAATCGCAGCAAAAGCAGTTTAGAATATGTGCTATCAGAATATCTAAATAAGAATATCTACATTTTACTTATGTCTCAAAAACGGATTTCTCGGCGGCACTTCTTTGTGTTGTTGTCTCTTTCCAGTTCGCGGCCATGACCTCCAGTCTGCGGAAAAGTAATTAATTCGCCACAAATTGGCCTTGAAGTGCATTATTTCAGGATTTGTACAACAATTGATCATTGCTATCACATTACCATGCTTTGCAAATCCCTCAAACAAGCTTTGTATTCAAGCCAAAATGAATGAAAGAAATAGATCATAACATCCCGTAAAAACTGGGCCTAAATTGTCGCATTTCCACAGGGCATGAAAGTGCAGAAGAAACAAATGGAAAAACATGTGTCCGCAGGCTGGAGAGGGGGCGTGTCAGTACCAGGTTTACATGTTCAGACAAATCGTAGCGTGAATGAAAGTCCCAACGGAATATTCTACGACGATTTACAACACAAAATTAATATTTATGGGTTTGTTGACGGATGCTGGCAATGGAAGGGATTCTTGGCTGTTAAGTTTTAATTTGCTCAGGAGATGATCAGTTTTGCCCGATGAAATTCTCGACTGAAATTTCCGACTGAGTACAAAACAAAGTTTAAATGACCAGGAAACTGCGAAGATTTTTGGTCTTTTTATTGTCGAAAACCAGAGGTTTTGCTCGTTGTCCACATAGTGGAGCTGTCCGCAGACTGGAGGAATGACCCTACCGTGTTTTTGAAAATGATTTATCGGCGTTAGGCAAAACGTACTGTCACGATTGACGCACCAATTTGAATGAATTACTAGTGTTTTTTAGTCGAAAAATCTAGACCAGATGTCAAAATCTATTTCCCTAAAATTCATCATACCCTTACAGAGTTATGGGCATTTGCTGGAGAGTTGTGTCTGGGTGTACCAAAATAGCACAAAAAATTCAAATAACGTTTTCCAAACATTTTCCCAAATATGAAAATGGACATTGTCATCCACCCCTAAATACCAGCTCCTCGAATTGTTCTGGCGCCGTGGTGTAATCCTCTGACATTGCAGCCAGAACAGTGACTGTTCAACAGTCAGGCGGAGTGGGTTCGAATCCCGGTAGGGCCCCAACACTTGAGCACCATGACAAGGGGCCGCGGACTCGATTAGATCTGCTCTATTTCTGCGATTCCAGCGCTTGGCGCTGAAAAACGCACCTGCACCTTCACGCCTCGAAGAAATTTGAATGGAAAATTCATGTTTATTTTTTGTTTTTTGTTGGCTCTGGTACCCAGGCAGTGGTGATCAGTCAAGGAGAAAACACAATGACGATTTTTTCCTCTTCCTTATGAATGTATATGCAAATGTTTTTTAAGAAAATAACTGAATCCACTGAATTGACTGTGCACCATAAACGACGGGTCCTGAGGGCATGGAACATTTTTGTTGCACTACCATTTTTACTACGCACACAGGAGATCTTCTCGATAGCGTAAATGCAACGTTGTAATCGTACGATGTGTCAATTCTTTCCAGTGCGCTAATATTTGAATTGACACATTATGGCGATGAAAGGTTGTCCGTTGATTCTAATACAAGCTCCTCTACCGTTACGTAAAGAACTTGGCTGGTTGTCCACCAATGAAATGATTGTGAAGCGAGACATCTACTATGATCTATAAATCTTTAAACGATCTTGCACCACAGTACCTCAGTGACTTATTCGTTAGACTATCAGATTTCCACACTCGAGAACTACCAAGCATAAAACATGATCTTGTAGTACCGTTAATACGAACGGTAGGTGGCAAAAAGGCATTCTCGCACCTAAGTACAGAAGTGTGGAAAATGTTATGCAACGATATCAAGGTGCCCCTCTTGGTAAACTCTTTTAAATCAAGGTTGAGACAGTTAGGTTACCAAAATCTTTAATTTTGCACAGATAGCTCATTGTATTCATATATGTACAGGGTGTCTCAAAGAAATTCTTCGACGTTTAATTAACCCTATTAGTACTGGGGGCGTTTTTCGCCCCCCCCCCCTACCACACTTTTCTGCATTGCACTAAAACGACCTGTAATTAAACCACCAGACTTTGTGACTTTTAGTCAAATTCAATTGGCAATTAAATTTTTAACATTTCATTGTTCTAACTCTGATCACGTGACCACAGCAATACCATATTTGGAGAGTAGTCAACAAAAAGTTATCAAAACCTCCATAGATTTTGTCTCGTATGTCCAATTGCTCTCAAATATGAACCATTCGATTACGTTTGACGAGTAGTTTCATTTGGTGTATGTATACTTCATATTTGCTGACATCAGCAAAATTGATATCTATGACCTCATTGACATTTATGACGTCATTCCTCTAATGAATAAAAGTAAGATATGAACAATTGTTGTCTTTTTTGCTTCAACTTACTCAATTGATTACTTCTGAGTCTATATTTACTAGATAAAATGACAAGACTGAGAAATAACTGCAGAGAAAATCTCCACATGGAACAAAAAGCTAATTAGGAGCTAATTGTGCTAAGAATAGAAATGAAAATATCTCAAAAGTATGTATTTTAAATCTGTAACATGTTTCCTACAATTTGAGACAGATTTGGAGAAAATGGGATGAGAGGTAAATTAAATAGAAGTTTTCTTGTGAAGGAGGCAAAAAATGCCAATTTTCCTTTGTTAGTTGGTTGCCTAGCAACGAAACACGTGACTAATTAATTGTCATTGCTCTGTTTTAATAGCCAATTGTCCAAGGGACAATGGGAATAAGTCTTATTGTTATATGTCTCGTAGTTTAGGAGAAAAAGAAGGGGGGGCGAAAAACACCCCCCAGTACAAAGTAAGCAAAAAATCGCCCAAAACTCATAGGGTTAAATATTGAAGGATAACGGTAACATGAAGAGTCTCATGGGAAGATAGCCCCGTACCTAAGATTTTAAAATAATCTTAGAAATCAGAATCTTGCAAATCGGTTGAAATTCATTGAATTGCGAGCTTTCGAAGATAAAAAACATGTGACAGCTGAAACCAGAAACCCCAAGATTACTTGCAATGCAAAAAAGCTCGAATATGGAGGTAAAAGAACGTTACAATGCCAAACCTCTCATTGATAACAGAGCAAACCGAAAAGGACTTCTAAAGTAATTTATCCAATTTAGAAAAGGTCTTCCTAAAGTAATTGACAATATCAAAGAGGCCCCCTCGGTCGGTATACTCTTTTAAATCAAGGTTGAGACAGTTGGGGTACGAAAATCTTTGAGTTTGTAGATTGCTTATTGTCGTCAGATGTATAGATTTTTATCTAATTCATTTGTAAATAGTTTATTAGGTTTTTTAATTTTAACAGGGCCAAATTGTAAAACAATATACTTATTGAATTTGTACCCTGTAGAAATATGTTTAGAACATGAAATATGAATATGAAAATATCTCTATAATAATTGTCAAAATTTGCTTAAAGTTGCATGTATCGAAAAACAGTAGTTCAGATACATAATCGAGAGACTGAATTCTTTCCCTCAAAGCAAACCCTGCGCTTGAAAGTCAGGTTATGACAAACCTTTCCAAATCCCATTTGATTCGCCCTGAAGCAATTGAAAAGTAAAAAAAGAAACGATGGTCTACGGGACTTTTACCAAAATTGCCTTTTAGAGGCCTCTGGTTTTAGCTTTCGCAAAAAATATAACTTCAAAAATTTGTAACTCAATGACTTTTTAGTGGATTCGGAAGATTCCTGTGTCAAAAATTAACTTAAATCTCAAGAAAAAGGCTACTTGACAAAGTACCCATTCAGCATATTGCTATCTCTTAGCATTTAATCAAACGTCGAACAATTCTTTGAGACACCCTGTATATTTTCATCTGGTTTATTTGAAGCACTTTGTTTGTTAGGAACTTTAATTCTAATGGGCCAAGTTGTAAAACAGTTGACTTATTGAACTTTGTACCTGGTATAAATCTGTTTAATATATGAAATATGAGATGTTCCCGTAGGGCTACACTCTCCCTATTTAGATATTGAAATGAAATGAAGATTTTGAACGATTCAGGTTGAAGTTGCTCATAGATTTGCGCATGAATCTCTAATACCATTCTGATATCGTCTACCAAGCAGTAAGCAGCGTAAATCATTGATAGTTTGAAAGAAAACCAATTACATGGCCACGAAATGGAATGATAGCAAAATTTGCAGCTCTCTAGTCTATTTCATAAAAAGATGATTGAGATTCTTTCTTTAATATCGAGAAACGTATTGGGCAATGGCTGGATAAGGTAAAAACTTCCTTTTGGATGAGTATTCAGAGAAGCTTAATTAATTCTGTCTTCAAATTCTGCCTAAGAATACTCATTTTGAGCCAGGGTCAAGTGTGTTCTCAAATTTCCTCTGAAAGCACAAACAGAAAATAGTCAAATGTTTCATTGGACGATGAAAGAAATGGAAGCAGGGGAGGCATTCTGAGCGAAAGTAAAATGTTGATACCCCTTCCACAACAGGTCTTTTTGCAATTAGGAGAAATGGACTGAGGAGAACACGGCCTTGGCAAAAGTTGGAAATTAGGGGAACCGCCTCCTTGCAACTCACTTGCATCTCGCTGTAAATTTGAGCTCTTTTCGATTTATTTGCACCTTCCAAGAGTCACATAATACTTGTATAGAATAGTAAGTGTTTCCTCTGGGTTATTTTGGCGTCTTGCCATCCTTTCACCTTTTGGTGAGTGTATTCAGCCATCTTATTGCTTGTATTTGACCTCGGCATTGAAGCGGCTCAGTTTAGGCCCAACCGCTTAACTTCAAATTTGAGTGAACACGTGCAATAAAATACTTCAAAATATACTCATAAATGGGTGCAGGGATCACCATGTGGCTCAGCAAAAAACACTTACCAGGCAAAACAAGTGTCGTGCAACTCTTGAAAAGTGCAAATAAATCGAAAATAACTTGTGTTTGCAGTGAGATGCAACTGAGACACAAGCTGTACGATTATCACCAAAGTAGAAGGAATTCACATGATTTCCTTCTGTTGCCAAGGCTATCAGAATTGGCCGCGCTCTCCTCAGTCCCTTTCCCAAAATTGAGAAAAGGTCTATTCATCCTGGCCACGCCGTTGAAATAGACCCTTCTTTTGACAGTTTCTACGGTGATATACTGCTCTATCTAGAACACGCCTATTCTATTTGGCCCCTGCCTAAACCTTTTTAAAAGTGAGGCTTTCACGATGTGTTAAGCAAAGATTTGAATCTCTAGACCTAACAAAATGCTTAGCCATATTGTAACCATCTTCCGTTACTAACGGCCGAGGAGTTTATTCAAAAAGAATTTTGCTGGTGGTCTTTTTGCGATGATTTGAAATTACGGGGATTTTTGCGTTTCAAAGGGCGTGTTATTTCGTAACTGAAACATAGGTACGCATAATTTTTCATATAGAATGCTTGCTTACACATAAGGTTGTATATCTGGTAACCCACAAAACTTCATAACCTAGATAATGCCTCTCTTCCTAAAATCAAACACTATCAAGAATTTTAGATTGAAGGCATGACTATCATTTGAGGTATCGCTTGGTCAATTTGAAAAATCCTTTAAGACAAAAATACTGTTTCAATCGGGTGCCCCAGAAAAACGCAACAGATTTGATCGTAGCTAGCGACAGGACTTTAGATCGCAACTTTCCATGATAAGTTTTCAAGTAATATCGATAGTTAACTTTAAGATCCAAAACATGTTTTTTGGTATGATGCATTGAGGGCTGGAATATTACATTTAAAGTCCAATTTTGCCTGAAAGAATCTATATTAGTCATATACACGCTTTCTTATCCGACAATCACACCCAACAGCTATTTGCAGCTTTGGCAAGCTATTTCAATTTAGCATAGTAATAAACAATTTACCTCTGTTCTCCACGAATACGAATAGCTCCCTACCTGAGAGCTTTTGGAATACACCTTTTCAACTAACGGCCTCGTTTTGGAGTTTTTCAAAATTTCTTTAGCTTGCACCATATGAATGTGGTTTTCTTTCTCAAACTATTGATTGGACGTGTAAACTGCTCGTATTCCTCCTGGTAAGTAAGCGATGCATCTAGACTTCCTGACGTTTCAGTTCATGGGGAAGTTTCATGATACCAGTCGAGCCAAATGAATGTATAGACGTTGAATGCCTGCAGCTCTCAAATCGTTTATCAGACTCGTGTAAACTCATTATGCTTGCGCAGCTAACATATCAAACGAGATGAGAGATTTAGAAAGAAAACCTACAATCCTTGACAAAATATATTAGAACGATGTAAGATTTTGCATATTCAATTTACAAATGAAGCGCCCCCTTTCACTCCTGATACAAAGTTGACTGAACGTTTTTCAACTTCAAGCCAACCAACCTTGTTTTGGGAGTATAAGGGGTTGTGGAGATGTGAAAATGAGAAGAACTGAGATGATTAGCAGAAAAATAACTTTGCTCCAAATATTTTGTCCAGAATGGTCTGTCAGAAACATTGATTCGTTAAACGTTGCCTGTAAAAAGCGCAAATTGTATAAAGGCTGATTTGTTTCTTTTTTCGATCAAACAGGCAAGCATCATCTACATATGATACATCTACTGACTCTACATCTACATATGATACATCTACCTACAAACATTCGTAATGATAGCATGACATGTATCGATCTTATAATCACAGACCAACCAAATCTGTTTGTCAACTCTGGGGTACATCCTTCTCTAGACGAACACTGTCAGCACCAAATTATCTTTGGTAAATTGAACATCAGTGTACCCTCTCCTCCTCCTTATAAACGACTCGTGTGGGATTACGGTAAGGCAGACGCACAAGCCATTCGAAAACAAATTCATGATATTGATTGGAATACCAGATTTTTTGACTTAGATGTAGAAACAATGGCAGAGGTTTTTACTAACACATTGTACTCGCTATTTTTGAATCATATCCCTAATAGAGTTTTGAAAATTGATGATAAAGACCCACCTTGGATAAATCATAGCGTTAAAACAGCAATAAAACGCAAGCATAGGGTTTACAGAAAATTTTTAGATCGCGGTCGTAGACAGGAGGATTGGGCCCTTGTTAAGGAGGCTCGTTATGAGGCGTCAAAAATGATCCTTGATGCAAAAGATAAATACTTTCGCAATTTAGGTCGTAAATTAGCTGATCCAAACCAAGGAGCTAAGACGTACTGGGCAACACTGAATAGATTAATAAACAAAAAGAGTACAGTGAACATTCCACCACTACTTGAAAATGGTTTGCTGGTCACAAACTTTGAAAGTAAAGCCACGATCTTTAATGAATATTTCGTTTCACAGTGCTCTGAAACTAGAACTAGAAGCACCCTGCCAACTTTTTTACCAAGGGGTAACTCATTTCTAGGAAGCGTTAACATTGACGCTGGAAAGGTACTGAAAATGATTCGATCCCTTGATCCCAAGAAAGCTCATGGTTGTGATGAAATATCAGTGTCTATGATCAAGATGTGCGATAACTCTGTTGTTACACCATTGTGTACCATATTCAAAACAAGTATCGAAACTGGTGTGTACTGGTGTGTCCATCTGGAAAAAGGCGAATATGATTCCGATTCACAAGAAAAACAATAGACAATGCAAAAATAATTATAGGCCTGTTTCTCTGCTTCCAATATTTAGTAAAATCTTCGAGAAGCTAGTATTTGATGAAATCTACGATCACCTCTCCATACATGGGCTGCTAACTGACAAGCAATCTGGCTTTCGACCGGGTGATTCTACAGTCAATCAGCTAATTTCAATAACGCACCAAATTTACAAAGCTTTCGATGAAGTACCAAGTAAAGAGACAAGAGCTGTTTTTCTAGATCTTTCGAAGGCTTTCGACAGGGTTTGGCACGAAGGACTTATATACAAACTTCAATGTAATGGAATATCTGGTGATCTTCTTGTTTTGCTAAAAGATTTTTTGAAAAACCGCAAGCAACGTGTCGTATTGAACGGCAAATCGTCTGATTGGTTAACTGTTTCAGCTGGTGTTCCACAAGGCTCTGTATTAGGTCCTCTATTCTTTCTAATATACATCAACGATCTTGTTGAAAATGTGAGCTGTGACGTAAGACTTTTTGCCGATGACACGTCCTTGTTTTCCGTTGTAAATGATGTTGCTACTACTGCTTTTGAAATGAATTATGATCTTGAAAAAATAAAACTATGGGCGTGGCAATGGAAAATGCAGTTCAACACAGAAAAGACTGAAGAAGTGATTTTCTCTACTAAAAGAATCAAACCTGATCATCCTCCTTTAAAGTTGGGTGATGATGTAATTTCTCAAACATTGGAACACAAACATCTTGGTATGGTATTAGATTCTAAGTTGGACTTTAAAAGTCATTTAAGAGAGGCAATTGTCAAAGCAAGGCGTGGTATTGGAATGATGAAGCATCTGTCTAGATATGTTTCCAGAGATGTTTTAATCCAACTCTATAAACTTTATGTTAGACCTCATCTTGACTATGGCGATATCATTTATCACAAATACGATCCCAGTATGCGACTTGATTTCACGAACAAGCTTGAACAAACTCAGTATGCTGCTGCTCTAGCTGCTACCGGTGCTTGGAAAGGTACAAGTAGAGACAGACTTTATCAAGAGCTCGGTTGGGAAACTTTGTATGATAGGAGATGGTTCAGAAGGTTGTGTCACTTTTTTATCGTAAGAAAACTTCAATCTCCTTCCTACCTGTTTTCTGAGATACCACCTGTTAGGCCTGTGTTACACAACTTGAGACACTCGCGCACATATGACCAAAGTGCAGCCAGAACTACGCGCTTTTCAAACACATACTTTTATAATACATTATTTGAATGGAACTCTCTTAATGAAGAACTGAAAAATTCATCGACGCTCGCAGAGTTTAAGCGCAAGTTAATTACGCGTGTAAGACCAGAGGGAAATCCCATTTATGGCATTGCTAACTTGCAGGGAATTCGATTGTTAACTAAATGTCGTCTCGAATTTAGCTCCCTTAATGAACACAAATTTCGGCATAATTTCGATTGTCTTAAACCTTTTTGTAATTGTGGCATGGCTAAAGAGGATAATGAGCACTTCTTCCTGCACTGCCCACATTTTAATGAATTGCGTCAGAATCTCCTCGGTCAGCTCTCTCGAGTATTGAATAAAGATGCACTGAATTTAGATCCCAAAGAACTATGTCATCTAATGTTGTATGGAAGCCCTTCCCTTTCAGTGATAGATAATAGAATGGTATTAGAAGCAACCATCTAATACATTGAGAATTCCGCACGTTTTAAATAAAGAGGCTGTTTGTGGTGTGGTTTGATTGATTGTCCGTCCGACACGGAGAGGGGTTTCTTAATTACAAATGCAACAGTCGGGCAGTTGGTCTTGCTGGGGAACCATGTATAACCAACCAGCCATTGCTATTAATACTATGTTAGCATGCAGGACCAATTCTTTGTCTATAGTCATAGGGATCCGTGTCGGGCGGGCGGCTGATCAGCCATTTCATCAAGCAGCCTCTGTTCTGCTCAGCGATTAGGCTCTTCCCTTTTTTATTTTTCGTTCTGATGTAATCTTTCTTTTGAGTTTAAATTTCCGTAGTTTATTGTTAAGTGTCACTCATTGTGGGAACTCGCTGACTTCATGTCCTTTCCTGCAATGAGTGGCACAGTAGTTGTATTTGTTATATGTATTAATGTTTTATGTGATAAAAAAAAAAATCTACTGACTGACGACGTGATTCCTTGTATTCGTTCAACACTTATAATCTGATGTTTTAATTTCTCTCATACAAAGGACTCACGACCAAACGGATTCTAAACAGGGACAAAAATCTTACGAAAAATCAGAAGAATCTTCCATCCTACGAACGTGATTCGAACGTCCCTTCGAAGGTCATTCCGAGCGTCGCTTCGCTTTGAGAAGTCGAACTTTGAACTAATAATCAATCAAACGCTACAAATAGGCACGTGGGTTGACCATATTAAGATAGTAGCGATCTGATTGGTCGCACCGTGAACGCGGCGGACTTGGCCTAAAGGCGGATCTCCACGGGACGATTTCGTGACGATCGTCACAAAAATTCGCGACGACACATGCGCAGTTACTAAAAGCGTCTTTTTCTGACGAAATTTTTGACGATTTTGCTCCTGACGAAAAGTTAAAACAGTTTTAACTTTTCGTCGTCCGCTTCGCGATCGTCAAAATTTTAGCCAATCAGATTTCAGAAACGACACGG
This sequence comes from Aurelia sp. 3 sensu Dawson et al. (2005), assembly GCA_964020215.1. NCBI lineage: Eukaryota > Metazoa > Cnidaria > Scyphozoa > Semaeostomeae > Ulmaridae > Aurelia > Aurelia sp. 3 sensu Dawson et al. (2005). Next base: position 17,515,854 of record OZ026574.1, on the reverse strand, counting down.
ACACAGCGCATAAATAATTTCAAGATGGCTGCCAGCAATGAAGAACGTTTCTTTTTTCTAGTTTCGTCTGTTTGCCTACGAATTCTTTGACACTGATAATGAAGAAAAATACTTCTTCAACGAAGCAGCAGATACAGGATATATCTTTTATTTATCGCCGCCATTACAGAATTTATTTGTTGTGTTGCAAAAAATACCGCCAGAAACAATCGTCTAGTGGAGATCGCTTACAAAATCGTCGTGAATTTCGTGAGGAAAATCGTCGCGAATTTTTATGACGATCGTCACAAAGATCGTCCCGTGGAGATCCGCCTTAATTAGTCCCTGTATTGAAGCGTAAGGACATAAGTCCCTCAACTGAAGCGATAACAACAACAACAACGAGCGTAAGTAGATGGACTTATGTAATGTAGTCTAATACATCCAGACAGAATATTATTACTATTCTACACAAATACGTCCTCTCATGATCTAGAGTTGCTTTATACCAAGTCGAAAATTTTACAGAAACGAATTTACTCGAGACACTTCATATGAAGCTCCTTACAGCAATACAAGACAGTAAGGCCCCGCATTTAAGAAACCATCTTTTCACTCCTTAGCCTAAAATGTTTCTTATATCTATGATACTTCTCATGTTTTTAAGCCCAAGTTTCTTAAGTTTCCAACTTTCTTTTCTGGAGAGTCATAGAAAAATAAGTTACAACAAAGAGGGTATGTCCATAGATATACTAGTCATATTTAACCATGTGTATGTTATCAATGATTGTCAAGAACATCAATTGAAATTAGGTAAACATTTGTTAAATCCAAGGTATCTCGCTAGCAATTTCTAATGACCCTATCCTATCCTACCTAGATCTATCCTCTTCTTTCGTTATAAACTCATATCTTTGCTGTTCTTAAAAACCACCGTTCACGCGCAAAGGGCGACAGTTGTCCTATTGATATCAGGACAACCTTTTTGGCTTCGTTTTATCTCAGTTACCTGTTGGAAGAATTTCTTTGTTTGCGATGGCTAACTTCTTTGGACTGCGGCGTCGGCCAGACGCAATGGATGCCTTTGTGCAACAAACTCTGTCCTCATTTCGGAGACATGTCGAGTCTGTATCTCACTCATTAAATGGTTTCAATGGAATGGAAGTATGGAATGTAAAGACACCAAAATGGAATTATGAATAAAATTTCATGATTCATACAAGACAGTATCGCAGGAGGGCAGAAGCTATATTTCCTGGAATTAAAGAGGGAATTAAGCAGATTGTTCATCGTAAGCCACACATAGTAATTCTTAATCATATACAGAGCCAGTGTACGACAGTGGAAAGAACTGTTTCCTATGAGTTCTATTTGGAAAATGCTTATGAATTGACAAAAAGAGGAAAAAAGGTTTCATGAGATTACCTGGAGATAAATCGATTCTTAGTGCACCTGGTTTTTCTTTGTTTTGGGTCACTTATGTTTACGAAAAGTTACGTATGGAAAGGATTTAGAATCTCCTACCAGAGTAAAGAAGACTTAAAGAATTTTTTTATGAAATGTTGCTCGATATCGCATAGACAGAGCAGAAAGTGCGCACGCATGTGCGAAAACTCGTAACTTTTAGCCCCCCTTAGCTCCCTGGAACAGATCCCAAAATTTGGCAACACTTAGTATTTTCTTCTTTGGGCCTTGAACTCTTGATTCATCATTTCATAAAGCCCATCGGTCAAAACACTTTCTTATCTCAGATAGGTTGATGACGTCATTTTATGCAGTTTCTGTTCTGCCTATCGCTGCAGTAAAACGGGCGGCGTTCGAATGCTGTATTGATGTATGTCATTCGGCAAGGGTTGGGGCTAGTTTCAGAAAAGGGCATTTAGTGTAAGTTGAAATTATTTAGGGTGACTTACGGTAAGTTGTAGTTAGTTTGAGTAAGCTAGGTTTGGGGATCGTTAGGGTTTAGGACTATTGTTTTTGATTCAATATCTTCAGAGGGCATATGAAATTTAGCGCCGATCTGGAAGAAGTAGGAATAGAGCTCAATAAATAGTCGTTGGAACAGTAGCTATTAGTAATAAAGGGACTTCAGCAAACCTTATTTGACGAGACTTTTCCCTTTAAGAATCACTATCAAGACTTTAAAATTTGCTGCAAGTAGGTACGAAAGTGAGAAAACAGAAACAGTGTACAGTTAGCCTCATATATGTCCGCCTATGGAAGACGAAAGAAAACCAAAACCCTTTTTTTGTCTCTTTATCTCATGCAAGAGCCATTTTCAGCAATGTCGGCACATTTTCGCTCTTGCTCATGTTGTTGCTCGTGAGCACACCTCTTTAAGGAGACATTGTCATCAAAGGTCCTTTTGGGGGTAAGAGGAAATTTCAGGCTGTCCGCAAATCAAATTTGGCCTGATCGAAAACCATTGATTGGCCGATTTGATATTTTGATATTTGATATTTTTTTGATATTTGACTTTATTAAGGAGGGTTGCCCTTCAACAGAGTTGGTTTACAAGGGGCCCTCCACTTAAAAACATTACTAACAATATACAATATAAAGTTACCGAATAAAAAGAAAAATTACAATATATAAACCAATAATATAATACCTAATATAAAAATCTAATACAAATTTACAGTCTAATTTAAAAGAAAAAAAGAAAGTCCTAAATAGATTTTTTATCACTATTCAGGGAAGATGCCTGTCTGGCGTCGGCAGGAAGGTCATTCCGTGCTTTTGCTCCTCGATAGGAAAAACATTTTTGCCCATTACTTGACTTTTTCATGGGTAGTCTTAAATCTGTCTCTGAATTGCGCAGGACATAGGAAGAGCACTTTGAGTTTCGGGTGAAAAAGTCACACAAGTATTGGGGAGCCAGTTCATGCAGGGACTTGAAGACCATTGTTTTAGATTCACTAGCGACTAGTTCTTCAATGGTCTTCCAGCCCGGCTGATCGATAAGTGGTTTGCTAGGGGTGTCAAAGCTGCTGTTGGTTATAATTCTAGCAGCTCGGTTTTGAAGTTTTTGTAACTGATTAAGCTCAGTCGAGCCGGCACAGCCCCAAACAGAGCTATAATATCGAAAGAGTGGCTCTACAATTCCTGTGTAAAGAGTCATCAACGTTTCCTGTCTTAAGAACGTCTTGGCGTGTTACAAAAAGCCAATAGCTCTTGAAACTTTGGTAGAGACAGTCTTGATGTGTTCCTTCCAGTTAAGGGAGTTGTCGATCTGCATACCAAGGTATTTTGTTTTTTGGATTATTTCGAGCTCATTGTCACGAATTTTCAAATCCAAATCTTCATTTCGACTTTTGAGGATATTGTGCTTTTGCTTGGTGGAAACAAGCATGGAATTTGTTTTAGCAACATTTAAGGAGAGTTTGTTGCCTTGAAGCCAAATGTCCAGTTGTTTGAGATCGTTATTAATCGCCTCGTTCAGCTCATTTATATCCGACGACTGGTAGCACAGACTTGTGTCATCAGCATACATGGAAACGGCTGAATTTTGGACAGCTTGCGGTAGATCGTTGATATAAATAAGGAAGAGGAGAGGACCCAGTCAAGAGCCTTGGGGAACACCAACATCTATAGACTCAGTTTTTGAGCTGACACCGTTGACCCGACAGAACTGTTTTCGATTGCACAGGCCCGGGGGGGGGGGGGTACATAACATGTTTAGCGTACGGGTATGTGCCGCCCATATGGATGGGTTTTTGGGCCCCAAATTCTCTAAACAAGGGTCCTTTTTTCGGCAGATTTTCCATAAACAAGGGTGGGTAATCAAGAAATTGGCGAAAAATAGCAAAAAATGGGTGGTTTTCCGCCAAAATTCATCGTAAAAGTGGGTATGACGGCAACGTTCGGTAATTAGAAGAGGGTACCTTTCTGAAAACCGGGCGGCAGACCCCCGTCCATCCGCAAGTCATGTACCCCCCCCCCCCGGGATAATAGCATGCCTGCAAAGGGTGACAATGGCACTTTAACCTAGTCGATTACCTTTAAGTGCTCGTTTGAGAACATCAAACCTACTTTTACATGATTAGTTCAAAACTCGAGAGGATTTTAGGTCAGGACCAATAAGTTGTCGTTTTATAAAGGCTTTGGAGAAACCGTTAGAGCTTGTCAAATTTTGAAATTAGGAATTGTAACGATAATGATACTGGTAAACTTTCTTATTTTTCAGTTGGCAATGTAACTACTGATAATAGCTCGAACTCTTTGGAAGAGTGAGTTGATAAAAGCCAACTTATTTGGAAATCTTTGCTAATCATAATCCAGTCAATGCCACTCTTTTGACAGAATTTCTTTTGAAAAGATGCTGAAAATTATAAAGACACTCAATCCTAATAAAGCGCATGGCTGGGATGAAATATCCGTAAGGATGATAAAAATGTGTGATTCTGCATTGATCGTACCATTAAAGATAATATTTGCAAACTGTTTGAGTAAGGGTATATTTGCCGATATTTGGAAACATGCAAATGTTGTGCCTGTTCATAAAAAGAACGAGAAAAACTGGAAGGGGAACTATCGTCCAATCCCATTGTTTCCAATTTTTGGTAAAATTCTCGAAAAACTCATTTTCGATTCTCTTTACTCTCATCTTGTTTCATCTGAATTACTATATCCCAATCAATCTGGTTTTCGTCCCGGTGATTCAACAATCAATCAGCTAATCGCGATAACACACACAATTTTTGATGTCTTTGATTGTAACCCTCCTCTAGATGTTCGCTCTGTGTATCTCGACATTTCTAAAGCATTCGACAGGGTATGGCATGATGGTCTAATCTTTAAACTGAAACAATGTGGTGTCTCTGGACAGCTTCCATGTCTTATCCAAGATTTTCTAAGGAATCGAAAACAGCGAACAGTATTGAACGATTTTAAAGCAGACAAACCTATTCACTTGCTACTCTTATCGAGCAATTTAAAGCAGAGTTCTTAGCTCTCTGAGTATTTTAAAACTGGATTCGAATTTGCTCGCTGTTGAGTAAGTCAAGTAACAAAGATGATACTTGCATTTGAAGACACATGAGCAAATCTTGGGCATACTCGGAACTGAACACTTTGATATGATATACGAGAATAAGAGTGGAATTTCTTATAAAAATTAAAACAATACAAAAGAATCTTGAAGAGCCTACCTTTTCAAAATATGAAGATTTTTCCACGATGTCACAATGTTTCGAAGAAGAAATCTTACTGAAAAGCCTACAGTTGAATTTTCCGTTTGTTAATTCTTTAGTCGCGAATGTGTTGCAGTCATCAATAGCAGTGCACGAATGATGGCACTGAAGTACTGACATAACCTCAGAAGATTGTATCTCCTTCTGTGAACACTTGCAGACTTTCGATGGTCCTACCGCATGACTATGACGTTTCAATTGCTCAGCGTTGATCTCAGTTTGTAATGATATGAGGAAAACAAGCAAGAGCAAAGTTTGTAATTGGAATGATAGCATTTTGCTAAACGTGAGGAATTGAATAGATGTGCGTCTGTTTTGACTGATTTACCTGCTCGTCTGGTTGATTTTAGCTCAAACCTTCTATATATAGCTGTCCTAGAAGGGGGGAAACTTGAAATGTAAAAAGATGAATGTTCAGTGGAGATATATAAACAGTTGTCGAGAAACGATAGACAGTGATCGGAGAGGCTTCTAGACTCTATGTAATTTGATTAGTTTTCATTTGCATTTGAGATTTTTACTATATGTCTTTTACTTGCTTACACCAAGTCACCCCCGTAGCTAAAGAACAAGTCATAATACATTGTTCGTTGATTAACTATCACATCTTTTCGAGACTGATCATTTTTAAATTTCTCTGCAAACATGAAACAAGAAGTTGATGAAACCTACCATTTTTGGTAAACAGCTATTTTTTGAAATTATAACACCGCGAATTTTCTTGCAATGCAAGTAATTTTCTTATTTCTCGATCAAGACAAGGCAATCAAAACACAACGAAATTTCCTACATTTTAATTTGAGTACTTTTTCTAAGTCTTTGAACTACATGGAGTGAATGAATATGGAAATAAGGCAGATCAGCATTTCTTATGGTCAGATTGTTAAATGCTTACATTTTTAACAGTACTTTTTTCTTGATGCTTGATTAAGACCAGAAAATTTATAACACGCTAATCTTCTCGATTTTCAAGCACTTTTTGCTGGTGTTTTGACGACACGGCGTTTTGAAATATGCGAATGAGACTTAAAACATCAGCATTTTTATGGTCAGTTCGCCAATGGCTTGCTTTTTGGGAGTCGCTAGATATCTTGATCAGCACCAGACCAATTGTAAACCACACGAATTTTCATGCATTTTGACATAAGGACTACTAGGCAGCTTTTTTATTGCAAGGCGTTTTAAATATGAATAAAATATATCAGCACCAGCATTTCTGATAATTGTATACAAACGCTGTCCGATTTTCAGATTTTGAAACAATATTCACTATTTTCCTAGCCGGAGTTTTCCTCTTTCCAAGCTTACTTTGTGATACTAGAATTAGGACGATTGTTATAATCATTATGGCATCACAGTGAATTTAACATTTCAGAAGTTCAAGAAGCCCCACGATTCAGACATGAAGGAGGTAATGGTAGAGCATGAGTATAATGGCCAGAAGTACAGGCGAATAACTAAATTTGAAGGAGATTTGGGAGCTTTGAAGGCTGCGATATTTACAGTTTACGACGAGGTCTTAGTGCTACAAATTGCCAACGCAACTGGAAAGAGTCATGAAGATGTGAGGGATCTTGCAAAGCGGGGTGCCCTGGATTCATTCTTATATATATCTGCATTCAATGATAAATATGGAGAATATGTGCAGATACTAAAAGATGATGCTATCACCGAGGGAATGAAGCTAGCTTTTAAAGTAATCAATCTGGCGAAAGGAAATAAGGGGTCCACAAAGAATAAGGTACAGTTTAGATACTGGCTTTCTAGAGAAAAATTACAGACTTGATCATGAATGTTGTAGACACGATTTGGGTGCTGATCGTGTCCACAATACCTGGTATAAGTGTTCCTAAATGAGTCAATGTATATTATTATTAGTCTTCAATTCGTTGTTTATCTTTTCTTTCTTGGTTTGGAGCCGATTGTTTGCACTCGACAATTCGAAATGGGCCTAAAGTTCAAAATGTACCGCGCTCTGACAGTTATGACCTGTGAATTAGTTACCAGATCGACGAGGCCTCACAACGACTCCGCATGATTGGGACGGTCTTTGATTTATCTAGGCAATGATCCCAATGGTTTCCCATGGCAGAGTCTGCCATAAGTTTTGACCAACAAACCTGATAGTATAAATGCCATAAAAATTCGTCCTAGCTTGAGGCAAAACAAGATTATCACTACCACGAAGATTACAAGGCACATCTTTGATAACAAATACTTCCTACCATAAAGACGGATTCAAGTTGTTTACGGTTTTATAAATCTCAGTTAGGAGCAGCTAAATTCCTCTGATGAACAGATATTGAGTTCCTTTCAATAAACAAGTCCTCAGAATTACTATCTTTGTGTATGATTCTCAGGGTTCTTTTCATGGATCTTTTTAATTTTGTTATTCGATTTCCTATCATGAGACATCTACATAAGTTGGCAATAACTGAAAAGTGACATTAAAATTACAAAAGAAGCCATTGTTATAGTTCCAACTGAGGCTTATCCATATATCTTGACACTCACGTCTTTGCATGCATCTTTTGGCTTGCTTTCTTTCTAAGATTATTAACGTGATTTTTGAAATTCAGTGTTTTGACGAGTGTCACTGTTAGAAGTTTCTCCTCGTCATTTTCCTTTATGAAAGATGCAGAATATTTACAGTTTCCTCGTTATTTTTATTCCCAAAGGTAAGCAAATGGCTTTTATCTTCATTCCTCTTCATATTGTTATTTTCAAACCAAAGAGAAAGCAAGGCAGCATCCCCTACAAGTGATTCTAAGACTGAACCCAGATTTGAACCAAACGCAAAGATAGCAGTATCATCTGCGTAATTGCAAATCTCAGTATCTAACTTAGCAAAAGTCATTAGAATATAAGTTGAAGAGTAAGGGTCCCAAAGCTGAACCTTGGGGAACACCTAAGGAAGTTTGTTTTGAAGTGCTGAATGAACCATTGGCCTTCAACATTTGCTCATTTGCTGCTTTTCATTTAGGTGACTGTGGATTGATTTCATGGTTGATCGGCTAAAGTCGTATGCAGATAGTTTGGCAGTTAGCAGTTCATGATTTAAGCAATCAAACGCTTTGGAGAGATCCATCAAGATTGCTCCTGCAAATCATTTTTTGTCCAAAACTGATTTACATTTCTCGAGAAATCTAACAAGAGCTTGTTTAGTATTGTAGCCTTTCCGAAATCCACAGAGACATTGAAACAAGAAAGGTTTCTGAGTAAACTACAATCTGTTCAAGAATCAAGCACTCGTAAACTTCATTAGTTTATAATTGCCCTTGGTCATCTTATCATTTGCTTTGCACACAGATGTTACTTCACCTCTTTTAAGTTCAGAAGGAAGAGTTCCATCGACATTACGTACATTGAAAAGCTCTTGACGTATGCCGGTAAAAAATTCCGAATTTGGCTTTAAAATTTTACCTGGTATGCTGCTGAAAGGAGCCTTTTAGTTCTCGTATACTCTGCTGTTTGTGACAAAGCTAAGGTAATTGCATTCTTTGATGTCAGTTTTATATTTTGATGTGAGCTGTACCTTTTAATTGCAATATCAACAGGATTATGAAGTCCATATGTAGGTGTCAGGGTATCCTTTGGCTGAATGTTTCCAAGGGAATTAGCTATATTTACAAAATATTAAGGTCTCAGCTACTTCTTTGTCATCGATAACAAATACCTCATTTTTCAAAAGAGTTATCTCATAAGAAGCTTGTATATTATCAGAGAAAGCGGTTTGACTGCTTTCAAGAAATTTCGATTATCTGTCAAACATTTGATATCTAAAGTCTTGTAATAGTCAAATTTAGCATGGCGCAAAAGTTTAACGCACTTATTGCGTTGTTTCTTAAAAGCATTCCAGTTTTCCTGACTTCTGCACTTATTGTATCTATTGCGAAAGCTAGCACAATTATATATTGTTTTCGAAGGGCTTTTGTCATAAATTACTCCATTACTCCAAAGTTTAAGTCCATTTTATGCTAAAATTCAAGTTATGAGGTTGAGTACGGGGATGTGATCCTTTGTGTTTGAAAGAACCACTGATTCTGACTGTCTTTCTCATCAGGCAATACTCGTCAGATGTGGTCAAACTCGTTGCCAACCTCAAAGTTGAGATCTCGTCCGTTCAAAAATTTGAAAAATTGGAAACTTGGATATATGGTTCCTCCACCGAAGCCTTTCAAACGGCGTTCACTTTTTTGACACACTCTTTATAACAGAGGTGTTTCGTGTAAACAGGCGACCTTTGCTGATTTGTTAAAGATCCAAAGCTTTACTGCTAAAGAATATAGGGGGTCTAAGTTAGCTCTTGAGGTTTTAGCAAATGAATTTATGAAGAAAATTGCATTGATAAAAAGTGGAAACATGGTTTTACGCTTGCTGGACAATGGCGTACTAGAACTTGAACCTTGAACCCTGACTTGAAACTGGAAGCTTGAATTCCTAATTCCAAATCCCAAGTCTTTGAACCTTGAATGTTAATACTTGACTCTTGGATCCCAAGTTTTCAATTTTGAGTCTAGGTGCTAAGATCTAATTTCTATGAATTCAGGACTTTGAACGACGTTCTTGACTTCAATCTTCATTTGTTACATTTCAGATCACTCTCGATGATGAAGATAGAGCCTTCGATATTGCATTCGGAATCAATGACCTGAATATCTACGTAAGAGTGAGCAAAGGGGATCATGATCACAAATTCACTCCATGTTGGTTCAAGGGAGATGACCTGAGTCCACCTGTCACTGCCAGGCCACCGGGAAACTGCAGGATGTGGTGTCCAGTTTATTCTCAAGGACAAGGATATGTCCAGATTGGCAGCGCTTTGAATAGCCCAAATCGCTATCGTGTCAATACTGGAGGGATACGATTCTTAACAGAACCAAATGATCAAGACCCAACAAGTAAGATCATATTTTCATTAGGAGGAAGGGGTATGGGTAAGAGTCGGTAACGTGCTAATACCGCTAATCCCTGAAGACTTTCCCCCACTGAGGTATGATCTCGTTGAAAATGCATGCAAAATGCGACGGAAAAGCGAATCGAAACTAGTTTGTCTCCATTTTGAGAGTTTCTCGACTCTATATGCTCGACGTCATACGGATAGAAACAGCATTTTTGTTGGACTTGGAAGCGATTCATTAAAAGTGCTTTGAAACGGGTTAAAAGTGCGCTTTCACAGTATTAAGTCATTTTTACTCCTGTATGAATGAAGGTTCAACCATACAACACCTGGAGGTGGGGCGGACTTAGCCCCTAAGCAAGTTTTTGTTCTCCCTTTCTTAGGGTTGAGTAGAAGACTATTGAGATCTAGTAAGTTTAACTATATAACAGAGCGATGAAGTTGTAATAATTTAAACACTTTATATATAGCATTTTCTCGAAGGTTATCAACTTGTCATGCCACATTTACTGGAAAATATATTCTCTATCTTAAAGCCGTTTTAATAAGTGCAATCAAACCTACCTTTCAGATTTATTTATACTTTGATTTCTATTTTTCATTTCTTCCTGGACGATTAAGTTTGATGGGCCTTTGGAATATTTTCATCGCTATTTCAAGATCACAGATTTGATCGGGGCTAGCGACAAGAATTTAGATCGAATCAATCCACAAGGATGTTTAAATTAATCCTCGATAGTTAACTTGAGGATAAATAGTTTGTTTGTTGATATTGGGGCAAACTGCAAGGGGACTGTTTACGGGGATCCCCTCAGTCTTAAGCAGAGTGGTAGTTGTGAGCAACGACCCATGATATAGGGCCTGTTTATATGAATGAGGAAAAGCACCTCATCTGCCAGAGGCGAGGTTGAGAGGTGAGATGCTACTTTCTCATAGAATCCTTAGTATTTTTATTTCGCGTTTACATTGCGAACGCAACACCATCACCAGTACAGTGAAATCCAACCTCGCTCACTAGAAGTGGGATCTCACCTGGGTGAGGTGAAATTTTTCCAGAAAAGCGAAACCAAGGCCGTCAAGGTCCAGCTCGAGCCCTGGATTGATCTATCTGGACGGGGCCTAGGGGGTTTGGGAGCGCAGCCCCCAATAGATTATTGGTGGCCACGCCCTTTATAGACATTGATCCAGCTGAAGGAAAAAAAAACAAAATATCGCAAAAATCAAATCAGGTCAAAACTTTCATCGTGCTATATGGTCTTAAAGAAGATATCTTGAAGATCAGAATAAAGCAAAAAGTAGACCTTTGTGACTTCTGAGTCCGGAGATATTTGCTTGCAAAGTTGGATGATTTTGACATTGCTTACTTTTCGTGTAATGTTTGATAGATTTCTACAGAATGCTCATTTCAATAACAAATTCATTTGCTAATATCTCTGCCCAGGGTTATCCGATTTTAGCTCTGTTTGTTTTAATTGATAGAACTACATGTCAGCTTAATTAGAAGTCGGTCATTGCCTCTTCTGGTACGCATGTTTTTGTTTTCCTGTTATTTTTCTTAAATGTGCCTATTTTCCCGAAATTGACACAAAAATGCGTAATTTGAAATGTAAAGTACCAAATAACAAAATTAAGGACAAATATGTCTTGCAAATTTAGAATTTATTAGAGTAGCACATTTCAGTAGGTAGTCTGCCAAAGCAACCATTCAGGATCGTGTAGGGAACAAAATCATGATATTTTGAATTAGACCACTACCACTTTCTTGCTACTTTGAACCCCCCCCCCCCAATATTTTGATGTTTACCTTCAGACAAACGAAAAATCCTGCAACTTAGACGCAATCTTGAATGGGTTTATCCTCTTTAACAAGTGCTCTGACATTAAGAAGGAGACAATTCGAATTCACTGCCTACTCCGCAGAGCCATTTTGTGGCTTTTTTAGTTTAACCGTCTTAAGCCCTGGGAATGCATTGCCTGAAAATGCAATTTTAGCCTTAAAAATGTACATCAAGAACTTTTGTCGCAGTTCCAACTCTACCAAGTTTGAGGAGCCGTTGCCGATGACATCTATAACTTTGTATAGATGATTTCCATTAGTTTCTTTGATCTTTCAATTTTGTTCATGCGCCTAGCAAAATTTGGATTTAAGTGTTTCAAAATAAAGCATTTCCGTATGTAGTCGTAAAATAAGGCCTCTTACCTGCTCAAAACAACTTAACAACTTGCACGTTTCTCCGAGGTTCTCGTTTTCTTATTTGTAAAACTTTTGCTCCAATTGAAAAGTCAAGCATAAACTGCACCTACATTGGACCCCACCAATTTCCAAGCAAAAGCAAAACAATATACTTCAGCAGAGCAGATCTTTAACTTGGCATCTCTTCCACATTGTACGATTAAGAAACGACAATACTTTTATCATGTTTTAGCTCTGAAAACCACAAGCGGTTTTTCTTAAACCAGCTTCGCTTTCTTTGATCCAAGAAGCAGAGAACGAAGTGACGAATAGAAATTTGACCACGAATTTTTTCCCGCCAAAGTCTCTCCTTTACTACGAGGCTCAAAGGCTCCAGGAGAGGAGGGTGTCCTTTACCTCTACACGTTTGTGCCAAAGGTGCCTTGGTATTATTTCTTTAGTTAACAAAACATTAAATAAGCTTCATTTCTTCATAATAAACAAAAACCTAACATTGGCAATTAATTATCAGACAATCCAAATTCAACGAACTCAGAAAGATTAAAGTTTCCTTATAAAATATCACTTAAATGTGATAAGCAACTCTTTAGTTTGACGTTGTAAGAATTCATGAGCCTTTCTGGTTCCTCTGAGTGCACAATAACTGGAGTTAATGTCAGGTTTTGTTGAGTACCTCGCCCACTGCAACTGCAATTCAACGTCTTCAGTGAGAAGGGGATTCCCCTTCGCAGCTTATCCGCCATCTTCCAGAAAAGTAGCGCGCAGTCCCAGACCTCTTCGAAAAGGTCTATTATACATATGTAATTCTAACTTTTTGAAAATTTTGTAGAAAAGAGAAATATATCTCTGTAGAACAGAGTTAATGAATTCGGTTGTGAAATGAAGTCTTTGATCCTGTTCAAATGTTTTCTTCGGCACAACGCTTTATGCTCTTATAGCGCGGCATTCTGGAGATTCCTCTAAACAGTGTGTTTGCAGTTAGGCCAAAACCCGAAAGCTGTGGTATGGAAGTGGAGGCGAAATTGAATTTTCAAAGTAAATATTCCAACTCTTAATGCACCAATAATAACGAACAAGGTATTTATCTTCAAGTTAACCATGGATTATTGCATGAAAATTGATCAGGGACAGATTCGACCTAAAGTCTTGTCGCTAGCTTCAATCAAATCTGTTGCAATTTTTCTGGGACACCCGGTTCAAAGGAAAAGGACCGAGAGCAAGGAAGTTGTCAGTGTCCTCGCATCTGAGGTCTATACAAAAAGCACGAAAACAAATTCTCGTCCCGTTACATCAATTATGGTGATCATTGTGTCTCCGTGCGTTTTACAACCTTTCTGCAAGTACGGATAAATGGATTCATTCAGGAATGCACGCTTAAGCTGTTGATAACTGAAAGGCTAAAGCCTGACCCCACAAGGGTGGGGGGAGGCTACTTCCTCTACGAACATACGGAAATTTCCCTGGAAAACCTGAAAAGCTACCTTGTCCCCGGATTATATTTCTTGAAAATGATAGCCTGTCCCGGAGCAAAAGTTTCTTAAACAATTTCAAATAAAAGAATGTGCGCTGCCCTAGAAATGTGCAAGAAATCTATTAGAAATTGCGGAAATGTTTCCATCCACACGATTTAAAGCAGACTGAGGAGCACAAATAGAAGAAAAAGTTTCGCAGTCACTAATGCAAAATTTCGACCCTATCATGGAGCCTACTATACAAAAAGATACCCTGTCCCGGAGTCAGAATCCGGAGAATTATGCCCTGTTTAATTGTACGTCCTCGTACCGAAAAATGTATGAGTACCTCCACCGGCAGCCCAACCCAAGGGAGAATTTTTGCATATGTAGCACTGTAAGTGTCGCATGCTTACCTTGTTCTGTCTCCCTTTCTATACATTTACATCCTCTATTCAATCACAACTTTGGCACTGAGAGTGCAATCCTCTATTTTAGCAATAATCTTCGTAAGCAGTCCAAATGGAAAAGAAAAGACAAGAATCTGCTTTCCTTATCTAGAGGAGGAAAAGGCGTACATGGGCTATGTGAAGACTACTGGGGAAGTCGTTGCTTCGGTAAGATCACTTCCCTTTACCTTAGCATCCTTTGCATGAAATTCAGGAAATTCTATTGAGGAATGAGCAATACATAAAACCATGAAATACGCTTAAAACGGTACATGTTTTATTTCTGTCTTGTTACCATGGCACATGTATTTACATGAGTTGAAGGCTTTCTTATTGCTATATAAAGCGCACTTTAAATATTTGCAGCCAGTAATTCAGTTTTAAGCCTCGCAAGCATCGTTTGATCACGGGAATTAAGGTGTAACTTTGTATCGCGAGGAAAATAAAATGATTTGACCACCATCACTTATGGCGTTATAAGACATCTGATAAAATCGAGGCTAGGAACGTTGTATTTAGTGATAATAAAACTTTGAAGGGTCTGTTTTAACCATCATGCATTGCAAGTACCATCTCTTGGTAGATCTTTATTGTCTCATTTTCATAGCCCATAAATTTGAAACAGCAAAAGCCAGCCAAGAAATGGCATGTACAATGCATGCTCTTTCAACAAACCGTTTGACAAGCATTTAAGCTGGAAATACATGAAGTTTATGTACAGGGCTTCCCAAAAAATTGTTCGACGTTTGATTAGATATTGAAAAAGAACGATCATATGAATAGGATTATGGGAAGACAAATATGTCCCTAAGATTCTGAAACAATCCTGCCAACCAGAATTTTGCAAATTCGTTGACTTTTACTGCGTTTCGTCCTATAAATACAGCCCCTTTGCTACCTTCACATGATATTTCATGTGATCACTTTAAGAAATGGACTGATGAGATAGCCAGCTATGAAATAAGGAGACTTGTGAGTTACTTGTGGTTACCCTTCTAAAGCTGAGCCACAGCAGGCAGCGTCGTTATGACAATTGACTTTTAGTTTGTTGCATGTGATCAGTTAAATTCTACCAATAACAGTGTGCTGCTTAAGGTTCTTCGTCAGCATCTTGTCAGCATATTTTGACAAATTGTCTACACGGCTGTACTTACATGAACACATTACCTTTAAAAAGTCAATGACATGGCACAGCTAAAACCAGACACCCCTAGATGACTTATAATGCAAAAAGCTCAAGGATCGAGGCAAAGAATGGTTAGCCAATTTCATACTCGCGTTAATATAATGTGATTCCTGTAAACCACCGTCCAAATTTGCTTAAGAACGAGTGTATCCAAAACATCAATTGACAAGGGACAGAATCATTTTCAAACTTTTTCCTGACAGAATTCTTCAAAGTATCCATATGCTTGAAAGTTAGGTTATCGAAATCCTTTTTAAATTCGATTTGCCTTGCTCTAAAATGATGAGCGACAAAAAAAGCAAAAGATATGGCATGCTACTTCAGAGGCCTTTAGCTTCAGCTTTTGTGCAGACTTAAATTAAGGAAGCTATTTAGCGGATTTGAAAGATTTTGATATCTAAAGTTAATCGAAAGTCTCAGGAATCAGGCTATTTGATCAAGAAGCCCCTTCATTAAATCGCTACTCTTCCATATTCAATCAAACTTTGACCATTTTTTTCTGGTACACCCTGTAGCAAAGGTTCCAAATCTTTAAATCTGCGAAAAAAGGCGGGTGTAAAATTCAGTGATCTATTTCTTTAATATGAATGACTTGAAAGACACCTTAGCCACTTTTCTATGATTCTACCGATGGACTTTTCAGAAATCTTGATTATTTATCGAAATATCGGCCTCTTTTATATTTCAGCTCATTTTATGATGTGACATCATCAACCTTCTAAATCACAAACCGGAACAGTGAGAGAGTTTTGCTTTACACCATATTGTAGGCATCCACAAACTATGGTTTTCTTGAAAATTATTTGATCTTTCGTCAAGAGGTTTAAAAATTACGACAGTTTTAAGTTTTTTCGAAAATTTTCTTGAATTCTTAAATAAGAAGAAAAACACTGCAATTCTGAAAATATTGAAGATTTCACAAAAATCCAACGGCAGATTTTCTTTAAGATAGCTCAAGTTTCTTTGAGGCCGTTTAGTTCAAATAAATAGGTCATTGAATTTTACACCCAGCTTTTTACAGATTTCAAACCTATGCTGCACCCTGTAGATATCATAGCCTTTTCTAAAACGCAGGAAGCAATAGTAGAAATATCGATTGAATAACGGGCCATTGTTGCTCGGTAGTAAGCGCAATCAAGGTAAGACCACGCTTACATCGTGCTGGTACAGTTTTGGTTCGTTACAAGGTTTTTATGGTTCAAAGCGCTTGCACTCTCCTGAATGAAATTTTCCTATTGATTGAAGGAACATAAGTAGTACGGTTTAATAGGAGCAGTATATATAAACTGGAGGCTTATCTGTGACACCTTTGCTGCTGATCCAAAGTTGCACCTGGTACTGCATAAATGGAGTCTATGAGACTCATGCTACTTCTTATATATCGGGTGAGTCAAGAAAAACGTGGGGAGTTTTGTTAGACTGCGACATCGAATTTAGCCATCTGATCAGAGACGCAAAACACTGCAAACCTACAAACCTGGTTTGGAGGAAGGTTTGGCCAAAAATTGAGGAAGGTTTAGTTGTCAAAAATAATATTTTATATTGCTGGCATAGATTTAGAAAATGAATCATCAATAAATACATAGAACCATTAAAAATCATGTCAACAGTATGCAGATGGTGAGGTTATATTTCAAAACTATATCAAAGGAGGAAAATCAGGTTTGATCAGACAATGTGATGGAAGAGAGAACGTCTATGAGGACATATGCATATGTGTCTGGAAAAAATGATTTTTTAAAAGCGTCCCAGAAAAGTACTTCTGCTTGCGAAATCACCAAAATTTTATTGTAAGGCAGATCTTCAAATTTCTTTTTCTTACCAGTAGATCAAAAAAAATTATTTTTGCAGGCAAAGCTGATCTTTTGATTTATTTTTCGATTAAGAGACTCAAACTCTTTTTAGTGCTGCCTGGCTTTGAAGCCTTCTGCAAGAAAGCACTTAGTCTATGTTTATTTGAGTACTTTCTTTTGTTCTTTTGTTCTTTTGTTCTTCTTGTTTAGTCATGAATATCATCAGAATGAAACGTGAAATGTCATTGTGGACTTGAAGAATACTGTAAAATTGTCAATGTAGCGGTTATCAAAGGCAAGATTAGCGATGTTGCTTGAGCACTGTTGCTTAGAATGAGGTTTTCGCTGCATTATTTCATACTCGTTAAGATAGTTGACCATCATTAAATATATGTGAATTGTTGATAGAAGAGGTGAAAAAATTTTAAAATTACTTTCGTAATCAAATTTTGGCGATTTTGCAAACAGGAGTACATTTTTGGACACCCAGTAGCTTTTAGATGTTCTCACCTTGAACTCTATGTTCTCCTTTCATTGTCCCAATACCTTTCAATTAATGAATAGCTTCCTGAAGACTGTGGCCTCCCTTGTATTAAAACCTGGTTAGAGCTCTGCTACTTGCACCCAAACAGACAAATGATATGGGAAGATCCCTAATTACATACTTTTGTATGGTTTACAAAACACCGTCGAGCTGTTTTCCAGTAATTTTATATTGTGTTAAAATGAGGAAGGTTGAGAGCATAAATTTCAGGTTTGGAGGAAGGTCAACAACTTTTTGCAGCTCTGCATCTGATTGGCGTGAACAAAATTTTTCCATGAAGCCAAAGGTCTAACTTAGATCCAAAACCTTTTCCAATCGAAATCGGTCATTTGGTGCATTTGTTAAAAAAGATTTTCTTTCGTAAGACTTTGTATTGGAGTCTTGCAAAATGGTGAAATTTTTTGCCAATCCCCTTCCGCATTTTATCTTGGCAAGGTTTACAGGTACACTTAGTATTATCAGGGGAAAATGAAATAGCCAGAAGATACTGTTTTCTCCCATGGGATGTCTTATCATGACTTGCCCTGAGTGAAGAATATATTTGATAGACATAAATAAATTACACTTCTTTGTCTTGTGAAGATGTTTCTTCAAGCAGATCTACGCTGTGTAAATCGCAATGGGACTGCTTGCAGGCAACACTTTTCCCTAAAGCCTGGTGCACTCTAGGTCTTTTGAGTCCTTAGAGGCGTGCATAAAGACGCAAAAGACAAAGGACTCAAACTCTGAGTCTTTGTCTTTTGGGTCTCTCTGCGCGACTGCTGTGACCCAAACAACCTAGTAGTGTGAACCAGGTCTAACTATTTCAGTATCCCCTGATAATACCTTATGTGCCTGCTACTCTGGCAAGGCTAAAATGCTGAAGGGGCTAGCTAAAGATTTCATCAGTTTGCAAGATCTTACGAAGAAAATCTTTTTTTAACAAATGCATCAAAATGACCAATTTCGATGGGGAAAGGTTTGTTATCTAAGTTAGACTCTTGGCTGCACGGAAAAATTTAGTTCACGTCAATCGGATGGCAAAATGCGGCGTCACAGTTCGCCAAACGCCCCACGTTTTTTCTGACTCACCCGGTAGACAAAGCCGAATTGCTAACAAAGAAAGACTAGGGAGATCAATAAGGTATTCCAAAATCGATTGTTCCCTCTAAATTCTTACCTTAAGGTATGCCTAAAGGAATCCCACAGGAAAACAGCGTTGATAACACCACACGTCGAAACAAGTTGATTAGCAGTGGCGCAAAATTTGATGAATCGTCTAAATTTGAATTACAACGTTAGATAATCGCTGTTTTAATGTCATATCAATGACAAGATTCCCCAATACTAAGACTGCGTCAGAATATTTATGTCGACAGAACCTTGAAATCTAGCTGACAAACCTCGTTGCCTTGCTTCAACGAGAATCCAACTTTGAATCAACTTGACTGAGCCTATTGGGGTACCTCTTGCTTTGATATTGAACCCCTTTAGTATGATAATTGCTGGAAATGCCAATAGACCTTTTTGCTATTCTGAAAAGAATCTCAATCGAACGATACTTTGCTACATTTTGTAGAATTTTCGAATGTGCACAATAGACCTTTCCAAAGAGGTCTGGGACGGCGCGCTACTTTTCTGGAAGATGGCGGATACATGGGAATCTTCTCCGCGATGCTGAACTGGAGTTGCAGTGGGAAAAGTTGTGAACAAAATGTGGAATTTAACTCTAGTTATATGGTTCATGAAAGAACAGGGGGGCTTCAGCATGAAAACAAATACTAGCTTATCACATGAACGCAATGTTTAGCACATTTTACGAGGAGGTGACGTTTATACCTTCGAGTTGTTTCAGCGAATTTGGACTTCGTGATGACCTCAGACTCTGTCAGATAAATTTAGATGAATTTAGATTTCTGTTTGCGAGTTGGGCTTATCCCCCGATAACTGAAGGAATACGAGCAGTCGCATGTATCGAGAACTGTTAAGAAACAAACAATGATTCATGTTTCTTCTTTCCAATGCTAAAGTTACCGACCATGCCTTTCTAAATCAATTCTGCTACGCTAATGAAAAGTTTCTTCGATCTTTTATTTTGTTGACATACGCCTAATAGAGTTTGGAGTGTTTTGAAATAAAGGATTTCTGTATGCACTCGTAAAATAAGGCCACTTACCTGCTCCAGACAGCTTAACTTGCACAAGATTCCCATTTACTTATTATTTGTAAAAACTCTTGCTCCGATTGAAAAGTCAACACAACAAACTGCACAACTGCTCGCAACCAATATGTCACTAAGACTTTGCCTCCAAACAAAACAATGTACTTATTACTTTAGCAAATCTTTGACTTGGAATCTCTTCCACATTGTACAATCAAGAAACGACTACATTTTTTCTGTTTTCGCTCTGAAATCCACAAGTGTTTTGTCGCAACCCAGTTTCTTTTTGTTTCATCCAAGAAGCAGAGAACGAAATGACGAATACAAATTTGATGAGGAATGTTTTCCCGCCAAAGTCTCTCTTTTGCTACGAGGCTCAAAGTGTCTAGGAAAGGAAGGAGATGTTTGCACCTATACGTTTGTACCAAACGTGCCTTCGTATATCCTTAGTTAGGGAAATAGATAAGCTCAGTTTATTCATAACTAAAAATCTAACATTGGAAACTAATTATCATACAATCCAAATTCATCGAACTCGAAGAAATAAACTTTTCCTTGTAAGATATCACTTTAATATGATAACTAACTCTTTAGCTTGATGTTGTAAGATTTTGCTGGCATTTCTGGTCATTTGAGTGCACATTAGCTGGAGTTAATTTCGGTTTTTGTTGCATTACGTCGCCCACTGCAACTGCATTCTAACGTTTGCAATGCGAAGGGGATTCCCCTTCGCAGCTTATCCGCCATCTTCCAGAAAAGTAGCGCGCCGTCCCAGACCTCTTTGAAAAGGTCTATAGTGATAGAAGCTCTAACGCCACTTGATCGAACCTCGCGTATAAAAATGTATAAAAATAACGTTGGATCCAGGCTCCTTGTTGAATAGCTAAAAAGTCCATCACCCAACTTCGTTTTTTCTCGCAGACTGATCCCAACGATAAGGAGCTCAACTTTGACTTCATCCTTGAAAGATGCAAGTCCGTGCAAGGCTATGGAATGTATTGGAAGATCATCCCGGCAGAAGCTAATGGTGCTTCAAGCAGCACTTCTGTCACTACCAAGAAGGGAAAAAAACACTTGAAGAAAAAAAATTTGATCGGAATCACAAAGGAAAATAGTTTGGTGTGCCGCGAACATGAAGTTTCGGATTATTTCATCAACCCTGCGTGTTTGTTTGCAATCAACGTGATTTCTTCACAACCCGTATGAAGTATATTGGATGAAGGACATTTAGTAACATATAAGTCATGTAGTAACGAGATAACTGAAGTGTTCAAAACTATGGCCTGTCTCAAAAATCTTACCACAAACATTTCGCGCTGAACCAATCAATTACTTTTTCTTTACCTTGGATTCCCGAACATTTTGTAAGGAACAAAAAAATTGATCAATTTGTGTGAGTTTGCCCATATTTCATACTCACAATAGGACTCATCTAAATTAGAATGAATGCTACAATATGACTTACCCTCAACATACTGGAGTCTTTCTGTCTCTGCAAATCGTAAGACCGACCAGTAAACCAAACGACTATAAGGGCAAGCACGCTATGCAAGGCCACAACACCGTCGTTCGCTGCGATGGTGCACTCAAAGCTGGGCCTGGCATACTGGACGGTTATCAGATTTATAAAGGCAGAAGAGTTAACATTATATCATATTTTGACATTTATTCTTAAAGTAGTTATCAATTCATTCCATTGCGTGTGCACTGCAGAAGCGGACTAGCCCACCGGGACACCGGGAAATTTCCCGGTGCGCCCTTTGCCTCAAGTTTCTTTTCCAAAATCTTGTTATATTATTTCATTTTATTTTATTTTATCATATTTAAACACAAAACCCTATCAGCTAAAAAAGAAAAGAGAAACTATACAAATGTCTATTTACATATATATAAAATCTTACAACTTTGCTGGTCTTCCTAGGGATCGTGCTTCGGGAAGGATGCTAAATTTGTAGGAATTCCTTCAGTTTCCTTTTGAATAGGGTGATAGTGGAACTTGTTCTGATTTCTAATGGGATTTCATTCCACGTCTTTGCACCAGAATAGAAAAAACTGTTTTTGGAGAATTCTAGGTTCTGCCTTGGAGTGTCAATACCTAACTGATTTCTTGTTTGATAACTAGATATTTGAGATCTGGTAACAAGTCTCCCTCTTAAGTTGTCCGGGCAGAGGCCATTCATTATTTTATAGATCATCACGGCCCTGTCAAATTTTATCAAGTTTTGGACTGAAAGCCAATTGCATCTCCATCCATCCTTTAATCTAGAGCCTTCTATTGGCGTTCGTGCTCCAGTTTGCAGACGCTGAAGATGATCAAGCTTTGTGTTTGACAAACTGCCCCATAGTTCATCACTGTATCTCAGATGACTCTCAAGCAGTGCCTTGTACACCTGATCCAATTTTGATTGCGGTAGTATGTTCTTTAATTTCCGCAGGGACGAGAGAGCATTTTTAATTTTACCTTTGAGGTTTTTATATTGCTCGTTCCATGTAAGGTTTTCGTCCACTGTAATTCCAAGGTATTTGACTTAAACGGCAAACATTTATCGAATTGAACTAAAAATGATTGCAGCCATCAATTGACCTACATATGGGAAAGAACTATATTTTTGTGTTTTTTTTTTCAAAATATTCCCTTTTCAGAGGTCTAAAGCCCCTGAGAAGTTAATCGGGATGACACCCCAGGTTGTTCAGAGGTTTCGTGAGATGTTTTCAGACATTTTATTGACCATATAACAATGAGTATCACGGAGCGCTATTCTTCAAATTCAGAGTTGATTAAGGACACAGCTTGTTTTGACACCAATCGTTTTGAAGAGCTCTCTAAAACCGATTATGTATAGAACAATATAAAAACCTTAAATGCAAAGTAAAATGTGGACTATCCTCTATTCGCAAACTTAAAGATATTTTACCCCAATCTAAGTTAGAGCAAGTCTACAGAGCCCTGGTTGAAAGCCACCTGCGGTACGGTAATGAACTATGGGGCAGTTTGTCTGATACCAAATTAAATCATTTGCAGCGTCTCCAAGACAGCTCGCACATTGATTGAAAGCTCCAATGTAAAGGACGGATGGACGTGCAATTGGCCCTCTGTCTCTAACCTTATCAAATACGACAAGGCTGTTATGGCGTATAAGATAATGAATAATTTATGTCCGAACAGCCTTCAAGGAAAATCTCCATGAGATCTCAAATATCTGCTTACGCAACGAGAAACTGCCGAGATATTGATATCCCAAAACGCAACCTAGAATTTTCAAAAAAGAGTTTTCTTTACTCTGGTGCTAAACTGTGGAATGATATACCTCTTGATATAAGGAATAGCCCCACAGTTCTCACATGTAAAAAGAAACTGAAGGACTACTTGCTACACTAGCATTTAACCCAAAGCACGATCCCTAGGAAGAGCAGCATTTACCACGGTTACATTCCATATTATTCTTTGTAGATATGATATAGTACGTTGTTCTTTTTTTTTATTTTTATTTTTCTTTTTACTATTGTTATTTTTCAAACTATTATCTTGTTGTTGTATAAGCTGATAGGGATTTGTGGATAAATATGATTAAATGAAAAAAATGAAAAAAATATGTTTCTCTTGAATGTGCGCTCTCCCCCAACCTTGGATTCAATGTTTGTCACTCCCATCCCTTCAAGAAATTATGGCTTGTCTATGTAAGATCAATATGCTCTAGCATTGTATGTCGACGTCGAAAGGGACCAAGTACAATCAATGTCATCACTTAATCTCATATTTTTCAAGAGAACGTTAAAGCCACCGCCAGCTATCCCCGCAGCAATATAATTTGTTAATTCACCCGTGCCCCCGGGACAAGCCAGCATTAAAGATGCGTTATTCCACGGCATATTCCCCGTTAAGTCCCCCTCATGTCCCAGGGTTGGGGGGGGGGGCGGAGTTTCAATTGACTAGTCCATTAAATTTGTTGTCAGGTCAAAACCAAAACTGCAAAATTGCAAGCATGCCACAATCTGCAACTTTACAGGATTGAGCACACAATTTGATCAAGAAACCTTGCCAAAGGGATCCTCAGATCCTCTGCTGATTCATGAGTTATCAAGTTTTGAGGGATATCTCAGTGTTCATTTCCATTTGAAAGTATAACTCCAATGATGCGGAAGTCATTTCATAAAAAGCAACTGTTGTGTCTTGACTGAGATCTTTATGAAAGTGTCTGTTCTTCAATTAACCTGTGCGTTTGCATGCTTGTCAGCAATCTTCGGTAATTGCTGACGTTGTCATGTTATGATTTGACACTATAATTCGCTATTGCTAATGCAGCAGCTCTAAGCTCTAGTTTTGACATAGGGACAATATTCAAGTCTGCAGATTTTCAATTTAACGAGCAAGTCACTAGAAAATATATCAAAACTCATTCTAATTATTGCATATTTCAATAGAAATTATCGTTTGATAATGAGTATGAAGCAGTTTCCATTCGAATTTTTCAAATCTGTTGCGTTTTCTCTGCGACACACAGCGCGTGTATTTCTAAGTGTAACGTAAACGTTACCGTTTCCTGAAGAACTCAGTGCAAAATGTATCAAAGCTCCCCTATAGTTTTTGCATGGAAATTTAGGGAAAATGTATGCTGATAAAGAATTTTGAGACAGACTGTTGGCCTATGTAGTGATGTGTTTGCAGATAGCTAAAGATAGAGCCAAGACTGCTTTCCTTGACAATGAAATATCTTTTAGGGTAAATGAGAATGACATTCTGATGTATTCTGAGAATTTGTTTTTTACTGTTACTTCATCTCTTTGATTTCATAAATCCGTGAACGTCAGTCCAATGAGCTTTCCTTTTCAATGTCCATATCATACTCTTGCTGACAGATTAGAAATTGTGTACGGTGACGTTATCGAGAAACCTAACAAAAAGGAGAGTTTGGCTATACGGAATTTTTGAGATGATGAATCAAAAGTTTAGCTCATTAGCAAGAATATATAAAGTGTTACGATATTTTTAGAAATTTTGCAAGGAGCTAAGGGTGCTCAGAGCTGCAAATTTTCTTGCTTTATTGTGGTTCAGAATTTCCCTTTTGCTCCCGTATTGAAAAATAGAGGAAAAAGACAAGTTTCTGAAGGAAATTTGAAGAGACCGGACACTTGAATTTACCTTTTAGGAAATTGTGGAAAAACAATCAGTTCCCTCCAGATTTTCCCGACAAGAGCCATCTACTAATGATTGACAGAACAGAAACTGCGTAAAATGACGACATCGAGCAATCTGAGATCAGGAAGTGTTCAGATAGATAAGCTTTTTGAAATGATAAATCAAGAGTTTACGGCCCAAGGAACAAGATACCTAGTGTTGCCGAGTCTTGGGATCTGTTGGAGGGACTTCGGGGGACTCAAAAGTTACGAGTTTTCGCGCATGCTTGTGCAGTTTTTTCTCTGTCCTAATGATTATGAAAAGCGAAATACTAAAGACGGAGACGAAAAAATTAACCGAAAACAGTGATTTCACAATAACTACTACTATGCAGATGGCAATATTTTAGTGCATTTCTCCATGCCAGATTTTAATGTCTCTTTAGTTTAGATTGGCTTGACAGTAACGAGATGATAGCAAGCCTTGAAAAGTTCAATGCCTTGATTGTAAAGAAAGACCGATCCGACACAAGTGATGGCGTACCAATCAAACTGAAGGACCACAACATCCAATCAAAAACTAATTTCAAACTATTGGGTATCAAACTTTACAATAGATTTAATTTTAACCCCCACATTGCTGATTTGTGTAAGAAAGCAGCAGCGCAATTTAAACCTCCTGAAACGATTGAAATCCTTCATTGGTTTAGAAGAAAGAAAAGCTCTTGATGAAAGTTTTATATATTCAAATTTTAATTGTTACCCGAGGGGGGGGGTGTACTTCACTATAACTTCATACGGGGGTGTGCGCCGCAAGCACTTCTGTTACGACCCAATCCCAGAAATTTGGTCCGATATTGATACCCAATCCCAGAATATACGTCAGATATTGATACCCGATCGCAAAAGTAACAAAAACAATTCGACATCAAAGGGATAAGGGATTGAGGGCTGGGAACGATTATTTTGGTTCCAAGTGGCCATTGGAACGAGGTTCTGATTTGAGGACGTTTTTCAACACAAAAATGCTTGAAATCAGTTCACCTGAAACTGACCACGTGTTGCTGGAAAATTTATCCAGTTGTACTTTCATTCAACACCCATTACAGAATTTTGAGTATAACAGTAAACCCCAATCACAGAAATTTTCCAGTAAAAGGATACCCCAATCCCAGAATTTTCAGGCCAAAAATTACCCAAAACTGGCACACATCCCCGTCTTACCCATAGTGAAGTACCCCACCCCCGGGAATTGTTGTCCTTTGGTGTGGCATATTTCTTCAGCTAAATCAGCGAAAAAATTTAAAAAAATACAAGAAAGAGCATTGAGATTTCTTTATAAAGATGATGATAGCTCCTACGATTAAGGTCTTCTTCGTAAGGCAGGCAAGAACTTCGTGCATGTCTCTCGTTTACGAAGTTTGTACATTGGAATTCACAAGACTATGAAAAAACAAAATCATACATTTAAAGGGAATCGACATAGTTAAAAGCTGGCCCCGGCCAGGTTAGAAATATAATCTATTGAATTTGATAACTGTGACACGTGCGGCTTCATTGAGGAGCCAAGGAAACAATGAATGCGTAGGCATTTTCTATAGCCTATATGTAGCGACTTCGAGATATAGCTATGTCTATTCCCTTAAAGCATTTTTCATTTCATTTCATTTTCAATTTTTTAGGCATGGTAGCCCCTCAGTTAAAGAGAAACTGTTTTACAGGGGGCCATGCATTTAAATACTCTAAAAACTTAATAAATAATTTACAATTAATGATTGCAGTAAAAGAAAATCAAGATAAAAAGAAAAGAGTTCATGGTTCATAAAGCATGGCATCCAGTTTAAGCCTTGCCCGATTTATCAGCCCTTCCTGGAATTTCCTTAGTGTTGGCGCGCCTTTTAATTCATTCAGCAACCCATTCCAGAGACTGGCCCTTCTGAATGAAAAACATCCTTGACCAGCTGATGTCCTTAGCATTGGAGTCCTAAGGTTTATGTCCGAATTACGCAGAACGCGAGAGGTTGTTTCGCTCACTCTTGTGAACATGTCACTCAAATAGGATGGCACATCACCGTTTAGGGACTTGAAAACCATTTGGAGTGTTTCAAGATCAAGTATCTCCCTAACTGTGGGCCATCCAAGGGCACGAATGAGTGGCAAGGCTGACTGATCATATCGACTTTCCGGTGACTATTCTGGCAGCACGACTTTGTAGCTTTTGGAGTTTAGTTAAAGAGGTCTCGCCAACATTACCCCAAACCGGGCAGCAATATCTAAAGTGAGGTTCTACGAGACTTTTATACATCTGTTTAACAGTGGATGCAGGCACGTACCTTTCAGAGTACCGTAATATGCCAATACCCCTGGAAATCTTACTTGTCAAAGATGCAAGTTGGGAAGACCATTTTAATTGCTGATCTACTTGAATTCCTAGGTACTTGGTATCCTCAGCCATTTTGATATCATCGTTCTCAATATTAAACCGTGGTTTAACTGAGTCAGATGAAGCTAGTTTTTTTAATTTGCCTCGGCTTCCGATAATCATGCCTTCAGTTTTTGCAACATTTAATGATAGCTTGTTTCCTTGTAGCCACAGCTTCAACGCAGCTAAATCGGCGTTAAGGGAGCAGTCATAAAGTATCTGCTATATGGGGGTGGACGATATTTGGATGGGCCATGAAAATTTTGCCATGACTTTTTGGGGCTATGAAAAATAATCAAATGTATTTTATGGGGCCATAAAAGTTTTATCATAAAATGTTATTTCTAAAATTTAGCAACGGCTGCAAATGCTGCAAAAATTGTTTTCTGTTACTTTTTCCCACTTGACACCTGCTTTTCTGTTCATTTCTTCATTTTTTTACTCCTTCTCTTGTTTAGTTCAGTTGCTAACCAGTGCTTCATTATCAAGTTATATGTAATTCTGGAATTACACTGCCTGTAAACTCATTGAGCCTGCATTCTAAAAACTGAATTACTTTATGGGGTCATGAAAAATATCCCAATTCTTGCTATTGGGCTATGAATAAGTGAATAGGAATCTAGGATGGGGACATTAATTTTTTGCTAGATTTTTGGAAAATCATCCACCCCCATATAGCAGATACTTTATGACCGGTCCCTAATAGCTTCATTGATCTCAGAAATAGAATTAGAAGCAAAATAGATACTAGTATCATCGGCATACATGCATACATGAGAATGATTCAAACACTTTGGTAAATCATTAATGTAGATCAAGAAGAGAAGGGGCCCAAGGCAGGATCCCTGAGGAACTCCACAATTTATGGGCTCGGTACTAGATATTTGTCCATTGACCCTGCAAAATTGGCTTCTGTTGGCAAGGTAGGAATGGAACCATCTAAATTCCTTGCCTCTAACACCATAGTATTCGAGTTTGCTCAATAGAATCTCGTGATCAACTGTGTCGAAGGCTTTCTTGAGATCAATATAGACCGCTGCCGTATGTAAGCCCTTATCGATATTAGGGTACCTATCATTCGTGCACCTGAGCAGACTTGTAAAAGTTGAATGAAGTGATCGAAAACCCGAATGATCCGAAAATATCAGTTTGTTGTCGTTGAAATATGAATACAACTGGTCAAAGACTAATTTCTCAAACAGACGTGAAACAACGGGGAGCACTGAAATGGGTCAATAATTTGACTTGTCAGAGGACATTTTTCAGTTCAAATCAGTTTGCAATCCAACTCGTTCTTCGAGAAATCCCCACGACTTACATCATAATTGACCTAATATCAAGTAACATTTGGTACACACAGTCTTAGATCTTTGGGTCCATAGGTGTGGAATAGTTTACCGAACGAGATCAAATCCTAAAGTTATTGACACATTCAAAGATTGATAAAGCAATGGTCTGGCATTCAGTGCAATTGTAATGTGTGTAGATGTGAAGATCCCTGATACATATGCTTGAAGCGTCTGCTTACTCGAATCAAGGGGGATGGGGTTGTTTGGAATTTCTTTAGTTTGTAGAATATATTTAAATATCCGTCAACTGAGTTCAAAGTTCGGGGGGGTAACTCAACCTACTATGTGATGGGGACGTGCCATTTTGCCCTAAAAATTGGTACCCATAATTCCGTAAATTCTGGTGGATTTTAGAGCCATAATTCCACAAATCGAATAAATATCTTGGCCATAATTCCGTAAATTATGAAAAATCCCCTGAAAAGGACACCCATAATTCCGTGAAATGTCAAAAAATTGTGAAAATGATACCCATAATTCCGTAACGGTTTGAAAAAAGTACCCCTAAAAAATGGCACGTCCCCTTACCACGAACAGTACTAAGGTACCCCCCCGAGGTTCAAAGGCACTTCCTCCAGACAAGACGAATTTTATTTTCGTGACTATTTACTCCAAGTACTCATATCTCCAGCAGCGTTGTAAATTTGAAATCAGATCACCATGACGGCCGCAAACGAAGACGAATCCACTTCCAGACGAGCAAAATCTGATGAAGATGAAAAGGATAATAGGTAAAGGTTCTTTCAGTAATACAGTGAAGTTCATTAGATTCTATGTGTTGTGAAAAGCGATTGTTTACCGCTTGAAAACCTGCCTGACGTCAGCCAAAATAAATGTAAACAACAGCAGCAATAGGCCATCAATCCACCTGCTTGCCTGCATTTCTTTCTATCTTCAACGCTTAGGGGTCAGTCATATACCAACCAAGATCGACTTTTACTCTCCATTCTGGAAAGGGGTTTTTATCACATTATTCTTTCGAACTACCAGCCACAACAAACCCAGCTAGCAAAAGTAGCTACTGTCCTCTCCATCATCCTGACTTCAATCAAAGATTTCGTGCATTTATTTTCAGTTGTAATGCTTGCAAACATAGTCTCAACTCTTTTCATGCCACTTTCATGCCTTCTATCTTGATACTTTTCTCTTGTTCAAAGAAAGGAAAATCCTTGGCAACCATTCCCTTCCAAAGAGAAGACCTGTCGAGTCTAGCAGCGACAAAACAGCACATTTTGATGAACTAAGTTTACAGTTTTTTATGATTTTTGTGTGAACTTCAACTTTGCAAGGCTTGCAACTGAATCTGCCTTTGCTTTTAGATTTGGATAACTAATAGCAAGGCTGCGTTGAGTCATTGTTGAAAGATTTGACTGACAGATGAGAACAAGGGATTACTTCTCTGCGGCATCTTTGATAGAAACTTGCTGCTACTAGAATCAGAAAACTAATAGCGTGGCCAATTTCATTCAGTGAAAGCAATAGGATAACTCTGTTGGAACGGCGTACGTCATTGGTATTGTTAACCGGAATTTTGTCTCAAAGAAGACCAACTATAACCAATTGAAAGAGTTGAGATCATTTGTTTGTAACTAATTGTAAAGGTCCCACAACACAGCGAAGTGAATATGGACAAACCAAACACATTGTACAATCTTTGGAAAAAAATTGCTATTAGACTAATAGCACTAATAGCAGCGCCAGCCGCCCCTGGGGGGGTCTGAAAGTTAGCGCCAAAATGATGCTAAGTGGGGACAAAATGGATATTTGACTGACCCCTTATCTAATTTCCCTCTAACTTGATCTTGTTACGATACTGAACACCAATGATTACAGTACGATGATCTCCCTCAAGAAAAGTTGACCAAAAACTGAGCAATAGTTAGGGGTCATGGAAAAACAATTTTCATCACAGTTAACAGGAATTGCACCATAAGGGGAGGGAGAGGCGGTACAGCTTAAATCCATTGAATCTTTTACTTCTGTGACGAAAATTGATATATTAAGTAATTTTTCATTATAAATCCTTAAAGAATGACTTGTAGCCAGGGCCAAGGAGAGTCAGGGAGTCAAAAACCTGGGGCCCATGGCCATAGAAGCGCATGAATAATAACTCATTTTCAAATACAGCTCAAATTTAGGTCTCGGCCAGATTCGCGATCAAAAAGGGCCCTTGTAACTTCTCAAATTGCTAAAATGTAGTAAAAACAGGCCTTCCTGGGAATGGCATGCGATTGCTCTCGCATGCCTTGGCACACACCTTCTCTTTCCAAGGAGTGTGGTAGATCGCACTCCTTATATTTCCAAATGAGGACTAAAATCTCATATTTCTCTGTAACAATAACAATTACAGTTTATTCAAAATTGACTTTTCTTTCAACAGTGAAGGATGGGAATAACTTTGCATAAGTAAAACTGGTCAAGTAAAACTCCAGTTGACATATTTTTAATGTTGATTCGCAACTGCACTTCATCACACGCCTGAAATGGACTAGGAGTGCGATTTGCCACTCCCCTACTGAAATATTCCCAGTAAGGCCTGAAAAATCAATAAGAGGCAACTGGTTATTATATTGCAATTTTTGTGCATAATGACTGGCTAATTCGATGACAGGATAATTGTATTTAGAGGCGCAAATAGCTACCAGAGTGATTCTAGCATTCTTGATTTTAAAAATTTCCCTGGGGAGCATGCCCCAAACTTTTTAGATGGGTTCCCGGTGAAAATTCTTACAGGATCCTACAGGATCCTGCAGGAATAAGATCCTGGACAGGATCCTATATTTCATATTTCATATTTCATTTTATTAGGGAGGGAGACCCTTCAACCAACTGGTTGATTTACAAGGGGCCCTCCATATATATAAAAAAACCTACCAGGATCCTGTCTGATCTTATTGATTTAGGATCCAGTATAGGATCCTCATTCTTGGGAGTTAGGATCCTATCAGATCCCTTTCAGTTATCCTACAAGTGAAGATTCTTATAAGATCCTACAGGATCCTATCAGGCAGGATCCTTACATAGGCAAACGTAGGATCCGGCAAAGGATCCTGTATATGATCCTGTTTTCTGGCAGTTAGGATCCTATCAAATTCCTTTCAGGATTCTACAAGTGAAGATTCCTATAAGATCCTATGGGATCCTTTTAGGATCCTAACTTACGCAAACATAGGATTCTACAAAGGATCCTGTGTGGGATCTGGCTTTCTGGCAGTTACTGTAGGATCCCACCAAATCCCTTTCAGGATCCTACCATTCAAAATTTTCACAAGATCCTACAGGATCATGTTAGATCCTAACATAAGTGATCATAGGATCCAACATAGGATCCTGTATAGGATCCTGTCTTCCTGGTCTTCCTGTATTTAGGATCCTGTCAAATCCCTTTTGGGATCCTGTAAAGATTTATTTCAGATCCTACAGGATCCTGTTAGGTCCTAACATATGCCAACATAGGATGCTATATAGAATAGGATCCCGTTTCCGTTTATTCAGGATCCTATCAAATGCCTTTTTTGGGATCCTACAAGTGAAGATTCTTATAACATCCTACAAGATCCTGTATAGGATCCAAGCCCACCTTATTCAGGATCCTGTAAAATTTCATCCAGGTTCATAAGAGTGAAGATCTTTTAAAGATCCTACAGTGCTGGCTTAGGGCTAAGTCCCCCCGGTGACTTTCAAGGGGAAATCTTTGTGGTATTTCATAAACTATACATGTGCAAACATTGCAAAAGGTTCACAATCTATTGTTTTGCTTGTCAATGAAAACTCCAACAGTAGTCATGCCTGAAATAAAAGACAAGTTCAGCAGCTTTTCTTAAAAGCACATTCAAAGTATGAGATATGATGAGCTGAATGATACCAAATATAGGACAGAGGTGGAAAAAATTTTTCCTTTCTGGGAACCTATGCTTGCGGATGAAAAATTTCTACAAGATTTTGCTAAAGTTCTAAAATATCAAACCATTAGAGTTTACCGATGTGTTATTTATTGTGGTATTAAACTTTAAAAAATGGAACAAATAATGGAATCAGAATAAGAGAAATACGTCTTCTGCATTGTGGCCTTGATTTCAGTGATGAAAAATCGCGCCAAAAGTCTCGTCTTTGATTTCAAAATGGTGGATTCATTCTTCAAACAAAGTCAGATGTGTTTTAGAAGACCTATCTATATTTGAGAAGCAACATTGCAACTGCCAGAAAGGATGTAAGAGGAATTTTCTTCGTTCTATGATCCATTGAACTGAGGTACTATGTATGTCTTTTGACAAGATCAAAACAAACACACTGGTTGGTGTTTACGATGCACTATCCTGCATAAGCAGTCACTACTGCATAGGCATACAAGGTCAATAAGCAGTTTAAAGGCGTAGCATCCTTATCATCAACTTTTTTCAAAAACTTTGGCTTAACTGGGGGGGGGCGTTTTTGGCCCCCCTCTTTTTCTCTGAAACTGCAAGAGATATAACAATAAGACTTTCTCCTATTGTTCTTTAGACAATTGGCTATTGAAATATGAAAATGACAATTAATTAATCACGTGCTTCGTTGCTAGGCAACCAAAAAGCAGAGGAAAATTGGCAATTTTTTACCTTCCTAACAAGAAAAATTCTACTTAATTTACCTCTCGTCCAATTTTCTCCAAATTTGTCTCAACTTGTAGAAAACTTGTTGCAGATTTAAAATACATACTTTTGAGATATTTCTAGTTTCTATTTTTAGCACAATTAGCTTTTAATTAGCATTTTCTTCCATGTACAGATTTTCTTTGCAGTTATTTCTAATTCTTGTTCTTTTATCTAGTAATTATGGACTCAGAAGTAATCAAATAAATAAGTTGAAGCAAAAAAGACAACAATTTTTCATATCTTACATTTATTCATTAGAGTAATGACATCATAAATGTCAATGACATCATAGATATTAAATTTTGCTGATGTCAGCAAATATGAAATTTATATATATCAAATGAAAGTTCTCATCAAAAGCAATCGAATGGTACATGTTCGAGATCAATCGGGCAAACGAGGCAAAGTCTATGGAGGTTTTAAGAATTTTTTTGTTGACTACTCTCCAAATGTGGTATTACTGTGGTCACGTGATCAGAGTTAGGACAATGAAATGTCAACAATTTTATTGCCAACTAAATTTGACTAAGAGTCACAAAGTTTGGTGGTTAAATTACAGGCCGTTTTAGTGCAATGTAGAAAAGTGTGGTGGGGGGGGCAAAAACGCCCACCCCCCAGTACTAATAGGGTTAAGACTTGCTTTGGATCAAACATTCATGAAATTTCATGAAGTACTGCTCGGATTACTTATTTGAGCACCTTATACAGAATGTTGCTTCATGAAACTGTGCAACTCACATTACAGCCTGAGCTGCACTATCTAGAGGCACACGGGCATGCCATGCCCTGGCATTTTTTGATACAAAGCTAAAAAAGACATAACCTCCGTTGTCTTTGAGCAGACAAGCTTTGATTTGAAATTTATTCCCAGGCACAAAACAAAGCCTTGAATTTGAGAATGGAGTTAGATTCATGTATTCAAGAAACTGTTTTTTCGAAGACAAAACTAACTCAGCCACAGAATAATGCTCTTAAACTGTCTATCCACAATTCTCATTCACGAGCAAAACAAAGTACCGGGTGAGCCAGAAAAAAGTTCCCACTTTTAAAAATTCATAGCACCAAGACTACTTCGCGGATTTGAATCATTGAAATTCTAGTTTAAAGCCAAAAGATCGACGTATTTTTGTGATTTTTCTCGCTGTCCTACCAGCACTAGAAGTATTGGTAAATTCAACTTTATAAAGCTTTCATGGTTGCAAAATGACGGAAAAAGGGCCTAAAACATTGATCAAATCGTAAACTCTATTCAAATCGAACAATAGGCCATGGGCGTTTCACCTCCCTCAAGAGTTATAAGACATTGATTTTCAAACAAATACAAAGAATTTTCAATCCCAAGGCAATCAATGCCTAGAGGATATCTCTCACCCATTAGAAGTTGCATTTCCTTCGTTATTCTGTGCAAGAAGTCATTTATGCATTGATCGATGTTTTAGGCCATTTTTCAGTCATTTTGTAACCATGAAATTTTTGTAAAGTTGAATTAGCCTATATTTGTAGTGCTGGTAGGACAGCGAGAAAAATCACAAAAATACTTTGATCTTTCGGCTTTTAACTAGAATTTGAATGATTCAAATCCGTGAATTAGTCTTGGTGTTATGAATTTTCAAAAGTGGGAACTTTTTTTTGGCTCACCCGGTAGTACTGACTCAACAACTTTTACCAAAATGAAGCCACTAGTCAGGGCAATTGTGGATTTGTGAAGAAAGCTTGAGCATAAGTGTTGATATATTTTCAAATGGTGAAATATATAAAATCAAGGTGTTATGTAGATAGAAAAAGAGAATCAAGTGCCATTTAAGGCTCCTAGGCCCAGTCTTTATAGCCAGATTAAACTTTTGGAAAGCAACTTCCAGCACCACCACAAACAACATACAGTGCAGGCCTTGGACACATGCACACAATAAGAATACTTAAAAAATTTTGAAGAATTCTGCACGTTAAGGTAAGAATTCTTGTGCCATATGACTGACTATAAATTTTCTGACTAATGATTTTTATGGAAGGAAACCATTTTCATGTGTGCAAGGCTTCTATTGCATAATATTTTCTGTTCAAAACAAAGTTACTCATTTAAAAAAAAATTTTCTGAGGACTTTTCCAAAAATAGTAGCCTTGCAAAACAGATTTTTCCAACAAAACACAACTTTCTTGGTACATCACAGGTAATGGGGAAAAATGGATAAAAACAACAAGTACCTCTCTTTTTACCTTAGTGTTTGCCAAATTCGCCAACTTTGTCTAGATTAGGCCAACGACAACGATGTTTATCGTACGAGCAGTTCGGAGCTAGAGCTTTTAGAAATTTTCTTCAAGCCTCCATATTTTCTTGAAAACTTTCTGTGAAAATTTAACCCTGTTACTACCGGGGGGGGGGGGGGGCACAAAGTGCCCGTGGCACAAATTATTTGATGCCGTGTGGTCAGTTCGAAAGATACAGAGCTGAAACTTGGTGACTTTTCCTCAAATTTGATATACTAATTAAAAAATTTAAAAAATCTTTCAAAATGGTAGACACTGATCACGTGACCAAAGTTTTTCAACACATGGTCAGCAATTAAAAGAAAAGGAGAAACTCTTATTTTTTCTAGAATGATCACAGATTATTAAGAACACTACCATTTGACAGATCTTGACGAGAGTTTTCAGATGATATATAGTTTTATTCATTTTTGATGATGTCAGCAATTTTAAGCTTAATGATTTCATCAATGTTTATGACGTCATATAAATAATAACAAATGTATTAGAAAAATTTCAATGACCAAAATTGGTTCTCTTAATTACTATACATTGTGTTAAGGCATTTCAGAGTCTTTGCATTGGCAATGAGAGGTTTAAATTAAACAAGGACAAACTGGTGTATATAAATAATGAATATAAGATATGAATAATGAACTTGAATAGATATTATGCCGTGGATTTTTACTTATTGATGCTTTGTGATACATTGTAGTCCATTTAAAAAAAGAATAGTCAAATGAAAACTTAAATATTGTCAATATTGCCAACAGCAAGCAAATACTGCAATATTCCTCAATTATGACGTCATTGTGACGTCATATATGTAATTAAGAATGAAACAAGTAGCCTCTTGTGCAGATTTTGTTGCTGT
The DNA here is from genome assembly GCA_964020215.1 of Aurelia sp. 3 sensu Dawson et al. (2005). Classification (NCBI taxonomy): domain Eukaryota; kingdom Metazoa; phylum Cnidaria; class Scyphozoa; order Semaeostomeae; family Ulmaridae; genus Aurelia; species Aurelia sp. 3 sensu Dawson et al. (2005). The sequence goes on along the minus strand of OZ026574.1, from coordinate 17,479,391 downwards.
ACACCATTGTACCAAGTTTAGCTCTCATACCTGTAATATTGGTGACTTTACGGAGGAGGGAGGGCTAATTTGTGCCTCCCCACGGTAATACAAGGGTCCAAAAAGCCCGGTATTAATTGGGTTAAACCCAAGAAAATTTCTGGGAACTGCGTTCCAGGTTCCGATACCTTTTCCACCGCTGATACAGGACACAAATTCATAGTGTCGTTACTGTTGCCACAGCGTTAAGTATTAACAGTTTTAGCAAGAAGATAGAATGCTGTTATGATGCATTAAAATCGGAAACCCTCGGATGATCAAATTGTCCAAAGAATTTTTGTCCGAAAGTTTAATCGTACAAAACTGGTTATGTCCTAAAGTTTTTTCGTAAGAAATTTCAAATTCATCGAAAATAGAAAAGAATGAAGCAAAGGCAACATGTAAAGTCCATTAATCGTTGTCTGAGTTTCTTGCAAACAGTTCACATATGGCAGCACCTTTTTAATTTGGCTTACAGCTATTTTTACCATCGTTCAACCCGACAAAAGTTCGTTCAAATATTCTTGTAGATAATGATGATCATGCACATTAAACTGATATTTTATGGCAGGCTACAATTGGTTTTAATAGGTTTTAACATAGACCTTGGTATCTTGCCTGTAATTTGCTATTATGTGCGTCTGGAAGCTTTTCGTCGGAAATTTCCAAGAAGTGTCCGAAAGTTTTTTGCCCGAAGTTGTTTTTCCGAAACCTTTCCGTTCGAAAGTTTTCGATTTTAATGCGCATGGATGGACCTCTTAGTAACAAATCCCAGTAGCTCAAAGTTCTATGCAAAGTTGTCTAAATCTGCAAGTACTTAATGTTACCCCAGCAACGAATGAATCACTCTTTTTAGAAACACGTCTTAAAACCTGGCTTTGCCCAACAATGTCCAAAAATTGATGATTTTAAAACACTATCAACACTGCAACTATTTTTGTCAAGAAACATGAAATGCGACATATTGGCAAACTTGAATAAAGACTTTCGATGTATTGATAATTTTTGTGTTTTAAGTTCGGTTATTTAAAAGTTTCTGAATGCATGGTTCAATATCATTTTTCCAAGGTGATCATCACACGAAAGAGGCTCAGCTTTTCACTCACAAGATTAAAGCAGCGCTGTACTTTAGGTCCTTCCCTTGATCGAAAAGGTTCCTCCTTGGCCTAAAACCTTCGCAATCAACTGTAACTTTGCAATATTATATAATTCAATAGTTTTATGATGATTTAATGATTTGATATACTTCTAATAAATGTCTTCTTGGTATTACTATACCTATTTAAAGGCGTTGGTCAGATATGACCAAAGTACAGGTTGTGATCACAACATTTAAAAAAAATCTTTTCCAGCCCCTCAATCCACGATCCATGAATGTTATGCAACCACTACTTCCGAAATAAACAATTAATAGACCTTTTAGCTATTCTACAAAAGTGCCTGGATCGAGCGATATTTTTATACAATTTTATACGCGAGGTTCGATTGAGTGGCGTTAGAGCTTCGATCGCAATTGTGCACATTCGAAAATCCTACAAAATTTAAAGAAATATCGTTCGATCCAGATTCGTTTTCAAAATAGCTAAAAGGTCTATTGTGCTGGTATGTCTTTGGCACTGGGGACACATATCCCTTTACATTAAAATCCCTATCTTCAAGTGGAAAAAAGACAACTCTTGACAGCATGTCTTCGCAGGCAATGCGTAAGCAATTTGTTTCTTCGCCAGCGGCTGTAAAGTGGCTGCCAAGTAAATCTGACAGTTGCAATTGGCGCAACACAGGATCTTCTGGATTGGTTAGCTCAGCTGTTCTACACACGTTTTTTCTCAGGTTATGGACCATCTTTACGACTGCAAAGCATTCTCCGGGGCTTATAAAAATGCATTGCACTCTTCCTTACTCGACCTCTCCATGGTTGTCCCGAAATGACACAAAATAATTGCAGGAGGATCTGCGATGTGAATAGTCTTCGCTATGAAATGCTTCTCTGTCCTTTTCCATGCTTGATGAAACTTCGATCTCTTCATGGTCAGGATTCATTCCAAGTGTTTCCCAAGTTGAGGCCATTGATTGTATTTGGTACTTCTCTTTTCAGGGGCTTCTAAAAATATGTATTTGGTGATACTTCAACATTTTTATCATCGAGTTGAAAGACCTTTCTGCAGAAAGAATTAGCCTGTGGTGGATCATGAAAATTATTTAATGCTGCTGATTGATAGCCTTGTGACACTGCCAGATTTCGAAGCATCTGTGGTGTGATCCCCCTTGTACCATGAAACTTCCTCTTCAAAACCGAGATCATCCCTTCAAAAACAAAGGCTGATTGCAAAATAGGGTTTCATTGAGTTCGCGTTTGGTACGTACGCAAAATGTCCAAGTGAATGTAGATTGTATTTCATTTCATAATAACCATACAATGGTTAATCGAGACGAATATCCGAGTCAAGCATTGCCTCAGCAATGTTAATGTCTTCTTCGCTCACTTTGTCATCAGCTAAAATTCGCAGGCCAGTAACCAATAGACAATGATGGTAAAGGTACTCCGATGGCAAGTACTTCCTGAAAGCTGACAAACTCAGGTGGAACAGAAAATTAGTTTTTCATGGGCTTTCCACTTTCCTAACTCACTGAGACTTCTCATTTTCTTTGGAACATCATGTGGCAACTTTACACCCATGAACAGCTTGTCTATAGCCAGCGGTCCTCTTTCAGATAAAAAACATCATCATCAGTGGATGTAACAAAGAAGCATCTCAATCTCCGATACAGCTCACCCGTAGCTTTCACTGCTTGCTTTGCCAGGGGCCCATGTTTCGACCCAGGACCCATAAATCCTCTCCGCGGCCCTGCTTGTAGCAGTAAAGTTTTCGCCATCGTGCTACTTGATTTTGATGTCACGATCTGCTCGAAGAACTTGCAGTAGGCTTGGCCCCAACACAGGGCACATAATAGGCCTGTAATGAGAGTTTGTGGGACGCCCGTGACAAGAGAAAATCTTGCGATAAACTTAGAGGTCCACTAAGAAGGGGGAGGGGGGGGGGTCAAGTCATTAACGGCCCAATTCCGTTACTTGTGACAAAAAGTATTTGTCAATGACCCCTTACTCAATGAATGTTTGGTAGGTACTTGCGCGGCACATGATGCACGACAAATACGTAGACATCAACCAATAATAATGATAGACCAGGCGGGGAATGGCGCGGGGAAAGGGTCCCTTTCTGGGGAAGCAATTCTAATTTTGCAGTGCTGATTCCAAACATTGATGTTATACAGAGCTGTTTAGATACCATACATATGACGAAAGGGGTAGAATGTTGATGTCTACAGAGGGCGATCTGGCACTATCCTAGAATTGCACACCCGTGGCTATACTGATCCTAACTGAACCCTACCAAAAACCCTACCAAAACCCTAGAAGGTGTGCAATTCTCTACTAGTTCCGGCAATCTGACCATCAATGAATCCTGGGTTGCTATGTTTTGATGCCTGAACTAAAGCCAGCAGTCTTGTGTCAGCTTCTATGTGGTTGCTTTTTTATCTTTCAACGACAACAGCTTGGTCTTCTGACATAATCTATCAGCAACATGGCCAGGGAAAATCAGTAGGGTGGGGGCAGGCAAATGAGGGAGACTTGGGTGAAGCATAGAGGAGAATTTTGAGAGCACAACTTGTACCTTGGCTGAGAACACATTTCTCAAATCATTCCAACTTTTGAGATCACTTACTTTTGTTCAGAAGTCCAATCCCGATCTCAAATTTACCGTGCCACTTTGGCCGCTTTGCAAAGTATTCTACAGATCACCACCTCCAGGAAGTTTTTGCGTAAGCACCTTTTACTTTTGCTTAGAGCACGTAAACAGTGTTTGCCATCCTCAAAATGGAAGCATTAACGATTACGTGATAATTCTTCTGAAAACCTTTTAAAGAACGCCTCTCAATCAGGTGTCAGCATTTCTTGGAAAACTTCAGGCCCTTCTGTACGTATCTATAACCAGTGATTGCAAGAACCTTGGAGACCATCTTTTGGCAAAAAGGACAAATGTCACCATCCCACTTGGCCATTCCACTTGGCCACTTCACTGGTCAAAGGTTCTGTTGACGGAAAAGTGAACAAGTTCACAATAGAATGAACCTTTTAGCTCTTCTGAAAAGGAATCTCAGTCAAACGATACTTTGCTACATTTTTTAGGATTTTTGAATGTGCACAATAGTGATTGAAGCTCTAACGCCACTCGATTGAGCCTTGCGTATAAAAATGTATAAACATAACTCTCAATCCAGGCTGTTTTGCTGATTAGCTTAAAGGTCTATTGACGCACCCATTCCTCAGTCTATTATTACAGAGTAGATACAACTGCCAGATAATGAAAAATGGTAATTTCCATTCACTTAGATTGTCAAAATCATGCAAGCCTATACCCCTTGGTCTTTTTATGATAGCCATAGCACCAGCTTGAAAATGAGGTAACAAAGGAAATATTTTGCTGAGGGCCCCTTTGGCCCCCATATGGTGGGGGCCCACAGTTATTTGTGAACTAAGCCCTATACTGCACTACACAGTTTAGGGGTTACTCCCTAACTTTCAGTATGGGGGATCCATGTCATTATTTCTTTGCTGTCGGCTGAATATTAAGCATAATATTTTAGGGACCAAAAATTTGGAGTCTAATGTTTCAAAGAGACCCCAAATATTGTAATGTGTCTATGTTGATATTAGTTAAAGGAGAACCCACTTAGGCTGTTTTATTAAGTTTCAGTTTATCGGTTGATGTTTCTTTCATTGTTTAGGTATGTTCATTGTTGCAAACTCAGCCACTTTGTAACCAAGAAACATACTGGCTTAGCGACCTTAGCGCACTTATAAAATGGTTATTTGAAAACGGAATGGTAGCAAACCCTGCCAAATTTCAAGTGATGTTTCTTGGATTGAAAGAAACAAATACCCTGTGTCTTAACATCAATGATAACAAAATACTAACTGGGATGGAGTTAAATATCTGTAAGAGTGATAAATTTGAGTGATGCTGCATTAGTTGTTTCGCTAAAGATAGTATTCACAAACTGCCCGAGGAATGGTGTATTTCCCCATGTATGGACGTATGCAAATGTTGTGCCTGTTTACATAAAGAACGAGAAAAATTTGAAGGAAAACTATCGTCCAATTTTGCTTCTTCCAATCTTTGGGAAAATACTTGAAAAACTCATCTATGATTCTCTATATTCACACCTTGTTTCATCTGAGTTTCTTAACCCTAATCAATCAAGTTTTCGCCCAGGTGACTCAACAGTCAACCAGTTGATCTCAATAACACACACGATATTCAAAGCATTTGATTGTAATCCTCCTCTCGATGTTCGTTCTGTATATCTTGATATTTCGAAAGCATTTGACAGGGTATGGCATGATGGTTTGATCTATAAACTGAAACGATGTGGCGTCTCAGGAAATGTTCTTTCTCTTGTCAAAAGTTTTCTAAAGGATAGAAAGCAGCGAACGGTTTTGAATGGGCAGAGTTCTTCTTGAGGAGATATTTCGGCAGGAGTACCCAGGGTTCTATTCTAGGACCCTTATTTTTCCTCGTATACATAAATGACCTAACTGAAGACTTTAGGTGCAATGTCAAGCTTTTCGCTGATGATACGTCTTTGTTTGCGGTCGTCCATGACTCTAATTCAGCTGCAAATGACATGAATCATGACTTGGAGTTGATAAGACAGTGGGCTCATGACTTGAGGATATCGTTTAATCGTGATCCGCAAAAACAAGTCGTGGAACTCATATTTTCAAGGAAAAATATAAAAGCTGATCATCCAGAAATTCTTTTTAACAACACACCAGTTATGAAAGTAGATGAACATAAACATTTAAGAATTATACTAGATTCCAAGTTGTCTTTTTCTGCCCATATCAAATCAGCTATCTCCAAATCAAGAAAGAGCATTGGCTTGCTCAAATATCTCTCCAAATATCTGCCCAGACATACTCTGAGCGAGTTATATAAGCTCAATGTGCGACCACATCTTGATTACGGGAACGTTACTTACCATATTCCAGCGAAAGTATGTGAATTCAGTGGTAGCATCGTTTTACCGAGCCTAATGGAAAAATTAAAGTCCGTTCAGTGTTCTGCTTCGAGAGCAATTACGGTAACATGGAGAGGAACATCACGCGAAAAGCTGTACACAGAACTTGGCTTGGAATCATCAAGCTGCCGACGATGGAGCAGATGCCTTACTTTGTTCTTCAAGATCGTTGATAATCTTACTCTTCTTTACACTAAGGATCCAATCCCACCACTTCAACAGTCACATTACTCTCTTCACAATCAGGATGTTATTGGGCGAATAAAGGCCAGAACAGAAAAATTTAAATCTAGTTTCTATCCTCATTGCTTATCAGAACGGAACGAACTTGATCCTGAGATTAGACTGGCACCATCTGTTGCAGTTTTTAAGAAGAAGCTTTCATCACCAATCAAACCCCCCTGAAAGATCTATATTTGGTATTCATGATCCAACAGGTTTATCCTATCTCACTCAACTCAGGGTTGGTCTCAGTAAATTAAATTTTCACAAATTCAAGCACAATTTTAGGGATACCATAAACCCAATGTGTCCTACGAACGATGGTATCGAGGATACAGAACATTTTTCGTTGCTTTGCCCCTCCCTTGCAGTACCACGCAGAGATCTTCTCGCTAGAGTTTTTGCTTTACTTCAACCATTTGGACATAGAAATCTCCAAAATAATACGCTAACGCAGATTTTATTGTATGGTGATGAAACTTATCCTGATGAACTAAACAAAAATATTCTCCTGTTAACTCTACAATTTATCCACAAATCTGGTCGATTTAATTAGAGCCCCATCGCCCTTTTCCGATCACAGACTGCTGTGAGTGCTTTTTGTGTACAATCGCGCCATGTTTGTTTACAAGAGGACTGGGGCTTCTAATTAAAAAAGTGTGCGGAAAAATACTTTGCTGACACCATGAGCTTCATGTTCATAGGTGGTTTACTTTTTTCTGGTGTGTGAATCCAACGATATGAGAAGTTGAAAAAAGTCTACCTGTGATGGAATCGTAAGTAGTCGCCATTTTTCCCTTCGTGTTTCCTTGTCGCAATTATATTTTCCGTTGTTCCCCTACTGCTGTTCATCAGAACCGCAGTCAAAACATTTCAACCTTTACTCCAACTCTCTAAGCGGATATTTACAAAAAAATTTCGATCATAATATCTCCGGCTTCCCAGCCCGGGGTAAGTTTCTAACTGCAGTCAGATAGGCTACATATCGCCCATTTCCGATCACGAGGTTTGGCTTCGAATCACAAGCACACAAGGCGGGGGGGGGGGCGGTAGTCCCCCCCAACTTTAGAAAGATTTTCAAAAATCAGTCCCACTCGGGCAAAACTTTGCTCCTAGTCGGGCAAAAATGTTAGTAAACGATGGGCTTTGTTTCGGGCAGCCCCCTAGATCTTTTCTTCCCGTACGTTTATGCTTCGAATCCTGTGAATAGTTGCTTGTGAATGGATTCTCTCTCAATGAAGAGATGGGGTGGAAGGTGAAATAAACAAAGAAACCTCATCAGGGGGTTCCGTTGATTTTGGATTTGCGTGAGGTAGGGTCTGAATTAATTCCAGGGGGCGTTGAAGAATGGGAGGGGGCTACAGAGAATTGATGTTTTCACAGGCAAAAGAGAGCAGCCGAAAAATAATTTGCTGCGTTTCAAATCCAGCTTAGATATTCAAAGACCCCAAATATATATTTGATAGAAATTTCAGATCCAACGGATGAAATATCTCCGTACTTCCTAGAACAATAAAAAATTTTGCGGTGCTGCTATGCTAGAGTTTTGCCAGTTATCTTGTAAAAACCTTTAATTTTCAATAGTAAATTCGACTATGGTGTTATTGAACGAATAAAGTGGCAAAATGATACTTACCAAATGATAACATGAGCTAAACATCTCCTGCTAACTGTATGGCACCCATTTCATCCGGAAACTGCGCTTTCATCAGCCCTCTGCGGTGGTGCTGCTCGCAATTCATGCGTAAACTTGCGTGATCGGAAAAGGGCGATGAAATGAATATATTGCGATTTTACCGCTGTGTCTCTCGACGACGATTTTACGGAAGAGGGTGGCTAAAATTATAATAAATTGTTTTTATATTTTAAACTATTAAATTAGGTATAATTCAATAGTAAGAACTTTTCCCCTAAAATTTTCTTAGGCCAATTAATACAAGGTATCTTTTTCAGTGATCGGAAAAGGGCGATGGGGCTCTAGAATTTTCGCACTACGTTATATGCCACAAAACCAGAACTACCATGTCCCATTAAAGTAAACGTGTTTTTCTTTTCTAGGTTCTTTGAATTTATAGTTTGTATAGATTAGTAATTATATTACTATTGTAAATCGACCAACTTTAAAGGAGATTGTTATTATTATGGCTACCCCTCAAAACTCCAACAGATTTAATTGAGCTAGTGACAAGAAGTTAGATCGAATTAATTCCTAATAATTTTAGAAGTGATCCTTAGTTGATAACTTGAAGATTGATACCTTGATCTACCAAGCAGCATGATATTCTTGCACCTTAATTTCACAATTTGATTCTCTTTGAAAGTTTGTCTGTTTTCAACTGTTTTTGCACGGTCACTGCGGTCAGCGGCTTTTGAATTTTCATTGAAATGGTTGGAATTTGCTGTTATTAGTAACAAAAGAGCATTTGCCTCTCATCTCGCTAAGTCTAAGCCAATATATCGATTTGTCATGCATCCCAATTCAATGACTGAAACTGCAGAACCAAGGAATGAATCCTGTGTAACCAACACAACAGGCCCTACTCCCTAAATATTGTTATTGCCAGTTAACGGTAATTTACATGGTTACAAGCTACCTTAATTCGTAGCTTAACTTCTTTACTTGTATATTGCTGGTGTATGTTTTTTTCCCTCGTTGTTTTCTTTTAATGATGTTCTTGTACTGTTCACTTTTGTTTCATGTAAGCATTGGGTAGTTGTGTCATTTCGTTCCTCTTGGTATTGTTCATGAAATGTCGTATGGTTGTAATTAGAAAAGTATGCCAGAAAAAATTCGCGGGGTTCTCCGCCAGAAAGCTTTTTGCGGATACTCTTCTTAAGCTGGCCTTGAATGGCATTGGAACTATTTTCTAACCCTTAGAATTGTTTACTATAAACGTGTTGCATGCATTATTTCAACATAGACCTTAGAGCATTCGTAAGTTGAACACTAGAACAGCGATGTCAGTGGCAGCGCCAGCTGCCAAGAACTGGAGAGGTGAAGGGAAAACAGGAGTCCCAGGTGCACAGCCCCTGTGAGGCTATTTTTATTCCCAAGAAAAGCCTTTATTTGTCCTCAGAATTCAAGATCTAACTATCTTAGGTTGGGTTGTTGTTTTCACTTATACTTACTAACATTCTTTCTTAGAAATCATACAATCCTCGAAATTAAACTAAATGTAGTATAGATGAAACTGTAAAAACTGATATTGACTTTGAATTTTCCGACATCGGAGGCAAGTGGGGAGTTGTCTTCCAAGGCCCCCCCCCCTGCTGAGCTGTCACTGAGTGACCTACAACTTTGCGTGGAATTTGGTGCGGGGAAGGGATTTGCTCCAAGGGAACATGTCAATGTAATTTGCTTTTCGTTAAAAAATGCTCCACTTACAAAAATTTACATTTCGAAGGAAAAGATTGCCATTGACAATGGCAAACAGCTTTCCTGGGAAAATGGCTTAAAATTAGAGCTTAAAAATTGTCAAGAAATGGCTTTCTTGTTCTTTCCTAATTCAGCTTTGCTCAAAAGTGGCAATTATTTAGTTCATATCTGAAAATTATCATTATTTCAATTGTCAGAGTTTTATTTCAAATGTTAAAGTTTTAACGCTGAGATATTTATATCTTTCTCTGAAGACTTTGTTTCATATTTCAAATAACTTCTGATACTGCCTGAAAGGTCGCTGTAAACCGAGTGTAGAAAGCTGTTTAAAATTAACAGATTGGCAAGGGCCAGAGGTTAAATGAGAGAGGACCCTGTTAGAATTACATTTTCCTCCAACCTCGACCAGGTAGGTTTCAGTTGGTTAGATCCCATAGACCTACGCTTGGGTAGATCCCATAAGCATAAGCTGCTCCAGTTGCACTATTCCATTATCTTTGGCTCCACTTTCATCCGAGTCTACATTTTCAGATTCCCCAGTTCGTCTACTTGTCGGAAGTCATTAAACAGAAACGAGATACCGCCAAGCCAATTGAAATCTCACCTTACACTGTTCTTCAATTTTTTTATTCATAAATTAAATTAGCATGTTACTTTCTGCTATACTTTTTCGAATTACTATACCACATTAATTGCTATACTATACTATGCTCGAAATACCACAGGGATGATACTAAGGGGAGCGAAATACAATGACTACGCCATGGCCAGTAAAGTATGCAGCGTTAAACTGCATGGGTGTCCAGATACTACAGGATGTCCCAAAAACCATGTGCACCGTTTGAATGGCTACTGTGGAGGAGCCATAAATCCAAAAATTCCCATTTGTCACATTTTTGAATAGATGAGATTTTAACTTAGAGTTTGGCTCCGAGTTTGAGCAAATATGACCAGTGGTTGCTGATTTAATGAGAAAGAAAGCATTGGTTGTGACAAAGCCAAAGGATTTTATCTCAGTATTTAATCTTAAAACTTGAATTTTAGCATACAATGGACTTTAAATTTGCAGTTATGCCAAGAAGCACGATTGGGAGTAGTTAGTGACCACATACCGTAAGAATATTGACCAGGCAGCCTGCTGAATGCAATATTATTGGTTCGAAATGATTTTGTCTCTTTTTAAAAACAAAGTAACTTCTGGACGCATGCCATGGCTTGCAGCACATGTATTCAAAATCACAATTTCAAGCAACCCTGAACATTATCAGTGTTCTTGCTTACCAAAAATCCAATTCATGACTATCTGTTTCATTTATTTACATCAGGAAACTGGGCTAGGTACATCTTTTCAACCAATTTATTTAAATTTTAACATATGGGAGAAGAATGAATGCTCTGGGTTTGAGGCAGGCAATGATTTTGATCTTTTTGCTCCACAGATCAGCAACTACGTATCAGATTTACTTGAACTCCGTTTCAAACTTTAAGTTGAAGTCTCTGTTTTAAGCCGGATCTCCACTAGGCGGAAAAATGTCGAGGCGGAAAAGTTTCCGGCAATCTAATTGGCTAATCGAATTGTCGCCGCGGAAAAATGTCGAGCCGCGAATAGTAGGACTACGTTCTACTTTTCGCGGCTCGACATTTTTCCGCCTAGTGGAGATCCGGCTTTAAAAAGTCTTAAGAATGGAAAAATTGGATTTATGGCTGCTCAGCAGCAGCCATTCCGACAGCGCACATGTTTTTTGAGACACCCTGTACATTACCAATTATCAAAAACTAATAGCTACTATACCATGAGCGATAGGACACCCAGTGTGTAGCAGTTTAAATTTATATCAGTAGCGAGCCACCTTAACTTATTGTTTTTTTGTGTCTTGAACTTGTTTTACTTCGCACACAACCATCTTTCAATGTTTCGTAATTTTGAAATTTTCAGTAGTGAGCCACCGTAAGTGAAGATCCACCTTAACTTGTTTACGAGTTAAGGTGGATCTTCACTTAAGGGGGCTCACTACTGAAAATTTCAAAATTACGAAACATCGAAAGGTAGTTGTGTACGAAGTAAAAACAAGTTCAAGACACAAAAAAAACAATGAGTTAAGGTGGCTCGCTACTGATATTAATTTAAACTGCTACACACTGGGGGTCCTATCGCTCATGACTATACTAGATTCTGCCACAACCCCCTGATAAGCAATCCTTTAGGACCGACGGAACTACCGTGCTTAAAAAAGTGAAAATGGGAATAGAAATGTCTGACATTAGATGTCAGGTCAGGGTTGCAAAGAAATAAATGATGTCACAAGCGTAACTCGTTACGACGTTTATGGTGGATAGACTTCCTTACATCTAATGTAAAACAGAATTTACAACGAAACACAACATTTACTTAAGGGACTTGGTGATTGCTTGTACTGAAGTTGCAAATGATCTCAATCAAACCGACCTGCTTCTTTGATCAAATGTGACTTCAATTCGAGTATACTGCTATTCAAGTCATTAGAAAGGTCTTGATCACCAAAAAAAGCTGGGTCAAAGCATCATTTGAAAGATCGGGGATTTGTACAATAATTCAACAATTCCAACGAGAAGATCTAGTCGTTGAACATCAAATCCAGGGCAGAGTAGCAAAAGGTGCACCGTATCCTCAATCCCGTCGCTTGTTGGGCACAATGGGTTTATGGTATCCTTAAAATTATGCTTGAATTGGTGGAAATTAAATTTGTTGAGACAACCATGAGTTGAGAAAGACAGGATAATTCTTTTAGGTCTTGAATTTCATAGACAGATTTTGCAAGGTGTGGATTTTCAATAAGAGCTTGTCCGTAAAATCAGTAGCAGAAGGTACGTGTCTCAATTCAGGCTCAAACTTATTCCATTCGGATAAACAGTATGGTAGAAGCTAAAGTTATCTTTTTCAATCACGCCTTTTTTCCCCCAATGGCATCTTGTTCACGATGACGGCCCTTGGCTCGGTTCTTGGTCCCTTATTCTTTCTCATCTATGTTGATGACCTAACTGAAAATGTAGCTTGTGGAGTTAAACTGTTTGCCGATGACACCTCTCTCTTCTCGGTTGTTCGAAATGAGAATGAAACTGCACAGGCATTAAACAGTGATCTTGAAAAACTTCGTATCTGGGCATGGCAATGGAAAATGAAATTTAATGCAGATAAAACAGAAGAAGTCGCGTTTTCTTGCAAGCGGAACAAGCCGGTCCATCCAACCCTTAAGCTTGGTAGCAGTGATATAAGTGCAAAAATTGAGTAGAAGCATCTCGGTATGATACTTGATTCTAAATTAGATTTCCAAAGTCATGTTAGAGAAGCTATTGTTAAAGCAAGGAGAGGCATTGGCATGATAAGATATCTTTCTAGGTATGTTTCGAGAGAGGTTCTCGATGTGATATATAAGTTACACGTAAGACCACACCTTGACTACGGCTATATAATTTACCACAAGTATGACCCTGACATGCGTTTGACCCTCACACAAAAGCTTGAACAAACGCAGTATCTTGCTGCACTAGCAGTAACTGGAACATAGAGAGATACAAACAGGCGGAGACTGTTTAATGAGATAGGTTGAGAAACATTGTATGATAGAAGGTGGTATCGTAGATTGTGTCATTTATTCTCCCTTATTAATTCCAAATCACCTGAATACCTGTATAGTGAGCTTCGCCAAGCATGACAAATGCAGTATAGCCTGAGAAATCTCTCTAGTTTTGAGCAACCAGTCAGCAGAACAGTTCGTTTCGCTAGCACGTACTTCCATAATGCGCTATTCGAATGGAATTTACTCGACTATGAGACAAGAAATTCAAAATCTTTGTTTCAGTTTAAGCATAAATTACTTGAAATTGTAAGACCACTAGGAAACTCAACACACAAAATCTGTGACATTTCGGGTGCCAAACTGTTGACAAAAGTCCTCGTGCATTTTAGTGCCCTAAATGAACATCGCTTCAAACATGCTTTTGACTGCCTCAGCCCAGTTTGTTTCTGTGGTAAAGATAATGAAAATGACAAGCATTTTCTCCTGCATTGCCCCCTATACGATGTACTTCGTGGAGATCTCTTTGACCAGCTCTCTGATGTTCCAGGTCTAGATATCGCCAGTATCAGTAATATGAATGATGATACTCTTTGTCATCGACTCTTGTTTGGAGATCCATCTCTAGGTACTATTGACAACAGAGTAATATTGGAAGCGACGATCTCATTCATAAAAAATTCTGTCCGATTTGATTGATACAACAATATCAAGCCATCAGCAGCAGTTCCCTATTCCTAGTTCCCTGTGTTTAAGCTTGTGCTCTATTTTGTTTTTCTTGTTTTTGTTCCGCATTGCTGAGGTGGATTACTGGGATAAACCATGCACTGCAATATTTTTCTCTCGTTTTTTACGGCTAAGAGTTGAATAGCTTTAATTTCTTTTGACAAGTAATCTGCCTTGGCTCAGTTGTTTTGTTTTCGTTTGTGCGTATTGTATCTTGGTTTCGTAGTTTTGTTCCTTGTTTTTTGTATATTTAAGTTAATTGGATTTGTAAATGCCATCCATAGTGAAGACCCGGTGACTTTATGTCTTTCTTCACTATGGATGGCACAGTGTAATATAACATTATACATTGTAGTTTTTAATCTTGATAAAAAAAATGACGGCTCTGTGACTGGCGAAGAGGGTAAATTGGACTTACTATACTCTGGGCTAAGATTTTTACAAACTTGTAGAGCCAAGTCACGCCCGGCAACCCCTTTGGAGAGACTTTCCAGCCTCGTTTTGGATCCCTATAGAAATGTATTGGAAGATGACCGGAAGTGAAATTTTCCACGATGTTTGAAAGCTCGCAATGTGAATTCCTTGTGAGTTACATCCACTCTTTTGGTTTCAAAGTATGATTTATTTATCTGAGAAATTATTAAAACTAAATTAAGCTTGATTTGACCGCCCTGATGGAGTAATCCCAATTTGTTTGACGATGTGGTCATTTTTTGAACGGTTGATTTGCCATATTTGGCAATCTATTGTTCTCTGAAAGGAAATTTGTCATCGAGGTCTATGAGACTCATGTAATGAGTATTGAGTTTATCGGCGGTGCTGCTTGGTTGCAAATTTCCCTGAAAGCTGTGGAGAAATAAGTGAAGAGAAATTGATTCATTTATTTCTGAAAACGAAGCAGGAGAACACTTAAAGACAAATGACGGAGGTATAAAGCGACTTAAATCAGGGGCCTGGGCAATCTAAAAATAGCCTATTGTATTCCTATATGTTTTATGATCTCAAAAGATTGTCAAAACAATGGGACAAATGATGGCAGGCGGCCATCTTTTGCTCTTTTTGTAAGCTAGGCGTTACAAGACATAATCTAAGACAACTTAAAGAGACACTAACGCAAAATTTTTGCACCCGAAAATTGCCGCGAGAATATTCGAGAAACATGATGAAAGCTCGCATTACCTGAAAATATTGTCACCTAGTCTTTATTCCCCATGGAAGGAAAGTTATGAGACTGCGAAAACTGGAAAGATTATTTTTAATATCCTACATTTTATCTGGTCTCCTGCGCGGAAACAAAGGATTCTAGGTCACTTGGCAGTTTTCGGTCAACGAATCTTGCATCGGGCTATTCGACTGATGTGGGCCTTTGTATATCTTCCGTCACGTACAATCATCATTTGACACAAATATTTGCAAACAAAAGGTACATAATCTCTACAAAACCCGATTAGCATGCCTTCGGCGGATCATTTGTTGACGTCATTTTTTGCGTTAGTGCCTCTTTAAATCAGGGCCCTGGGAAATCTAGATATAGTCTATTGTATTCCATTATTGTATTTGAAGATCTCCAGAGATCATATCAAAACATTGGACAAATGATGGCAGGCGCTCAAGTTTTGTTCTATTTTTAAACTTGCCGTTATATATCCGTCATTTGTCTTTAACATGGATGCTTTGCAAATGATATGGGCCTAAAGTTTTGCCTGTCTAGGTAGGCCGAAAGATGTGGCGCGAAAAGCACTTCAAAATCAATGCAAGAATCGTGAGGCACGCTGAGACGGACGACCTTTGCAAAGCTGCGCTGTTAGGAATTAACATTTGTTCAAACAACTGGAGGAAGATCATCGCGTTTTCCTGACTGATGGTGCTCAGAGAAAAGTTTTGTTGACTTCATTCTTCAATCGTTTTGAAGAATGCTTGAGATGCTGATTGCTGGGCTGGCCTGCAAGAAGACTGCATGATAAACTTCTCAGCCAACCAGCGTATGGGATGCATTTAAAATGTTTTGAACGATGGAATTTCTGTGTATGTTTGGATCAAATAAGGTAGAGTTGGATGTGTTTGACTAGAGCTATGAATGACAATACTTTGCCTTTGCAGCAATTCCTAGATGTTGAATTATCAAGCAAGATGGTTGCTGGCAATCTTAGGAAGACAGAAAAATAATTTTACAAGAACAGGAGGATTTCTCATTTCATTTCAAGAAAGAATTGTTCTGAAACACTTGTACACAAAAATACTTTATGCTGTTTGGTAGCTTAATGCCCACATTCAAATTATTCTTTTTTGGAATTTTTAGTAACAATCCAATCAGGCAGACCATAAACCCTTCAGATTTTGTTAACAATAGGAGATCAGTTTTAACCAGCTTCAAAACGGCTATCTTTAAAACCAGGAACGGAACGACGGAACGGAACGACGGAACGGAACGACGGAACGGAACGACGGAAAGGAACGACGGAACGGAGCGACGGAACGGAATGACGGAACGGAATGACGGAACGGAATAACGGAACGGAACGACGGAACGGAATGACGGAGCGGAGCAAAGATGCAATATGTTCATGAATTTGTGAATACATTGTCAGCCTTATTTTTTCTTTTCTTATGGATACAGAGTTCAATATCAAGTTGCATTCAGTGACAAATACATGCATTTTTCGTCAACTTTGGTAAAGTCTTCCATAAATGAAGAAGCTCTTCTACAAACGATCGAGCTTATGAGTTGTTAAGTGTTTCCAACAAACAATGCATTACCAAGCCAAAAAATTGTTTACAATCTGCTTTTTTCTTGCTATTACCTAGGCTCAAACAGTTACTAGCGCTATTCGGTTAATCATGATAAGTTTTTTAAATGAATCATGATGCATTCAATTTCATGAACATTAAGAAACTATGAAAGAAACTTATATCGTAAGAATTTAACCCAAAACAAAGAAACTTTTCTGCAAATTTCAGAGCCGAATTTGTACGAAAAATAAGTATACATATGCACAAATCTTATATACGAGGTTCATCAAATCTTTGAGTCAAAATCACAACCATAGATTTAACACCTGCGTCTGGACGTCTGGGCCCGCCTCTATCATATTTATGACACATCGTGTACAGTCATTCTGTGGAGATTGAAAAACTTGAATAAGAAACGTTGAGTTTCGAGGTCTTTTTTATCGGAATAAAAGACGGCTTTTATTACTAACAGAAAATATTTGCGACTTTAGACTCGAGTGAATTTAAAAAGTAACTGACAAGATACAGTCAAAATTTTCTTGACCCTTAATTTGGAATTTGTCTAAACCATATAAACCTGATACAAATCTTGTCCTATTTAGTCAAATTATCGTAAGCGAGAACCGTGGGAAATAAATATAGAATGAGCGTCATTCTACACATAGGACAGCAAAATCAGAATTACTGCAGAAATAGTTTCTGGTACGTAATTGAATAAATTTTCGAAATCTCTGAACTTTTTTAACGGAAATCAATGTATGAATTCCACACCGTTTGACTACTTCACAATATTGTACGATACCCATCTTCGGTTCATTGTCCAGGCTGAGCCCTTAGTGCGATAGTCGCCAAGGTAAATTAGATTCCTTTCAAATTTCTAATATCAATATTGGTGTTGTTAGCTCTTCTGGCATCTTGAAAAAGATGGAACGTGAAATATTGGAATGGAGTAGAATGGAATGGACTGTACTGGGTTGGGCGACTTTCCATATGTTACAAAAATTAGACTATCGTCAGGCAAATCAAGTCTCGGCGTTTGCAGACTCATTTTTCGTGTAAACTTTGCTCTGAATTTCTTAGTACAGGTTTTTGCACTCCAGGTCCAACACGCACGAGATACGTTTCTTTTAGGGTTTCTTAGAGGGCATATGTCAAGTCAGCAGTTGGTTAATGAAAAAAAGAATTTTGGAGTGGATTTCGATTGTTTCATGACTTTCTATTTCAGTTGAATAAATTTCTACTGCTGTGAAACTTTGGCTTCGATCCTGTCCTTTGTACTAAACAAAAGAGAAAATTGTATTGAAGTAGCAAATCGGGCTCACGGCAGATGCCTTTTAATTTTCATGAACTTAAATCTAACAATTTATCATTATTAACCGAGTAGCGCTAGTAAGTATTTGGGCCTAGCTGATAGCGAGAAGGAGGCAAATTGCAAGCAAATTTTATTGCTTGGTAATGCATTTTTGTAAGAAACACTTTGCAACTCATAAGCTTGATTGTTTCTTCAAAAGAACAGCTTGTTGCTTTCATGGAAGATGCTGTAAGCTTATGTTTTCAAGCAATGCGAAGAACGAAGCAGCTGCAGGCGCACTTTAGACTACCCTCACATGAGAAAACTCAAACCGATCTGAGTTTCAGATCGGTTTGAGTATTGGCCTTGTTTGCTAATTTGCTTCCCCCTCACATGAACAGTTTCAGAACGGTTTGAGAATATTAAACAATGCGTGCTTTCCTTCCGCTAATAGAACAATTGTGATTGTTTTTTGGAAGATATTGGCATTGATTCATAGCATTTAGATCCAGCTGGGTGACTTTGAATGAAATCTTTATTGTTTTGATTGCCAAAGGAACGCCTGGAATGTCAATCACACGTGCTTTGAAAAGTCATTTCGCCCCGAAATGAAAAATTTTTCTGCTCACATGAAAATTTCAGGTTGACCTGAAAACTCAGACCGACCTGAGAAAGCGAAATGAGTTTCAGGTCGACCTGAGTTTCATTTCGCCTGTGTCATGTGAGCGCGCTAAGGGCTTTGACCGTAGAGCGAAATGAGTTTCAAACCGATCTGAAACTCAGGCCGGTTTGAGTTTGCTCATGTGAGGGCACTCTTAGAACACCGACACAGATTTTAGGATTGGCTTCTTGATCTTTTAAAGTT
This sequence comes from Aurelia sp. 3 sensu Dawson et al. (2005), assembly GCA_964020215.1. Lineage (NCBI taxonomy): Eukaryota > Metazoa > Cnidaria > Scyphozoa > Semaeostomeae > Ulmaridae > Aurelia > Aurelia sp. 3 sensu Dawson et al. (2005). Next base: position 17,460,525 of record OZ026574.1, on the reverse strand, counting down.
TCCATATTAACATGATTCTGTGGGCTCCCCCAAAGCTTTACTATGCCATCCTAAGTGACAACTAAAAAAATGAGCAACAACAAGAGCTTTCACAAGCCTCTTGCGCCTAGAGCTAATTTGTCTAACATTAGCCCTCCTTATCAATTGCTGTTCCCAGAATCTAACAATACGGGCACTGAAATTGTTCCAAACGAAAATAACGTAAGCATGGCAATGCATTTCTGTAATCAACGAAATGTTACAGGAAATAGCACAATGTTTTTAAATTCGGGAGAGCTTAGTCATGACCAGTCATGACCCTGCAAAAAACAGCTGACCAAGGCAAGTCCTTAATCCTGGTAAACAAAAAGAACACGGCGGGGGAATGCAAGCAGTAATTTCTAATGCTTTCTGGTGAAACTGGGGACTCCTTGCAATGCAAATATGCACTACTTAATAGACGACTTTCAGCAGATTACAAAAAGTGATGCAAACGAGCCTAAGTAAATTCTTCAAGCAAGAGCCTAAATTTAAGTACAAAGCACTAAACACAACATAACATCAAATCGATCAACAAAGCATCATTTACAAACCAAAATTCCGTTTAAAGCACAATTATCTAGGCTGCATTTTTTTCCTAGCCTACATTTTAGCTATATATATTATGTGTATTTCACTGAATCAATTTTTTTTATATCATCCTAAAATATTAAAAATATACAATAACAACAACAACAGTTACACAAGAATACGTAAAAAGAAAGAATTACGTCGTTCGCAGCGAGAAAGGACTCAAGGTCATCGAGTTCCCACTACAAACGACATATTACAAAAATTAAATACAACAATAAATCTAGTATAACAAAAAAAAATATACACTACAAAAAATTTGGAGTACCAGGTGCGTCAAAGAAATGTATCTCTGACTCACCTGGTAAGGCGGATTTCCACTCAGTCAGTCCTTCCTACCGGACAATAGTATGCGTGGGAAAATGTCGCTCTGAATTGAATAGAATGTTGCGCGTGACACTCGAATAAGCGATTGTGGAAAGGCTGCCCTCCAGACAGCGGAATTCTCCGAACGGGCGGAATTTCTATTGATTGCAGCTGAGCAACCTTTTACTGTTTAAAATTCCGCCCACTCGGAAAACCCAGCTGACCGGAGATTGGCCTTAAAATAAGTCCATTCAGAAAACTCTACTGAGTGGAAATCAGCCTGTGGGGTGCGCTGTGATTCGATGATTTTATTTCTAGCCTAGTCGCTGTGTTGATTTGATAAAGGAAATGGTCGCTTCCAGAATTATTCTGTTCACAATCACATTTAAGTTTGGGCTACCGAATAGGAGTAATTCGCAAATAGTCTCACTATCCAAACTCACAATATCAATACCAGGAAGGTCCCCGAGCTGACCAAGGAGATCTCTACGCTGCAATTTGACATTGAACTCTGTATTCATAAGGTAAGCCAGCATTAAAGTTGATAATTTATTCACAAACTTATGGACATATCACCTATTTTTTCCATTTCGCCATTCCGTTCCGTTGTTCCGTTCCACCGTGCCGTTCCATCGTTCCGTTCCGCCATTCCGTTCCGCCGTTCCGTTCCGCCGTTCCGTTCCGCCGTTCCGTTCCGTCGTTCCGTTCCGCCGTTCCGTTCCGTCGTTCCGTTCCGCCGTTCCGTTCCGTCGTTCCGTTCCTGGTTTTAAAGATAGCCCTTCAAAACCACTTCAAAATGAGCATGTCTGGGAAAGTGCAACCCAAGTAGAAGATTGAAAGAAGCCAATGAGTTATCAGAACTTTTAGTGCTTCAGAAACAAAGAAATATTCTTTTCCCAACTAAGGAATTGTTTGCATTCATTTGCTATTTCAGTTTAAGCGGCCACCAAGACAAAAGACAAAGTGAAATATGTTCTTTGCTGTCTTGTACTGATCAAATTAACCAGTTGCTGTTTGTGTTGGGATTTAAATCTGCATGATTTTACTTTACCTTTATCATTGCCCATTTCAGATGTTTTTTTTTTATAAAAAAACTTTAATCAGACAATGGTACTACAAGTTTCTTAATTCAGCATATGGTAGGAAGGTTCACCTTTCGGTTTTGAAGGTTCCTGCAGATATTTTTCTTGAAATTACATCATATAGGAATAAGATGTGTTCTATTATGCTCAAAACATAACAGGTTAGTGTGGTATATTTTGATATAACATCCTTGCATAGAACTTTTAAAGTTTCACCATACTTCTCAGAGTTTCTTAAAATTTTGGCCAATCTCTTATCAAACAACGTGTCATGAAAAAGCGTTTGTGCAAGGTTTCAATGGTTTGTTGTGCATACTCTTGCATCTGTAACTTGCAAAAAATTAATAGGATCACATTCTAATCAGGATTTTGTAAATACATACTATGAATTGTGGATAGCCTATGAAACATTGTGTGTTTCAGTATTTGTGTTCTACTTCAGCCAAGTCTACTCTGTTTACCATTGAACATTCCCTCAAATTATTTTCTGCAAGAGATGCATAAATGTAGGAAGCAATTCTCACTTTAGAGAGGCATAGCTCTTAGAAGAGCCACCTTTTCAGAACTTTAAACTTAGTTTATGCCCAATACAGTATCAGCGATCATGTGAAAGTGAACTTGAACACAAGAATCTGTCTTTTGAAGTTTTAACATTTCTTCAAATGTAGCAGAGTTCTTCATTTATCAGATAGTTTTAAAAGTTTTGTTCAAGAATTCTCACATATTATATACTTGAGAACAGTGGTGGCGCCAGCTCTAAGAAATCTGAAAGAAGTTGGGGGGGGGGGATTTTGACATAATTTTTCATTCCAAAGGTATGCCCAACTAATTTTATGCCATTTCTTTTTGTCAATTTTTGCAAAATTTTGGAACTTGGGTGGGACAAGCCCCCCCAGTCCCCCTCTGTGGTGCCGCCACTGCTTGAGAAAGTTTCTTTAGGACTTTTGGACAAGAAAAAAATGTTAGTTCAGAAAAGCTCTGTACCATGAGTGATTCTCACCAAAACTTTTTCAATATTTCATCAATACATCTTTGACAACAAAGTTCCATTGATTCTTGAAATTCCACAGAAGAGCAGTCTTTATAAATATTTGAGCTGAGGATACCCATCTGACTCTCAGAGCTATGATAGCTGACATTGCAAATTTGCATTTATCATTATTTTTTGCGCCTACTTTTTTAATTTCAGGTTACAAAAATGACTTTTATCAGAAATGTTATCTTCTGTCATCTTTTTGCAGTGTCATCTATTGCAGTTTGTGTTTTTCAAAAGAAGTTTGAGGCATGAAAACAAATGCATGTTGTGTGCAATAATGCAATGCATGTCAACAATAAAAATTTTAAATCTTTAAAGAAACTTGTGGACTCAAAATCTGATAATTCCAAGAAACTTGCAGCACAAGGTCAAATTCTTAGTTTCTCATATATAAAGAAATATGAATGCATTCAAGACAACAGTGTCCCTTTGAGAACAATTAGGTCCAGAATGGATGTTAAATCAAGAATAAATCTCAAGTCTTTGTTAAAGTATATCTTCAGCATCATATCTAGTCAATTGTATTGCCACCTTGCCAATACTGCATGATGTTTGTAGAGACTTCCTTAGGGAAGAGACTTGTCCAATGGGCTGGCAGGCCATACTTCAGATATTTGTTGTAACTCAGCAACAAACTTGTCATTGTTTCTTGAGATCCTAAAATAGATTTAGTGAAAAAATGATAATACAGGAGGATGTCTGATGATAGAAACCATAAATTTAAAGGATGGCTTCATAAACAGAAACAGGAAAAATATTTGAAAATTAAAAAATGAAGCCTTTCCACCCCTTGCAAGCAGATCAGAATCAGGTTCAAGAGTTAGGAAAGATGGCTTCAATTACAAAGAAAAAGTTGAGACAAATGCTATTTGTGCAGAAACTACATGTAGAGGTAAAGCAGACTTGAAAAATTCAGAAAGGGATGTGGCTATTGCAATACAGTGCAGCAGAGGAAAAATCCATTTGTACAATTTTAAATTGATTGAGCCAAGCACTCCAAGCCCATTGTTGGATGTAGGACCAAGACCTCGCTTTATTGAAAATACTTCTAGGCAAGAAACTATTTTTGTTCTTGTTTTGTGCCATAACAGAAGACAGTGTTCAAAGGGTAGAAGTGCATTTCCCCGAATTTAGAAATAAACAGCCAAATCTCAACAATGTCATGTTTACATAGATCTTTTCCACAACTGTAAACAAAAGGAGAGAAACTGGGTTTGGGCCTAAAAAGTAGACAACCTTAAACCCCACCCAAAATGCCTGGAAAACGAACAAAAAATAACTCCTTTCAACAACAAAATAGTCTGCTGACTGGAAAATACCGAAAAGTAAGCCAACAACGGAAATATGAGAAAGAAACTGAAGATATCAACCTAGGGTTCATGCAATCTTTCTGTCAAACGTAAAGTCTGTTGACCTACCGTGCACCTCGCCTTTTACGATAAAATTTTCTCTCCTCGTTCAACGAACTTCAAGTTTTCAGGTCTTGTAGAGCGATAATGAATGGATACGACTACATTCTCCGAATTTTGAATTAAAGCGCCAAATTTTAAGTATTTTATTTTCCCTTTGATGTTGCTAATAAGCGTAAACAAAGTCGAGAAAAAGATAAATTTAGGCCCAAAAAGTAAACAGCTTTAAAAACTTAGGGACAGTGCCAGAAATAAACCGAAATTGGCTTCTTAAAAGAGTAAAACACCTTCCTGACTAGATGCCCTTGAGAAAATAGGTCAACAACACAAGTACTTGGAAGAAACTAAGAAAATAAACTGAGGACTCCAGCATTTCTTCTATCAAATTAGAAATTAGTAGACCTACCATGCACCTCGCCTTTTGCCGTCAAATCTTCGTTCCTTATTCTGCGAGCTTGAAATTTTTCAGCCTTGTGGAACAACGTTGAATGGATACGATAACATTCCTTCTTTTTTCATGTTGCTCTTCACAACGGCGTTACTCATCAGATTTGCTGACACCAGACCAATAGTTCGCGCCATTTGCAAAAACCTTGGGCGGACGACAGGAAGTGACGTCACAAAATCTCTGGAGGGTTGTCGGGCGTGCAAGTGAGGCGTCTACTCCATTTTCGGGAACTTAGTGATTACCAACCTTCCAGCCTCCCAACCTCCCAGCCTCCCAGCGAAGGAGGCCAGTTGCACTCTTTGGGTATTTGAAGTACTTTTCTTCAAGCATAGAGGGGTCCAGTCGCCCGACTGGCCAGTCCATCCCTGCAATACAGATTGGCTAAGACATGAATGTTCTTTGAACCTTGGTCAAACTCTGCGAGGCAATGAGACGGAAAAATGCAATTTAATTAAATGCAGTCAGTGTGGTTGTGCATCAAGGGTGAAAGCAACAGTTTTCAAGAGATGCTTTCAGCTGGACTTTGGGTAGTTTCAGAAGGCTCTTATGTCTTTAATCTATTTGCTTCTTCGTATGTTTATTGTAGAAGATGCAATTTTGCTTGACGTAGTTACAGAAAGTTTATCTATGTTTATCTCTTTGTATGTCATTGCGGAATTTAATCTGTCCCCATGCTTAGTATTTTATTCATTAAACCCTTTTCTTTAATTGTAAGTTTTCTTTCTTGCAGCGCCAAAGATGGTAGTTCTGTATGGCTGAATGCTCATTACAATCCTGTTGCATCAATTTACACTTTCACGTCATGCACAGGTAATAACCAAGGAGTTCAAACATAAACAGGGAAGCCGTAAACCATTTGCCAATTAGGAAAAGGGATTGAGGTGAGCGCGGCCAATTCTGACAGCTGTTGTAACAGTCGGAAATCCGGGAATTGTCTCCTCTTCAGCATACACGGTAAGGTGTAATGAGCGATCTATTCGCTGTGCAAACTTGAATGTTTTACTATCTATTTACCCTTTCCAACAGTTTTTTTGGCTCTTTTTTTAGTGTGGTAAGTGTTTTTCCTCGATTTTCAAGCCTTTTTCTCATCATTTCACTCACTTTGGAGTGTGCTTAGAGAAACTTTAATTCGACGTAATTCCTACGATCGGAAGGCGGCTCAATTTTTAGGCCATGCCAGCTGGAAACTTCTCCCTTTTCAATAGGCTTCAACTGGTACTGTTCCGACTGTTGTTAGTTGCAAAATGAGCTTCAAGGGGTCCATAAGCTTTATTATGAACCCCTTGAAGAATTTCAAACATTGCTCTTCGTTCACTTTAATGGCAGATTATGTGCTCTAATCTTCCTATCAAATAGCTCAAATTCGGTAGATTTAACGACAAAATGCAAGTCCAAGGACCTTGAACATTCAAAGTAAGATTGCAAGGACAAGCTACGAATTTGGATAAGTCAGCGAGGAAACCTAAAGTGCTTCGAACAGGTAGTGGCGATCTTTTCGTCTGCCCAGTGCAATTGATTTGAAGAAATATTTTCACCTGAAATAAGTCTTTGGATGGAATCTCCTAAAATGAGGCAATTCATCATTCATTCTTTGCACAGTTGATCTGCAGAAGAAAAGGCAACAAAGTCTATTGTGAGGCAAAAGCTACGAGTCAAAAGTGAAAACTGCTAACTAAATACCTGCTTGAAGCACATTTAGGTTTCCTGGTTCTATGAATTTCGTAGATTCTCTGTCCTTCGAGTCTCCTTTGAAAACTTACAAGTTCCAGACAAATTGTGTGACAATACTTCAAATTAAAGTGCCTCAAAGTATACTCCAAAATGATTGAAAGAATGAGTAATGGCTCGAATATCTAGGGGATACACTTAACATAGTGGAAAAGTACCAAATGACTCTTGGAATGGGAAACGAAAAGCAAAATATTCAAGTTTGCACGGCGACAAGACCGCACGGTGCAGCTTACTTTTTTCACTTAAGTGGGGAGGATTCCCCGTATTTCCGACTGTTACCAAGGCTGTCAGAATTGGCCGCGCTCTCCTCAGTCCCTTTTTCCTAATTCGCAAATGGTCTATCATTTTCCTGCATACTATTTTCTTTTCTTCAGTGTAATGAAATACAGTGTGGACTGGATGGGTTAAAAAGATATAGCGTGTTTTCAAGTTATAATCTGGCGGGCAAGATTCCACATACACTTAGGGTTCAAAAGTATTAGAACGATTGATTCAAAATGGCGTAGGCAATGTTGTAACACCCATTTGCCTCATTACTAAAGAAACGGTTGTCTCTCCAACAAGGACCTCAAATCAAGCATGTATGGCAGGAAAATCTTCGTCATTTCTTTGTCTCTTTGCTGAATAAAAAGTTGAGCTGACATCAATGTTTTTCTGACCTTACGAGATGAAAAGTTTGGAGTTGTGGCCATATCTCGAATAGAGCCAGATTGATGGTATGCCTCATTATTGAGATGAGACACTGTTTTGACTGGAGGAAATATTGTTAAGATGGTGTTATTTTGTTCAGTTTATGTTGGAAATTTTACTTTTGAAAGAAGATCCGACTGACAGTCTATGAATTTGGATAAATCAGCCATGACACCTAAATGTGCTTTAAGCAGGTAAGTGGCGATTATTTCATCTGCGAAGTGCAATTAATTTCAACAAATATTTTCACTTAATATTGATGTTTTAAATCTCGAAAAATCAAAGCAATTCAACATTTAGTCTTTGAAAAATTAATTTGTGTACACAGCACCAAAATGTTCTTCTGAAGAGCATTGTGAGGAAAAATAGAAGTGAGTCGAAAAAGGAAACCTTTACAGACGTACCTGCTCTAAGCATGTTTAGGTCTCCTGGCTGATATATCCAGAATCGTAGATTGTTCTCCAAGTGTTCTTCCAAAAGTAAAAAGTCAAGAAGTCAAATTGTATTAAATAGCACCATTTAACCAATATTTCCTCAAGTCAAAACAGTGTCTCGTTTAAATTTCGACAAGCCATATCATCAGTTTTTGTACATTTGAGAATAAGGCCACCATTTCGAAGTTTTCATCTCGTAAAGTCAGAAAACATTGACATCAACTAAATTTTAATTCTGGTAAACAGGAAAAGGCATGAGGAATATTTTCCCGCCGAACCTGTTTGATTTGAGGTCTCGGTTGGCGAGAAAAACGTTTGCTTTGCTCATAGTCCTCGTCAAAGGGGGTATCATGTCATTCACAAGCCTGAAATTTCAGAAATTGTTAAACAAATATCCATTTCCGTAAAATTTGAGGCACTGAATTATGAATGTTACGTTACTTAATTGAATTGGATTAAACGCTCTGATATTAGGGCATTTCACGCTGAAAAATGAATCCAACATTATGGTCTCAAATATCGTAAATACTACCATATTCCTATTGAGCGTAATTTACGAACTATTTTCCGCTAGTACAGTACCAATGTTAGAGATCTAATTTGCTGGTGGTTTAATTTAGTTGCATAAACAGCGCAACTCTTGACACAGAAATGTTTTCAGGGAAAGAGGTGATACCAACGGACGGTGACAATTCATAATGGTATTGCGAGGTCAAAAATTTGGGCATTTCCAACGACTCGGGGGAATAATTATTTTGGAAAAAATGGAGTTTGGTGGTATAATTAGACCTTGCTTGGTCATTCAAGTCACAAATAGCCCGGCATCTACCTATCAAACTACGACGCTTTCTAGAATAGACCTTTTCAAAGAGGTCTGGGACGGCGCGCTACTTTTCTAGAAGATGGCGGATACACGGGAATCTTCTCCGCGATGCTGAACTAGAGTTGCAGTGGGAAAAGTTGTGAACAAAATATGGAATTTAACTCTAGTTATATGGTTCATGAGAGACCAGAGGGGCTTCAGAATGAAAACAAATACTAGCTTATCACATGAACGCAATGTTTAGCACATTTTACGAGGAAGAGACATTTATACCTTCAAGTTGTTTCAGCGAAGTTTGGACTTCGTGATGACCTCAGACTCGGTCAGATAAATTTGGATTTCTGTTTGCGAGTTGGGCTTATCCCCCGACAACTGAAAGGCCTGAAGGAATACGAGCAGTCGTATGTATCGAGAACTGTTAAGAAACAAACAATGATTCACATTTCTTTCCAATGTTAAAGTTACCGACCATGCCTTTCCAAATCAATTCAGCTACCCTAATGAAAAGTTTCTTCGATGTTTTAATTTGCTCATATGCCCCTTACAAAGTTTGGAGTGTTTTGAAATAAAGGATTTCTGTATGCACGTATGCACTCGTAAAATAAGGCCACTTACCTGCTCCAGGCAGCTTACTTGCACAAGATTCCCATTTACTTATTTTTTATAAAAACTTTTGCTCCTATTGAAAAGTCAACACAACAAACTGCACAACTGCTCGCAACCAATATGTCACTAAGACTTTGCCTCCAAACAAAACAATGTACTTATTACTTTAGCAAATCTTTGACTTGGAATCTCTTCCACATTGTACAATCAAGAAACAACTACATTTTTTCTGTTTTCGTTCTGAAATCCACAAGTGTTTTGTCGCAAACCAGTTCCTTTTTGTTTCATCCAAAAGCAGAGAACGAAATGACGAATACAAATTTGACGAGGAATGTTTTCCCGCCAAAGTCTCTCTTTTGCTACGAGGCTCAAAGGGTCTAGGAGAGGAAGGAGATGTTTGCCCCTATACGTTTGTACCAAAAGTGCCTTCGTATATCCTTAGTTAGGGCAATAGATAAGCTCAGTTTATTCATAAATAAAAATCTAACATTGGCAACTAATTATCACACAATCCAAATTCAACGACCTCGAAGAAAAAACCTTTCCTTGTAAAATATCACTTTAATGTGATGTCGAACTCTTTAGTTTGATGTTGTAAGATTTTGCAGGCATTTTTGGTCCTTTGAGTGCACATTAGCTGGAGTTAATTTCGGTTTTTGTTGCATTACGTTGCCCACTGCAACTGCATTTTAAAGTTTGCAATGCGAAGGGGATTCCCCTTCGCAGCCTATCCGCCATCTTCCAGAAAAGTAGCGCGCCGTCCCAGACCTCTTTGAAAAGGTCTATTTACCCGAATCACCTGAATTTTTCGTATCAAACTTAGCATAGAACTTGGCGTGGCACAAGGCTTACGCCATTTTTTCCTTACACTGGATACGTATGGAAGCATGATTAAATTGGAGTAGAAACCCTTGAAATTCTCGTTTCATAGCAAAGAGGAAGATAGTAGAACCTACATGCTTTAAATTACCCGTACCAAATTGACGTGCTTTAAATTACACACACCTTGCTTTGTGAAGGATACTTAGGTCTATGCTTGCAAGTTGGAAAAACACGTTATCTATACCTATCGTTTCGATATGATATAGGAATTTCAAGGATTCTTTCTCCACCTATGCTTCCATATTTACCTATTGTCCCTGAGTTTCATTTTTCCTGTAAGGCTAAAACTCAGGCGACTCGGGCAAGCTGAAAGATATGCAATGATAATTCTTCTTTGAGCTAATTACAACATATAGGGCATGGCTATGAATCTGCAAATGTTTCGTTGCCTTATCCGTCACCGTTGAAATTAAGATTCTCTGTGGAAATTAGGCAAACAGGAGTATCTACTAATAGTTCTTTTAAGAATTTAACGATGTAAAATATTACTTTGACTTAATGGTACTTTTGCATTTTCACCCAAGCTGCCCAAGTTTGCATTTTTCTTGCAAAACCAGAACATAAATTCGGATATATAGGGTAAATTCTAGTAAAGGCCTTGTTTTGAAAGGTAAAGGATATTTGGTACTTCTATAACCAAGGAAGGTAGATGATACCATTGAAGATTAGTTTCGAAGTGATACATGTTCTCCCAAGTTGCCGAGTTTTCGACATGGCCGAGACAAAGGCTTGCTTTCATTTTTTGATTTGAGGGTAGCACGATAAGCACGATGATCTCAACTGCCTAAAAATTGCGCTGTGCAGGGTGTCTCAAAAAAATTCGACTTTTGATTAAATTCTAGAAAATAACAATACGCTGAATGCACATGGTCAAGTTACCCTTTTCCTAAGGATTGAATTACTTTAGACGTCCTATTTGGTTTGCTCTGATATCAACGAGATGTATGACATTGGATAAGCTTCTTTTACGTCGGTCTTCCCTCTTTAAGCATTACAAGTAATCTAGGGGTATCTGCTTTCTGGTTTCAGCTATGGTACATTTTTTGATCTTTAAAAGCTCGCAACTCAATTGATTTTCAACCGATTTGCAACATTCTGGTCTCTAGAATTATTTCATAATCTTTGGGGAAGGGTTATCTTCCCATGAGCCTGTTCATGTTATCGTTATTTTTCAATATTTGATCAAACGAAAAACAATTTTTCTGAGGCACCCTAAAGGTTTTTTTATTTGATATTGTAAGCTTTGGCATTTGTAAATTGTATGTTCTGTGTTCTAGAATGAAGATTTGTAAACTATCGTTGTATTTTGATTTTATTACTAAGGCATCGGCCTAAATTTCCGATGCTTTACCTTGAGAAAATAGGGTATTGTATGTACTTCTCTGAGGTGAAAAGTTAAAAAATAACATTATCGTTAATTGAGTAGCATTGTCGTAGTAGAAACTGAAGAAAAGAAAAATTCCATCATGCATTGTTTTGGTGGCCTGGGTACTTAGATTTTAGCATAAACGGTATATTCAGTGCATCTAATATTCCCTCACCGTCAGTTCTTGTTTTGCAGCTCTAGCCGATCTACATGCAGATGGGGAGCACAAGGTAATCAATTAAAGATCATTAAAAATCTTACATCATCAGCAGGATACCACTATTGACTATAAACTGTTCGTTTCCTTCCAGCAGGGACTGAAGCAATGAATGACTTTTAGATCTCAGAAATTTTCACGCCCAAACCACTACGCCATTTAGCGCAACTTGATTGGTCAGAGAAATTATCTGACTTCGTATGTGTAACAAGGTACACGGCAGATTTGCTTACTTCACGTTTAAGTGGATGCGTACATACATAGGATGCACAGCGAAATCGAGCGGAAATTAGTTATGAAGTGTAATCAAGGCCAAAATCAAACCTTGATTGTGAAGAGACAATCGTGCACTTTTGTTGCAATCATGCACTTTCCGATCATGCGCTTTTCATCCTTATGCTTTCATGCCCTTTGTGATCGTGCACTCTCCAATCATGCACTTTCCAATCGTGCACTTTTCAATCATGCACTTTGTAATCGTGCAATTTGAATTCACTTCACTTTTCATTCATGCACTCATAAAGATGATCGTGTACTTTGAGGACATTCTTGCACTTTTTAATCATGCACTGTCTAATCTTACAGTACTTAGTAATCTTACACCAAGTGCAGCAATAGTACAAAATTCCGAAATCACTCAACCCCTAAGTAAAACATATCGCGCTCATAAAATTGACGTTTGCTTTAAGCGCGCTTGCTATTTGTCATCAGTCTGTCGGTTAGAAGAGAACTGCACATGGCAAATGTGAGAAAGTATGGCGAACTTGGTTGATCGAGCTACATTTATCACTGAGAGATATTCAAGATGTAAACTCTTTCCTTACATGCTCTAGCTGTAACCCAGCGAGCTGAAACATCAACGTTTGCTTCCCATATTACTATGAAAACCATATTGATTTATCACTCGTAATTTTGCTTCTGTCTGTCATGGTCTTTAACTAATCGACAAATGTTCGAGCTTCAATGTGCTTTTGAAAACGTCAATTAACACTATCTTATGGGGAATATTTCAAACTGATTTTCTTTATTTTAGCCTGTACTTTAAAGCTTTGAAGGCAGCTATTTAGTCTTTCTCCTCTAACAAACTGATTACAGTGAAGTCCCGCCTTTACAAGAAACCCACCCCCTTAATATTTACTAGAAAAAGAGAACAATAGGCTAACTAAGGGAGAACAATAGGCTGAGGTAGGAGGGGCCTTTACTCTATAGTGCCTCTGCACAGGGGCTGTAGTTGCGGGGTGGAAAATTACGGCTGTTGCCGCAGTTTCCTTTTCATAGACCTATGCAAATCTTGGACAAGTGAAACTTGATCGCAGGTAGATCGTTGGCAAGTGCCCGCACTCTTAGTTCACACTTGCTTTTGAAAGGCGTGGCTTGAGTATTCTATTTAGATGTGAGCTTCTTTTGTTGCATTTTTATTGACAACTAAACCAACCCCGAATTAACGGTGTCTCTTCTCACCATATGATCCGTGGGGGGGGGCACTATGTATATTTTGGGTAGGTGGGGTTTTGCCATCGGGAAGTGTATCGTTTTACCGTTTGTATAAAGCGAATAAAAAGGTTAGTAGTTTCACAATGTCGTTATACATGCTTAATGTTATAAAATGAATGAAAATGAAATACACGTATATTTTATAAGAAACTAAGAATTAGAGCCTTTACCGAAAGTTTCTTAAAATGTTCATATTCTTAGTATTCAGAGTTTCTAACGAGCAACAAGTCCCACAACAATCTCCTGTGCCATCGTGGAAATTTCAAAAGGATTTTTTTGAAGTCTTTCCAATGTTCAGTCATTATTCGAGGACCCTCAAAGTACCACACGTATCTATTTTTCGTAAGACGCTAAACATTTGGGCCAGTACTGAAAGTTTATCATAGGATTATTAGATTTTGAGATCTCAAACTTTCTTACGAGTCTCTTAAAGATTCCATAACAATCTTCATCGTCATGGTCATTACCTTGAAATCTAAAAACAAGGTTCTTTGAAGCCTTTCCAAAGTGAAAAAAAACGTAAATTGTGTCCTTCCTTTATTTCCTTCATTAGAATAGATACTTTATTTAGTTATAAGAAGCTTTCTTGTATTGCAGTTTCTTAATTTTGTGGCAATCTGAATATTGAGTTTCTTATGAGCAGTTTTTAAAATTCTTTTTAAAAGTACGTTTAATGTGAGACAGGAAGCGAGTGAAAATATGGAAAAAAAGACGTATGTTTTATAAGAAACCGCTTGTAAGAAACTATAGGCTCTATTTTTAAAACTTAAGAAACTACCCTACCTGAATTGAAAAAAGCTATGGAGCTTTCGTAATTTGCAGTTTTGATTTTTCCAGGCCACTCGAAGATGTGTTGAAGCTAGTACTCAGTAATAGTAAATATTTTTGACATTGTCTTTGAGTGAGAATTATATTACAACATGCTTTAAGATCATTCAAAAGATCATGATCATCTGATGAGATCATAAAGATGGAAAGATATGCCACAAGGGACAAAGAATAGATTTGGAATTTATTTATGTTTTGGTATAATCGAAATCTTCCAAAACTGCAAAGTACCTGTGCATCAGTGCAATAAGGTTTCGCTCTATTTCATCAATCCTCTCCCGATAGGTTTCTTAATTTGTCGGAAGACTGATGACAATTAGCAAGCGCGCTTAAAGCAAACGTCAATTTTATGAGCGCGCTATGTTTCACTTAGGGATTGAGTGACTTCGGAATTTTGTACTATTGTTGATCTTGGTGTAAGATTACTAAGTACTGTAAGATTAGACAGTGCATGATTACAAAGTACAAGAATGTCCTTAAAGTACACGATTATCTTTTTGAGTGCATGAACGAAAAGTGAAGTGAATTCAAAGTGCACGATTACAAAGTGCATGACTGGAAAGTGCATGATTGGAAAGTGCACGATTACAAAGTGCATGATTGGTAAGCATAAGGATGAAAAGTGCATGATCGGAAAGTACATGATTGTAACAAAAGTGCACGATTGTCTCTTCACAATAAAGGTTTGATTATGGCCTTGATTAAACTCCATAATTAGTTACCATTTGATGCATTGGAAGTTAACACTCTTGAAACTTCAAGCAAGGAAGACCCAGTATTGATGGAAATTAACGGGAAATGTAGAATGGTTGTGTCATTTGTTTGTATCAAATAGACAGCTAAGAGTCTTAAGTTTCTTTTCTTTGAACTAGTTAAGAGCAAACAATTCCATGTGATCATCAGTATCAAAAAATTAATACTGCAACCTCACAATTTTGTAATATTGTCACTTTGAAGCGAATAAATTACCGATGTGGTAGCTGATTTTTTTCTCCATTTGCAGCTGATCGTTGCAGACTTGGGCACAGGGACCTACAATATGAAACTCAAAGTATTCAAAGGTAACCAAGTAGCTAGTCTTGAAGGTATCAGTTACTAATGGAGAAATTTCTCAAAAACCTTTCAACGGACAGGCAAATTATCAGACATACGCTACTGGTCAAAATTATCTGGCTGCACTAAATCAACACTAAGAATGTATTGCTACTGTAATTCAGGGCAACTGATTGGCTAGTGTGTCATTCTCCGTTGTCATAGGTCAATTTTTCATGCAAATTCCTGATATCCATATTGTTTTGTTAAGTTACGTGCAAGACTTGCGCCTTGTCGTCCCTTGTTTCCCTTCGTTCTTTGATTTGCGGATATCACTTGGTCAGCAGGGACTCATAATATTGCTCTTAAAAAGTGTTTCCACTTTTTCAAAATGGCCTAAACAAGCGGAAATTATCGTATACTTAACAAAATTGCTTTAAAATCTGGTCTAAAAAGCTTGGACATTGAAAAGCAAGCGTTAAGTACAAAGAATGATGTTTTTGCTGACCTTCATATCGCAAAATTCATATTTTCTTTCAGGCAGCAGTAACCTTTCTCTGTAGAAACAAGAAAGATACATCGCAGCTGCGAGAAGTCTAGGCTCCATCAACCGTTTTTTGTATGCAACAACAACAACTGTCTCAATAGCGCCTCCTAATTGGCTGAAGGCCAAATTCTAGCAATTTGATCGGTGAATAAGAAGCCTCCCTATGCGTGCCTAAACTAGACCGGCTTTTTAAGAGTATTATTATGAGTCCCTATTGACCAAGTGGCATTGCAAATCAAAGAATGCAAGCAAACAAGGGATTAAAAGGAATAAGCCCAATTAAGGGTCATTTAATTGTGACATCGCGATAACAGTTAGTTATTGGCATCTTTGCAATATTAGCAATCAAGTCAACAGCCGCGACCACTAAGATCTCCCGCTCTGGTAAAACTATTTCTTTGGACAAATTCTGCCCGGGTTGTGGAGTATATTTCTATAACAGTGCCCTTGTTAATGGGGGTTAATGAGTTATGTTTTCAACATTATTCTCTGGTTGTGGATAGCCAGAGGCACATGTGTCCTAAGATCCATAAAGTTACTTCCTCCCCTCATTGTGACTAAATCATGGGTTGTTTTTGTGCCAAGTGACTGGATTATGTTGTCCTCCATAGGTACATCTTTAATCACGGAAAGTACCATCATCGATCTACCAACTTCAGTGTGTACTTTTCATATGGACGTAAATGAACCCCGAACTCCAGGTATACAGTCTTACATCTCCCATACGTTGTATGCAGTTAGCGAAACTATATCTTGTTGTGGTCCATCCGTATTAGCAAAAAAAATTTGAAAGAATGCTTGTTCATTTTTCCTCTCACTTATAATAGCCTTAAATAGCGGACTCATCATAAGGCTATTGTAAAATTTTGCCACAAATCATTTGTTTTACTTCTAACTTATTTAATTTTACGAAAAGAAATCTTGGCTTCGTGTAAGAACTCACTGCCGAATGTCGCAAAATTGAGGACACAGATTTGTTTTGGTGTGGCGACGAACTGTGCTATTTCATTTTATGCTGTTCTTCAAATAGTCTAGGTGGAGCAGTTTTTATTCCTTTTTGTTCGAAAGGCTCGATTTAGCAGAGTTATAGCTTCTATCAATGTTGAGCACATTCAAAAATATGCATTCTTGGTGAGTAAAGAACGAAAAACATGCCGTTTGTAAAGCCACTGCTCCCTGGATATCAAAGCAATATTGCTGGCTATTATTTCGCTCAATATTGGACATCATGCTCACATAAATTTTTAAATTTAGCTGACTCAGATCAGCTACTGCATTTTGAAATAACGAGGGATATTCTCAAGAATCAGAACAAGGTTGCAATTACTACCAAATTTTCTGCCTCACAAAAATGACTTTTGTTTGTTTGCTTTGTTTGTTTGTTTCAGTTTGTTTTGAGTGGGCTTGTCAGGATTTCTAGCTACTGGAAGCTAATTTAGGCCCACTGTGCATGCCGCATCCATGCATGGGACCCCTAGTTTAAGGTCCCTTCCGAGGGACGACGAGGTGAGTTGTGAGGTCAGGCATCCGTGGTCACCCATCCAGAGTCTAACCTCACACGACCAAGCTTAACTTCAGTCACCTGGCGAAGAATGTATAAACCACTCGGCCACTCACCCCGTCTTTGCTACTGCATATGCTATCCCTTTGAGAGAGCAAGGATGTCATTCCTGGGAGGACGGCAACATCATTCCGGACGGTTTCATCTCCCCAGAGGATAACAGGTGCTGAGACGTCTTGATGTCAGTGCTGTGAGGCTAAATGCTTGGATAATCTTTTCAAAACTTTAGGCAGATTTTGAAGGTTTCTTGAGGGTACCCTCTCGCGAAAATCACACAAAATTTCATAACGGAGTAGCCGATTTCAGTTAGCTAAATTGGATTTGAAGATGTCCACCATTAAATTCCAATGTTATCGTTTTGATTTCCAAGGAGCAGTATCCTTACAATCACGCATTGATTTTCACACAACCGGTACACATATCGCTAGATCCAGACCATTTTGTAGAATTGCTGAAGATTTATCAAATCCAGTCAAAGTGCTGGAGATAAGAATTTGTTGACCGTTTTTAGAAGATTCTTTATCAGACATATTAAAACGGGTGCTTACCCTGGAAGGATAGAAGAAGATTGAAATTAAGGCCTGAATATTTTGGTGCGATTCCTCATTCTATTAACGTTTGAAAATAAAAATCATAGCGCAACCATTAAGAGTCCTCTGCTGCGAGGGTTTTCTCTTTTTAACCTTAATATTCAAAAAGTTCATGTTTGTAGTTATGTGCATTTGTTAAGATAAAGATCAGTTTGCCAGATTCTTGTCGATGAATGCTGGACTGAAGGTGCCAAAATTGCAATTGCAGGAACGTTTTTTTCAACCTTTGTTTTAAAATCTAAGGTTTGTCCTTTTGTTGCTCTAGTGACCATTTATTACGACGCGGCAATTTAAACTTATATCATCTATTATGCGTTACTCTTTCTGGTTTTAAAGAGTGGAGCTTTTAGTTCTCTTTGAAAGTTTACTTTTACTATTTTGTTATGGCGGGATGAGAGCGCGTGGCTGAGTGGTTAAGGTCCAAATCATCAAAATCTTATGAAATATTCAAAAAACGTATCAACAATGCCAACACCGAATGCTGAGTCTCTTTTTCATGTTATAGTTAGCATCATTTAACTTGTTTATAAAAAGATTTTGTAAATAGGGTTTTTTAGTTATGTATACTTTGTAATTTTTGTATTTATTTGCACGGCCCACTGTAAATCAGTCCTTTGACTGACGTGGCCACCGTGCCTAAAGAAATTAAAATCAAATCAAATCAAATCAAATCAAATCAAGGCGTCTGACTCGTAAGCCAAAGACCAGAACGGCCGTAGTTTCAAATCCCGTGCTGGACAGTTTGGTCGCTGTCCGCAACTCTAGCGCGGGTCGACCAGAGCCATGTGAGGGAAATCTGGTAGCTGTGGCGGGTAGTTGCGGCGGACTGATAGTAAAACATCCGTGGCCCCTGCTGGAAATAAGTCTCTCAGACTTTCGCAGGCTAGCCACGTTAAATATATATACCTACCTACCTATGGCATCTGTATTGGACCCATACTTGCTTAGAAGCATTTGCCAATGTAACATAATGGCAGTACCATCGACATTAGGTCACTTTCAACTTTAAAAGACTGCTGTAAGACTTGCAACCTTGACAGGGCAAGATCCAGACATGATAGAACACCGTATAAAGATTAGGAAAAGTAGGTCTGATAAAATTCTCTTGTAACTTGCATCAGAGAAGCGGCTAGGATTCCAAAGATACTAATCTGGATTTCTTGTTCTAATTTTTTAGAATTGAATTTCAATTTCACTTTCAGTTTATTTTTCATCGACAACAAACTGACAAGGTTCTTAATTTTTATATTTTTAGCAAGCGAAAATTTTGTCAAACAAACTGTATTAACTGAGACTGTTTCATTTTAGCTGTTGCTGTTGCTTCAGGGCCATATATTTACGTTTATAAAAATTTGCGGCCATATTTCAAATTCACGTTGCCGCCACTTGATGTAAGTACTGACGCTAGATAATTGGATTTCGAGTCCTAAGATCTTCCATGGCATGTTGTTTTCATGAAAATGTAAACATTTCTATCCCGAGCACTTTCTGAAGATTCTTGTAACTTTTTATCCTCCTGTAAAGCCCCCTGTTCACCTGAGAATAGTTTCAAGTTTTGAATAATTTTGAATTACCATTGCCTGTTGTGTAGAATTAATATCACAGATAAGATGCATTGCAAGACCCGAAAAGTTGCCCCGTTTTAAAAGATCCAAATTTTGATCAAGGATAGAATTATCATTCCATGTATTGCGTATCTTTGCATTGGTTTGCAAATGAGCAAATTTGGCTCTTGTTATCTCTTACTCCTTTTAAATTATGCTTTCAAAAAGTATGGATGATTATCAGATTGATCTGTGTGTCTATATTATGTTTTTATCTTGGTAATGAATTTCAAAATGGAAAGCATTTTGTCATTTTAGACTTGAACGATGGAGATAAAAATCTCACAATGTTTGCTCTTCTGCGAGATTTACATCGTTGCTTTAAAGTCATGATGGAAGATACATTTTCTTGCATCGTTCTTTCCCGTTAAAGTAGCAAGGACAAGCTCTTTATCGTCTGTAAAAGTCTTGGATCATTGATGAATTAAACGAAAAAGATATTTTGCGGCTACGTATTTTACCGAGTAACGTGCTTGAGACACCATGTTGTTTGCTGACGGATCCTTTATTTTCATCTTTAAGTTTACTGCCTGAAGTGATCGATTGTAGCTAGGTATTATGAACAACCTTTGTCATGACAAATTTTGGCAAAATGTTTTGTTGGAAATTTATCAACTGAAATCTGACGTTGGCTGAAAATTCCTTACGGCAATAATTTCAGATGAATGTGTTTCAACATCTATGTACAGTTATAAAAATAAATTTATTACAGTTTAACGTTGTGGCCATGATTTCTGGGCTCTGGGACAAAGTATTTTTATCATGAAGAAGTGAGATTGTTTTGCTTGCACTAGATGCATGCTCATTTATTCGGATGTAGCTACTTATGTCGGGAAGATAGTGATTTCAGGGACATAAGGCCTAGAGATCTGTTTCCATTCTGATTTGAGAGTCTTCAAAGTATGAAACAGGGCTTGAAGAACGTGCGGCTCATAGCTTTGATTTGCAGTCGTCATCCAAAGGTGCATCTTGTAACGGAGGTAATTATACGTTGCTTATTTTGTTAGAAGGTTTGATACTCGCTTGTTTGATATCCTTTCAATTGTTTGAAGGTTAATCCAGTGGAGCAAGATCTTTGGAACCAAGCAAAGGAGGTTAGTTTGATCTCTGTTGATGTTGTACCATTGGATTAACTTATTTACGTAAAGTATGCTTCAAATTGGATTTCATGTGGGATTTGTGAAATCAATTACTCAAAATCACTTTTATTCGAGGGCATTTTCACATGACTTCTGATGTGAAACAGACTTTAGTTCCTCTCCTTGTGCGTTTTTAAGGCTGAAACATTATGTTTCTGTTTACTTGCTATCTGCTTGAAGTATTCAGCGATCGCTTTAAACAAGTTGCAGAAATATACCATTTTTGACCGTTTTCTGTCATTTCAGGGCTCTTTTGATAGACCTAGACTCACGAGATTGCTTCAGCTATCGTGCCGCAATAATGACAACAGCACGTACATTTTTTACAACTTCTAATTAAAGTTCGATAACTAAAAACATAAAATCAGTCTATAAATTGCTTACTGGCCAATTTTACCTGAAAGATTTGGCATGTCCGTTGACTGACTTGTTGTGGACTTTTATAAAACTAGGTGGCAAGGGCGTAGTTGCTTGCATTTGTTTGGGATCCAAATAGACGAGACCAAAAAGAAGTAATTTCAGAGGGTTGAGTAACGGGCACTTGCAGCCAACGAGCTGACCGCATGGAGTGGAACTCTCGTGAATCAAGTGAGGTGTACTGCGGAGCTGTTTCTCGTGGTCAAAGGATATGTGGAAAGTACCCCCCCCCCCTCCGTCATTTTGCATTATTGCACAGAAAACGTAGACATGAATATTGAAAATATTTGTCAATAACTGTAACTTGGGTGTTTTAACTTATAAATTCGATGCAAAATGTCAAAATGTCATGGATGGTCAAGAACTTGTTGATTTATCGTCGTTCTCATACTAAAGATACATTATAGTCAAGTCAGAGTCTTAACTAAGAGCAACCAACTAACGCAATCAAAAACATTCAGATAATTTAGAAAGAACTAACAAGTACTGTCAAGCAGACACCTTGGGAACGAAAGAAAAAGAGCTACTGACCCAGTTTACCTGATTTCCCACCAGAGGAATTTTCCGAGTGGACGGGAATTCTATTATGTACCTGAGAAAATGTTGCTTTCAAGTTAAATGGAAAGTTACGACTGAGCGACCTGTCATTGTGTAAAATTTCGTCCACTCAAAATTTCTGCGTACTGGAAATCATTCGATCCAACCAAAATTCCATATTTTTGATGAGACACATTGAAGATCAGCTTGCAATAAGTTAATCAATGAGCAAACAACAAAGGTAAACGGTTTCGCCATCAATGTTTTTTAAATTTCTGCATTCAAATGACCAGAAAATTTCTGCATTGAATTTACGGGGTGAGTGGCCGAGTGGCTTTAACAGTTATCGTCAGGTAACTGAAGTTAAGCTCGGTCGAGTGAGGTCAAACTCCGCATGGGTGACCTAGGAGGCCTGACCTCACAACTCACCTCGCCGTCCTTCGGAAGGGACGTTAAACTAGGGGTCCCATGCCTGGATGCGCCATTCACGGTGGGCCTAAATTAGCTTTCAGTAGCTAGAAATCCAGACAAGCCCACTCAAAACAAATTGAAATCAAAAACAAAAAGAAGAAGCATCACCATGTTTTCCTGCGCATAATCTCTTGAAAATTTTCTTATTCAATTTAAAGCAATTTTCATTTGCATTGATATATCCTCTGCAACAGTATTCGTTGTTGCTTCACTAGAGCTTCTTGCTTCAACTATGGTTTGCATTTGAAGTTGACTTTGTGAGCAAATTTTCATAGTTTCAATTTAGCTGCCTTTATTCACCCCCCGCACAAGATATAACTTTTTTTTCGTTTATCAAGTCCCTAGATAACATTTGACCAAAATTAGATTAGTTCAGTATGTATGAACATGGTCAAAAATTAAGCCATGTTTTGTAACATTTAGATGCATCCTTGTTTACAGGACCAATGAATGAGCATTTTGAGTGGTTACCTGAAACAAACAATTATTGCCCACAGATCATAAATTTTCTGAGATTTTCCAAAAAGAACTTTTTTCATTGGTTCTCAGCATCAAGAGACAAAAGGTTTTCTTTTAGGGGCAAAGAAATGTGGTTGCCGTAGAAGTGGTTACCCATACCTGCATTTTCAGTGGCTTATAGCAGTTTACTGACATGAGCTAAGGCTACCAAATTTTGCATGGAGCTGGAAATTAGGTTGTTATCTAAGTTTTGGAGCATTTTTTGTGGTCTCCAGTGGTTCTAGAGTCATAATACTTTGGACACTCTTTGTGTACTGCTTATCAAGAATACTACTAACCTAAAAATTGTTGAAATATTTCTAGGGAAAGTAGGTTGGGGTAAAATATGTTTGTGTGATGCAAAAAGAGCCATTTTGTGTTTAGCAAGATTGAAGAACTATATTATGCTTTATAAATTTCGACAGTTGCCGTACTAATGAAATATTGGTTTGTAATCAACAAGTACACAAAAAATTCTCAAACATGTATAAAGGCAAAAAGAATGTTGCAGCATCAAAATTTTGAGAAGTTTGTGTTGTTACATTCATTGTAAATAGCGATTGCAGGGAAACATGTGTAGCGACAATAGTATATGCGTAAATGGGAGGTAACCAAATTATTTGCTCTTTCACATCTTTGATTTCTGTTCTGTTACATTTACTCAACATAAAAACAATATATTTTGTTGATAGAATATATCAAAACATGATTTTTCAAAGAAATATGTCATGCACTCAAAGTAACCACAAAAACCTGCTCGTGATAGACTTTTTGGACCCTTTTTGGCATTTTTATCATATACCAACTCAACTTGTCTACATTTATACAAAAATTGGACTTAAGGGTTATTTTTGGTTAATCAGCACACATTTTCCCATCACTGCATATTTGATCATGGTAACCAAATTCTTGACTTCTCGAGAAGATTTTTTTCCATCTGATAAAGAGAAAGTATGCCATTGCAGTGTTAAATTTTTTCTGTGTTAACTTAAGGTACAAAAATATTATGATGATTTTTGTCAAAAAGGTACCTTTTTGCTCTTCATGAAATGTCACACAATTTTTGACCATGTTCATATTCAGATTAGATTAGCTTTTTATCCCGTAATTAGAAGCTAGTGTTACTGAATCAAAATGAGTTGACAACAATAACGTCTGGACCGACTTTCAAAGGGTTTTCTTCAAGTTCTATGTCGAGGATTCAAATCACTTTCTAGATTTTTATTTTAGTTTTAGTGTGCAGACCGGCTGCTTCTTCTGATCCAGCCGGTAGGTTATCAAATACTTGCAATATTGATCGTTTTGCGTTTTTGACACATAATTTAATTTCTTTCCAGAATAAGATTGATATACGTTCACTGCGTGAGATGCTGATGTCGATAAGGTTTGTATTTCGGTTCGCTTAAGTGATTATAAGGTTGCTGCCAATAACAGGAGAACCTACATCCCAATTAAGGTAACTCTGCTTTCCGCTCCACTGAGCAGCGAGTCGCCGTTTTGCATAACCACTCTTCTCAGAAAACACTTAATTTCTCCAATACTATTCGGTCTAGCGAAAAGCTGTAAAAAGGACGTTATTCTACACAGTCTTGGCAATCGAAAGATATGCAAATCGCAAGGTTTCCGTTAAGGCTGCATTTGTAAATTATTTTTCAAAACTTCTTGTTGATTTCATAAAAGTGGATTTATCTCAAAAACTACTCGAAAAATGTTTGGTTTTCTTTCGCTAGATCTTTAGCTAGGTTGTTGATCTACAACTTTATGAAGTCTGACTGAAAAAGCTAGGCTAGATTTGTCGCAAGCGAACTTTATATTTCTGTCTACTTTTCGACAGCGAAGGGTAGAAACCTTGGTCAACAGATTACCATGTTACGAATCACGCTTTCAAACACTCAGCCTTGGAATAACTCTCTGAAATGTTTCCATTGGCAAAAGAATGAACGTGATCTGTTGGGAATGCTATACTCAAGTCTCAATAGACATCCATAGAGCGAATATGAAAGTAGCATTTCTTGAATGTTACCAGCAAAACCGCCGCAATTTCACAACCTTCCGTTTCGTGTCCTTTGAGACTTTCATGAGCATTCACAAAATATCAATTTCTCTAAGAGTTCACAATGAACAAAGATCAGAAACTAAACTTTTTATTAAAGGGTTCAACTCTTTCTTATGTCCTAATCAGTTGACCAAGGTTCCTACCCTTCGCTGTCGAAAAGTAAACAGAAATATAAAATTCGATTGCGAGAAATCTAGCCTAGGTTTTTCAATCAGACTTGGTAAAGTTGTAGGTAAACAATCTAGCTAACGATATAGCGAAAGAAAACCAAAAGTTTTTCGAATAGTTCTGGAGATAAATCCAATTTTCTGAAATCAACGAAAAGTTTTGAAAAATAATTTGCAAAGCCAGCCTTCACGGAAACATTGCGATTTGCATATCTTTCGATTGCCTAGACTATGTAGAACAACGTCCTTTTTACCGATTTTCGATCGACCGAATAGTATTGGAGAAATTAACTGTTTTCCGAGGAGAGTGGTTTTGCAAAACGGCAACTCTCTGCTCACTGGAGCGGAAAGCAGAGTTACCTTAACTGAGGTTGAATCAAACATTTGAAAAACTTTAGTCCAGTTGAAGGGTTCTGACTCTGAAGGTTTGATAATGTCTAATGGCAAAAATCGAAAAGCTTATATTGTAGCTTCTGCCCATCGTGAAATCCTTTGGTCTAACAAACCTCTGATTTTCTCGTTCTCTATGTAAAGGCCAACAGTTTTTGATGTGACAAAATTTCAGACTAACATTTTTTCTGAAATTTATTTGTATGAAATTTTGAGTGGTCCAGAGATTTTCACGCCGAAAATTGTTTTATAGACCTGTGAATCCATGCTGTGAATTGACTGAAAACAACGGAATTCAAAGACGAATCCCCGCAATGAAACGAAATAGTTGGTTGCAATGTTAGAAAAATGAGTAGATCTTGAGAAGTTGTTGACAATTTGTTTGCCAAGCCAATATCAGTCCAAAAAATGACATCATCGTCCTCATCGTCTATCAAAAGAGTCACCGGCAATTTTGTCCGTTCTATGTGTCTCCTCTAACTCGGCACTACTAATACCCTCGAAAAATGATTGATCATAGTTTCATTTAGAATGCTTTTTCAGAATGTTTAAACGTTTGGTTCTTACTAGAACCAGTGTACAGATTTTGGATCAATTGATAGAAATTTGGAGCTGTAGCTTTTTATCCTTGTTAAATGTCGCTTGTCAATGTCTTCGTGCTGCAACTGTTAGAGCAGTTTTATCTTGATACCTTGATTTGGCTGTGCCGAAAGTACAAATACAAAATACAAATCAATCACTTCATGTAGCGCAATTTTGATATAACATCTTCAAATGCGCTTCACAGTTCCTAAAAGTCCCTAAATAACTATGTCCATCCAATGTCCAAGTACTCGATGAAATGACCATGTTGTGTCTAGCATAGAGTCTAAATCTTTTAAAAAGTTGATGTAAAATTCTATTATCTATTTCTTTGAACTGAATTGCTTTAAAGAAGCTTTTGTTATTTCTAGTATCATACTTTCGTTGGACTTTTATGAAATGTTCAATAGCTTCAGAATTATAGTGTATTTCTTTTTCAATAATTCAAGAGAATTTTTTAAAAAGATGATTTGAAAATCATCGTAATTTCTAAGGTAAGGTAATTACAAAGCATAAATGATTTTCAAGAAGTCACAATTTATGGATGTCCACAATATGGTGCAAGCAAAATTTTATCACTCTTCTGGCTTAGGACTTAGTTCATCACGTCATATCCTCATGGGCGCTCAAATACAAATTACAATAATTTCAAAAAATATAGAGACGCTAATTCTACTGTTGTAATCTTGAGCTGATGTAATCTCTCTGACCTTCTATTTTGTTTTTAAGTAAAAGGTCCCCGAGTGTAGATTAACATGTGACATGGATATCCATGTGACAAGCCTTTGCAATAAGACGACACTGCGTATACCCCCTCCCCTTGGTTAAATTGCCGGAATTTTCTGTTCAGGTCGGAAAGGATCATTTCATTTCCTTTCCTTTTTTTTCACTTTTTTTCATTTTGACCTTTTTATCCATGGTAATCCACTCAGTACTATATACACTGTTTTATTAGCAGTATATATAGTTACAGGGAGTACTTTCAAGAGTCACGCGATAGTTGTTTATCAAGGTAAGTACCTTCCCTAGATTATTTAGGCGTTTTGCCGTCCTTCCGCCTATTTGTGAGTGTATTTTGAGCCACTGTATTGCATGTGTTCGTTCAAGTTTGAAGCTGGGCCTATTGATCGGTTGGGCCTAAACTGAGTTGCTTGAAAGCCGAGGACGCTAAAATTTGATTTGATTGATTTTATTTTATCTTCTTTATGTAGGTTTAGTTATAGTCAAATAAATTCTGATTTCCCAACTGCCCTGTTAAAATAACTACAATAAACTTAATATTTCTATTCATAAAAATTTATATGCAAGAATAAAGATCAAAAAGAAGAAAATGTTACTTGCTGCTGTTATAAGTGATTTTGATCGACTTACAGTGGTTGCTGTCCTGACTTCAAAGTTAAGTTTGTTCCATGATTGTGCTCCTATGTAAGCAAAGCACTTTTGACCGCTGGAAGCTGTAAGGCGAGGCAGCTTGAGGTCTGTATTAGTATTACGAAGCTCTCTAACACTAATATCTGACAACCTTTCGAACGGTAGTAAGGCCATGGGGAGCTTCCTTGTTAATTAACCTGTACACTATCCTAGCGGTTTCCGTTTCAATAAATTCTTTGACTGCTAGCCATCCTAGTTCCATCAGGAGTAGTTGCGAAAACGCATCGTAATGGCTGCTAGTAGGAATCCTTGCGACACGGTTTTGTAATTCCTAGTGCGAGCGTTACGGAAAAAACATTCAGATTTTCGCAGGAGGAATCCTTCTGTTTCCCAGATCCCAGCCCACTGATTATTTGAGATGGACTGAACCCGATATTTGGTATTGATGCATAATATAGCAATGCAAATGCGGAGGGAGGGTCTTAATCATTCCGTTGTAAGTTTCTTGGAAATTGATGTTCAGCAATTTTGGTGCCAGATATTTTAGTCAAACCAGGAAGTTTTCTTGCTGTTAGAACTTTGTTAACTGTTTTGCGCTTTCTACCGTATTAATGGCACTATGCTTGTTCTGAACTCTTGAAACAAACTACATTAAGCGCGAAAACTGTTGGAAAATGGATGTTAGACAAAATAATTTAGGACAAAAAATTATCGGGCATTTATTCGCGGAATTTCGGACGTTCTCGATAAAATTCAAGGTGACTACGGGAATGGTAAATGGAAAGTTTTTATGTCCTATTGTTGACAGTCTCCTCTACCATAAGACTTTCATGGCTTCGATTCTAATTTGCTTTGAACTGTTTACATTTCCTCCTAGTAATAGCACTCACAATAATATTGATATGTTAGCTTTGCTTGAAGGTTGCTGGTAACTGTGACTGTCTCTTTTGCTTTGCAGGGACTATAATGGTTCAACGGCCTTAACAGTGAGATCGCTGAGGTACACTTAACTTTAGTTTTGTATTGTTGGTGCCCAATAGTTCTTTGCCTGTTTGACAGCCCCCAGAAAACCACCACTCTTCTTAATTTAAGACTTTTCCATTTTCTGGATCAACGTTTCTTATGTCTAAAACTACGTTGACACGACACAGGCACAATTTGAAATACCAAAAAAATGGATGTAACTGTACCAGAATTTCGGCTAATGCTCACATGATGCTGGTACGATTTGAAAAGCAGCAAAGTCATTGCGATCTCCCAGCAGCGAGGCTAGAATTTGGCGCAATGTAACTGCATCTACGCGTAAAGAATTGACCAGGGTCATCTGACTAGTGAATTGACCAGCGGACTTCGTAAGGGCTACAATGCCCAACATGCATTGATAGGGGCAACTGAAAAATGGAGAACGTACCTCGACAAGGGTGGAAAAGTTGGAGCTATATTCATGGACCTTTCAAAGGCCTTTGACTGTATTCGCCATGACTTACTGATAGTAAAGTTACATGCGCACTTATTTAGCCGTGAAGCTTTGTTGATTGTCTACAGCTATCTGAAAAATCGGCAACAAAGAGTAAAAATCAATGGTTCTTTCAGTAACTATAAGCATGTTCAGCTTGGTGTTCCCCAAGGATCCGTCCTTGGACCTTTATTTTTCAATCTCTACATCAATGACCTTCTGTTATCGATTCAAGAGGCAGACATATATAACTACGCCGATGATACAACCATTCATACGTGCGATATGCGTCTCGAAAATGTAATCTTGTTGTTAGAAAATGACTCCAAA
Organism: Aurelia sp. 3 sensu Dawson et al. (2005); assembly: GCA_964020215.1. NCBI lineage: Eukaryota > Metazoa > Cnidaria > Scyphozoa > Semaeostomeae > Ulmaridae > Aurelia > Aurelia sp. 3 sensu Dawson et al. (2005). The sequence goes on along the minus strand of OZ026574.1, from coordinate 17,431,816 downwards.
ATCATAATTGAATGGTTTGGAAATAACTACATGAAGACAAATGTCACTTAGTGAAGACAAATGTCACTTTATGATTTTTGGCGAAAGGACAAATCAAGATGTCGGCATAACTATTGGCAATTGTACCGTCGATAATTCACAAGAAGAGAAACTTGTGTGTTGATTGATTCAAATCTCATCTTTGAAAAACATGTAAGCAATATTTGTAAAAAGGCTGGCAACAAACTATCTGCCTTGTCACGCATGTCCACATATCTTGGAACTGATAAATTAAGACTTTTGATGAGACCAGTCGTAACTAGCCAGTTCCAATATTGTCCTTTGGTATGGATGCTCCATAGCAGAAAAATGAATGACAAGATCAACAGACTGCATGAAAGAGCCTTACGAATAGCATATAAAGACTATACTTCCAGCTTTGTATCATTATTAGAAAAAGATAGATCTGTAACAATACACCACAAAAAATTGCAGTTGCTAATGATTGAAATTTTCAAAACTACAAATGATTTAAACCCCAGTTTTAGGATGAAGTTTTCTTGAAAAGGAGTGTCGCATGATTTGAGAAATACCAATACATTTTTACCTCCTATGGTACATACAGTTAGTTATGGTACTGAAACAATCCGATACAGTGGGCAGCGTAATTGGCACTCTCTTCCGCAGGAAATTAAGGATTCAAATTCTGTGCAACAATTTAAGAATAAAATCAAATATTGCAACAATGAAGGCTGCGACTGCAGACTTTGCAGGCAGTATATTCATCGGCTCGGCTTTTTGTAGTTTTACACCTTTTTTAATATGAACTTTGTAAATTGATATTAATGTTGTTATTTTAGTTACTTGTTTTTCTTGTATATATTCATGTAACATTGTATTTAATTTGTTGGCTTGAATTAGCTTTGTAGCTTATTGCTATGTAAGTTGCCAGCTTAAAACAAATTGATAATAATAACGATAATAATATTACGAAAGCGTCGAAAAATTCTCCGTTTTGAGCGTTTCGAGTCTTAACAGGATGCCGTTGTCAAATCGTGCCAATCAGAGTTCGTTTTCAATGTTTTTCGTTTTCCAATTCGCCCGATATCGTGTTGACGTAGGCTAGGAAAATCGGTTAAAGCGGTTTATTTCATGTTGGTGGACAAATTGGCGAAGAACTTTAGATTTTTTGAAGTTTGAACACTGAGAGGAATATTTTTATTGGAAGCAAGCTTTTTCGTTTTATTTTTTGTTGAAGAAGCAAATACATCATCATACGCGAACGAGGCATCGATTTCACGTCACAGAAACCAAAAAGAAGAAATGAAAATGGCATGTTAATAATCGCTAGCTAGACGTCCTGATATTCTTGAACATCACTTCGGCTTCTTGCGGCTTGATATTTCATTTTTCTCCAGAAAGATTCTAACCATTCATCTCCTCGTATCCGTCTTTGAAAATCACGACTAAATTTGTTATACAAGCAATCGCATTTTGCAAGTCATCTGCTTTGAACTTAGCTTTGATTGCATATTTGTAGCTTTTGCTAGAATGATGCAAACTATGATTTGTGGACCTTCAAACTTTTTTTTTATATCCATCTTAAAACCTAACTCAACAATTTGAATACAACTAATGTACCATCCATAGCCAAAAAAGACACATGGTCACCGAGTTCTGGCTATGATTGGTACTTACAATTTTCAACTTGTTACAATTCAAAGGATAAAAAATAGGATAAAATAAATAAATGAAGAAGTAAACTGAACAAAAGAGTCAACAAGTGTATCTCAAGATAAATGCCAGGAGTTTCTACGGAACTAAGGATATAGTAATTGAAAGATTAATTTCAAAAATAATTCCTGCAGACTTCTCCAGCATCTATCCTGAGACAGACATCTTAGAAAGAAAAGTAGAAAGAAAAGTAAAAGCTGCTGCTGTTTAGGATAATATATCCCTAATCAAAACGGCCCGTATCTTTAATGTAGGATATTGTAGACTCGAGAATAATGCTATTTTCTATCACATTACAACGGGGGCTTCCATATAGAAGAAGATTACATTGGGATCTATCATCGAGACGAGTGAGATCGATTCCTGAAATGTCAGAGAGCTGGCCAAAGAGATCCAAACGAAGGGTGTAATACTGTGGGCAGTGCAGGAGGAAATGTTCGTTATCCTCATTGGCTAAACCACAATTGCAGACTGGAGAAAGGCAGTCAAAGGCATGTCTAAAGCGATGCTCATTCAAGGCACTAAATTGAAGACGGAGCCTAGTTAATAATCTTATACCTGAGATATCAGATATGCGATATGTAGAATTTTTAACTGGTCGAATGATTGAGAGCAATTTCTTTTTAAATTGTGCGATTGTAGTAGCATTCTGGGTCTCGCTGTCAAGTGAATTCCATTCGAACAGCGTGTTTCGGAAATAAGTATTGGAAAAACGAACTGTTCTTGCCGCTGGTTGCTCATATGCACTTGGATTTCGCAAACTGTACGTTAATTGACGCTCTTGTGGTATTTCGTTGAAAAGATATTCAGGCGATTTGGACCTTCTTAAACAAAAGAAATGAGTCAATCTACGGTACCATCTTCTGTGATATAAGGTCTCCCAACCCAGTTCCTCATAAAGCTTCTGTCACTGCTAAAGCCGCTGAATATTGTACCTGCTCCAACTTTCATGTGATTTCAAGATGCATTTCAGGGTCAAATCTATGGTAGATTATATCACCGTAATCTAAATGTGGCCTTATATAAAGCTTATAAACTTGATCTAGAACCTCCCTAGAGACATATTTGGAAAGATATTTTATCAATCCAATACCTCTACGTGCCTTCAGAATTACCTCTCTTATGTGACTTTGAAAATCGAGTTTATGATCCAAGATCATTCCAAGGTGCTTATGCTCCAAACTTGTTTTAACTTCTTCATTCCCTAATTTGAGAATGGGATGGTGTGGCTTAGTTCTTTTCCAAGAGAAGATAACTTCCTCTGTTTTGTCAGCATTGAATAACATTTTCCATTGCTATGCCCACATTCGGATCTTTACAAGGTCGCGGTTCATATCTAAGCCTGTGTCGTACTCGTTTTTTACAACGGAAAACAGAGACGTGTCATCTGCAAATAGCTTCACACTGCATGATACGTTTTCTGGAAGATCATTGATGTATACAAGAAAGAATAATGGACCAAGGACTGACCCCTGGGGTACACCAACTCTTACAGTGGACCAATTAGAAGATTTCCCGTTTAATACAACACGTTGTCTACGATCATGTAAAAAGTCCTTGATAATTCCAAGAAGATTACCACTTATGCCATTGCATTCCAGTTTGTATAATAGACCTTCGTGCCATACCCTATCAAATGCCTTGGACAAGTCTAGGAAAACAGCTTGAGTTTACCTACTGGGTACGTCTTCAAAGGCAGTATAGATTGTATGCGTTATTGACAACAGTTGGTTAATGCTTGAGTCACCCGGGCGAAAACCAGATTGGTTTGGAGTTATGAGGCTATGGTCACATAGATGCTTATAATCGTATCGAATAGAAGTTTTTCAAATATTTTACCAAAGATTGGCAACAGGGAGATTGGGCGATAGTTTTTTTGCTCTGTCTGCTGTTCTTCTTGTGGACAGGAATTATGTTCGCTCTCTTCCACGAAGTGGGGTACACACCTGTTTCTAAGCACTTTTCAAAGATCAAACACAGAGGCTCTACGATTGCACTATCACATATCTTGATCATTGAGATCGAAATATCATCACAACCATGTGCCTTTTTTGTATCGAGAGACCGAATGATATTAAGGATCTTTTCTCTATCTACATGCACACCCTGTAATAATGTAGGACACCTTGGTCGAAAAGCAGGAATGGTACTACCTGTTGCTATAGCACTGCATTGCCCCACAAAATAATCATTAAATAGATTTGCTTTAGCTTCCAGATTAGTAGCAAAAAGACCATTTTCTAAAATTGGCGGTATATTCGTAAATTTCTTTTTGTCAATGAGCTTATTCAAAATGTTCCAATAATATTTCACGCCTATATTGGGATCAGACAACTTTTTACCTAATTTCAAATAATACTTATCCTTGGCTTCAATTATTTTTCTGGTACTTTCAAGTTGAATATTTCGAACTAGGTTCCAGTCTTCTTGCTTCCTTCCGCGTCTTATAAACCTTCTGTAAAGCCTGTGCTTTCGTTTAATAGCAGTTTTAAGCTCTGATGTTAGCCAAGGTGGATCCTTGTCATTAATTCTAATAGTCTCGTTTGGGATATAAAGGGACATAATTGCATAAAGAGTCTTTGTAAAATGCTCAACCATCTCTGAAGGGGAGAGAGGATTTGGGCTACTTACCCAATCTACATTGTTTATCGAGTTTCTTATCAATTCCATATTAGCCTTCGAGTAATGCCAAACTGTTCTTTTATAAGGAGGAGGCGAAGGCAATGACATGTTTAGATTTCCGAAAATGACTTGATGTTGACAGTTTCTGTCCAATGAGGGGTGGACACCATAGTCCGCAAACATATTAGGTTGGTCAGTGATTATTAAATCGATGCAGGACATGCCCTCATTTCTTATATTCGTTGGCTCATCGATCAGTTGGTGCAGACCGTTTGTTTCTATGAACTCATCAAGAGCTGCGCCCTCAGGATTTTCTATATCCTCAGCCCACCACTGGGATGATCTGCAATTAAAGTCTCCAGTAAAAAGAATACAGTGGGGCCTTTCGTTTCTAATATTATCTAAAACCCGTTGTAAGTTATTAATAAACATCTCGAACTGCTCGCTATTTTGGCTTGGACTACGATAGAGGTTAATTACAAATATCTTCTTTCGAGAGATAGTGGCTTCGGAAACAATCATTTCTTGCAGTAATTCAAGATCATCTCTGCGCTTAATCGGCAGTCCATCACGAAAATATAAACAAACTCCACCAGTTTTAGAGTTACTGGGGTGATCATTACGAAATACTTCTGGGCTGAACCCTTTGATACGAATTGCATCATTTCTTATAGTGCTATCAAGCATTGACTCAGATATTGCAATGACATCAAATTTATGGATGGCATCATATGCCTCGATTTGCGATATTTTTACACCATTCCTCGCACAAATGCTATTTAAGTTCCAGCGAAAAAACTTGAGACCCTTATTTACATTTGGACCTGGATTAATGTTGATGTCTCCAGACAATAATAATAATATGTTCAGGGGATAGCTTGACCCGAGCTGCAAATTTTCGAGGCAGATACTAATAAGCATAGTATAAACAATGCTTTCCACAATGAAGATCAATTTTTTAACATGCACTTTGTCGATTCCGCTACTTAAGGTATTCAGAATGTAATTGAACACAAAATGAAGATGAATCAACAGGAGTGAATTCAAACGAGATAGGACATAGATAGTGCTTGGGGATTCTGAAGTCATAGGAACAAAATGTGACCATAGCCAAACAACAACACCAGACAGTGGAGCGGTAAAAACTGAAATCCAAATAAAGAGGTACAAGTAGGCTAGACATCCTAATGTCTGCAACACCATTTCGGTAATTGGGAGCACGCGATCATATCTCTTGATAATCAAGACCCTGCATTTAGAAATCCCTGCACGCCACTCATTTACTCCTATCGGCATTTAAAATGCTTTTGATATCTTTGGCCATCCTCTGAGGACATTCCCTTCAAGTCCGAGCTATTCATGAAAGCAACAATTTTGAAAAAGCGGCAACAGCAATTTGAATCGAAAGAAAAATGGTAACGGAATTCTAAACAAAAGAAAAAGAAAATAATTGGCTGGTAATAAAATAACAGCATTGATAAGCGTAGTTTTGTTCGGCCTTCTGGCACGGAACGACGGGCATCATTTCTCAAAGGTAATATAACTTTGGCGATTCCTGTCGAATTTCACAAACCAAGCACTCTAGAGACTTTGATTTTTAACGTAAACAAGCGGGCAGTGGTCATGATAATCATCCTGGAAGATGGTCTCTTGCGTGTTCAGTCAGTTGAATTCTCCAAGCAGCTTCAATTCTTCACAATAAATAGTTACTCAACCATAAAATATCAAAATATCTAACTCAATCATTGCTTTAGTCAAGGAAAAGGAAAAATAAACAGCAATAGGAAACAAATCCAGTTACTGGAAACTGACTAGACTTACTACAATGTACCTTAGCAACCGCCACCACCCACCCGCCCCACCAGCCCATACAAGATAGGCCAGTGATGCGGTTTGGCGGCAGCGACCCATACCACACAATCCAATCCAAAATTCATACCAAATACCATACCACACAATCTAAAATCCAAAAAACCACACAACAAAGGTCTAGTCTGGCACCATAGGCTGTCTAAGGACCCCCCCACCACACACATGCAAAAGGGGCCTTAAGGTTACTGTAACCCTTCCGGCAGTGATTTAGAAACTCTGTTCGCCACGAAAAATCGAGAATTTTGTCTGAAGGGTTACAGTAGCCCTAATGAGCAGTCATCAGCTTATAAATTTGAAAAATTTCGTCTAATTGCCGTATAATAAATATAAGCATGGTGGGAAAGCCTGAGACAGACCTCAAAATACCGCGTACAGAATTGATAATTGAAACTCTCACAGGCGGGGGCAGATGTGAAACACAACTCACAAGACAGAACCTTACGGTAATTAGAGAGCTATTACTCTAAATTCGTGATGAATGGCAAAAAGAGTGAAATGAGGAAATAGAAAAAGCTGCATATGATAAGCTGCATATATCAAACTCAGAATCAGGACGAAGCTGCTGCCCTCAATTTCATGTCCGAATGTGGAAAAATCCCAGCAACACTTTATAAAAAGCTGAGTGCTCGGGGCAATTACTGGCGGGGCCTAAGTTGTTGTCTAAAGCCACAGATATCTTAGATGCTAAAACGCTTCAAAATTAAAATTGTTGAGGTTGCACGCATAGGCTAAGTTTTAAGTGGTATAAGACATGAAAAAATCCACAAGTATCTTGAACAATGTTTCCTCAATCTAAGAATCAACAAACCTCTCACGCTGAACTAGGAGTTCTTCATTTTGAGTTCCAGTTAGCTTCCATGATCTTCAGTGCAGCAATGAGAGTTTCCAACTGTCGAAGGTTGCCATAACTACTCCTTGGTCTCGTTTCTAAGGGCACATATAAATTTCTGCCGGGCTTTGTCATTTATTAATGTGATACATCAGTCCAGAAGTCTCAGTTTGAGAGAAACGATGTTGTTGTTGTTGTCGTTGTTATTGTTGCGATGACTAGGACTATGTCGTGAGTCTGGCTGTTTTGGACATAGTGCTGTTTTCCGCTCTTTTTACAACAAGTTGATTGTTGTTTCTATGTGCATCGTGGGATATTTGGATCACTATCAGTCGTTTCGTATAGCTTATGTGTTTCCATTCATGCTTTAGGACCACTTGCAGTCTTTATGGATGGTTCGGGATAGCTTGAACAGAACTTAGTTTGCTTACAACAATCCTCACCGATCGGATCGTTCATGATAGCTCAGGATCTCTTCAAATTTGATATATGGTTTCAAATTTGATCATTTATGATTTTGCCAAACCTTCAGCGATCCTCAGCGATCACTGGCAATCAAATGGAAACCAGGCTTATAGTAACTTTTTAGCTTCGTGATTTCCCGAGCAAAAGTAAGATTTTTCAGTGCCAACCAGACAGGCTGAGATTGTTAATGGAGCTACTCATGTGGGAATACAATGTTAGTAAAAATGCATCACCTGTTTGGAACACCATACATCAAAGACCATCCTACCGATTCGTTGAATTTTAGAGCAATTATCAAGACCCGGCTTTAACTTAACTTTTCGTAGCTATATTTTTGAATATGTCATGTCTATCAGAATCACTAACTAGCCAGAAATTGCTTTCCTGAATTTGCAAGGAAATAGTCAAAAGCATGCTTTTCACTCAAATGAAGAGTTGTTTTTGAGGAAAAAAATATTTTTTTGCTAACTAGCACTGGTCAAGAGGGAATTTCAGTTCTTTTTCCATTTTAAGATTTGAATTTGCAACGACAGATATGTTTTATTCGAGGTTTTATTGGTCGCAGCCAATGGAAGCATCTTCCAGCAGATTCTTCAATTTGAAGTAAAACAGTGCACTATAAATTTTTTGAAATTTCCAAGAGTCGTTTGCAGCTTCAATCAGCTATTGAATCTGAATTTCTCAAATTTTTACTATGGTTTTTCGATACAATTTATCAAAGATGTGCTTCTTTTTTATGACTCACCAGACATGCTTTTTCTCTCTTGAGAACTGCTATTATCTGCGTTTGTGTTCCAGGTTTCTTCAACTTGGACCTGAAGAAGCAGAAGCATTTGCTTCCTTGCATCAATATGCCCACCTTCGTAGACAGGTAAGATGCATATATGCAAAAATGTATGTTACATTGCTAGTATGATTTGAGTTTGTGGAAAGTTCGGGCGCGCTGTCTTGAGCAATGAGTACTCTGAATGGGGATTAGTTCCGGCTTCAGCTGTTGTCTTTGTTGCTCTCTTGGCTAGGGTTTCGGTTGTTCAGCATGATCGGCTAATCTTGCTTATCATCCAATGTGAAACCGGTGCTAGTTGTAATCGGTCAAAATCGTGGTTGTACCAGCGAATCAAGACAATGTTCAAGCATCTGGCGGGCTATGAAATAAATGTACGCGGCCAGTGTTTAAAACTGACATGTTTATCTATCATTCAGAGGCTAACTTAGATTTCCAAATTTTGTTTGGTAAAATCACTCATCTTGTTGACCCTGATATTGGGGTTGGGGTACTGGTAAACGTTTTGTATGGGAACGCTAATTTTGCGTTCAGATCTGGTCCATGATTAACTTGCTATTGAAATTGAAGTTATCTTTCTCGACTTGACAATTGTATTGAACTTAGATTTCAATTCCAAGTAGATCATGGACCAGAATGAAACGTGGAATTCTCATTCCAATACAAATCCCTTGCCAGCATTTTCCTTACTTTGAAGGTATATTAGCCTGCCTGCAGACCATACCCTAGAAAAACGAATTGCCTGCGTAACGCCGCTCACTTTTGTGTAGTGGGTGCTTCAGCATTTAGTTGGTAACAAAGAAAAAATATTGTTGTGACAGCCAATAATATTACTGTCCTGCGAAACGAGGAAGTATCAGATTTGAGAACAGCTATCATTTTATTAAATCTCAGGCTTCGCTTTGTTCTCTAAGCAAATTACGTTAACAGCACGTTACTGTGGAAGTTCGAGCACCCTACGATGGACAATACATAGACGCTAAGTAGAATGGGCCATTAAAACTGCTGTTGAAGTGAAATACTGACTCATGCAATATACAATATTGAGCGGCGTTGCGCAGACTATACCTTTTTCTAAGCTATTGCTTGAATGCAGGCTAGGTGTCTATGGGATGAGTGATTTACCAAGCAAAAGTTCACATTTAAGTTAGATTTTGTTTGATCGCTCAACAGTTTTAAACATCTGTCGGGTACTTTTTATTCTACAGCTTGCCAAACATCTAAGATCTGTTGACTCACCTAATATATCCTTTCAGAGTTGTAGTCAATGGGACAGTCATGGCAGTTTGCTCCCTGTGGTATCATTCTTTTAATGTTGGAAAAAAGTTCGTTCGGTATGTAGTAAGAAGTTTGTCTTTCTAAAAGTTTAGAATGAATGTACAAAAAAGAAAGAAAATGCTTATGGAAGGAAAGCTTTTGCCAGTGTTGTAACTAAATAGCCAAGACTCCTAGAGAATTGTCAGTATGTTACCCTAGGGCAAAGGTAATAAGAATCTATAGTCTTAGAAACGATTTGATACGATTAAATGGCAATGAAGAATCAATTACTTTACCTGTTGAGCTTGCCAAGGCCATTAGTGTTGCCACTAAATGCTTGCTTTGCTTTGCTTTGCTTTGCTTTGCATTGCTTTGCTTTGCTTTGCTTTGCTTTGCTTTGCTTTGCTTTGCTTTGCTTTGCTTTGCTTTGCTTTGCTTTGCATTGCTTTGCTTTGCTTTGCTTTGCTTTGCTTTGCTTTGCTTTGCTTTGCTTTGCTCTGCTTTGCTCTGCTTTGCTCTGCTTTGCTCTGCTTTGCTCTGCTTTGCTCTGCTTTGCTCTGCTTTGCTCTGCTTTGCTCTGCTTTGCTCTGCTTTGCTCTGCTTTGCTCTGCTCTGCTCTGCTTTGCTCTGCTTTGCTTTGCTTTGCTCTGCTTTGCTCTGCTTGGCTCTGCTTTGCATTGCTTTGCATTGCTTTGCTTTGCATTGCTTTGCTTTGCTTTGCTTTGCTTTGCATTGCATTGCATTGCATTGCATTGCTTTGCTTTGCTTTGCTTTGCTTTGCTTTGCTTTGCTCTGCTTTGCTCTGCTTTGCTCTGCTTTGCTCTGCTTTGCTCTGCTTTGCTCTGCTTTGCTCTGCTTTGCTCTGCTTTGCTCTGCTTTGCTCTGCTTTGCTCTGCTTTGCTCTGCTCTGCTCTGCTTTGCTCTGCTTTGCTCTGCTTTGCTCTGCTTTGCTCTGCTTTGCTCTGCTTTGCTCTGCTTTGCTCTGCTCTGCTCTGCTTTGCTCTGCTCTGCTCTGCTTTGCTCTGCTTTGCTCTGCTTTGCTCTGCTTGGCTCTGCTTTGCATTGCTTTGCATTGCTTTGCTTTGCATTGCTTTGCTTTGCTTTGCTTTGCTTTGCTTTGCTTTGCTTTGTGTTGCTTTGTATTGCTTTGCTTTGCTTTGCATTGCATTGCATTACTTTGCTTTGCTTTGCTTTGCTTTGCTTTGCTTTGCATTGCATTGCATTGCATTGCATTACATTGCATTGCATTGCTTTGCTCTGCTTTGCTCTGCTTTGCTCTGCTTTGCTCTGCTTTGCTCTGCTTTGCTCTGCTTTGCTCTGCTTTGCTTTGCTTTGCCCTGCTTTGCTCTGCTTTGCTCTGCTTTGCTCTGCTTTGCATTGCTTTGCATTGCTTTGCTTTGCATTGCTTTGCTTTGCATTGCATTGCTTTGCTTTGCTTTGCTTTGCTTTGCATTGCATTGCTTTGCTTTGCTTTGCATTGCTTTGCTTTGCATTGCTTTGCATTGCTTTGCTTTGCCTTGCTTTGCATTTCTTTGCTTTGCTTTGCTTTGAATTGAATTGAATTGAATTTCTGTGCTTTGCTTTGCCTTGCATTGCGTTGCTTTGCTTTGCTTTGCATTGCTTTGCTTTGCTTTGCTTTGCTTTGCTTTGCTTTGCTTTGCTTTGCTTTGCTTTGCATTGCTTTGCTTTGCATTGCATTGCATTGCTTTGCTTTGAATTGCTTTGCATTGCTTTGCATTGCTTTGCTTTTCTTTGCATTGCTTTGCATTGCTTTGCTTTGAATTGAATTGAATTGCTGTGCTTTGCTTTGCATTGCATTGCATTGCTTTGCTTTGAATTGCTTTGCATTGCTTTGCTTTGCTTTACGTTACTTTGCATTGCTTTGCTTTGCTTTGCATTGCTTTGCATTGCTTTGCATTGCTTTGCATTGCTTTGCATTGCTTTGCATTGCTTTGCATTGCTTTGCATTGCTTTGAATTACTTTGCTTTGCATTGCATTGCTTTGCTTTGAATTGCTTTGCATTGCTTTGCATTGCTTTGCATTGCTTTGCATTGCTTTGCATTGCTTTGCATTGCTTTGCATTGCTTTGCATTGCTTTGCATTACTTTGCATTGCTTTGCATTGCTTTGCATTGCTTTGCATTGCTTTGCATTGCTTTGCATTGCTTTGCATTGCTTTGAATTACTTTGCTTTGCATTGCATTGCTTTGCTTTGAATTGCTTTGCATTGCTTTGCATTGCTTTGCATTGCTTTGCATTGCTTTGCATTGCTTTGCATTGCTTTGCATTGCTTTGCATTGCTTTGCATTGCTTTGCATTACTTTGCATTGCTTTGCTTTGCTTTGCTTTGCATTGCATTGCGTTGCTTTGCTTTGCTTTGCATTGCTTTGCTTTGCTTTGCTTTGCTTTGCTTTGCTTTGCTTTGCTTTGCATTGCTTTGCTTTGCTTTGCTTTGCTTTGCTTTGCTTTGCTTTGCTTTGCTTTGCTTTGCATTGCTTTGCTTTGCATTGCATTGCATTGCTTTGCTTTGCATTGCATTGCATTGCTTTGCTTTGAATTGCTTTGCTTTGCTTTGCATTGCTTTGCTTTTCTTTGCATTGCTTTGCATTGCTTTGCTTTGAATTGAATTGAATTGCTGTGCTTTGCTTTGCATTGCATTGCATTGCTTTGCTTTGAATTGCTTTGCATTGCTTTGCTTTGCTTTACGTTACTTTGCATTGCTTTGCTTTGCTTTGCTTTGCATTGCTTTGCATTGCTTTGCATTGCTTTGCATTGCTTTGCATTGCTTTGCATTGCTTTGCATTGCTTTGCATTGCTTTGAATTACTTTGCTTTGCATTGCATTGCTTTGCTTTGAATTGCTTTGCATTGCTTTGCATTGCTTTGCATTGCTTTGCATTGCTTTGCATTGCTTTGCATTGCTTTGCATTGCTTTGCATTGCTTTGCATTACTTTGCATTGCTTTGCTTTGCTTTGCTTTGAATTGCTTTGCATTGCTTTGCATTGCTTTGCATTGCTTTGCATTGCTTTGCATTGCTTTGAATTACTTTGCTTTGCATTGCATTGCTTTGCTTTGAATTGCTTTGCATTGCTTTGCATTGCTTTGCATTGCTTTGCATTGCTTTGCATTGCTTTGCATTGCTTTGCATTGCTTTGCATTGCTTTGCATTGCTTTGCATTGCTTTGAATTACTTTGCTTTGCATTGCATTGCTTTGCTTTGCATTGCTTTGCATTGCTTTGCATTGCTTTGCATTGCTTTGCATTGCTTTGCATTGCTTTGCATTGCTTTGCATTGCTTTGAATTGCTTTGCTTTGCATTGCATTGCTTTGCTTTGAATTGCTTTGCATTGCTTTGCGTTGCTTTGCATTGCTTTGCATTGCTTTGCATTGCTTTGCATTGCATTGCATTGCTTTGCTTTGAATTGCTTTGCATTGCTTTGCATTGCTTTGCATTGCTTTGCGTTGCATTGCTTTACTTTGCTTTGCTTTGCTTTGCTTTGCTTTGCATTGCTTTGCATTGCTTTGCATTGCTTTGAATTACTTTGCTTTGCATTGCTTTGCATTGCTTTGCATTGCTTTGCATTGCTTTGAATTACTTTGCTTTGCATTGCATTGCTTTGCTTTGCATTGCTTTGCATTGCTTTGAATTACTTTGCTTTGCATTGCATTGCTTTGCTTTGCATTGCTTTGCATTGCTTTGCATTGCTTTGCATTGCTTTGCATTGCTTTGCATTGCTTTGCATTGCTTTGCATTGCTTTGAATTACTTTGCTTTGCATTGCATTGCTTTGCTTTGCATTGCTTTGCATTGCTTTACTTTGCTTTGCTTTGCTTTGCTTTGCTTTGCTTTGCATTGCTTTGCATTGCTTTGCATTGCTTTGAATTACTTTGCTTTGCATTGCTTTGCATTGCTTTGCATTGCTTTGCATTGCTTTGAATTACTTTGCTTTGCATTGCATTGCTTTGCTTTGCATTGCTTTGCATTGCTTTGCATTGCTTTGCATTGCTTTGCATTGCTTTGCATTGCTTTGCATTGCTTTGCATTGCTTTGAATTACTTTGCTTTGCATTGCATTGCTTTGCTTTGCATTGCTTTGCATTGCTTTGCATTGCTTTGCATTGCTTTGCATTGCTTTGCTTTGCTTTGCTTTGCTTTGCGTTGCATTGCTTTGCTTTGAATTGCTTTGCATTGAATTGCTTTGCATTGCATTGCTTTGCTTTGCTTTGAATTGCTTTGCTTTGCTTTGCATTGCTTTGCTTTGCTTTGCTTTGCTTTGCTTTACTTTGCTTTGCTTTGCTTTGCTTTGCTTTGAATTGCTTTGCTTTGCTTTACTTTGCTTTGCTTTGCTTTGCTTTGCTTTGCTTTGCATTGCTTTGCTTTGCATTGCTTTGCATTGCTTTGTATTGCTTTGCATTGCTTTGCATTGCTTTGAATTGCTTTGCTTTGCTTTGCTTTGCATTGCTTTGCTTTGCATTGCTTTGCTTTGAATTGCTTTGCATTGCTTTGCTTTGCTTTGCGTTGCGTTGCGTTGCTTTGCTTTGCTTTGCTTTGCTTTGCATTGCATTGCATTGCATTGCTTTGCTTTGCTTCGCTTCGCTTTGCTTTGCTTTGCTTTGCTTTGCTTTGCTTTGCTTTGCTTCGCTTTGCTTTGCTTTGCTTTGCTTCGCTTCGCTTTGCTTTGCTTTGCTTTGCCGTAGTAAATTTAGCTGTGTAGCCTCTTAAGTGTGTAGTTGTGTAGCCTCTTAAGCTGTTTAGCTGTGTAGACTCTTAAGTTGTCCGGGCAGAGGCCATTCATTATTTTATAGATCATCACGGCCCTGTCAAATTTTATCAAGTTTTGGACTGAAAGCCAATTGCATCTCCACCCATCCTTTTTTCTAGAGCCTTCTATTAGCGTTCGTGCTCTAGTTAGCAGACGCTGAAGATAATCAAGCTTTGTGTTTGACAAACTGCCCCATAGTTCATCACTGTATCTCAAATAATGAATGGCCTCTGCCCGGACAATTTAAGAGGGAGACTTGTTACCAGATCTCAAATATCTAGTTATCAAACAAGAAATCAGTTAGATATTGACACTCCAAGGCAGAAGCTAGAATTCTCCAAAAACAGTTTTTTCTATTCTGGTGCAAAGACGTGGAATGAAATCCCATTAGAAATCAGAACAAGTTCCACTATCACCCTATTCAAAACGAACTGAAGGAATTCCTACAAAATTAGCATCCTTCCCGAAGCACGATCCCTAGGAAGACCAGCAAAGTTGTAAGATTTTATATATATGTAAATAGACATTTGTATAGTTTCTCTTTTCTTTTTTAGCTGATAGGGTTTTGTGTTTAAATATGATAAAATGAATAGCTGTCGTGCAAGTTCTGTGCAATTGAGTTTGATTCATTGAATTTTTCTCTAGTCATGAATTGCCCCCCTCCCCCATTCATTTTCATCATTGTATAGGACCCATCTTCTGTTCTTAAGTATTTTATTTTACTCCGACCCACCCGGTATTTATTACATAAATAAGAGCTTGTTTGAACATAACAAGATATTTTCCGTAGACAGAGATGCTGCAGAGTTATTCAACGGTTTTTCGGCGATATAATGAGAAAACGGGTTCAAAATTGGCATCAACCGATGATATCGAAGATCTTTTCGAGCTCTATGATTTCAAGTACAGATTACACCCACGTACTAAGGATAACGGAAAACTTTCATTTTCCTGAAAGATTTGAACTACGGTCATGCTCAACAGAGATAAAGTTTCAAATAGAAAGACTAAATTTAAAAGAGCAGCTCCAACAGAAATTATCCTGTATCCTGCTAAATATCTTAAAAGAAATTCTGATCTGGTCTTGCCACTCTTTATTTTTTTGTTTTATTCAATTTAAGCTAGTATTGTAACAATTACCTAGTGAATACCAAAGTAGTGAACACATTAATCGCCACAATGATGTAATAGTATACTTAATGACTACACGATATAAATTGCTCTTGACTCTCACAATTTTGCTCACTGCCTTGGGTGATCACGTGTCCATGTTGCCATGGGATCGACCAAAGGTCACAGGAAGATCTAATCCTGTGACCTTTGGTCGATGCCATGGCAACATGAACACGTGATCACCCAAGGCAGTGAGCAAAATTCTCAGTGATACCGCAGACGGTGAGAATTTTGGCACGAATGACAGAAATTATCAAACACGATAGATATTTTCCTCAGCTGCACAAATGAGTATTTCCTCAGCAAAAATCATCCGCACACGGCGAGAATTTTGCTGAGCAAAATGACATTCATGCCACTTTGCTGAGCATTTTCCTCTCCGTGTGCGGCGGGCTTTACGTTCTTAGTTTTTCTGATAAAGTGCGACTACCGCAGCTGAAGACAATTCCTTTTAATTGACACTGTCACATTTATGGGGGAAAGAATGGGAGATTCTACCACCATAACTGAAAAATTCGGACTCCCTTCAGATATTCATAGCCCATAAATGTCAAGCCTGCAACTGCAGGTTTTTAGAAAAAAAATTATTCTGGTTCAAATCTTTTATAGTAGATTGTATCTATTGTAGACTCATTCAAATACCTAGACAGAATGTAAGATGGTCCACAGGCAAACATATCCAATTCAATATCAGCCGCTCTTTCATGCAGTACATACGTGCAAAGGTTCCTTCCCAAAATAGTTCCTTTATACGAAGTGAGTCAACATCTAAAGCTTTTCCTGGCTGTCCCTTGATTGTAAACATTGATGGGAATTTTGTTATAGAAACATATGTTTTTTAACAGCTTCGGTTTCATATTATTGGTTGTAGTAATAACAATGATATAGGATCAAAGGAGGCCCAATCGCGTATATTGTGGGGCCTAGCTTTATCAGGCATATAAGAAAGTATCTCGACGTGAAATCCACGGAGACAATGGTTCATGCTTTCATTACAAATAGACTTGATTACTGCAATTGCCTACTATGTGGTCTGCCAGATTGCCAAATGCAGAAATTGCAACGCGTACAGAATGCAACTGCAAGGACAATAACTGGAATAAAAAAGTGTGATCATATCACTCCTGCGTTAAAGGAATTACACTGGCTACCTGTGCAACAAAGAATTGAATTTAAGATATTGTTGCTAACATACAAAGCGCTGAATAACATGGCCCCATCTTACATAACGAGTATGTTTACTATGCAAGCACAAGAAAGATATTCCCTCAGGTCAAATACATCTTTACAGTTGAAGATTCCGAGAACAAAATACAAAACATGCGGAGACAGAGCATTTCCAGTCGCTGCTGCTACATTATGGAACCGCTTACCTTATAACATTTTTGACTCGCAGAGCATTGACACTTTTAAATCTAGATTAAAAACGTTCTTATTTTCTATTGCTTTTGAACTATAATCGATTCTGGATCCTTTTACATGTAAATATGGACATCTTTTTTACTTAGGTATTGTTAAGCGCTAAAGAATATATATTTTATAGATTTTGGCGCTATATAAAAGTTATAATAATAATAATTATTATCATTAGCTTTAACTGAGGCAATTTATGCTGTGTTGTTTTCCTAACTGCAAAATAAGTAACACTACTTGTTCTTTGAAATCAAGTAAAATGAAATTCGTGCCGTTGAGTGCTTGACTGTTTATCTCTGTGTCTTTCTCCTTGCTTCAGCATCATCGCAACATCCTGCCGGCATGGCAACATCGGTCCCGCTGCTGTTGTTGTAATGCAATTGCGCAACATTATTGCCTGTGTTTGTTGCGTTATATCCTATTATAATAGTACTATTATAATAAGATACAACGCGACAAACACAGGCAACAATGTTGCGTCATTGCAGTACAACAACAGCAACAGGACCGATGTTGCCATGCCGGCAGGATGTTGCGATGATACTGAAGCAAGAAGAAAGACACAGAGATAAACAGTCAACCATTCAACGGTATGAATTTCACTTTACTTCAATTCAAAGAACAAGTAGTGCTACTTACTTTACAGTTAGGAAAACAACACAGCATAAATTGCCTCAGTTAAAGCTAGGTCCCACAATATAAGCGTTTGGGCCTCCTGTGATAGGATCAGTCGAATTCAATGATTAATAGACCATCAATAACGTTTTAAACAAGAAATCCAAAACCACCAACATTTCGTCCATAAGTATCGAAGGGAAACACATCTCTTCCAGTGCTGGCATAGCAGAATCTATGAATAATTTCTTCTGTACCATAGGAGAGACACTTAGTGGAAAAATTCCCAGAGCGAAAAACCCTCTTCTTGAGAATGATTACGATGTTAATCCACTAAAAACTATGTTTAATTTCCACGTTATTGACACCTTTCAATTAGGTAAAGTTTTTGGCAAATTGAAAACATCAAAGGGATGTGGGAATGATGGTATTGCTAGCTGTTTTCTAAAAATTGCACTTCCGGTTATTTCAGAATCTCTTTGTGATATTTTCAACCTTTCAATTGCTACTGGTTGCTTTCCAGATAGCTGGAAAATTGCCAGAGTAGCACCCATTTTTAAAAGTGGCCAACCTGATGACCGATCTAATTACCGACCAATATCTGTTCTGCCTGTTTTAGCTAGGGTCTTTGAAACACTTATTCATAACCAATTATACGATTATTTGGACAGAAACAAACATCTGTTTTCAAACCAATCCGGCTTCAGAGCTCTTCATTCTGTTGTCACGTGTCTTCTTAACAACACAGATGACTGGTATGTGAACATGGACGATGGCAAATACACTGCAAATATCTTCATTGATCTCAAAAAAGCATTTGATACTGTGGATCACGACATTTTACTTGCTAAGTTGAGGAAATATGGCGTTGAAAATCTAGAACATTCTTGGTTTACGTCTTATCTAAGTAACAGAAAGCAATTTTGCAAAGTTAACGGGATATGTTCCAAAACTAAAGATATTCATTGCGGTGTGCCCCAGGGTTCTTGTCTTGGCCCTCTTTTGTTTTTGATTTATATCAATGATCTTCCGTTCGCCCTAAAGAAAGGCAAAGTGACGATGTACGCAGACGATACGAGTATTTCTTATTCCTCCTCAAGTTTAGTAGACATTGAACAAACTCTAGATAGTGAACTGAATGATTTGAAGCTATGGATGCAAGGTAATAAACTCTCTTTGAATGTCCAAAAAACTCAGGCTATGGTTGTAGGCTCCAAGCCCAAAATTAAGAAAATTACTGACAAAATTGTTGATCATCCAAAATTTTTTATTGGTGGCTCTCAAGTTGAAAATGTAGACCGAGCAAAATACTTGGGTGTGATAATCGATAAGAACTTAAATTGGGAAGAGCACATTAGCAATGTCCGTACCAAAGTGTCTCGTGCAATTGGGTTTCTGAAATACTCCAGGAAATTTTTACCTCAAAACACATTGAGTAAAATGTATTCCGGTATCGTTGAGCCCCATTTTCGGTTCTGTTGTTCGGTATGGGGGTGCTGCGGGGTGACCAAGCTGCAAACCTTACAAAAGTTGCAAAATAGAGCTGCTAGAATCGTTACGAAAAGCAATTTTGATACCCCTTCTATAGATTTGATACAAAGTTTAAATTGGCCTACTGTAAGCGACATCATTAGAGGCGAAACCGCAACTACAGTGTACAAATCGCTAAACGGTCTCGTCCCGGAGTACCTTTCCAGCTTGTTTGAAAAAAGGTCGACTCGAAATGTCAGGGAACTCAGAAACATCGAAACTGATCTTTCGATACCTTTACGAAAATCTAACAATGGGCAAAGGGCTATATCTTTTCGTGGACCTAAGCTTTGGAATACTCTTGAACTTGATGTTAAACAGGCACCATCTCTTGCCACCTTTAAGAGAAGAATCAAATCGTAAACTGGTGACGTTTGTGCCACGGCCCCCTGAAAAGCAGTTCTCATGGACTGACGGGGCTACCGTGCCTAAATAAATAAAAATGAAATGAATGAATGAAAACCTTTTCAAAGAGGTTTGGGACGGCGCGCTACTTTTCTGGAAAATGGCGGATACACGGGAATCTTCTCCGCGATGCTGAACTAGAGTTGCAGTGGGAAAAGTTGTGAACAAAACATGGAATTTAACTCTAGTTATATGGTTCATGAAAGACCATTGCGGGGTGAGTGGCCGAGTGGCTTAAACAGTGTTCGTCAGGTGACTGAAGTTAAGCTTGGTCGGGTGAGGTCAGACTCCGGATGTGTGACCACGAGGCCTGACCTCACAACTCACCTCGTCGTCCTTCGGAAGGGACGTTAAACTAGGAGTCCCATGCCTGGATGCGGCATGCACAGTGGGCCTAAATTAGCGTTCAATAGCTAGAAATCCTGACAAGCCCACTCAAAACAAATTGAAAACAAAAACAAACAAACAAACAAACCAGAGGGGCTTCAGCATGAAAAACAATACTTGCTTATCACATGAACACAATGTTTAGCACATTTTACGAGGAGGTGACGTTTATACCTTCGAGTTGTTTCAGCGAAGTTTGGACTTCGTGATGACCTCAGACTCGGTCACATAAATTTAGATAAATTTAGATTTCTGTTTGCGAGTTGGGCTTATCCCCCGATAACTGAAGGAATACGAGCAGTCGTTTGTATCGAGAACTGTTAAGAAACAAACAATGATTATCGACCATTCCTTTCCAAATCAATTCAGCTAATGAAAAGTTTCTTCGATCTTCTAATTTGTTCACATTCGCCTAACATTTTGGAGTGTTTTAAAATAAAGGATTTTTGTATGCACTCCTAAAATAAGGCCACTTACCTGCTCCAGACAGCTCAACTTGCATAAGATTCCCATTTACTAATTATTTGTGAAAACTTTTTCTCCGATTGAAAAGTCAAGTCACCACAACAAACTGCACAAACTGCTCGCAACCAATATGTCTAAGACTTTACCTCCAAACAATACAATATACTCATTGCTTTAACAAATCTTTTACTTGGAAAACGACTACATTTTTTCTGTTTTCGTTCTGAAATCCACAAGTGTTTTGTCGCGAACCCGTCGCAAACCAGTGTCTTTTGTTTCATCCAAGAAGCAGAGAACGAAATGACGAATACAAATTTGATGAGGAATGTTTTCCCGCCAAAGTTTCTCTTTTGTTACGAGGCTCAAGGGGTCTAGGAGAGGAAGGAGATGTTTGTCCCCATACGTTTCGTTTGTACCAAAAGTGCCTTCGTATATCCTTAGTTAGGGCAATAGATAAGCTCAGTTTATTCATAAATAAAATCTAACATTTGGCAACTAATTATCATACAACCCAAATTCAATGAACTCGAAGAAATAAACTTTTCCTTGTAAAATATCACTATAATGCGATAACTAACTCTTTAGTTTGATGTTGTAAGATTTTGCTGGTATTTCTCGTCCTTTGAGTGCACATTAGCTGGAGCTAATTTCGGTTTTTGTTGCATTACGTCGCCCACTGCAACTGCATTTTAACGTTTGCAATGCGAAGGGGATTCCCCTTCGCAGCTTATCCGCCATCTTCCAGAAAAGTAGCGCGCCGTCCCATACCTCTTTGAAAAGGTCTATTCGCCATTTAGAGCCTATCGTTCGAAGCAGTTTGATTCAGATGTGGACTTGTTCCAAGTTTTGCTCTTGATCAATAGACAAACGGAAGGGGGAGAAGGGGAAAAGGGAACAGAACCAAGAAGGAGAGCCAGCGAGCTCCAAGTTTCACTCTTTCTCCCTTGCGTTCCTTCTTTCTTCTTACCCGTGCCCACCGTCCCACTCCCATTTGTTTATTGATCAAGAGCAAGACTTGGAGCGAGTAATTCAGATGTTGTCTGTTTCAAGAATTAATTCGTTGCATTGAACTCGGCCAAACTTAGCCACCAATTACAGTGTCTCATCTTTTAAAGGAACCAGTCATAAGCGCGCCACCACAGACCAGTGTGTTAGAATTTGAAACAATAAAATGCATGCTCGCCTATATATCTTGCCATTGAATTGGTTTTTCTTGTCAGAGTTTCCTGTTTCCAGAACAGGCAGTGATATAGAGTGATAACGCTTGAAATTAGAGCCGGTGAAGAACAGTTTTTGCATGCTTATGTAGAGAGACTGATGAAAGAGTCGTTACTTTATATTGGTGCTTGCTGATAGTTTCGATATGATAAAATCTAATACCCTTACAAGCGCTATTATTGTATCATTTAAGCCTTTGAGATGAACCATTCTTCGTCGATTGTTCATTTGATCTGTAGCAGAAATGAAAAACGTTTTTCGAAATCGCGTCGCAATGAGCAGCACGGATTGCTTCCTTAGAGGTGCAAAATTTGGTGAGGGTTTCTCTTGGATTAGGCGATCGATGTGCCTGCATGGTCGCTTCTAGGGACCTTATCTGCGATCTAAGGAATTTATTGTACACATCAGTTGTTAAAGAGCTCTTTTGGTTCCAGCAACCGATTTTATTCGCGAAACGTTATCACGGGAAATCAAGAAAGTAACTGCTTCGAATACGAGAGGATTAAATTGTGCGGAGGAATGGTATTCCTCCCCGAAAGGTTAAGTTGAGTCCACCTTCGAGGTCTGTTATTACCCCCCTGCAAATTTTTTTTACCCTCTATCGATCAAATGAACTTTCGAGCATTGGAATCTGAGTAAATTATTCGATCAGAGACAAAATCGTCGATCCAAAGAAAACCTGACACATGAAAAGACGGTCCTTGCTGGTGTGTGTCTTCCTTTAACTGGAGTCTGTGACACATTTGATTGGCTTCAATGAAATCAGAGCTTGACCCCAAGGATGTCTTCGTGAATCTGTTTATTCAGAGCAGAGGCAGGCTAATGGTTAGCACTTCCTACAGATGTAGAAAGTCTTCAGGATCAGCAGCCATTCAATTCTTCAATTGTTTTTATTGTGATTATCACCCAGTCAGATGCATGTCAGACTGCACTTAATCAAATATCAAATCGATGCTTTGGTTTAAAATGATTAAAAGCAGCGAAGCTAAAACTACTGCGCAGGTGAATACGAGATACAAGATTGGGCGGACTAACAGCGCACACCTTCTTTGAGGTGTGTCACTTTAAAACCATAGAAGTTGTGCAAAAGTGCAAAATGGCACTGTTAGATAGCACACAATAGTGATAACTTATCTTCTGCGATCTCTGCCTGCAATGAGTAACTGTAACGAACAAATGTTGCTGTCTGTTTTTCAGCCTAATACTAATTTCCTGAGCAATGATTCCACATTTTTGTCTCTCTTTTTCCGCAAGAAGATTGTTATCAAAGGAAGGTATAAAACCACATAACATCATCTTTTGTTGTTTTTCACCACACCAAAGATTGCTATCTGTTTTTTTTTTCAGCTTAATGCCTATTCCTAAGCAATGATTCCACATTTTGGCCTTCCGCTTTCCGCAGGAAGATTGTTATCAGAGGAAAATGTACAATCACAAAACTTTAACTCTTTGCCGTTTTTCACCGCGCCAGTACTGACCTTACAGGAGCTTCCGTTTCTTACTTGGTGGAATTGGAATACGCTGTTTTCTGAATAAGATTCCGTCTGTTTTAATCGAAAAACAAATTCCCGATGCGCAGTCGCTGCTTTGAAGTTATGATTAGAAGTAGTTATAGTTGAAGCCCGCTATTTCGAGCAGTCATTGTAATCGAAAAATGTTTACTACATGGTGATGTTGCAGAGATAAACACATTTCTCCCCTCCCATTTTCTACGTTATTCAGGGCACTGTATTGCTAACGAGTAGCCTGTGCACATACGGAAATTCAGTTTGTTTCGTTCATTTCAATCATAGGCTCCAAGTTTTAAATGACATTGCTAAAGTTTCTTTGAAGCAATTCATTTGAAAGAAATAGGTCATAGATATGGGATAGCCTTCCTGCTGAGTCAAAGACAGCATCCTCCCTGAATAGTTTTAAGAAACTGATAAAGGGTTGATTTTTCATTTCTATTGTATATATTGTATAATTGTAAATAGGCTTTTAGGTTATGGTTTTTTTTTTCATTCTAGTCATATTTAAGTTTAACTGTATGCTGTAATTAAGTTTTTACCGGAGGGCCCCTTGAAAAACGGCTTCTGCCGAAGGGCTACCCTCCTTAAAAAATTCAAATATGAATATATATGAAAATATATAGAGTTTTTTTTATATCAATGTATATTAAAAACTAGGAAATACAATACAATATTCTGTGCCGTCCATAGCAGAAATACACATGTCGTCATCTGGTTCTGGCTATGAACGGCACTTAACAAACTCTTTAACAACAATCGAAAAAGGAAATAGAGTTTTCATTAATCTGTTGAAGATTTGAAATCTATGCTTTCACTTCATTTCATTTTTATAACCTCGGTTTACGAGTAAGTTACCGACATTTTAGCAAGAGCATTTTATTCTTTGTAAATGAAGAAGATAGCTACGTGAGAAATTTCTTTATTGGGATGCTTTTACTCGAAGTTGGGGGGACTTTTCTCTATTTATTATTTTAAGCCTGGTTTTCATATGTCGCCTTTCATCGTATTTCATCGCACTTCATCGGAATTCTAGGTCTGCGATTAATTAGGATTAATTCCGATACGTGAAAACCAACCAGACAAGGAATCCTGATCCATCCTAATTCGTCGCAGTTCATTGAAATTCATCGCAACTGATCCCACCAATTAAAACAATTTTGTGTTCTACAATGAAATAGGACGAATTCCGATGAATTACGATTCTCGATTTGCATATAATTTGATAATCGCAATTACCTACCTCCGATTAATTACGATAAAATGCGATGAAATAGGATGAAATGTGACATCTGAAAACCAGCCTTTAGACAAGAGCAATCGACGAATAGAATTAGGGTAGAGCCCACTACAATATATTCTTCAAACCACTGATATTAGCAAAGTGGAATTTGTTATTCAGTTTTGTGGCATTGTAAACAATCTGAAGCATGAGGCCTATTGTGCATTCATCCATCATTTCCATGCCGATGCTGTCTGTTGTTCTCTATTGTTTTCATGCTGAGAAGGCCGCAATCCTCTTTGATCCATTTCCCAAAGCACCATGTTCGTTGAAGTTGTTGTCAGCTTTAATGAGCAACATTCAGCATCTTCAAACAGCATACGCTTTGAGCAGTGGTGGTTACCCTTGCAGCAAGAATAGTCAAGCAGACATCCCTCGATCCCAGTACGAGTCCAGTCAACATTGACTTCTGTTGAGCAAGGTTTCTCGCAGCGATATAGAGGACTTAGAGTCGTTTATACTGTAGCTGATCACCTTTTTGATCAGATAAAAATTGACGCGGATCAGCCTCTCATGTGCACGACCTCGAAGTGATCCGATTCTCTGCTATCCACATCAGTTTTGATCTTGCAGCGAAAGCGGTCACGTCACTTAAATTATAGCAATGAAAGCCCAAATTTCATTTGCCAATTAGAAACTAGGAAAAGTTGACGATGTTTCAGCTCTCTGTCCTATTCACTCTCTGTTTTAAAGTCGAAAGTTTGGTGGCAGACACCCCCCCCCTCTAGTAAGATAGGGCGAAGGGATTAAAACGGTTGCTTTCATTATACCTTATAACTGAAATTTAGGCAAAATGGTACCGCAAGTGCTCGTCCTCTTTGAATCATATTTGAAAAACAACTGGCAAGCAAAGTAACTGTGTAACGGTATGGCTAATTTTGATGTAACAAATTTCTAGATTTCTGCATTGTTAAGCCAATCAGATATGGAACGATTCCGATATCGTGTAAGCGGTCGAATCCGGTATTAGGTCAAAGTGGAACCTCTTTATCAAGTCTACAAGCCTTTTTTATACTCAATCAAAAGTTTCAGTACAAGGTACTATTTAACACTACTTACAGAATACTTTACTATCCGCGAGGACGACTGCCACGGAGAGCAAGTCTACGGCAGCTCCGCACCCTTAACATAGAAAACTGAAAAGAACTATAAGTCTTTCTCAAGTTAGACATTGTATATATATTTTTTTTGGCAATTTATTTATCGTTGGATAATAGGATACGATAGCTAAAATAAAAAAGTAGCTAATTAATTCCAACGTTACAAGATGTATTTACAATATGGCATAAGAAAGTAATAGATAAAATATTTACAAGTCATCAAAATATACAATTAAAATATACAATTAAAACTGGATATCTAAAAACAATCATTATAAATAGCCCAGGTTTGGAATAAAGATTCAGCATAATTTACAGGAACAGTTTTCTCCGTACCAATTTTTTATCTCTCTTTTAAATTGACAAAGGGTTTCTGAATTCCGCACTGTTGATAGCAACGTCAGCCACAGCTGCGGACCTTTAACTCGGACGCTTTCTGTCCCGTTACTGACAGATCTCACTCTAGGTTGAATAAATTCGTTATTATTTCGCAAATCGTAGCGAGTTGTATTTTCACGGAAGACTTCCTGCATAAATGAAGGGTTTAGCTCATTTTAAGTTTTTAACATCTCAGTCATAAGTATTTGCAAGTTCTTCGTATGAATAGTAACTGCACAATCCTTCTGTAATAGCTCACTAAAAGTAGATTCGGTGTCCTTGTAAGTAATCCTCAAAGCCCTTTCTTGTATTTTGTTGATTTTTTGGTTAAGCTGCCTACTGTGAAACATCCAGATTAAAGGGCAGTATTGAAATTGACTGGTAATAAATGCCATCATCAAATATCTTAGTTTGTTCTGATTCATATACGGGGATATGCGGGCAAGTGCATAAAGTTTGTTGCTGGCTTTTTGGGAAAGCTTCGAGACGTGCCGGTCAAAGGAGAGTTTGCTATCTATATGAACTCCAAGCAATTTCTCCTCGGAACTATTAACGACATCAGTATTTCAAACCTTAACAGTAACTGGATCGTCACATCTCTGCCCAAGAACCAGAAGATGGCATTTAACTGCGTTTAATTTCATAAAGTTGTCTGCAAACCATTGTAAGGCTACGTTACAGTCACTTTCAAGCTAATGAGTTATGTTATCTAGGTTCTTATCACAAGAATAGATAGTAGTATCATCTGCATAATTGCAGATATCTGAGTTTTGTATAAAAAGGAGAAGATCATTAATGTATATGTTAAAGAACAGAGGACCTAAAACTGACCCCTGAGGAACGCCGCGTGTTAGGCCTTTCCACGAAGTGAAGGAACCATTTACCTCATATGGTACGAAGCAAATGAATTTACAGTGGGTGTTCAACAAAGTTGGATCATCTGCAGCACGATCCAAAGCGCTTCCCTGTAAACAGAACCCAGACCCTATATGAAGTGTAAACGGTATCTTCTAAACTGAAAATGTTTTCATTTCGGATTTCCAATTTCCATTGCACTATTGCAGTATCAAATGGAAACAGTATCGTCGAGGCGGGGCTGAAGTTAGCTTTTCTGCTCCAAAATGATTGGTCATTCATTGAAATCAGTAAAGAATTCATAGCTGTACTGTTCAGAAAGCGCCGGTACATGACTTGGGACACCCAGTAGGACTAACCTTTATTTGTTTCGTTTAGACTGTTATCACATGCATGACAACAATGAAGAAAAGTGTACCGGATGATGATGGAATAAGTTGTCTGGTTATTGGCACCGAAAGCCAAGAAGTGTATGTTTTAGATCCTGAAGCGTTCACTGTGCTTTCCAAGGTAAGGTTTCATGGAAATTGTTTGTTCATTGTAGGGTGGTTATGCCGAATTCGTCATGATATGCTAATCTCCTTTCAGTATAAGCTATTATTTAGGTATAATTTCATTGTTGGGGTCCCTGTACTTACATATTTAAGGTTCAAACATGGCATAACTTATCGAGAAGAAATGCATTTGAAGCAAATGAGTCATATCCAAGAAGAAAAACAAGTTTTATTGCATAGAAAGATTGTTTCCTAAAAATTTCCAAATAAAGAAGTATCGATTTAATCTTTCACCCGATTGGAGTTAAATCTTCAAATCATTTCGCCCCCTCGTTAAATAAAATTATTCGCAATCAATTTTTCTTTTTGTCAGTTAACCAATATTTTACCGCATTGCGCACTTTATCTGGCGAGATTTCAAAAGCAAAATTTCAGGATCTTTTCTGCTTAAAAGTAATGTATTCTTAAGTTAAAAGATGCATTACGGATACATTAGATTTGGATTGAATTTGCGTTGAAGTTTCGCAATAATTGATCCTTAAATACATAATCCATAAATGATACAGATCGTCCCAAAAAAGGTAACAGTTTTTGATCAGGGCTAATGATAAGAATATCGCTTTAATCAAGCGGAAATAATTATTATACTATTCCTTAAATGCTGACTTGAGGATAAATACCTTGTTTGTTGATGTTGCTGCATTGATAGTTGAAAAATTAATTCTGAAAGTGCAAATTTGCCTCCACCACCAAACCTGAACTTTCGGGTTTTGGCTTACGCAGTTAATGCGCTATGATGTGAAATTCTTGAATCATTACGAAGTACGAGAAAGAAGCCTCGTACTCACGACAGCAACTTTAATAGAAATCTATACTGGACGTTACAACAAGATTGTCGAATTTTGTCCCGAAGAGACATATCTCCATTCTACAGAATAAACCATTCATCAACGAAATAATTCCTTTGATCATGAATAATATCTTCATTGCTTGACCAAATTGCATTTAGTGTCATTTCTCTCTCGACATTATTATGAAAAAAAACAATCGTATGCACCCAATGGGCACATGTCTATGGATAAGATCCCAATAAATACTCGCTCTTAACTGAAATGTTGTTTTCTTGCAAAGCATTTGATTGCAGACAACTATTCCTTGGTCACTATATTCACTAATGTGTTGCTCACATTCAGTCTGCAATCGAATCTCCATTCGAATTTGTGCGTAAACACAGCGTCCTAGTCAATGAATTTTACGCTATTTTTTCAATTTGTTTGAGTGGGCTAGTCAGGATTTCTAGCTATTGAGAGCTAATTTAGGCCCACTGTGCATGCCGCATCTAGGCACGGGACCCCTAGTTTAGCGTCCCTTCCGAAGGACGACGAGGTGAGTTGTGAGGTCAGACCTCCGAGGTCACCCATCCTGAGTTTGACCTAACTCGACCGAGCTTAACTTCAGTTACCTGACGAAAACTGTTTAAGCCACTCGGCCACTCACCCTGTAAGTCTGTGAATGAAGAGTTTTCCCTCAAAAAAAAATCTTTGCTGCTTGTGTCAAAACCCAAAAGATCTGGTTTGGAAGTGGAGACAAATCTGAAGTTTTAAGATAAGTAGGTCAACTCCGAGTGCACCATGTTTTTACAAACAAAGGACCTATTTTCAAGTTAACGTTAGAGGAGAACTTTAAGAATCATTCTGGATTTATTCAAAGTACATTCTTCTATGAATAGAAACGTTTTTAAACTTTCGAAGGCTCTTGCACTGAGAAAACTTGATGTTGGATCAAAACTGTACTGGTACGGTGTAACTGTTGTCCAAGGATGGTTTCTACTAGATCCAGGGTTCTACGCACAAACATACCAGTTGTCCCAGAAAATTATGCAAATTTGATTGCATTCAGGGATTATAATTTTGTCTCAATCAATGGCTAATCAATTTCAAAGTGCTATTTGATTGTTAACTTGAATATGGAAAGTTCATTTCTTGACATTGGTGCTTTGAGTGTTGAAACGTAAATGTTTAATTTTCTAATGGCCTCCACGTCAAAACCACAGTTGTGTCTTATGGCCAAAGCAACTTTGTAAAGCAAATCGAAATACAACCCGAAAATAAAAGAAGAATGAAAAATGCACAGTCGATGACTTCTATTGAACAGAATCAACATGGTCAAAATATAGGTTCAAATTTGATCAAGGATCTTGCAGATTTATTCGCTGTGCTTCGAGAATATGCTAAGGCCAAAATACCAAAGCTCTGCTTTAGAGATGACAGCAAATTTTAACTATCAACGTTAATCAACAAAGTACCAGTATCAAAATAAGGTATCTATGTTAACATTAACTATAGAGGAACAACTTGTTATTTTTTAGCAATTGATTTAATCTAAATTATCATTACTGGATCCAGCCAAACCTGTATACCATTGCTGAGTTGTTCAATAGATTGAATATCATTAACCTATTGCATATCGCATACCAATAGATCAGTTGATAATTAGACGATTTATTTGAAGTTTAGCAATTAACGTCCAATCACGTATTCAATCTGCTCTCTTTGAAACTGGATATTCAATGTCTGAAATTTAAATGTCTTGGAGGCCCTGTAAAATATGCGCATTTGTGTTGATGTGCAGTGGATCTTTGACATGAAGCCCCACCCCTTCCCCCAAAACAAGATAGCTCATCTCTGAGTCCTAGTTTAGATAATCTAATAATGATAATGCATTCAATTCTCCGCATCATGAAAACGATACTAAAACAATCGCAAATTCACTTTAACTTTTTAAACCAATTTCTATAAAATCTTCATCAGTGACTTCTCATAGAATGGTTGATGATCACAAGTGTTTTTTATAGATGAGTCTGCCGAGTGTTCCGTCTTTCATCTCTGTTTCTGGTTTATATGATGTTGAATTCCGTATAGTTACGGCCTGTCGCGATGGCAAAGTTTACAACTTAAAAAGGTAAGACAAATTCAGATTAATCATTCTTCTCGCATCAGGCTGTTAAACTTCTGACATATTAATTCTAATCAACTGCTGAAGACAAATTGCCTTTGTACATTTCTTGTGCCTAGTAGCTATTCTTTCTTATTTCATTGTTCCAAAGTAGAAAGTTCATTAAAGCCAGACTTCCACTTGTAGGCTTTTTCTTCGTCGAAGTTTAGCTGCTTGCCTGAAGTAGGGGAACTGGTGCTATAGTAACAGGGACAAGTTGTAACAGATGGTATTTCTCTGTCGCTATTAATGCTGTACCCACAATCTTGTGTGTGAATGATTGATTGTCTTGTTACTGCCCTCAATTTGAATAATAGTTCTTGTTGTTCTTGCTAGTGGCTATTTTTTAGCATTGCTATCCCTATTTGTCGGCTTGAAAATGAATCTCTGGATTTCACAGCTTTTTGTTCTGCAGCGTCTCGCAGTTAATGTAAATTCCTATCCCCCATGTAGTATTAGAGTAAAAAGTGTATTGTTTCTCCCGAAATTAACCTTGAATGCTATATTCAAATGCATGTTTTCCAGATCTGGCATTTTCACACCTTGTCGGTCTGAGGCAACTTGTAGCAAAACAAACAATTCCACAAAAAAGCAAGCAAGTTCTTGCCGAAAGCTACTCAGTCAACACTTCCTCTATTCGTAAACAATTGCTCGATATGCTTGATATAGAACTTGAGTTGAGTGAGAGTGAAGCCAAGTAAACTGGTACATTCAGCAGGTGATTTTCAAGATTTTGAGATCAGCAAAAGCAGCTAAGACAGCGAAAGTTACCTCCAAAAACATGGCGTTTTTCACAATTAGTGAAAGTTTATTTCCGTGAAGGTTTCTTCCCCCATATTGTGAGAATTATAGTGTACTTGTTTGTTTAGGTTGTTATGAAAAGAAAATGAACCCAACGACTTGGTCCTTGTAGTCATTAAGCCTGATTGCGACGTGGTGCTGTGGGTGGCTTGTTTTGGTTTGCGTCGTTGTGGTCACAGAAAAATTAGGTTCCAGTTGGTCGTTGGAATCGTTGCCATGTTTTATCATTGACTGGAGCGATCCGAGGGATGAAATCGAGAGCAGGCTATAAGATGCAGCAGTTTTCTCCTACGTTTTTTTTTTTCATAATCATCATTTTCTGTTTTGTACAAGGGATAGCTGATCTCAGAAGACGGCATTTTTTGAAACCACGTTCAGCATTTCATTCTCACAAAGTTTTACTAACAAGAACTGACTCTATGACTTCTTTAATGGTAGTGGAAATATTATTTCGCGAACATTACACACAATTACGTTATTTATAATCTTTTTCAGAGGATCACGAGCTGGGAAGTTGATACTTGAGCTCCATTCGCAAGTAGTTGGATTAGAGAGAATCGCAAAGACAATCATCGTTGGATGTATGGATCAAACGCTTATCTGTTATAGCACCAAGGTACGGATTGTTTATTGTCGCTACTGATTTAGCACCCTCTTTTTAAGGTACCAGCGGAGTTAGAAAAATCGAATGTCATTTGAATGGTTACTGCTCGCTTTATATATAAGCATTAATTTGGTTTTCTCCTGGAACAAACTAATTCAGTGCCCATCCATAGAGGAAACCTATAGTTGCTTATCACTGAGTTTTTATATCAAAACTTAGTGTAAATCCTTCTTTTATAAAGGATATTTTGATGCAGCGTAAAATGGTGGTGGTGATCATGGTGGTCGTGGTGGTGGTGGTCATGGTGGTCGTGGTTGTGGTCATGGTCGTGGTTGTGGTTGTGGTGGTCGTGGTGGTCGTGGTTATGATGGTGGTGGTGGTCACGGTTGTGGTCGTGATGGTGTTGGTGGTGATGATGGTTATGATGATAATTATGATGATGATTATGATGATGATTATGATTATGATTATGATTATGATTATAATTATAATTATAATTATGATTTTGATAATGATTATGATTATGATTATGATTAAGCAACGATATTTTGCTAATCTGATTGAATAGCCAACATGTTCAGTTACCGATTGAAGCCGGGTAACTAATTTCGGATATAATAGAACATATCGGCTTTGAAACATGACAGTTTTCAAGACTATTTCTGTGACATTCAGGGAGCATTTATGCTCGTGGAAAGTTGAAAATAATCTTTTATTTCCACTGTCCTTGTTAACCTCCTCAAAACAATAGGCCTTTTCACGGAAAGAAAAGCATGCTGGGAAAAAGGGAAAATTTCAAGATTTCGACACCACGTAGCTTCGAATTTCGCCAGGTTTTATCGAGGCTTATTTTCGCAACAAAACCTCTCTCCTGAGCGAGCACAAAGACGTTAGATATCTTTTGTGCATATCGTTAAAATCCTTGAACTTCAGAGATTACGAAATGGCAATATGTTTTTCAATCTGATTTTTAGAAATCTTTTTACATAGCCAAAAAGAAACACGAGGAAGTTTCCAAAATCGCAGAATTATGCTTAGGCCCTTGCGACCAAACGCCACATTTAGGCACATAATTCTGCTATCAAATGAGGAAATCAACTGAAATTCAAAATGAAAGCACTTCATTTATCCGTGTAGTCGGATACAAATTTGCAGGGTGCTACCTAAACGTATATGAATGTAGGGAGGTCAGACAGCTCAGATCACATGTCGTCCTTCCCAATGAAAACTTCCGAATAAAGTATCTTTACAGAAACTGGGTTCAATTTTCCTACAAAGCGAAAGAAACCCTTTTACTGCTGCTTTTTTCATCCAAATAGTGTCGATAAAAGCATTTTCCAACATTTCATTGATGTTTCTACTAACTGCCATTTTTGAAATATCGTCTCTTCAGAAACTTATTTTAGCTCGTAAATCCAAGTCAGGTTTAGGCCTTTGAGTTTGACTGTTACTTGACTAAAGCTAAAACGATGAAAACTGAAAGCTCCCATTAAAAATATTCTGTTCCGTGAGATATTTTGGGCATTTTCTCCTCATCTACTATTTAAGCTAAGCAAAAAGATTTAACATGATATCGAAGGCTAATGTTCTGAGAGTTGCATGTCCATGACCTTTGGAAAAGAAAGAAATTAAATTCATTTTGATGCACTTCTCGCTCGCTATTTGTGATTGTCTCGATCTGTTGTTTTAGTCTCTGCATTTCTTCTCTGTTTTAATGTAACAAACACAGCTGACATGATTTAATTCCAGCAACGAGTCGAGAATAAATGTAGAGAATGAAAGATCTACAAACCTTGTCCAACTTTCTTTCTTGTAGTAGTTTCTAAGCATATCCATGAGGTCTGGCACTCCCAACTCAAAGAAAATGTTCACGATCTCTCGGAGGAAAGCGAGACAAATCAGAAACGATGAAAGAAATATTCTGCCCGTTTGATGAAACTAGTATCAACAGTGACAAAGGCAGCCATAAACTGCGTAAAATATTTTCCTGGCTTCTTGTTGCAACTTTGAATTCCACCTCGAATGAAAATCGATTTAGAAATAACGTGTAACAGAACTTAGGTCATGTGACAACCGCACTCGTATCTGCACTTTTAAACATTGACTGATTAATCTAAAGTGGTTTTAGCAAACTTCTTTTTAAATATCATTTTCTTGCACACGTTTTCTATTTTATAAGAAACTGGTTTATAAGAAACTTGTGCTTGGATGGCGAAAAATTTAAGAAACTGTAGTACTCCGTTCAATTTGTGCTAAGAAATTTTTGTAAAATCAAAGACAATTGTGAGAAACTTGTTGTCAAGAAAGAAATATCTGGCAGTGATAGAAACCACTTCCATCCAAGAAATAAGACACAAATTAAGAAATTTTTAGTAGTAAAAAGCTGAAATTTTCATGTGAAATTAAAGACACTTTTATTCTTAGAAAAGAACAAACGTGTTTTGGAAACATATCAATGTAATAGACCAAGGTGTTGAAGACGTATAAGGTACACATAAGTTTTAGAGGTAGCTTAATGTTTCAACAGGGTGTTGTGGAAGGAGGGGGGGGCAAAAAATCTCTAAAGCATACTGTAAGTGCAAGCCAATGAAACACAGAATACGATGCCGGTTGATAATAGGGGTGGAAACCAAACAAGATTGACCTAGCAAGAGCAATCCCTGTATCGACTCACAACTCAAAATGAAACTTATCATCAGGTTGATTGTCAATCATCATGTTGAATCGTCACCCCACAAGTTATTTTTTCTGCAAGAAACTGCTTGTAAGAAACTCAACCATCGGATCGTCAAAAAATAGAGAAAATCAAGTACTGGAAAAATTTCTAAGAAGCCACTTACTTTAGTGGGGAAAATCCTTCGCATATGTTTACTTTATTTTAACTTGTTTGTTGTATCGTATTAAGGAACTACTTAATGTCTAAACATTGGGAAGGCTTCATAAAACCTTGTTTCGAAATATTTCAGGATAGGACAGGAAATAAATATGACGATTGTTATGGAACATTCAAAAGAAACTCCTTAAACTCTAATTACTCAAAATCTGATAATCTTTAGAAACTTTCAATATTGGCCGAAATTCCTAGTTTCTTGTAAAAAGAAAGTGTAGGTACTTTAATCAATGCTTTCCTCTCGTCATTTAATAAGACATTGAATGATTAAAAGTGCAGATACGAGTGCAGTTGTCACATGACCTAAGTTCTGTTACACGTTATTTCTAAATCGATTTTCATTCGAGGTGGAATTCAAAGTTGCAACAAGAAGCCAGGAAAATATTTTACGCAGTTTATGGCTGCCTTGGTCGCTGCTGATACTAGTTTCATCAAACGGGCAGAATATTTCTTTCATCGTTTCTGATTTGTCTCGCTTTCCTCCGAGAGATCGTAAACATTTTTTTGAGTTGGGAGTGCCAGATTTCATGGATATGCTTAGAAACTACTACAAGAAAGAAAGTTGGACAAGGTTTGTAGATCTTTCATTCTCTACATTTATTCTCGACTTGTTGCTGGAATTAAATCATGTCAGCTGTGTTTGTTACATTAAAACAGAGAAGAAATGCAGAGAATAAAACAACAGATCGAGACAATCACAAATAGCGAGCGAGAAGTGCATCAAAATGAATTTAATTTCTTTCTTTTCCAAAGGTCATGGACATGCAACTCTCAGAACATTAGCCTTCGATATCATGTTAAATCTTTTTGCTTAGCTTAAATAGTAGATGAGGAGATAATGCCCAAAATATCTCACGGAACAGAATATTTTTAATGGGAGCTTTCAGTTTTCATCGCTTTAGCTTTAGTCAAGTAACAGGCAAACTCAAAGGCCTAAACCTGACTTGGATTTACGAGCTAAAATAAGTTTCTGAAGAGACGATATTTCAAAAATGGCAGTTAGTGGAAACATCAATGAAATGTTGGAAAATGCTTTTATCGACAATATTTGGATGAAAAAATCAGCAGTAAAAGGGTTTCTTTCGCTTTGTAGGAAAATTGAACCCAGTTTCTGTAAAGATACTTTATTCGGAAGTTTTCATTGGGAAGGACGACATGTGATCTGAGCTGTCTGACCTCCCTACATTCATATACGTTTAGGTAGCAACCTGCAAATTTGTATCCGACTACACGGATAAATGAAGTGCTTTCATTTTGAATTTCAGTTGATTTCCTCATTTGATAGCAGAATTATGTGCCTAAATGTGGCGTTTGGTCGCAAGGGCCCAAGCATAATTCTGCGATTTTGGAAACTTCCTCGTGTTTCTTTTTGGCTATGTAAAAAGATTTCTAAAAATCAGATTGAAAAACATATTGCCATTTCGTAATCTCTGAAGTTCAAGGATTTTAACGATATGCACAAAAGATATCTAACGTCTTTGTGCTCGCTCAGGAGAGAGGTTTTGTTGCGAAAATAAGCCTCGATAAAACCTGGCGAAATTCGAAGCTGCGTGGTGTCGAAATCTTGAAATTTTCCCTTTTTCCCAGCATGCTTTTCTTTCCGTGAAAACGTCTATTGGTTTAAGTGTTCATTGATCAGTGACAGATCATTAATGTTGAATGAGAACCAAGAGTTTACTGCAAGTCAGTTTCTCGTAAACAACAAGGTTTGGGTCATCTCGTTCTCTTCAGATGTCAAGGAAGGACCGATCCGTGAAGTCTAAGAAACTTAAGAGTTGCAAAGCTTTGATCTAAATTGCCAGTAACGGACCGAGATAGATACAATAGACCAGTTTCACAATTAAATTCAATTCGAGGCAAGAGATGTGATTCCCAGTACAGCAAGAATTCTACATCATATTAGTATGTTGCAAAGACACGTACAAGACTATTTCTTGCGTTGCTAAGAGCAATGCACGCTTTTGAGATTTATATCCACATGATACCGAGGCAAGTGATGTTCATGGAAGTATTTCAAAAGAATTTACGTCATTGTGAAAGTGGTCTATTCCTTCCTTTGTGTACGGAGGGACTCTAATGTCAGGCTATATTGGGTCAGAGACCATAATCGTTTCTTTCCTAAAGTAGAGACGAGGCGTCTAGGTTTGTCTAATACCTAAGTTGTTTGTTGGTCCTTGGGGATCCTACCGTCAAGTACTTACTTATTATGTGATACATTCTTCCTAGAGTTTCATTCAGATACAGTTTCCTAATCTCTCTAAGCGGGACAGTAATTAGCGGTAGCCGTTACTGGTAATAAGATATGTTTTAAGTGGGTAATCTACAATGATAGCTGCACTCACATATATACGCCCAAAATTTCCCGGGCTTGGCGGGTTCCTGTAAACCGTGGAACGACATAACGACTAATAACGACATAACGACTAATAACGAGCTATCAAATTACAGTATCGAGTTGTCTGTCCAAATGGGTGTATCAACCGGACCACCTTGAGTACGGAATGGACTGATCAGTGGATCTAGGGGATAGCGGATCTTGCGAATTTTCTGTTTCTTTGGAAAGTATAGTAAGAAACAAGCAACCTCATCAAATCTTTTCCGCTGTATCCCTTGTCTCGTGTAAATGTGTAAGTAGAAGATGGAAAGAATGGTTCCCTGTCTCCTTACAATTTTTTCCTGACACAAACAACGACACTTGCAGGTACGGGTACAGGCAACATTCCTTGGCTTCCTAATAATAGTTTTACCATAAGAGAGAGAGTTCTTGGCAAAATAACATAACATTTTAATGGCTTAATAATAGTTTTACCATAACCAATAGAGTATTTGGCAACATAGCATTACTAATACCGGGTGTCCCAAAAAAGTTCCGACGTTTGATGGAACATAGAGAAAAAGTTTTGAACCTGAACATTTCTATTCACTCTAGTTACATTCTAGACATTTCAACTTACAGTTTGGCATACCATAAGAAGAAATTAGTAATCTGAAAATGGAGTTATGAGCAACAACATTGCATGTTCATGCTCCAGACAAAGCCAGAGAGATTAGTACGGTGTCCTGCTTCATGGTGGTAAAAGAAGCTGAGGTCCGGGGCTTATGGATAATTTCTTTAATCATAGGGATATTTTGCTGCCAAACTTTCTTACGTAATACGTTAATATCTAATATCTAATAATTAAAGAACGACATTTTCAAAAACATTCTAAGGTTCCTATTGAGACTTTAAAGCAACTATTATGTAAATTCACACTCGGAAATGAACTTATCTTAACTCTATGAATAAACATTTTGTTATTATTCACTTTTCTGAAGTTGAAGTCAAAACACATTTTGTATGTTTAATTGAAAATGAGCGCAATTTGCATGATAACTATTGTTTTGTCATCTGTGATTGGTCGATCTGAAAAGGTATGTCATCTGTAATAAGTCTATTGAAAGGTCCTTTTCCCCATTTTTCTTTTTCCCAATTTTTTTGATTGACGAAATAGACTTGGGGCAAGTCTATAGAGTACACGATCCAAAGGGTCAGATTAAAACTGTTCAAAAAGCCCAAAGAGTCCTAGGAGAAGGAAGCTACAAATTAAAAAAGCTTCAGGAAAAAGAATTTGGAAACAGAGAACCATTCTTTCCATCTTCTACTTACACATTTACACGAAAAAAGGGATACAGAGGAGAAGAATTGATGAGCTTGCTTGTTTCTTACTTTGCTTTCCAAAGAAACAGAAAATTCGTGAGCTCCGTTATTCCCTAGATCCACTGATCAGTCCATTCCGTACTCATGGTGGTCCGGTGGATACATCTATTTGGACAGACAACTCGATACTGTAATTTGATAGCTCGTTATTAGTCGTTATGTCGTTATTAGTCGTTATGTCGTTCCACGGTTTGCAGGAACCCGGGCTTGGCTGCCCTTCGGATATAATTCAACCTTTTCATTAAATTTCCTCACGAGCATCAGACAAACAAGGTTGCATGTTCTCATCATTAGGGCAAGATGGGCTTTTGAGTGAACTAGCCCTTCACTGGACTCCCGAAAGTGGGGTTGGAAAAAAAAACCCGCGTTTTCACGCCATAGAACAAGGAGCGAGGGAAGGAAAAGAAACAAAGCGAAGTGTCCCCCAACCCAAACCAAGAGGAGAGAAACAGTGCAAGATCCAAAACCAAATTGGATCGAGGCGTAAAAGGATGAGAAAATTCAACCCCGGTAAGCGATAGCCACTATGATACCTTGAATGCCTGCATTGCCAATCAAAGGCGAAAGAGCAGATTGAATCAACAAAGAAGAAATTTCCTTGAACCTGGTGCAGCACCAATGAAGAGTTGCATTGCTGGCAACTGGCCTGAAAAATGGCCTGTTATAACGCATAAGCTGAAAAGGAAACATAAAATGCACAGACAAGTGAGAAAGCCCGAAGACCTTATCAAGAAGCATTTGCTCGACCCGCTGTCGAGACTTTTTGCAAACCAATTTGCAACCACTCCACGTGATTGCGCAAAACTACTAAATTCTCAAGTCAAACTATGTTTTTTACCACCAGAAGAAACCATGCCACATGCATGATGATCTACACGCATGCCTAGGAAAACGTGATTCACACTAGGTCCCCCACGGCGGCCAAAGCTGCTCTTCATTTCTTCAAACATCCTTGATTTCAACGTTTCGGACATGAACTCTAAATCACTATGTAATTTACTACTTTTCGGAAAACCTGACTTAGATGGGTGTGTGAACAAAATGATTATAGAGGAAACACTTCGTTTTATCGAAAATACGAAACGATTGTAGATTCAGTACGATTAGTTGAAACGCAGCAACATACATCTTGTAATTGTATTTATATTTCTTTCTTTTGTTTATGTCTTGTATTTGTCAGTCGTAATTGTTTTTTTTATATTTGTGTTGCCATGTAAATAAACTAAGTTATATTGTAAGTGCCACTTGTGTTCCATTGTAAATAGAAACTAATTTATATTGTAAGTGCCATTCATAGTGGAAACTCGATGACCTTGTGTCTCTTTCTGCTATGATTATTGGCACAGTTGAATTAATTATATTACTTGTAGTTTTTTAAGATTTGATAGAAAAAGAAAAACAAAAAAAGGCTTCCCAGAAAGACCCAAACGACAAAGGATTCAATCTCTGAGTCTCTGTGTTTTGGGTCCTCCCGCACGATCCCAGCGACACAAACTACCCAGCGTGAATCAGGCTTAAGATGCATTAAGTGTCCAGAGACTCACAATCGTATGATGCTTCACAAGCATCATAGGATAAATCTGTGATAAAAATAAACAGCATATTCGTTGCTTTGATTGCGATTAGAATTTCACTCCAATCTGCATTAATTAACAAAGCGTTAGTTAATCTTTTACTCGTAGGGCCCACTAAAAAGTAAAAGTAGCTAGAACAAAAACTATATTTATATTAATACTTAACAAAAATAAATCAGTTGCTCTGAAGATGCCCTAGTGGGCGAAAATAGTCAGCAGAACAGACTGAAAAGCAAAACTATGCGCAAAAGATCACACTGATGCCTGCTGTCTCATGTTGTTGTACCTCTTCTCTTTATGATTGTACATTGTACACTAATATATAATTGGGTCTGGACGCAGACAAAAGACGACACTTCCAGAGGTAGGAGGCGCTTTGGCAAAACAACACGAAGAATAGCAACCCAAGAAGACAACTAATCAAAACAGCAAGGCCCTCAACAAAGAAAGCAATTCACACGACGAAGAAAACCGATAAGAGGAACAACAAAAAGCAAGGAACCAACATTGAAATCACAAACGAGGCCACGACGTGGCCCCTCAGCGAATGGTAACAACCTGAGAAGGCTTGAAACACGAAGAAAGAGGCCATCTCTCGAGCAAAATAATGTGACGTCAAACGAATCAAACCTGAAAACGAGACAAACCTCTGAATGATGCAGCCACGAAGACCTCAAGAACCTTTTATGGGCATTACAACTATGTGTAATCAATCCTCAATTCAAATAGCCTTATATGGACACATAGATCTTAATAAAGAGAAGTTTTAACAAAGATAAATCAGTTGCTCTGAAGATGCCCTTGTGGGCGAAACTAGTCAGCAGAACAGACTGAAAAACAAAATATGCGCAAAAGATCACACTGATGCCTTTTCTCTCATGTTGTTGTACCTCTTTTCTTTATGATTGTGCACTAATGTAAATATATCTAGATACATTAAAGCAACAAATTGAAATAGTATCAGATGACAAATTGCATGGTAGCTATAACGATAAAACACTGGTTTTGAATTGTAGAAGACTGTTCTTTGATGTATTGGCCCTGCTAAGTCATTCCAAACTTAGCGGGAGGGAAAATTGTCTGCGCATGTGCAAAAGATTCACTTGAGGCTGACATTAGTTGCACGTTATGTCTTGTTCAATTCCTACCCTGACCATCCCCCCGGGCATCCTGGGGGTCAACAAAATTTTTGTGCACAAATGCCCGGGGGCCGGGAAAATTTTTTTTGACGAATGCCCGGGGGCCGGGAAAAAGTTACTGGACAAATGCCCGAGGGCCAGGAATTTTGCTTTCAGCCTTGCCATCGAAGTATAGAATTTATTGTCAGTGATGTTGTTAATTGTTTTAATATTTGGTATTCTGAAGTAACGCAAAGGATTTCTGATACTTATAACACTTTCTACACACTCAGAAATATAAAGGAATATAATTTTGTCAACAATGTGTTTCAGAGAAGACTGAAGGGTATAACAATTGGAACAGAACTGTAACAAATAACGAAATTTCCAAAAGAACAAAGCTGAACTTCTTGTTTAATACTACTAGGTAATTCAAAAGGATTTTCTTGCAGCTGTAAGGCTCTTCCTCAACGTCTAGAAGACTATGTCATTCAAAATTGACATTCAAAATGCTACCCTAGACGCAAACTGAAGTCTGGGATATCGTTCAACAAACATTAAAGGCTCCTAGATCTGCGAAAGAATAGCCTTGCCGTTCACTATTTTGCGTGCATTCATGCGAAGACAAGATGTGCCTTTTTTCAACAATTGCAGCAAATTCTTGTATCCCGCATTCATGAACTACAGACGCAACTATAGGATTGAACCTAAAGCTGAAACCACCTGTAATGCAATTTTCTTGCTCCTATACGGTACATACTGTACACATTTTAAATATCCCGGGGGTTGTCGAATGCCCCGGGGCCGGGAACAAATTGACTGTCAAATGCCCTGGGGCCGGGAATTTTTTCTCTGCAAATGCCCGGGGGTGTCCCGGGGGGGGATGGTCAGGGTAGGAATTGAACGAGACATTAGCAACGAGATCTACCATTTGTTGTTAGGACCTAGGTCCAATCCGTGCAAAATATTCGCGCGCTTTTCTAACAATTAATGAATGACGTGATTCCCCCAAGATTTAGGCCACGAGTGATTGTTTACAAATTGAAACATGGGCAGTTCGGACACTATTGTTGTGCTTTCTAAACCAACGAAGGAACAATAATGATTCAATTCTCACCCGACCGAAGCAATGTTTGTATTCCGTTCTAACATCGCTCGTGCTTTGGTTAGGACCTGGCTTCAACCCAACTGCAACAGCATTTCGCCTCCCTAGCTTACCCTAGCGATATGCCCTCGCAACGACGAGTCCTTGAGAGAAATTTTGACTGGGTATGACATGAGAGCAAAACATATGCACGCGTTGTGTTCCTTTGCGCGATACATTGTGATTGACAACGTCAACTGATAACAAAGGAAATTTTCGCATAGGGAACTTGAAGGTAAAACTTTTTTCAGGGGGTTTCAACAAATCAAATTTTGATCAATTTAGTAAAAACATTCCAATTTGCAAAATGGCGGCTGTCCACATGCAAAGGTGCTGAAGTGGAGATGTCGAATCCAAAATTGGATTGCATACCTCCTGCAATTTTTCAACGCTTGAGAATCATCAAAGTCTGTATGAATGTGGAGATTCCAGTGTGATTCTTATTCTTATTTGTCATTTCTTGTAGCAATTTATAGATTCTTAGTGAAATGAAATTGCTTTTGTCATAACAACTGGATCGATGCCATTTCATTTTCAATGTGTGTGAAACGCATTCTTAGTCCCCACATTATCATCTCGCAGCTTGCTTCTTTTCCAGTGAAAAAGGTGCGCTGCTGAACACGAGATTTTTCGCCCAAGACGCATGCGTCAAAAATCCACAACAATTTTCCCTCGTGCTCCAAACTTTGATTCCTCTTAATCTAAAGCTTGATAAAGCCTTGCCTCTTGCATTCTCCACATTTTTCTTCTTTGCTGCTGCTGATCTTGGTTCTTCTGATGCACTTGGGCTGAGCCCGTAGATCTATCTGTCAAATAATTGGGAGCAATTTAAAACATTTAAAATGGTGGTATCCCTCTTAAAACATTCATCTAGCGATGCATGATCTTTAATTGCCTTTTCTTTCATTTTCAGAGCTTTGCAGTAAATACCATTTAATTTCATTTAAATTCTTTATACACAAAAATCCCTTCAGCTACAACTCAATACCAAATAAGAAAATAAATACCTAATTACATCAATACAATCTATATACAGTTAGAGCTAAATTATGTACAATAATCTATTTAATAGCAGCTGCTCTTCCAGGGATTCGTGTTTTATGTTGTGTTCAGCTCGTATAATAACTTTTCAATTGCTTTTTGAATCTATTAATTGTCGGGAGCTCTCTGATATTGGCAGGAATATCGTTCCAAGCTTTCAGAGCTGAATAGTGAAAGCCTTTCTTGACATATTCAAGGTTGTTTCTTGGGATTTGTAGGTCCCTGCAATTCCTTGTTCTGTAGTTGGAGTGCTGGGTCCTATGGTGTTATTTATCCCAAAGGCTTTCGGGGCATTGCCTGCTGATTAATAACCCGCGTATAATAACCTACAATTTTGCAAGTCAGCCTGACTAGGTTCCTATATTTAGTGGAAAATGAGACTGTTCAGGTTCTTAAACTTGTTCTCATTTTATTCAGGGCTTTCAGGAATTTATTGTGTTCAGTTCGAAACTTCAAGTCTATTGTATAATGTCAGTTCACAGCACATGAGTTCATGAGGTATTATTATTCACAACAGAAGTTTGTGGAAGAATCAGAAATTTCATATAATCCAATGAAAGCTTCCAAAGAGCCACTCGTGACAGAAGCCATTGAAATAATGAAAAGGTGATTGAATACTGCATTTTTAGAGTGCCCTTACATGAACAAAGTCAGACCTGTCTGAGTTTCAGATCAATTTGAAACTCATTTCTGTCTGCCGTCGAAGCCCTTAGAGCGCTCACATAACGCAGACGAAATGAAACTCAGGTCGACCTGAAATTCATTTTGCTTTCTCAGGTCGGTCTGAGTTTTCAGGTCGACCTTAAATTCTCATGTGAACAGAAAAATTCTTCATTTCAGGGCGAAATGACTTTTCAAAGCAAATGTGATATTAATATTCCAGGCATTCCTTTGGCAGTCAAAACAATAAATATTTCACTCAAAGTCAGCCATACGGATCTAAATGTTACGAAACAATGTCAATATCTTCCACAAAACAATCACAATTATTCTGATTACCGAAGGAACGCACGCATTGTTTAATATTCTCAAACCGATCTGAAAATGTTCATGTGAGAGGGAGGCAAATTAACAGACACAGCCAAATTTCAAACCAATTCAGATCGGTCTAAGTTTCTCATGTGAGGGTAGTTTTTGAAATTTTGCAATATGCACATATGGTACTATCTGTTTGTAGGTTCAATGACTAAGCAAGTGGAGTTTTAGCTTGGTTTGATGAGCTCTACAAATAAGAACCTATTTGAAGTTTCGGGCTGAGTGGGTTCTTATATAACGGCGGTCTGATTTTAAAGTTTCAGCCTGTAGGTTGTTAATCACTAGGTTCTTGTACACGGGTTTTGACTGTATTGAAAAATTCTTTAACCTTCTGAATGATGAAAAACTTGCTGAAAACCACGCTTTAGAACAGTAATAAAAGTAGGGCATAATAAAACTATTTAGTAGCAAGGTTCTGCAGTGTTTCGACAGAAATAGTGATGCTCTTCTTATCTTGTTTAAGTTTATATTCAAATCTTATGAGCTATTTCCTATAATTCTTTCTTCCAGTTTAACTGCTGGTCAAAATGTACCCTTAGGTATTTGAAGTTTTCCACTTGATCAATGTTGCTAACATTCAAGTAGATATTGATGTCTCCAAGTTATTACTTCTTTCTTGCATTTCCAAAAATCATATACTTCGTCTCCTTAGCGTTAAGTGTGGGCC
Organism: Aurelia sp. 3 sensu Dawson et al. (2005); assembly: GCA_964020215.1. NCBI lineage: Eukaryota > Metazoa > Cnidaria > Scyphozoa > Semaeostomeae > Ulmaridae > Aurelia > Aurelia sp. 3 sensu Dawson et al. (2005). The sequence goes on along the minus strand of OZ026574.1, from coordinate 17,387,125 downwards.
TGTTTTCAGTAAGCCATCTTTGTGCTTTTTCTAGTTCAGTGTTCAGCTTGATCTCAATTTCGTGTGCACACTTGTCAGGTATTGAAAGCACAGGATCATCTGCATAAAGGTGGGATTTACATTTCATATTGATATGACATCATTGATATGTATGAGGAACAAAAAGGGCCAAATCACTGAGTCCAGGGTTACCCCGAAAGGGCTTTTCTAGAACTTCTTTAGACATCATACATCCAATAATAAATGTCACTCGTTTACATTTATCGAAGTAGGATTTCAACAGTAAAATCTTATTTTTGTTTACTTCCAACTGCCTGTTGCTTACTAATTAAAAGTGTGTGATCTACCCAGTCAAATGCCTCAGCAATGTCAAGAAATATGGAATGAGCATACTTTCCTTTTCCAAGCTCATCCATTATGAAATCTACAACATCAATAATAGCTGCAGCTCTAGAGAAATTTCTCTGAACCGAGACTGGTAAGGTCCATGCCTGTTTTTCTCAGATATGTAGCTAACTGCGGATATTTTAGTCGCTCGAACATTTTTCAAGGGGTTGGTTTAATTGATATTGGTCTATAGTTGGTGCACAGGAATTTGTTCCCTGATTTTTGAATTGGTATTACCTTTTTCATTTCCATAAATTTTGGTACTGTTCCTGAAATAAGACAGAGACTGATCAAATGAGTTAGGTCAGCGAAATTGAGGATGCACTAGCTGTTGTGTTAGTTAGAGGAGACACAGAAAACACGTCTGTGTTTCAAGCCAATAACAATAACATGTTTACTCAACGAGCTAACATCTGATTTTATACGACACGTTGTTTGCGAACACGCATGCATTGTAAGGTCCCTTGGGTATGAAAATATAATTGGAAAGTATAACACAACACCTCCCTTTCTAAAGTTCGTACAAAACTATTTGTTGTCCATATTTTCACGTGCCTTGAGTGAAGGTTTTATGATCCTCTTCGGTCTGCTCAGAATGTTCAAAGGTGGAATTGCTGGTCTTTCAGAAACTGACAATGGGCTTGACTGACTTAGTGTGGTTGCTGTTGTGACTGAAGTTGGTGAAGGTGGCAGGGGAGTGATCTGAACCCTGTTGCGCTTCACTTCTGATGTAGGTGTTGCTATAACGTATTGTCTTGGACTTTGTGACTTTTCAACAACAACGCCGGGTTGCACATGACTCTTAATTTTCACTTCCTGTCCTGTACATAATGGAGGTAATGGTTTTGCATGATGTCGTGCATTGTAATACGCTTGCTGCTTTTGCCTGTATGATGTTTCCTTCTCATTCAGCTTGCTGAGATCTGGCCACTTTGGCTCAAGTTGTGTATAGAAAACAGGAACTGTTGTTCTGAGCTTCCTTCCCATCAACAATTCTGCAGGCGAGAAACCATTCTGAAGTGGAGTTGATCTGTAAGCTAGCAATGCCTGATACTTGTCCTTTTCCTTCTTCAAGATGTTCTTAATTGTTTGCACTGACCTCTCTGCTTCACCATTTGACTGAGGGTAGTATGGACTGGATGGATTGAGTTTGATATCCCATTCTTTGGCAAAATGTGTGAATTCCCAGCTATCAAACGGAGGTCCATTGTCTGATCTGATCTCTTCAGGTATCCCATGTCTCGCGAAAATGTCTTTCAATGTACTAATTACATCAGGTGCTCTTTTGCCTTTGTTCATACCTGCAACTTCAACATATCTAGAAAAATAATCTACTATTAACAGGTAATCAGATGCCTTGGTGTGAAAAAAATCAATACCCACAAGCTGCCAAGGTCTTTCTGGAAATGCTGTGGGGTTTAATGGTTCAGGGGTATTTGTTTTATACCCTGCACAAATTCTACAAGATTGAACCATATCTTGAATTTCCCTACTAATGCCTGGCCACCAAACCGACTGTCTAGCTCGGCTTCTACACTTCACTATACCTTGATGTCCTTGATGAATTTTATCTAAAACATCAAGTCGCATTGCAGAAGGTATCAAAATCTGCATGGATTTCAATATGACATTTTGAACCACAGTGAGTTCCCCCCTGAAATTCCAATAAGGTTTAAGAGAATCAGACATTTTATACTTCTCTGGCCATCCTTCAAGTATAAATTCCTTCAGTTTGCAGCAGACAGGATCACTCTCTTGTGCCTGGATGATTTGCTGCAGTCTCATATCAGAAATTGGCAATGCTTCAACTATGTTTGCTACATATAGCGTCATCTCATCATGATCAATCAGGTTTTCTGCAGAATTCTCAGCTGCTGACATACGTGACAATGTGTCTGATGTGTACATTTGCTTGCCAGGAACATGAATCATTCTCTTGATCTGAAATTGCATGAGTCGCATTCTGAATCTCTGGATTCTTGGAGGAAGTTTCTCCACCATGTATGTTGTCAACAAGGGAATCAACGGCTTGTGATCAGTTTCACCAATGATTTGTTTTCCCAGGATGTAGTCGCTTGATCGCTCACATGTCCAAGTGAAAGCAAGACATTCCTTCTCGATCTGACTGTATCGTGCCTCTGTAGGCGAAAGTGCTCTTGAAACGTATGACACTGGTTTCCAGTCCCCATCCTCTTGTTTCTGGAGAACAACACCACCAATGCCATAAGAAGATGCGTCTGCATTAATTTTAGTTTCCTTATTTGGATCATAAAGAGCTAAAATAGGAGAAGATACAAGTGAATTCTTTACATTTATAAATGATTTCTCTTGTTCTGGGCCCCAGTACCACTGACTATCCTTGCAAAGTAAATCTCTCAATGGTTTTGTTTCACTTGCCAAATGACTTTTGAATTTACTGAGATGGTTGACCATCCCAAGAAAAGATCTCAATTCTTTTACATTTTTGGGTTTCTGCATGGAAGTGATTGCATTTACTTTCGTTGGATCAGCAGAAATTCCATTTGAAGAAATGATGTGGCCTAAAACTTTCACAGATTTCACATTAAATTCACACTTTTTCATATTCAAGGTTATATTAGCCTTAGCTAATTTATTCAGGACTGCAATTAGTCGCTGATCATGTTGCTTTTGATCGGCACCATGGACAATTATGTCATCAATAAGAACTTCAACTCCTTCCAAACCTTCAAGTTTTTCACTCATACATCTTTGGAATTGTTCACTTCCAGTGGAAATACCGTATGGTAGGCGGTTGAAACAGAAACGCCCCCAAGGAGTTAAAAATGTTGTTAATAAACGAGATTCATCAGATAATTTGCGTTGCCAAAATGCACTGTTAGCATCCATTTTGGAGAAAATTTTTGACCCACCAAATTTGGCTAAGGTGTAGTCCACAGAAGGCAAGGGGTGGACTTCTCTCAAAATATTTTCATTTAACTTCGTCAGATCAACGCATATGCGTACATCACCGCTCGGTTTTGGAACAACAACCATAGGTGCACACCACTGAGTAGGTTCATGGACAGGAGAAATTACTCCTATCTCAAGCATCCTGTCTAACTCTGACTTTGTTTTCTCGAGAAGTGGTAATGGTACTTTTCTAGGCACAGTTAAAGCAAAGGGGGTAGGCTCATGTATCAACCGGATTCTGTATTCGCCCTCTAGTTCCCCAAGACCTTTAAACAGAGAAGGGTAACCTTTAACAATATTGGCTGTATATTTTTCATCAACTTTATTGGCATTAGTTGATACTGATTCAACTTTTTGAATTAAATTCAATTTAAAACTAGCCATTCTTCCTAATAAAGGTGTTTGAAGACCTTCTACAACATAAAATTCTTCTTGTAGAGACTGGCTGTTTGCACTCAATTTTCCCACAAATTTTCCTGAGCATTTGATTTTATAATTACATGGGCCTAATAATATTTTATCTGTTGGCTCCAATTTCAGACTTTCCTTTTCAGCTAGCCTTGCAAACAGTGAAAGTGGAATGACAGAGACATCTGCCCCTGAATCCAGTTTAAATTTCAGCTTATTTTGGTTCAAGCAAACCTCTGCCTGCCAAGGTGAATCATGAGCACAACTACTCTTCACTGCATCGATGTGTACTTCACCCAGAAATAAATGGTCATCATCATCAGTGGAATAAATTGGAAAGATCTCACCTGAGACTTCATTGACACGTTTGCTTCTGCAAGCCTTTTTCCAGTGTCCTGTTTTTCCACATGAATTGCATTGTGAATTTCGTGCCGGACAGTGAATTCGTTTATGAAGAGGACCAAGACATCTCTCACATTTTCTAGCATCTGGCTTCGAAGAAATTTGTTCCCTCGGAGTTGCTCGTGCTTGTTTTTCTCCTCTCCACGACTTTTGTTGATCTGGTCTCTGCCTTGCGTGTTTTGCATCTTTCAGCACATCAATGTTAGGCCCTGTGACTGGACTAGTGATCAAACTTTGTTGTTTTCGGACAACCTCCTTCTGGCGAACCAAATTAACTGCTTTTTCCAGGGTCAAATCTGCCTCCAGTTGAAGTCGCTCTGACAAGGCTTTGTCCCTTATTCCAACCACGATTCTATCTCGAATTAATTCGTCACGTAAATCACTGAAGTCACAGAATTCAGCAAGGGTATATAAATCAGTTATGAAGTTATCAACAGACTCACCCTCGGTTTGTACACGCATATTGAAGCGAGCACGCTCGAATATCACGTTGCGTTTAATAATGAAGTGACCCTCAAACTTTTTCTTTACTGCGTTGTACTTTTTTCGGTCATCTTCACTCATTCCAAATGATTGTAAAATATCGTCCGCTTCATCTCCCATGGAATAGATAAGCGTATTCACTTGGCTTTCTTCGTCTTTCTTATTCAGCTCCGACGCCAGTCTAAAGCGCTCAAATCTTCTGATCCACTTCGACCACTCTTCGGGCTTGAACGAGAACCTCTCTGGAGGTGTAACCTGGAATGTTGCCATTTTTACAAGCTCACAGCCGCGGCGCCTTTAAGTCTTCGACCGTAGTCTTACGACCGCTCTTCCCCAACTGTAGCTTTCCAAGCTCACTTCCAGAATGTAGCGTTGAGGCTCGTTATACTCCTGTCACCATGTTGTGTTAGTTAGAGGAGACACAGAAAACACGTCTGTGTTTCAAGCCAATAACAATAACATGTTTACTCAACGAGCTAACATCTGATTTTATACGACACGTTGTTTGCGAACACGCATGCATTGTAAGGTCCCTTGGGTATGAAAATATAATTGGAAAGTATAACACAACACTAGCCTTGAGTAGTTTTACTCTGATACCATATAGACCTGTTAACTTTCCTTTTTCCCGTTCTGTTATTCACTTCTGTACCTGTTCTTATTCGTTCACGCATTCAAAATTCAAAGTTGTATTTGTGTTAGTTCGTTGAGTGATGTTCCTAACTCCAGTAAATTCCTCAGCTAGTTTACAAGCTATATTGGCAAACTACCGGTTGAGTCAAAAAGTTTGCTCGTTTGGCGAGCTGTGAAATAAAACGTATGAGGCCGATATCAAAATTGAAATATTAATCAATCAGTCAGCAGCTAACGTAGATGAGAAAATTTTGTTGGGGTGAAATAACTCGTCATTTAGACCCGGAAATTAGGAAAATGCTTTTAAGTGGCAAGTTTGGGAACAAGGGTTCCACGTTCTATCGTGGTCCATAATTTACTTGCTATTGAAATTAGAAATCTATTTCTGAAACTGACAATATGAACTTCAATGCTACGTAAATCATGGACCAGAATGGAATTTGGAACTTTCTGTTTCCATACAAAGCCCTTACAAGCATTTTTCTAATTTTTGGGTCTTAGATATGTGTAATTTTACCAAACAAACTTTTCTCATCCAAGTGAGCCTTTGACGGATGGATTAAAATTTCAGTTTTGAACATCGGCCTCTTTATTCCATAGCCTGCTAAACGCGTAACTTTTTCTGACTCACCCAGTACTCAATAAACGTTGGTTCAATTTTCCTGTCACATGTCTCCTCTTCTCCATCAATCTCATTTCCGTTTGGCTGCCAAACCTTTGTGGTTTTACAGGGGACAAATTCCTTTAGTTTCTTCTACATTTCGTTGAGATTATCCTTTGTATTCTCAACTGCATAATTCAGAAAGTCCTCTTCGCGGTTTTTTCTTTGTTTGCAGCTTTGTTTCTCGACCTTTTTCACTCATTCCATTTCATTTCCCCCAAGATCTCGATGCGTTTGATTTAGCTACATCTCTTTCTTTCATTAATGCCAAAAGATTATCTGAATAAAACATTATTTGTACTTCCTTTGACTTTGACTTTTATTTTCTTTCTCTCAGATAAGTATCAGTGAATGACTTTATTTCCGAAAATGGACATTTTTTGAAAGAAATTACATCTTTGTACACGTTACGCAGCTCTGTATTTCAATAGCTGACAATAATTTGTATTTAATAGACCTTTTCACAGTGGTCTGGGACTGCGTGCTACTTTCATAGAAGATGAAGGATACGAGGGAGTCCTTTTTGTGATGCAAGTTCTTGAATGCCGTTTCGGTTGGCCACGTTGTGGGCAGAGTATTGCATTTAGATTCAGCTAACATAGCCGCCAAATCTTTTCTTTTGTCCGAAGTTCCCAAAGGGCGCTGACTCATCCTCTGATCAGATCGCATTTTCTGCGAGAATCGACCAATCGACCAATCAGATGCCGTCATTTCATTACTTCCGCGTTTCGCAGCTAGATTTAGGCCATTTGGATTACCCCCCCCCCCCCATTAAAAAAAATTGCACGCTCGAGTAAATCGAATTTTTTAAAAATTTCAACGGGAAAAGGATGCTAATACATAGGATCACAAGTGTTCATGTGGTTTCCTCGCAGTGGCTTGAAATGAATGATTGGTGGCAGTTTTCGAGGCAAGCATCAGTTTCTTTAGTCATTTTCATACAAATTCCAGTATGAAGTCAATAGGAAGATTGTCGATTACGACTGTAGTTGGATGGAGCAAAGTATCGAAACAACTGCCAAATTTAATTCCTGCGCTGGGATGGAGTGTGTATGAGACCAAATTGACGGAATTTCGAACAATTCACAAGGAAGACGACGGCGGCATTGCACCAAGAGCGGTAAAGATCACGATGAAGCAGGTTTTCTTTTTATCTACTTTGCAGATGTTGTCTTGCTGTCAGCACATTTCAAATTTCAAATTTTTCTCGAGGAAGATTTTGACAACGATAAATGCTCATTGCTTGCAAGCAATGCTACAGCTATCATTGCTTTACAAGAAGCCGCTAATAGCCAACTCTGTGCCTGTGTGAAGCTGTAAATTCAATTTTGTAAACAGTTAGAAAATCTATAAAAAAAACTTTAAACCCGGGAAGAGCTGAGGTCAAACATATAAGTCCACAGACAAGTTTGTTGTAAAAGTTAATATAGCTTTCACATCCTTTTTATAACGAACTGATTATTTGGCTCAATACTGAAAGCATCGAAAGTTTCTTACAAGATTATCAAATTTTGAGCACATAGATACTTAAAGCTCCTTCCGAATTTTCCAAAGGTTCCATAACAGTCTTCATGTCTACTACTTGTGCCCTGAACGACTGAACATTTTAAAACAAAAAATTTTGAAGCCTTTCCAAAGAGACCTCTCTCAAGTACCTTTCGAGCAATATGATACACGAAATAAGTGAAAATAACGTAAAAATAACGTCCAAAACAGCATTGCAAAGGTTTCAAGGACCTTGTTTTGAAATTGACGAGGACACAGGAAAGGGAACACGAAGAATCTGATAATTTAAACCCCTATCTGGCCACATTGGGCTGCTTACCCCCTTTTTTCTGTTTTTCCCCTTTTTTGTTAAGGATGAGGAAGGTTATCCTTAATAACTTTTTAGAAGTTGGTGTGTGGAACATTCATGGGCTCTTTAGCAAAGTGAACCAGACTAAGTACTGCAAATTTGATGAGCCAGAATTTCAAAATGCCTTAAAATACTTAGACATTTTATGCATTCAAGAAAGTCATTGCAAAGGAAGTGATACTGATAATTTACACATAAATGGATTTAAAATCCTTAATTTCAGCAGGCAAGTAAGTGCTAATAATAGATGCTTTGGAGGGCTGCTTTTAATGCACCGTGAATCTTTTTCAGGACGTATTAAGATTGTGAACAGAGAGAGGCCTGATAAACTATGGATTAAGATTGATAAGCAATTTTTTGGGCTTGAAAGTGATATTTTTATATGCTTTCTTTATTTAAGCCCTCACTCTTCCCCATACTTTAAGTCACTGACCTATGATATGTTTACTGAAGTTGAAAATGAATGCTCTTATTGTAAGACATTGGGAAAAATCTTGATAGCTGGTGATCTTAATGCTAGAACAAATAATGAACCTGATTTTGTTATGGACATAGATGATAGATTTTCTCCTATAAATGATATAGAATCTTACAGAATGGATGATAATCTGCCTAGGAAAAATATGGATTTGCACAAGGTAGATTCCCATGGTGAGAAGGTACTAGAACTTTACAAGTCCAACTATCTTAGGATTCTTAATGGGATATGTAGAGGGGATAACACAGGTAGCTTTACACGTTTCCCGATTAGAGAAGGAGAATTACCAAGTGTCTTAGGCTACATAATTGCAGACAGAGACTTGATGGACAGTATTGGAAGAATATATGTAGCCCCTCTTTCTAGTATATCAGACCACTGTCTTGTAAAGACAGAAATTTGTACCCAGTCTCCTCTAGTGAAGCATAGCAAGGTAGCTGCAACTAAAAATACCACAATTAACTCCATTAACAGTAGATTTAAAATTGACAAGGTTTCATTACGTAAGTACCAGGTAGCCTTGAAATCCGAAGTAAACATGAGCAAGTTAAAGGGCATTGTTGAATCCCAGTTTAATGAGAACTCAACGGGTGTGGATCAGGCAGTATCTGAGATACAAAATATCATTTTGGAAACTGCGACTCAGGCCATGACCCCTTGCAAAAAGAAGCAAATAAATAGAAACCAGAAAAATAAAAAACCCTAGTTTAAGGATGAATGTCGTGCAATGAAATCGAGGTTGAGTCAGGCAAGAGCGAAGTTGAAAGCAAGGCCCTACGACAGGAATGTAATTGATAAATATATACAAACTAGGAAGTTGTACAAAAGATGCACGAGGAAGGCAGAGAGACAATATAAAGATGAGATGACCAATAAGCTATTAGAAATCGAAAATCAAGATCCGAAGGCGTTTTGGAAGCTGATAGATAATATGAGAAAATGGGGGAAAACGTCTAAGGATTCTACTGACACTATCCATCAATCTAAGTGGTACGACCATTTTGCTAAGTTACTCAACAATAATAATGGGAAATGTATAGCAAAGGACCAACAGAAACTTCTTGACGAATTGGAGAAGAAGCCCTGTTTTTGTGGAAGTGACTTCAGAATTTGCGAAGAAGAACTCCTTAAAGCTTTAAATAGTTTAAAAACGAATAAATCGCCAGGACCTGATAATGTGATTAGTGAATTAATTACTTGGGGAAAGGATGAATTGGTAGGGCCTCTTTTAAAAATTTTTAACCTCATATTCCGCTCTGGTGCATACCCTGCTCAATGGTCAACAAGTTTCTTGAAACCTATTCACAAAAAAGGCTCTCACTCAGACCCAGATAATTATAGGGGTATCGCGGTTAATTCATGTTTAGGCAAACTTTACAGCATCGTCCTATTGAATAGGTTAGAAAAGGAATTAAAGTCCGGAGAGCCTGTTTCAGAGAATCAAATAGGGTTTACTAAAGGTAGAAGAACATCTGATCATATTTTTGTGTTAAAATCTATCATTGACAGAACATTGAAAATGAGAAGTCACATCTACATGTTGCATTTATTGATTTCAAAAAGCATATGATAGCGTCCATAGAGATCTCTTGCTTTTGAAGATTTGAAAAGGGGTATTAATGGCCTTTTGTACAGAAATATAAAGGAAATGTACAAGTCTACAGAATGTTGCATCAAGTTAAGTAACGGATTTCTCGATCCTACCTCAAGTAATATCGGTCTAAAACAAGGGTGCTTTTTAAGTCCTTTATTGTTTAACATCTTCATTGACGACATTTCGGACATATTTGATGGGAGCTGCGACCCCGTTAAGGTTGATGACATAGGCCTAAATCATCTTCTCTATGCGGATGATCTGATACTGCTATCAAACTCATCGAAAGATTTACAAAATAGTCTATCTAAACTAGATACATTTTGTGAAACTTGGCAACTTAATGTCAATGTCCAAAAATCTAAAATAATGGTGTTCAGCCCACTAGGGAGAGTCCCGAAGAACTTTTACTTCAAAATTAAAGGCCAAGATATTGAGATTGTGCAAAAGTTTTGTTACCTTGGCATAACTATCTCATCTACTGGCTCATTCCACTACACAAAGAAAAATTTACATGATAAAGGCGCAAAAGCACTGTTTCCGCTCGTTAGTACGATAAAAACGTTTGACCTCCCCCCCCTATGCTATCTTTAGCTCTATTTAGAAAACTTATCTCACCTATTCTCACGTACGGGTGTGAAATATGGGGATCTTATACTCAACATCAGTTAAGAAGCATGGAATTAGACAAATGTTCAATCAGTGAATACGCCGTCAACAATGAGATAGAAAAAGTTCACCTTAAGTTTTGTAAAATGATACTTGGTGTGAAGCGCAACCGTTCATCTTTGGCGGTGCTTGGGGACCTTGGCGAGATCCCAGTGACAATGAACATGCTGACTCGCATTGTAACCTATTGGCACCGATTGGCAACAATGAATGAAAGTAGCTTAGCAAAGAAAGCTTAAAATGATCTGCTTTTACTGCCGGATGAAAAGGCGGATTGGAAAGCAACAGTAAGATTCATCCTGAAAACCGTTGATCTAGGCTTCCTACTTAATGATCCTTTGAAACTAAGTCCATCCCAAGTAAAAAAGCATATGAAATCAAAAGTGAAAGCTCTTTTTGCGACAAAATGGAGCGAGTGTGTACGCCAAGCATCGGTAACTAGTGTTAAATATAGAAAACTTAGGTACTATAATTTGTTTAAAAAATAAATTTGAGACGGCGAAATACCTTGTCCATCTGAAGGACTTCTCATTAAGGCAGCAGGTAGCTAAGTTTAGGTGTAGTGATCACAACTTAATGATAGAAGTGGGTCGGCATAAAAACATTGCTTTGGAAAATAGGACTTGCACGAAATGTAGCGCTAATTGCATTGAAGACGAGGTCCATCTGCTAATCGACCGTTGTGCGTACCAAAATTTAAGGTGACAATATCTGAGTCAGGAAATCATGCAAATAATCAACAATCAAAATGACAAAAATGAAGCATTCAAAGTGATAAATACTAATAAAGAACCAAGCAATATTCTATCAATCGCAAAATATTTGAAAGAGGCATTTAAAAGCAGAATTGTTTTAAGGTTGGTCTCGTAGCCGCTTCGGTTTAAATTTTGTTAATATGTTTCTCTTTACTGTTCGTTTTGTTCTTAAGTAGTTTTGTTTATTTATGAATTTGGTTTGTAGTTTTAACTTTGTTGATGTAAATATTTTAGTTTATTTAGTGCGTCGACCTTGTACCGCCGGTATAGTGTCGTAAATTAAAAAAAAAATACTGACGTAAATTCTTAGATATTCTTAATTTCTAATAAAAGGTACGTGCACTGGAGTTTCTTAATACTTGGCCATCTGATGGCTGAGTTTCTTAAAAGCAGGCAAGGGCGGCGCCAGCCCAGAAAAAGTAGGGTGGAAAAGTGATAGAATTGATGGCCAGAAGGTATACCTAACGATTTTTATGTCGTTTTTGCTTGGGAATGGATGCCGACCTGAGGAAAGTGGGGTGGACATGTCCACCTCAGTCCACCCCTTGGCGCCGCCCTTGAAAGCAGGTTGTTACGAAAAGAATTCGTGTAAAGGCAACCGTTAGCAATATTATTGTCTGGGAAATTCATTCTGTTTTCGAACTCCAAAAAACCTTTTGACAAGCAGGCCCCAAGCAGGCAAACTTTTGAAATTTGTTGGCAAATTTTTGGTATTTTCTCTCTTGTCGAGACATATCAGACAGTCAATGCAAATTTGTTCATAGCGTCTTTTCTTTCAATGTGAATGATTTGCAACAGTTGGAGATGTAGTCGAGCTTTCAACGAACATTGCATTTGAATGAGATTTTGTTTTCCTTTCCCCAATTTTGAAGTAACATTTAAAGGGAATCGACATGGTTAAAAGCTGCCCGGGCCAGGTCAAAATTATAATCTATTGTACTCGACAGCTTCGACGCATCCGGTTTCATTGTGTAGCTAAAGGAACACTGGATTTGTGGGCGTTTCTCTGGCCTATTTATAGCGACTATGAGATATATACCTATGTCTATTCCCTTTAAGACGGTAAATTATCTTACCGACAACAATATGACAACACTATCGCCTTTTATTATTTCTTTTCCCTCCATTTCCTGTTGAGTTTAGATCAGAGTAGCATAGGTTTCAAATCTTTAAAAAGGTGGGTGTAAAATTCAATGACCTATTTCTTTGAACTGAAAGGCCTAAAAGAAACTTGAACTATTTTAAAGAAAATCTGCCGTTGGACTTTTCTCAAATCTTCAGTATTTTCAGAATTACAGTGTTTTTCTTCTTTTTTAAGCATTCAAGAAAATTTTCGAAAAAAACTTAAAAACTGTCGTAATTTCTAAACCTGTTGACGAAAGATCAAATAATTTTCAAGAAAACCATAGTTTATGGATGTCTACAATATGGTATCAAGCAAAACTCCTTCACTCTTATGGTTTGTGATATAGAAATTTGATGACGTCACATCATAAAATGAGCTGAAATATAAAAGAGGCTGTAATTTCGACAAATAATCAAGATTTCTGAAAAGTCCAACAGTAGAATCATAGAAAAGTGGCTAAAGTTTCTTCCAAGTCCTCCAGTTTAAAGAAATAGGTCATTGAATTTTACACCCACCTTTTATCGTAGATTTAAAGATTTGGAACCTATGCTGATCAGAGTGGGGCACAAGTTGCCATATGGGGATGAAGGAAGGACTCTGGAGGGGCATGGGTCAGAAATTCGCATGGCAAGGTGAAATAAAGCGCAGATCTTGAAAATTTCAGAAGAAATATGCATATTGTTGATAATTTTGCTGAAAAATTACTTTTGGGGGGGGGGGGGGGGACGGCGAGCAAGATGCCGCTACCTGTTTGAAAAACATCGAATTCCAGCATTCAGATCGCCGTGATTTTTTAATCTTGAGTGATGGCACGGAGACTACATGAACACTTGTGGTCCTATGTATTTGCATCCTTTTCCCGTTGAAATTTTTAAAAAATTCGATTTAGTCGAGCGTGCAATGTTTTTTTATTGGGCGGTACCCAAAATGGCCTAAATCTAGCTGCAAAACGCGGAAGTAATGAAATGACGGCATCTGATTGGTCAATTCTCGCAGAAATTTCGATCTGATCAGAGGATGAGTCAGCGCCCCTTGGGAACTTGGGACAAAAGAAAAGATTTGGCGGCTATGTTGATTCAGCTACATGGTTGATAGAGAATCATATGGATTATAATGTGGAAAAATAGTTACTAATCCTTTAGAAGCAGTTTCCAGCACATTTCACAAGAAGGAAATGTATATTTGTACGAGTTGCCCAAGTAGAATTTGATTTTGCGATAACTTATGCAATGTCAAAAAAATAGTTACCTATCACGTAGATGTAGTATTCAACACATAATACAATATGGAAATATGTATTTATTTAGGTCACCCTAGTGAAATTGGACGTTGCGATAACTGATGACAAGGGCCTCGGTCAAATCAACTTTTGATTCTGGTTATGAATGGAGCTTGTTGCCCCCCCCCATTAGCTGTATGTTAGACTAAAGAAACAAAATAATTACTTGCACTTGTTCCCAATGCTTACGTTATCAGGACAAGCCTTCAAAATCATGTGATCTGAGATTAAATTGTTTTTTTCAATAGTTTAATTTTGATCGTGCTTTCATTGGCAAAGTTTGCCTCGTGAAGTTTCAAGGTGGTGCGCTTTTGTAACTCGCAGAATGAAGCCACTCTCCTACTGCAAGTAGCCTACTGCGCGTTCCTTCGGGGTTTTCATTTATTCGTGAAAGTTTTGGTCAGAATAAAAAAGTCAAGCACAAACAGCATCTAAGTCTCTCCTTTCATCAATATGTCACAAAACCCCCAAAGCCAAACCGTGTGTGCACATATGGGGTAGTCTTCCATCTGACTTAAAATCCACTAACAATCCAAATACATTCAAACATAAGATCAAAGAAAATTATTTCCAAAATATACAAAAAGAGGAAGATGACGTATACGTCTTCTACTAAGACCCTTCCTCATCTCTCCCAACCACGTTTTTGCCGTGTAAACCGTGTTTTGTACTGATAACAACTACAGTACTTTCCTGTTTTCTCTTTTTTCTCATCTTTTCTGATATACCAGCATCTCTAAGGGGACCATTATGGAAATAAGGTCAGCTTGACCCTTTAATGCCATCCCCGCCACTGTAATTAGGGGTGTTTTGCCTTTTATGTTTCCAGCTTTAAAATTTATAGTATTGTATTGCATTGCATTGCGTTGTATTGTATTGTATTGTTTTGTATTGTATCTACTTTTCATATTTATTATAATAACTTGTAAATAGTTCTTTTTAAGTGGCAAATTGATACATACATACATATGTTTCCAAGCAAAATGATATACTTAAGCAAATCTTTGCTGTGGACAGTAAGCAGCTAAAAGTGAATGTTTACATTTCCTACATGTAAGGAAAGTGAATGGGCTCATTGCTGTATTGTTCTGTTGCGAAATGGACGCTAGGACCGAGACCTCTTATATACGCCCTGTAATTTGATTGATTGGTGATGGGTTCGCTAGCTGAGGGACGCTTAAAAACAAAGTCTTGTCTCTGACTAAATTCTTATGCGGGCCACAACAAATGGCGACGAGATCAAGGTTACAAGCATAGTAATTGCTTCTTAAAGTATTTTCACGGTAATGGCTACGTCTCTGGTTCAAGGATTATCACCGTTTGATCCAGATACTGATGTTGGGGCATCCGTAGGCCCACGATGGAAAACATGGTTGGCTGACTTTGAAACGTTCGTGATCGCTAATGATATCACTGACGATAAGAGAAAAAGAGCACTGTTATTGTATCAGGCTGGCTCCAGAGTCCGTGAAATATTTCGACAACTCCAAGATACCGGAGAAGATAAAGATTACAAGAAAGCCGTTGATAAATTGAATGAGTACTTCGAACCCCAGAAAAACAGACTTTATGAAGTCTACAAATTCCGCCAAGCAAAACAAGAAGAAGGAGAAACACTTGATCAGTTTCATACTCGTCTGCGTAGTCTGTCACAAAACTGTGAATTTCCCGAAGCCTCTCGTGACTTTGAAATCATGATACAAATCGTCATAGGGGGACGTTCAAGTCGTCTTCGAAAGCAAGCATTGAGAGACCCCAAAATAACGTTGAAAGAGTTATTGTTGGAGGGAAGGCGTGCAGAAATGAGTGAATTTCAAGCCTTGGAGATTGAGAAAGATTCAGTTCAACAGCATGGTAGGATTCAAGCTGTGAAAGCCAAGAAACCCGCTGCGAAATCTGTTCGTAGTTCTGGTCCACAATCAAAGTGTCGTAGTTGTGGGGGCGTGTTTCCTCACAGAGAAAAGCCATGCCCAGCGAAAGGTAAAACCTGTCACAAGTGTAATAAGTCGAATCATTTCGCAAGGTTTTGTTTTTCAAAACCCCAAGTGAATGCGAACAAAGGGAAGGATGGCAAGAGCAATGTTCGTCCTATCCAAACAGAGGAAACAAGTGATTCAGAACAGTCGGAGTATTCTTATGCTGTAAAGTCAAACAAAGCCAAACGTCCTATTGCTTTTGTCACAATTCAAGAGCATAAGTTTCCCGTTATGATCGACACAGGATCCACAATCAACATCATTGATAAAGAGACATTTGAAAAGGTGAAAACCGTTCAGTTGAAGCCAACAAGTGTAAAGGCATACCCATAAAATTCCACTGAACCGGTTAAAATGCAAGGGAAATTCGAGACAGTCATAGGAGCAAAGAGGAGATTAGCGACTGCACAATTCTACGTCACTGATCACAATGGAGGTTGTTTGCTGAGTGGTATCACAGCCCAAGATCTAGGCCTAATTACGCTGCATGTTAATCAAGTTCAGCAGACCGCAAAGCAGAAATCAATAAGCGATGAAAACATTGCCAAAATTGTAAAGAAGTTTCCTAAAGTCTTTGAAGGGGTAGGAAAGCTGAAAAACAAGCAGATCGAATTGGTCATTGACCAAAACGTACAACCAGTTGCCCAGCAACAAAGGAGAATCCCTTTCCATTTACGTGATAAGGTTGAAAAGCAGCTACAGCAACTTCAACAACAAGGTATCGTTGAACGTCTGCCCGAAGATGAAAAAACTGATTGGGTGTCACCCATAGTCTGTGTTCCTAAAAAGAATGACGAAATTCGCATTTGTGTTGACATGAGAGCTGCTAATCGTGCCATAAAACGAGTAAGACACCCAATTCCTACTGTTAATGACGTTGCCCTCGATCTAAATGGAGCAAAAGTATTTTCAAAGCTGGATTTGTCACTAGCATTTCACCAACTAGAGCTCAGTCCCGCAAGGCGAAATATTACTACGTTCACAACTCATATTGGCCTGTTCCGATACAAACGTTTGAACTATGGAACAAGTAGTGCAGCAGAGATTTTCCAGTTCACTTTGCAACAAGCACTTAATGGTTTAAAAGGCGTTCGAAACATAGCTGATGACGTAATCGTTTATGGTCGTGACATCAAAGAGCACAATGAAGCTTTAGAATCGTGTTTAAGACCTGGGTGATTTGAAACACTCAATGCCTGGGGGGGGGGCGGATTCCACGCCCCCTGTTTATCTTTGTTGTTGCTTGAGATATGGCAACCAAACTTGGCACAAAGGTTGTTCATCATGTAAACAATGTATTTTTGAAACAATAGTTTAATTAGCGTTGTTGTTGTTGTTGCTAGAGCATAATTAAGATTATGATGTCATATGACGTCATAAAAATGAAAGTGTGTTAAAAGGTCGTAAAACTTTACTTTTCGTAAAGAAAAGAAATATATAGATCAAAATAGATGTAAATTCATAGTTTAGACTTAATTGGGCCAATTAAAAAGGATTAAGAGAGATACAATGTATATTTTTCACAGAGTGTGGCATGAAAACTTGGTTACCATGGATACAAGGCTAAAGATAGAACACCAAAATTGTTACAGTTTGACTGCTGTATGATAGAAAGTTAAACTTGCTAAATCTCAGAGGCATTCAGCAAACACGGAAAAACGTATGAATGAAAATGTACGAGGGGGGGCGGAATCCGCCCCCCCCCAGGTCAGATAGGGTTAAAGCGACTTGCAGATCTTCACTTGACACTCAACATCGAAAAATGCAAATTTTTGAAAAACAGTCTTGATTTCTTTGGCTTCACGTTTTGCAAAGATGGTAAGAAACCCGATCCAAAGAAAGTGGAAGCATTTGTTAACGCTGCCACACCCACAAATGCCAGTGAAGTAAGAAGCTTACTTGGAATGTCTAACTATTCATCACAATTTATTCCTGATTACGCCACAATAACAGAGCCTCTTCGAGCATTGACACGAAAGAACATACGTTTCGAATGGACCCCTGAATGCGAAGGAGCATATCAGAAGTTGAAAGATGTATTGACGAAAGATCCAGTGGTTAGTTATTTTGATATCAACAAGGAAACGTTAGTTATCGTTGATGCAAGCCCCGTCGGACTTTCTGCTATTCTCGCACAGAAAGAGCCTGGGAAAGAATGTCCAAACATAATTGCCTATGCAAGCAGAGCGCTGTCGTCCGTAGAGAAAAGATACTCACAGACTGAGAAGGAAGCACTGGCAATCGTATGGGGAATCGAACATTACCACCTGTATTTGTATGGAGCACCATTTACATTGCATACGGATCACAAGCCTTTAGAGCTGATATATGCAAATCCCTGTTCAAATCCTCCAGCAAGGATTCAAAGATGGATGTTAAGACTCCAACAGTACAATTATACAGTCGTTTATAAAGCCGTTATTTCAAACCCTACTGATTTCCTCTCAAGACATCCAATACAAACAAAGCATTTCAGACCAAATGTTGCTGAAGATTACATCAATTTTGTTACAGAAGCTGCTATACTTCCAGCGTTTACTCTGGAAGAAATAAAATGTGCTACGGAGGAGGATAAAGTTTTACGTGGACTTCGAGCTGCAATTCAAACTGGCTGTTGGAACTGCGATATCGTAAATTCGTTCAAAAATATTCGTGATGAAATATCCGTTGATCACCGACACAAGATATTATTACGCGGTACAAGGATTATACTCCCGAGTTCATTACAACGTCGTGCAATTAGGATTGCCCATGAAGGTCATCAAGGCATTGCAAAGACAAAAGCACTTTTACGTGAATATGTTTGGTTTCCAAACTTGGAAAAGATGGTAAAGGAAGAAATAGATACCTGTATTCCATGCCAAGCTGCGGGAAATCCTGAACCCCCAGCACCACTTCAAACATCACAAATGCCTGCAGGACCATGGAAAGAAGTTAAAATGGACTTTCTTGGACCATTTCATAGTGGAGAGTATTTATTAGCCGTGATTGATTGTTACTCAAGGTACCCTGAAGTTGAAATCGTTTCATCAACAGCTGCACCAGCGGTACTACCAAAGCTAGATGTCATATTTGCCAGACACGGAATACCAGATAAAGTAACATCGGACAATGGACCACCGGTTCAAGGAAAAGAATTTGAACGCTACATGTCATTGTTAGGAATAAATCACGTGCCAAGCACACCTCTTTGGCCACAAGGCAATGCACATGTAGAAGCATTTAACAAGCTGTTAGGAAAAGCAATTCAAACAGCTCATGCAGAACATCGAAAATGGAAACAAGAGTTACAAAGATTTTTACTCAACTACAGAACAACGCGACACACGACTACAAAGGTACCTCCAGCTCAGTTATTGTTTAACAGAGTAGTAAAAGGAAAACTGCCCGTTTTGGAGAGTAAATCTAAGGTTATCAACCGACATGCTGAAGCAACACGAAACGACGAAGCAAGAAAAGAATCCGCAAAGATTTACGCCGATTCGAAAAGACGAGCGAAAGACAGTGAAATAAAGATTGGAGACACTGTTATCTGTCAAAAAAAGAAGCAAAATAAATTGTCAACGAGATTCAATCCTGTTCCATACACAGTGATAAAGATTAAAGGAACTCGAATGACTGCGAGAAATAACAACAAATTCATTACTCGAAATGCATCATTTTTCAAGAAACTTCCTGACAAAACAGTTGCAGAAGAATCTGATGATGATTTTAGTCCTACGTCGAATGATCAGATGAACTTTCAACAAACTATAGCTATGCCGAGACGTTCAACGAGAAATCGAAAACAAACGGAACGTTATGGAGATTCAGTTGACTCCTCACTCGTTCGATAAGTCAACTGACTATTTTTTTTATTTGTTTTTTTTTAAGAGAAGAGTAATGCTGTATTGTTCTGTTGCGAAATGGACGCTAGGACCGAGACCTCTTATATACGCCCTGTAATTTGATTGATTGGTGATAGGTTCGCTAGCAGAGGGACGCTTAAAAACAAAGTCTTGTCTCTGACTAAATTCTTATGCGGGCTACAACACTCATCATGGTTTATTCTAACATCAATGTAATAATCTATGGGAATTATCTCTTATTTTATACTTGGAACGTCAAATAATGCTTGGAATTGTCAGTAAACTGGAATGTCTTTTTGAATATTAAAGCTATGACTATCATCACAGTTCTCGTCATGCGGTTTTTGGTGAAGGTTTTCTGCTAATACTCTGAAATCATGCAATCCAAATTCGTCGAGGTCGAAATAGAATACGTATTCACTTGTAAAGTCTGTCAAATATCACTTTACTGTGATAGATGATCCTTAATTGTCGAGTTGTAATGCTTGTAAACCTCTCTGGTGCTCGAAGTGCACAGTAACTGGTGTTAAACTCGACTTTTCTTGCATTAATCCGCCCATTGCAGCTGCATCTCAGCGCTTGCAGTGATAAGGGGATTCCCCTTCATAGTTTATCTGGTATTAAGACAGGAATCAAATGTTTTGGCCGAATTTTGCTCGTGGCCCTTTGGCCGGAAACCATCAAGATCTCGTTTTCACGGACCAATCATACATACATACATACATATACATGATTTTTTTATGAGCATATCCACAACAAAAGTGTGGCTCTTCAACTTTAGCTAAGAAGGTTTTGTTCCCTATGTTTACAATTGTATTAAAGGAATAGTAAAATTGAAAATGAAAGAAATGTAAAAACGTTAAAATGAATAGTTATTAAATTAAAAGATTCAGAATAAAAATTAATTGGCAAGTCGATCGTTAGCTTGCTTAAAAAGATGTTTCCGTAAGCTATTACATAACGAGGGTAGAGTTGTTTCGTGTCGAACAGTAGATGGCAGTCTGTTGAATTGCTTGCTGGCTTGATCTTGAAACGTTCCTTTTATCATCGAGGACATAAGCTTTAAGTCGTTACTACTGCGGAGCATGCATCCTGTCGTTTTGGTTTCTATTTGATTGATAGTTGGCCAGTTTTCATAATGAGTAGCTTTGTATGTAAGCTTCATGCAGTTGAACGCCCGTCTCTCTTCTACAGGAAGCCAGCTCAGTTTTAGGATATCTTTGGTGGAGACATATTTTGCCGAAGACAAAACTCGCAGCTGCCTTCTGTAATCGTTGCAATTTGTTGACTTGTGCTATAGTCAAGGGTGAATAGACATCATCGTTAAAGTCAATCTTTGATAATATTAAGCATTCTGCAAGTTGCTTTCTCAGCTTAAACAATCAGACGGCTAATAAGTGAGGAAGACAAAAGAAACTTGTGAAGATTTTTCTAAATTTTGCCTACCTTCATAAAATTCAACCAGGCCAAAAAACTGCTTGAAATTTCCCGAGTTTTTTCTGAAGAAATCTACTCTCAATACGTTTGGGTATGCAAGTTTGGATGCCGGTCATTCTATCTCCCGATTACAAGGAGTTATGACCCCTCAAACTCACGACCTTTGTTCGTTTTCAGCATTTCTGGGCTTCCAGCATTCTTGGTACACAATTCATTCCTAAAAGATCTTCTAAAACACATGTGAAACATCACTAATTCCCACAAAGTCGATTCCGTGGGTTTGGGAGCCTTTTCTTGCTTCGCAGATGAGCAAATCTGACCTGCTGTCTTTGGTGTCCGAAATATGGCCTTGCTCTAAATCGTGTTTTTGGCTCAGAAATTTCAAGTGTACCCACCTCTTTTCCTTTGTTTTAGGCATCCTGTAGTTCTGTGCATCTACCAGACTGTGCTTGGTCTCCATTTGACGATTTTCTTCCACAAATAATGCAGTAAATAGCATCGTAAACATCAAATTGTTGTCTTTTTGCGTCCAAACACTGATCTATGATCACGAAATCACAACATGCGCTGTGCGTTGCGAGGCCTGGGTCATAGATCAGTGTTTCGTGATCATTAAAGACAGAAATTTTATGTTTACGATGCTATTTACCGCATTATTTGTGGAAGAAAATCGTCGAATGGAGACCAAGCACAGTCTGGTAGATACACAGAACTACAGGATGCCTAAAACAAAGGAAAAGAGGTGGGTACACTTGAAATTTATGAGCCAAAAACACGATTTAGAGCAAGGCCATATTTCGTACACCAAAGACAGTAGGTCAGATTTGCTCATCTGCAAAGCAAGAAGAGGCCCCCAAACCCACGGTATCGACTTTGTGGGAATTAGTGATGTTTCACATGTATCTTAGAAGACTTTTTAGGAATAAATTGTGTACCAAGAATGCTGGAAGCCCAGAAATGCTGAGAACGAACAAAGGTCACGAGTTTTAGGCGTTATAACTCATTGAAATTGGGAGATATTTTGACCGGCATCCAAACTTGTATACCCAAACGTATGGAGAGAAGATTTCTTCAAAAAAATCCGGGAAATTTCAAGCAGTTCTTTGTTCTGGTTGCGTTTTATGAAAGTAGGTAAAACTTAGAAAAATTTTCGCACGTTTCTTTTGTCTTCCTCACTTATTCGCCGTCTGATTGGTCCGTGAAAACGAGATTTGGATTGTTTCCGGCCATGGGCCACGAGCAAAATTCGGCCAAAACGTTTGATTCCTATCTTTCTGCCATCTTTCAAAATAGTAGTGTGGCGTCCCAGAGCTCTGTCAAATGGCTTATTAGCTTAACTTTCCAGTATATTTGGCTGTTTTAGGAACTGTACAAATTGCTACTCATCATTAAGCTTGTTCGAAAACTGTGCTAATTCTTTAAGGGTCTGTCTTGAATTAATGTTGCTGGTGTCCCACCCACCGTCTGACAAATTACTTGGCCATTTCATCACTGTTTTGACGACTATGTTTATGTTTATCAGTAAGAAGTGATTTCAAAAGTTGACAATGTAATTACCAATTCCATGACTTCTGGTACAATACTGACTTCCTGCCGGTGCTTAATTCAACTATGTTCAGACACAGTGGTGTTATTTGCAGCACTTTTTCGCTCTTTTTGCGGAACCTCGTGCTAGAATCAAGAGAAAACATGTCTTGTGCGACCAATGATCTGCTGCGAATCCCATTCTGTGACGCTTTCAAGTCCTTAGAGAATGTCCCAAGGAAACTGCTCGACATTTGATTTAAAACAGTGAAGGCGCAAACTAGAACATGCGATTTTGAAAACAGACTGGCTATATTTCATAAGCACCGTGCCGTACCTGCTTACAGCCTTAGGTTCTTATCCCAATGACCCCTATGACTAAGATGAGCACAAATCTGTTTAACATGCATTCAGTCAATGAACTTAGTGGGAGCAAAATTGCATTCTAAATATTGGAGAGAATAGTAAGCTGCTGTTATAATGTCATCCTCATCAGATGTTTATGATATACTCCAGGCTCACAAACGTAGTCATTTTTCAGGCAATGTATTTCAAGTTTTTTGGCTATTTTTCTGTTGTTTTGTCGCCATGATTGCTATTTATGATTATTGTATTATAGGTTTTCATTCTTTGTGACAGCATCATCTAATGAGAACAAAAACAGAAATCAGTCTGTTTTTGGTTCATATCTTTGGATGTCTTTCCTACAAAAATCAGTCTGTATGTTCTTATTATCCTATGTTCGTGTGTGCTGGGTTGTAGTGTGTCAAACACGAAGGATAACATAAAGTGATGCATGGGAAATTAACCCTATTCATGAGATTTTGAAGCAGTCTTACACCACGTCCACACATATCTGGATATTTTTGAAAGCGCATCTTTTTTTCTCCGTAAAAAAAGCACCCGCGTCCACACGAGGAGCGCGAGGAGCGTTTTCGAAAATAAACCCGTCCACACGAAGACGCTGCTACACTGGTCCGTGAAAATGAGGCTTTGAAGGTCCCCGGCCATGGGCCACGAGCAAAATTCGGCTAAAACATTTGATTCCTATCTTGCGGGACAATGTCATGGAGAGCAGAGGAACTTGACTATCCCTATGCACGCTACATGAAGCAAAACTAGAAATAAAAAGCGTTTCAAGGGCAACACACAAAGAGAAATCGATGTTTTAGAGTTAATCACGTTATGCTAGATATCATCTACCGGGTGAGCCAGAAAAAGTTCCCACTTTTGAAAATTCATAACAGCAAGAGTATTTCACAGATTTGAAGGATTTCAATTCTAGTTAAAAGCCAAAAGGTCGAAGTATTTTTGTGATTTTTCTACTTGTCTCACGAGCACTACAAATATGGATAAATTCAACTTTACAAAAATATCATTCTTGAAAAATGACTGAAAAATGGCCTAAAACATCGATCAAAACATAAACGACTCCTTGCACAGAATAATGAAGGAAATGCAACTTCACATGGGTGAGAGATATCTCCCGGACATTAATTGCCATGGGATTGAAAATCGTCCGTATTTGTAGAAAATTGTTCGATGTGAATAGAGTCCTTACGATGTTTCAGCTTTTAACTAGAATTTGAATCATTCAAATCCGTGAAGCAGTCTTGGTGCTATGAATTTTCAAAAGCGGGCACTTTTTTCTGGCTCACCCGGTATATAAGTTAAATACAATAGACGCATTCTTTACTGACTGCGACCAGGGAGCTCTGACAAAGATTCCCTTTTGCCATATAAAGTTGTCAAGCCGAAAGGCTATCCTCTTCTCAAAGAGTCGTCCGGCAAACGGTACCATCTTTATACCACTAGCTAGAATTTGGCAGAGAGCCCCTTGACTGTGGAAAAGCCCCTGTCATCATATGTAAGAAATTTTCCAAGGATGAAGTCGCATTTTATGTTGCGAAATAGTCGAAAAGTACGCAGTAGAGCTTTTTTTGAAGCTCCCGACGAAAGTTAGCTAACATTTAGCATTTATTCTGTCATTTTGATATCATGGCAGACCATTTTGACAAATTCTTAGTTTAAAAAGCGCTAAATCAGCTATTGCGAAGCAAGCCTTCCGTTTATTTAAAATGCATCTAAAAATTGATCTTTTGCTTTCATAGGGAAAGAAACTATGGACAGTATACCTACCTTCTCCCATTACAACCATGTCGCAATTGAATCATAAAGCAAGAGGTTTCAAAGCAGGTATTTCTTTACCGCAATAATCATTTAGGAAGCCCTTCTATTGGAAAGAATGCGGTTTTCGGCTCCATATATACACTTGAAGGTGCTGTTGCGCAGTGTTATAGTCCATTGATATTGCAGCCAGAACCGTGACAACGTTCAAGCCCCATCAACACCACTGGAGCGTCATGACTAGGGTTTACGGACCCCCTGAGGTCTTCTCCACTTCTGCAATCCAGTACTTGGTAAACTTTAAGTTACCTTTTCCTTCACCAAGTTTACTTCTTTAACCCTATTTCATCTAAGGGGAGTGGATTCCAGCCCCCCCCCCAACTGTATTTTTGGCTACGTCTTCTTCAGTATGTGCGGAATGATCCTGGGATCTCCTGACTTTGATCCTTTTGCATTCAAAATGAAAAAAAAAATTCGTTCTAATTTCAGAACTGTTTCCATGGTAGCCGATCTTTTGCTATGTACTCCGTGAGGTGCAACTTTGTTTTTATTCTGTACTTTCATCATTGCTGTGATTGAGTCCAAATTTACAGCGAATGTATATTTTGATATCTACTTTTAATATTTGCGAAAAAAATTTCATTATATTTACTTTTAATATGCTTTCATAAATATGACGTCATATAATTAGTTGTTACTTATGATGCTCTAGCAACAACAACAACATGAAGAATTAGATTTTGATGATTCAGTTTCATTGTTTTTTTGTATGTAGTGGAATTTTAAAATGAAACTGAACTGAACTGAATTGTTTACATGATAATTAACATTTCTACCAAGTTTTGGCCTCATATCTCTAAGAACGCCTGAGAAAAACAGGGGGGGTGGAATCCACCCCTCCCCCTGGTATTTACCGCTTCAAAAGTCCCAGTTGAGATAGGGTTAATGAATACCAAGAATAATGAACTCTGAAGGAATTTACCTGACTAGATTTTAATCTGTCAAACAACTTTGATTTGATAAAACTTACCGATGAGGGAGCAACTTTGTAGTCTGGCCTTAGTTTTGGCTTTGCCAGATTCAGCTGGTTAAATCCGCAATGCAAAATCAACAAGAATAAGATACTTGTAACTGTTCACTTCTGCTTAAAATTGTTTCTTTTTGTCTATTCATTTTGACTGCAGAAAGATATTCCTTTAGCTAAATTGCTCAGGCACGCCGCGGGACCCACATTAAAGGAGAACAAATCAAAGAAGAAGGCGGAAAATTTTTCCAAAGACTAATATCATCGATTACAAAGTGGGCAGATTCTCATAAGGCAATTTTGATAATTTCCAGACAAACGAAATAGCAATCATTTTCTGTGGTTCAAGTTTAATGCCTTTATCATAAACTTCCTCCTCGATGGCTAAACTTCTCTTTATTGTCTCTGAAATATTGTATGCCTATCCTATTGAAAAACTTACCTTTTTGAGAACATGCAATGCTAACAAAGTTTGAATATAATCTTACTAAACTATAACGAGCAATAATGCAAACAACCAACTTTAGGCTGAAGAATCTTGTCATCTTCATTCAACCTTTCATTACAGTGATGGTTGCCCTACAAAATGGAGAGGTTAGGATCTACAAAGACAAATATTTGGTTAACATGTTCAAAGCTGAGGTAAGATCCTCTTCTCTTGCTATATTCATTTCATTGCAGCTTTTCGTTTGCTGCTTAGGCACTGCAGCAATATTATTTGTTATGAAACTGTGTCTGCACAGTATGTGATCTATAAAATAGGTAATTAAAGTTATTCACCTGCCTAGCTTTAACAAAAGCTTCATCCTCGCTCAGTTTTGTTGAATTCTTAATCAAACGCCAAGTTCTTTGCTTCAAACATTCACCCGACTCCTTATTTTTTTTTACAATTGCTTTGCGACGAAAATTATTTCTTTTTGTCGGTTGATTGCAAGAATTGAGCTAACTATGCGAAATTCCACGAAATTGAGCAAGGGCAACACTGTTGTTGAAAATATGCTAATAAATGTGCTGCAGTTCTTATTATTTATGATTATGCACAGAACACTGTTTTGCGCCAATACATTGCAACAACAGCAACCGAGAAGCTGCATTGAACTGAAAAAAGCGGCAATATGATGAATGAATCGTTAATTTTATCAGGTCCATACATTACCCTTCACATGGTACGCAATAGGGCCTACTGTGGGGTTGATTCAACAAAATGCTTAGATTCGAAAATTGAATGCAAAAAATGGCCCTAAGCTTGACATGACGTAATGGGCAGATGCATGCACTCCTAATGATGAATCGCTATGATTGATTCAATTGCTTTTTGAACTTTTTGGAACGAACTGTGCTTCTTTGAAAAGTATTATTTGTTGTAGGACATCATCACAGGAATGCAGTTTGGAAGATTTGGCAGAGAAGACGGAGCACTCGTAATGACAACAAAAGGTAGCTTTATCCCTCAATGGCGACGCTATACCTGACATGGAGGATAAATGTATTGCTTCAGTTAGAAATTGTTCTTACTCCCATTGCTTTTAGACAAAAGGTCACCGTTCTTTCCCAGCATTTGGGAGAGATGCTTTGTAATTCAATATAAAAACGTTTACGATAGAGAATTAAGGTAACTGCTTCCCGCTCCAGTGAACAGCAAGATACCGTCAAAATCAGTCTTCTCAGAAAACAACCAATATCTCCAGGATCATTCTGTCTATCGAAAAACTGTCAAAAGTATGTCGTTTTATGAAGTCAATCGAAGGGTGTATAAATCGCAATGTTCCCTTTAGTGCTGTCTTCGCAAATCCTAGCTCAAATATTTTTTGTTGATTTTAGAAAAGTAGATTTATCTCCAAAACTGCTCAAAAAATTCTAGATTTTCTTTCGCTCAACCTTTAGCTAGGTGGAAATCCACAACTTTCAAAGTATGATTGAAAAAGCTATGCTAGATTTCCTGCAATTGAATTTTATGTTTCTTCTGTGTACTTTTCAACAGCGAAAGGGAGAAACCTTGTTCAACAGATTACCATGTTGTGAAGCATACCTGCTAAACATCACATCAGGGTTCAAATAACTTTCAGAAATGTTGTCATCAGAGTAGATTTAAAATTGACTCCGCTTCCATCAGCAAACAAATGAAAGCGAGCTGCTTGGAATTGCTATACCCAAGTCTCAACAGACATCCTTGTTGCGCTTGTGAAATGGTCATTTGCATAAATTTGTTAAAAGATACTGACTGCTACCCGCAACTTCCAAAACCATGCTTTGGTTGTCTTCCGAGACTTTATGAGCATTCACTTAAGATCAATTTCTTTTAGAGTTCACAATGTACACAGATCTAAAACTAAACATTTCAGAGGCGGCCAGCTCCTTTGCACGTGCTAACCTGTTGACCATCGTTTTGTCCTTTCGATGTCGAGAAGTAAAAAGAAGTATAAAATTCGATTGCGGCAAATCTATCTTAGCTTTTTCTATGAGACTTGGCAAAGTTGTAGATCAACTACCTACTTAACGATTTGGTGAAAAAAAAGTCGAAAATTTTTCAAGATGTTTTCGAGATAAATCCACGTTTCTGAAATAACATAAATATTAGACCTAAGATTTGCGACGCCAGCGTTTACAGAAAAATTGCGATTGATCTATCTTTCGACTGCCCAGACTATACACAACAGCATCCTTTTTCCTGTTTTTCGATACGCTTAATAGTGTTAGAGAAATTTACAAGGCAACTTGCTTCGCTCTGGAGCTAAAAGCAGACCTTGAACTGCAAAGAGGCACATGTAGCTCTAAATTATAACTTCTGAATTCTCATTAAGCAATGCTCATATTTTTTGGTACCATGTGTACATTGTGAATTTTTTCACATCAGGACATTGTTTCTTGAAGTGATTTTATTTTTCCTACTGCCCATTTATATTCAAATATATCTCTCTAGGTGGTGGCTTATTGATAAAAATTCTGAAAAGAACAGCAAATTTTGAAGGGAAAGAGATAACATCAGGTTTCTACTAAAGTTTTATATTCCAACTTTTTTATATTGCAATTTTGTTGAGGCAAATTGCAAAGGTGCATGTGAAATAAAGATATTTGTGTAGGCTACAATTGAGCCCTCGGATCATTTTTATGACATGATTGATGTTTAGAGATACAGCTGGATTCTAAGTCATCATCTTGAGAAATTCCTTAGCCTAGATACGCGAAGGGCTACTACAGGCCCAAAGAATATGTGCTGCGTGGCAATCCGCCAAGTTAAGAGGACTTTGTCGTCGAAATTGTGACATTAGCCAGCTGATCTTTGTCTTCTTTGACTAAGATCTTGCAAAACAGCTTGCATTTCTGGATATCAAAGTTTGAGAGAGAAATAACCTTTGAGCTATGCAAATGTTCTTCCCCAGTTATATCAAAGTAAAATGCTGCTGTTGATACTCAAAATTTTGTCCAGAGATTAGAACACCTTGTTCTGTGAAGATACATAATGCTGTATTGAATTTTCTGCATAATGATGAATGCAACTTTTGCAGGTAATTCTGCCAATGCTAAATATCCTTAAAGCAATCCCTTTATTTGTGCAGATGTACATTCGTATTTACTTCTTATATCAAGGGCCATAGTACGAGCCTTCCGAATTGTAGGCTCAAAATATATTTCATATCTTCCTGTGGTCCTCGATATAAATTCACATGAAAACAAATGATTATTATTATTTCTTCTCTATCGATTTTTCTTTGATTTTACCTTTCTTTCCAAATGAAATAAATCCATCATATTTCCCTCTTCAGAAATTTATATTTAGCCCAAAGCCGAAAAGAGAAGCTGTTGCGGCAATATCTTAGTAACTGTAAACTGAACCAGAACTACGCCAAATTCTTCAGAATCAGAACCAATCTGGAATCCAAAAGCACGTTACGTGACTGTAAAAGGCTTGTTGCCGTGCAATTTGTTTTATTTTGAAGTCTAGGTGTTATTCGATGCGTAAACCCAATACGCTGCGACCAACCTTTATATATTTGGTGTCCTAACCTAAACGTATGGGAGGATAAAACCTAGGGCGGCTTCCTGATAAAGGGGCCATTGCTTACCAACATAAGCGCAGATATGGCACGCGAAAATCACAAAAACGTGATAAACCTAGTTTATCACCGATAAACTAGGATTATCACTTTTATGAATTAGGTTTATCGCGATAAACTAGCTTTATCAACTGATAAACTGGGATTATCACCATCTTTGTGATAAACTGGGTTTATCAAATTGATAAACTCAGTTTATCAACGACAAATTTGATAAAGTAGGATTATCAACTGATAAACTAGGTTTATCGAAATCCCATTGTTTCTGATGCGTGCCATACAGTCCCGCTACCCGCGTGTAATGGACAATCAAATATAACATGTGTTGGTGCGTTTATTGCAATCAGAACATCCTGACGGAAAATGCCGCCCACACACCCGCATTAAAAGTGCGTCTTGTTTACGAACAATAGATACGGAGTAACTTCATAAACAGTGGAATCTCGATAAACCTAGTTTCTAATTTGATAATCCTACTTTATCAAATGTGTCGTTGATAAACTGAGTTTATCAATTTGATAAACGCAGTTGATCAACAAGATGTTGATAATCCCAGTTTATCAGTTGATAAACCTAGTTTATCGCGATGACCTAATATATCGAAGTGATACTCCTAGTTTATCAGTGATAAACTAGGTTTATCAGGTTTTTGTGATTTTCGCGTGCCATACGCAGATTTTTCACCAGGGTCTGCACTTTGTTTCATATACGATAATGTTACATATACGGGCGTCACATGTACGGGCGTGTTACTTATGCAAACGTTGCATTTACAGCTGCAACACTTACAGGTCGTAAAGCACAGAATCATAGGGCCTGCTGGGGTGAATTGAGGAGAGGTAAATGTTGATGGTAGCTTTTTATGGTATGACTGTCTTCTGGGAGATTTCTAATCAAGGCAATGGTGTGACAAAGCAATGATAGCATATTTTTCCAACGTATGAAAACCTGTGTATTTTGGTCATAAATTCCAAATTTTATAGAATCCTTCACAAGATCTGCTTCTCAAATAATGCAACTTAAGCTGCAAAATTAATTTCCAGATTGAAGGTGTCTTGAACGAAGTGTTTCCATGGTCAAGGGAAAAGAGCTTACTAGAAGTTCCAAGGCCCGCTATCAACAGCGAAGAGGTTACGATATTCCTGCGGTGCATTAGAATATACCAGAAATAAAATAAACGTGGTTTCGAGCTTTCAGCAGGATAATCACAGCAGTTGAACAAAGCCCCCCAAAAAAAGTATATTGGTTTTGCTATACGAGAAGAGACTTTACGGCCATGCCATAAGATAAATTTTACACCGTCTCTAATATATAACCGTGCAAGAACTAGCATGGAACCAGCAACATTCAATTGCAAACAACAATCACAGAAAAAGGCGCGAATGGCAGGATGCAATGACAAAAATCTATTTAGTGTAAAGAATACTACAAATAGCGTGTTAGAACTGACAAGGCCCGTATAGGTAACAAGCAGGTATACTGAAAGATGCGTATATATAACTCGCCCGTAAATATAACACAGTATATGGAACGCCCGTATATGTAACGTAACGTTACAGATCTGCCGTTTACTATGAATAGCCTATATGTGACGCCTTTATATGCAACGTAGCGTTACAGACCCCTGTCAGCTTATGGACCTGACTGGGGCTGGTTCTCAAAAATCTTTCCAACATTCTGCTGCCATCCCTCCCCCGGCTTGTACGCCCATCTGTGCTGTTACGACATTTTGAAAGCGCACTTAGCTGCTCGATCGCCATTCAAGTTTTGCAAGTTATCTGGACGCGATTCCATGCATTGAAGTCGCACTGTTACAAGCCTTGACATAAGAATAGTGCATGACTAACCCATCTCTCTTCCGCTTAATTCTGCTTCAACCTCGCAAAAAGCTTGATTTTCGAAAAAAATAAGTGTCAGTTTGAGAGTACGAGGGATTTATATCTTTTGAAACGAAAAGCCAATGGCAGATTCAATTAAGAAGCAACGAATGGTAATTTTGATGTACGTTAAGTTTTACATTCACAACTGATTGTTGCATTATTATTGAGCCTAATAAAGGCTCTTCTTATGATCCTTGCTTGTGTCATGCTAACATACTTCTTTGATGGTGAAATTGTAGTCTGTTATAGAACTACTACAGTAATTTTTACCGGGTGAGTCAAAAGAGTTTCAGGGTTTGAAAAGTCAACAAATTAAAGAATTCAATTAATATTGAATATGTCTTTTTGATGTGTTGCATTAAAGTTGATTCATAAATATCCGTTATCTGGTAAACGGCTTTCAACCTGCAAATCCCGGAGTTTATTGGCTACCTGGTTTTTAAGCATTCTGTAACTACCAGGCTCCCCAAAAAGGTACGCGTGTTTAAAATAGAAACGTGGGAGTACCATGGACGATTGTGCTAAAGATGGCGGCTAGGAACTTTTTACCAAGATGCATTGCATTTTGGTAATCGAATTCCTGTAGAATCGTTAAAAATTTGCAATTCGAATGCATTGCATCTTGGTAAAAAATTCCTCGCCAACATCTTTAGCGCAATCGTCCATTGTCCATCTTTGTCGCAATCGTCTTGGAAAAGGTGTTTTTCGGCTACTCCCTTGCTCAGTATTCAAACCTTCTCTCGTCCTGCTTTGTCAGACGAGCAAAGGAATTGAAATTGCATGAATCAAAATGACATAGCCAAAAATTCACGACTTATGACTGGACAAGTAAGGTAGGATGGGGGCTCGTTACAAGTAAGAATCGAGAGTTTAGCTAAGCCCTTTTCATGCAAAGTCAAGACCATGCAGTTTCTTTGATACAAGTACTGCAGCCATTATTGCAGAATGGATCGTTATTTGTTTATATTTCCCGACAAGCATGAATCTTTTAATTGCTATGGTATCAATATGGTATCAATGAAATGGGAAACTGTTTCCAAATAGAAGATTCGAGACATTGTTTGGGCTAAATTTGAGTTGACGTCAAAAAGAGTCCTTGGAAAAAATGGGAAGACTGCTTCGTATCTTCGCGGTGCTGACTTGCAGGTGCTCAGCAAGTGACAGGCCTTTGGCAAACATGAGGCCTTTGTTATGAAACAAGGATGGGGACATTAGTCACTTTTCCTATGCATGCGAAATGTTTCAAAACCGTGACATACCTCTCAGGTTTCCTCAATGGACCTTTTAGCTATTCTACAAAAGAGCCTGGATCGAGCGTTATTTTTATACATTTTTATACGCGGGGTTCGATCGAGTGGCGTTAGAGCTTCTATCACTATTGTGTACATTCGAAAATTCTACGGAATGTAGGATACATTCGTTCCATTCTGATTCTTTTCAGAATAGCTAAAAGGTCTATTTAAGCTTTTCGAGTTCTTGATGATGATTTTAGACATTGGTAAAAGTGATTCGTCCTTTGGTAAAAGTAAAGATTAAGGAACTTTTAACGATTAATATCATTGTTCAGGTTGTTCAAACGTTAAATATTTGTCTGATGCACCCGTTATATAACCGTCCTTTATAACAGGTCCACCTTCTGCGCAGTCTCAGAAACTGAATGTACCGAAGAAAACAAAGTTATTTGTTGATCAAGCTTTGCGAGAAAGAGGCAATGCACCAGGTTAGTAAATTGTGACTAATTGTAATTCTTACATTAGAAAGTTTGCTTCCACTGTTGAATGCAACTTTTATATGTTCATAAGAATCTGAAATCAATTCGAGAGCTACGAGCTTTGAAATAGCTAAAAATCTTCATTGCTCACCCCTTAGCACCAGAGAGTGACCTCCTCTTTGCATATCAACCCTCTGATGCACAGTGTTTTTCTAGAAAGGCTGTAGTACAGTTCTTCATCTCTTGTCATAATGATAAATAGATTTCATCTTCATCCCATCAAATATTTATCAAACACTCCCATTGACAATTTTGTATTGTTTACCTACTGTCAAATATGCAATCAGGGATAGCACACCAGGTTGTTTCCCCATTGCCCCTCTCTTTGAGCCTAACAGTTTAGCCACTTTTTTGCAGCTATGCATCGTGTTTTCCAGCAAGATTTGTATCGCCTTCGTCTCAAGGCAGCACGATCTTATGTCCATGCTATTACAACAAGTATGAATCCACTCTCGACCTCATTACAGGACCCTGTCAAGCTCTCGGCGCAGGTACGTGCAAGATTTTCCGTTACTTGGCCTGAAAGTGAGATTGATACGGAAATTCATTAAACCGTGATCTTGTAAGTTTTAGATTGCAACCTACTAGGTCTGTGCCTTTTTGGAAGGCCCCTGAAAGGAATTTTCATTTTATTGAACTCAAAAATCTACTAAACAAATGGTATTGTCTCAGTTTCTTTGCCAATGCATCGAGGTATCCTAATATGATTTCTAGAGTCGCTCTAATTTACATTTTGCAACATTTTTGGCCTCTGAAAGAAACGGTATATCTAAGAATGGCAGATGAAATTCTCTTAAGGCAAGTTACCAGTTTGATGAATATGTTCGTATAACCGGTACGATCATGCACAAGCGGTGACGCAAGCACTTTTCAGATCAAAAGGAAAGAGCTCTTGTTTTTTTGCTACAACAAAATAATGGCATGTGTAAATTGATAAGCATTGATAAGCTGTGCTCCTTTTGATCTCGCAAGGGTTGTACTTTTTTCAACTCGTGAAACTGGTTTGGCGGTCACTAGGGATCACCTGATTTCAATTATGGTTATGCGTTACCAAGTGGAAAATCACTTTTATGGCTATCAAGAAGCGAACATGCTTTATTTACAAACTAATCTTAAATGTGCTTGATGCCTCCTTTGTGCTTGATATGCCGGAAACTTTTTGTTGTTTTAACGTCCATGCGCTTCTTTTGCACTGATGAAGCTAGCGCTGACGGTTCTGATAAAGAATTATATGTCATATCTGATACCTCAACAAACGTTCATACCAAATGGTTGATGTAACCATGGCAACACAATGCGACACATCTCGGAATAAATCGACATGGCACGATAATGCCATTCTTTTCAAGTACGCGAATTGTGCTTGTTTTTCTTTGATCTTTGTTGTATTTATTCTAACACTTTTATGTATTCCGCTGTGTACAAATATTGTTTTCAATCTCGCGTATTTAGAGATTTCGTATCCCCTATGCGCTGTGCAAGGAATCCTATTGTGAAGATATGCAGAAATACGAGTGACCAAGGAGACCAAAGCTCTGTTAAATGCCCATAGGTATTGACCAGTGGCGTGCAGGAATAGCTCTTTGCAAGTTCCGAATTATTTCTAAAGTTTGCTTTGATCTCTCATTCACAGGGGTTTTGTTCTCTTTGCGGTATTGCATTGCCTACCTGTACCTCTTCATCTGGTCATCCGTTGTAACACTCCCCTTGTCTGTCATGGTCACTGCACTGTTCTCCTACTTCTCTCCGCACACATGTTGGTTTAATACAGCTTGCTTTCAAGTAGATGAATTGCAGGATTTTGTTCTTAATTTTACAAAAATATCCCTTTACTTTCAGGCCACCATTTGCTTTGCCCTGTCTTTTTTAGTCAACTTTCTGATCAACAATATGCGTGCTCTTATCAAATATCCTCGGCACCGGAAACGATGTATTTATTTACTGCAAAGTGTGCTACACTTGATACTAATCATAGAATACATTAGCTTTCTTCTCTATGGGAAAATGTTTTCGCTACAAGCACTGCTAATGTTAGCAGGTGACATTGAATCAAATCCAGGCCCTCAAATTGACAATTGCTTGAAATTTTTCCACTGGAATCTGAATAGCATTTGTGCAAGGAGCCAGGTAAAAATATCACTTATTGAAGCGTATAATTCCCTTCATCGATTTGACGTTATAGCAGTTTCTGAGTCAATGCTAGACAGTTCTGTTAGCAATGTTGACATCTTTATTGAGGGTTTCAGTAGAGAAATTTATCGCAGTGATCACCCAAGCAACACTAAGCTCGGTGGGGTCTGGCTGTACTTTAGGGAGGGTTTACCAATAAGACGTAGGACAGATCTGGAACTGCTTCAAGAAATCATTGTTACCGAAATTACTATTGCACGGTAGAAAATCTTTCTTGCAGCGGTTTACCGTAGCCCCAGTCAAAATAGCGAACAATTTGAAAACTTCATTGACAGACTGCAGACAACACTGGACCTGCTTCGTAGGGAAAAGCCATACGCATTGATTGCGACTGGGGGTTTTAATTGCAGATCCACCCAGTGGTGGACAGAGGATCTGAAAAGCCCTGAAGGGATTGCTCTGGAGGAATTAATTGAATCAAATAACTTAC
This sequence comes from Aurelia sp. 3 sensu Dawson et al. (2005), assembly GCA_964020215.1. NCBI lineage: Eukaryota > Metazoa > Cnidaria > Scyphozoa > Semaeostomeae > Ulmaridae > Aurelia > Aurelia sp. 3 sensu Dawson et al. (2005). Next base: position 17,351,202 of record OZ026574.1, on the reverse strand, counting down.
GTCAATTAATTGATGAGCCAACTAACATCAGGGGAGAAGGCATGTCATGTATTGACCTCATTGTAACCGATCAACCTAATATGTTTGTTGAGCATGGGGTACACCCATCGCTGGATGAACACTGTCAGCATCAGATAATTTACGGAAAATTAAATATTACCATACCCTCTGCACCTCCATGTAAACGAACAGTCTGGCATTACTCAAAGGCTGATACCAAAGCAATAGGCCCTCGTCTTTTCATCATTTATTTGAATGACCTTGAAGAGTGCTTGCAATTCTCACGAGCTAGCATCTATGCTGATGACACTAGTTTGACAATTGCTTCTAGTAATTCAGTAAAATTGGTCGACGATGCACACCGGGAGCTTCTCAATATCTCAGAGTGGATGAGAGTGAATAAACTAAGTCCTAATCCCAAAAAAACTGAATTCATGGTAATAGGACACCCACTCAAGACTAGGAGTCTTGACCTTCCAGAGGTTCTAACGCTGGATGGTTCTGATATAAAAAAGGTTGGTCAAGCGAAATCCCTTGGCATCATTATTGACGAAAGCCTTACCTGGGATGAGCAATACAGGCGTGTAAAGGGCAAAATGAGTGCTGGTCTTTCAGCACTAAAACGACTGAAAAATATTTTACCACAATCTCAGCTTTGCAGTGTGTATTATGCCCTTGTCGAGAGTCATCTGCGTTATGGCGACGTTATTTGGGGTAGCTTGTGTAAAACAAAATTAGCTGCTCTTCAACGTCTTCAATCCCGAGCATGGCCAATAATAGAGAATGCAAAAATTAAAGATCTTTATGGTCTAGTTCCTGGCTAAATGTAGAAAATATTATCCGTTATGACAGGAACGTGATGACCTACAAGATCGTAAACAGATTATATCCTGAAAACCTTTTTGATAAATACTTGCCCAGATCATGTATTTCTTCATACAATACGAGAAATTCTCAGGATCTTCAAATCCCTAGATGCAGGACAGAGTTTTTCAAAAAGAGTTTTCACTATGCATCGCTGAAAGTCTGGAATGATACACCTTCCACGATTCGTGAGCTACCGACTTTAAATCGTTTTAAACAAAGACTAAAAACGCATTTAAAGGGCTAGACTCATTTTTAAAACACGACTCCCTGGAACAACAGCAGATTAGGAATGTAGGATTTTAGGCTCTTCAGGAATTTGATTTCTAGATTTAAATTTGTAAGTAGGTTTTTTATATTAAGTGCTGAAGGGTTTTTTTCGTGTATAAATAATTTTAAATGAAAATGAAAATGAAATGAATAAGAGATTAAATTCAAGAGATTGACTGGGTTTCTCGTTTTTCTGCCCTCAGTTCGGACGAAATGACGGAGTGTTTCACTCAAAGTCTTGTATCCATAGTCACTAAAAATATACCAAATAAAGTCGTCAAAATTGACGACAAGGATCCACCGTGGATAACTCCTGGTCTTCAATCAGCAATCAAACGTAAACACCGAGTGTACAAAAGATTTGTACAACGTGGGAGGAAACAGGAGGATTGGACACTAGTAAAAAATGTCCGGAATGAAACTTCAAAATTAGTTATTAGTGCCAAGGAAGATTACTATACGAGTCTAGGCAGAAAGTTGGCTGATCCGGGTCAGGGAGTCAAAGCGTACTGGTCGGCTCTGACCAGGTTGATAAACAAAAAGAAAGTAGTTAATATTCCGCCTTTATTGGAGAACGGAATATTTGTGACTAATGTACAGGCTAAAGCTAATGTTTTCAATGATTTTTTTTGTTGAGCAATGCTGCTCTTTGGCAACTGGGAGTACCCTTCCAGATTTTCTACCCCGCTCTAACAAAATGCTCAAAAACATTGCTATCGATAGGGATAAGGTTCTTAAGTTGATACGTAACCTAAATACTAATAAAGTTCATGGATATGATGATATCTCAGCATCAATGATAAAAATTTGTGATTGCTCCATTGTGGAGCCCTTGTGCCTTATCTTTGAAAAATGCCTTGATACAGGTAAATACCCTTCAATATGGAAAAAAGCAAATATAGTTCCTGTGCATAAAAAGGGTAGTCGACAATGCAAAAAGAACTATCGACCAATTTCTTTGCTTCCATTATTTGGAAAAATGTTTGAAAAATTGATCTATGATTATATTTATAAGCACTTATGTGATAATGGTTTGTTGACACAACATCAATCGGGTTTCCGTCCAGGTGATTCGACAGTCAACCAACTGTTGGCAATAAGTCATAAAATTTACTGCGCCTTTGACGATGTTCCAAGTAAAGAAACTAGGGCTGTTTTTCTTGATCTATCTAAGGCCTTTGACAGAGTTTGGCACAAGGGCCTACTGTATAAACTTGAGTGCAGTGGGATATCTGGAAACCTCCTTGCACTAATTCGCGATTTTCTTGCAAACCGTGAACAACGTGTCTTGTTAAATGGGAAAAAAGCTCTGAATGGGCAACAATATCTGCTGGAGTACCTCAAGGCTCTGTTTTAGGCCCCTTGTTCTTTCTTGTCTATATAAATGACCTTGTTGATGACTTGAAGAGTGATGTTAAGATTTTTGCCGATGACACATCTCTATTTTCTGTTGTAAATGATGTAGCTAGAACTGCTGAAGAGCTTAACAGTGATTTGGAGATAGTTAATTCGTGGGCATGGCAATGGAAAATGCAGTTTAATGCTGACAAAACTTTCGAACTTATCTTCTCCACAAAAAGAGTTAAGCCCCTTCATCCCCCTCTACTGTTAGGAAACGATGTGGTTACAGAAAAGGCTGAGCATAAGCACCTTGGCATGGTTCTTGATTCCAAACTGGATTTCCAGAGCCATATCAAGGAAGCCATTTTAAAGGCAAGACGAGGAATTGGACAAATGGGGCATATTTCTAATTACGTTTCTAGGGACGTTCTTAATCAAATGTACATGCTTTACGTTAGACCTCACTTAGATTATGGTGACATTGTCTACCACAGGCATGACCCTGAGATGCTCCAAAGCTTCACGCGTAAGTTAGAACAAACTCGACATTTGGCTGCCTTGGCGGTGACCGGTGCATGGAGAGGTACAAATAGACAAAGGTTGTATGAGGAACTGGGTTGGGAAAGTCTTTATCAGAGGAGATGGTATAGACGCATATGTCGTTTTTTCAAGTTAAAGAACTCACACCATCCTGAGTATTTGTATGCTGAAATTCCACCCGAGCGTCAAGTCATGTATAATCTCAGAAGTGCGCGTCTGTACGAGCATACCATAGGTAGAACTGTCCGGTTTTCAAACACCTACTTCCAGAATATTTTTTTTGAATGGAACTCGCTCACCCTTGATATAAGAAATTCTACATCGGTTGCTGAGTTCAAGCGTAAATTGCTCGGAATCATAAGACCTACTCAAAAGCCTACTTATAACATACACGATATAGTAGGTATTAGACTTCTGACTAAGCTTCGTTTGAATTTTAGTGCTTTAAATGAGCACAAGTTTAGGCATAATTTTGAATGTCTGGACCCTATCTGTGCTTGTGGCACAGGTAAAGAAGATAACAAGCACTTTCTCCTGCATTGCCCTCTCTTTGAATTGCAGCGTAGAGATCTCCTTGGTCAGCTCCGGGACCTTCCTGGTATTGATATTGTGAGTTTGGATAGTGAGACTATTTGCGAATTACTCCTATTCGGTAGCCCAAACTTAAATGTGATTGTGAACAGAATAATTCTGGAAGCGACCATTTCCTTTATCAAATCAACACAGCGACTAGGCTAGAAATAAAATCATCGAATCACAGCGCACCCCACAGGCTGATTTCCACTCAGTAGAGTTTTCTGAATGGACTTATTTAAGGCCAATCTACGGTCAGCTGGGTTTTCCGAGTGGGCGGAATTTTAAACAGTAAAAGGTTGCTCAGCTGTAACTGTCTATTCATTTCAGAGCGACATTTTCTCTTGCAATCAATAGAAATTCCGCCCGTTCGGGGAATTCCGCTGTCTGGAGGGGAGCCTTTCCACAATCGCTTATTCGAGTGTCACGCGCAACATTCTATTCATTTCAGAGCGACATTTTCTCTTGCAATCAATAGAAATCCAGCCCATTCGGAGAATTCCGCTGTCTGGAGGGGAGCCTTTCCACAATCGCTTATTCGAGTGTCATGCGCAACATTCTATTCATTTCAGAGCGACATTTTCTCTTGCAATCGATAGAAATTCCGCCCGTTCGGAGAATTCCGCTGTCTGGAGGGGAGCCTTTCCACAATCGCTTATTCGAGTGTCATGCACAACATTCTATTCATTTCAGAGCGACATTTTCACTTGCAATCAATAGAGATCCAGCCCGTTCGGAGAATTCCGCTGTCTGAAGGGGAGCCTTTCCACAATCGCTTATTCGAGTGTCATGCGCAACATTCTATTCATTTCAGAGCGACATTTTCTCTTGCAATCAATAGAAATTCCGCCCGTTCGGGGAATTCCGCTGTCTGGAGGGCAGCCTTTCCACAATCGCTTATTCGATAGCCTGCGCGCAGACTTTGGTTACTGGGGAGGAGAGGAAAGAAAGAAACTACAAAGTCTGCGCAACGGCGTGAGTTTTCTTGTTTTAGATCACATGACCGCCATGTCCAATTTGCCAAAATATTGCGTAATTTTGAGAAAAATTGTCTTGCACGATACGATCTCTGAGACAACTGAACATCAAGGCTGATAGGAATCTCGTAGATGACCTTGGCTCATCGAGTCGTAAAGTCGTTATAAAAATATGTTTTCGCCGTTGCAAAGATTTGTTCAAGAAGCGAAGAAAGTTACTCGATTCATTGCACAACGTAAACAGTGACTTGTCATTCTTGTGTAGACCTAATCAAACAACCCACGGGAAGGACCAAGGCTCAATAGCTTTCAAAAAGGGAGTGGATTGTGCGAATTCAGTAGAAAACATTGTGGCTGAAAAGAATTCGATCAGAACAAACCTTGTCACTTGTCAGGACCAGTCACGACCTGTTTCTTGCTCAACACCAAGAAAAATCGGTCGGAGCATTGCAGTACATGTAGTTTCCTTGAAAAAGTTCTTCGTCACAGTTTCGTGCTCATCAAGGATCCCGTTTACGTTGAAAATGAGTTGGGCGTGATATAGGCCTCTCTGAAATTTCTTTTTCATCACATATTTACACGACAATCTTCGAAGCTTCCCCTTCATAATCCGCTAATCTGTTCAACGACTGAGCTCTTCGACTACAATACAATCAACCATTTGTCTCGCTTTTTAAAAAGACAATATCGATTGTAATCCGCTAAATCTATTGGGTCCTGGGTTTTGAGGACTCGATATTGATTGGCTTTCACAACAAAAGGAAACAAAAAGGATTCTCGCTTGCGCAATCACATTGAAAGTTTCTAAACAAGAAAACTCACGCCGTTGCGCAGACTTTGTTGTTTCTTTCTTTTCTCTCCTCCCCAGTAGCCAAAGTCTGCACGCAGGCTATTATTCGAGTGTCATGCGCAACATTCTATTCATTTCAGAGCGACATTTTCTCTTGCAATCGATAGAAATTCCGCCCGTTCGGAGAATTCCGCTGTCTGGAGGGGAGCCTTTCCACAATCGCTTATTCGAGTGTCATGCGCAACATTCTATTCATTTCAGAGCGACATTTTCTCTTGCAATCAATAGAAATTCCGCCCGTTCGGAGAATTCCGCTGTCTGGAGGGCAGCCTTTCCACAATCGCTTATTCGAGTGTCATGCGCAACATTCTATTCAATTCAGAGCGACATTTCCCACGCAAACTATTGTCCGATCGGAAGGACCGACTGAGTGGAAAGCCGCCATACCAGGTGAGTCAGAGAGACATTTCTTTGACGCACCTGGTACTCCAAATTTTTTGTAGTGTATATATATTTTTTTGTTATACTAGATTTATTGTTGTATTTAATTTTTGTAATATGTCGTTCGTAGTGGGAACTCGATGACGTTGTGTCCTTTCTCGCTGCGAACGACATAATTCTTTCTTTTTGCGTATTCTGGTTTAACTGTTGTTGTTGTTGTTGTATATTTTTAATATTTTAGGATGAAAAAAAAATTGTGTTTATCACACATGCGTTGAAACATCCTTGGAGCCAGGAAAACTGGGTATTTTTTCAAGAATTTTCGGAAATGGAAAATCCATTTTATTTTATAGAGGCATTTCAAGAGTTTCTTTATTCTGTCTTTTTTGCTTCCTCTCCAACCAAAAAGACCTAGACTACCTTTTTTGTTATTCGTTTCATTCTAAGATAGATTAACCCAACATAGCAAGCCAACCGCTTTATCAAGCAGAACGCATGGCTCGAATGCATTCTTAACTGATACCTTTGGAGTTAAGCACTAAATGATAGCTATAGCCTCAATTGATGATAGCAACTGGAGAACTCAAATAAGTCATATTGGTAAGGTTTAATCCCAAAACTTTTCAATAAAATTATGTTCCATAGCAAGTCTATTCTATATCTTTGTAGTATATTTGTTGCCTATACTTAAATGATTTAAGTCCCTCATGTTCTTTGTTGACTATCTTTGTTCTTTCTGTTGTAGGTGCAGGGCTTAGGACCTGCTTTTAAACTGACTGTAAATATAGAAAACACATCAACAGACACTCCTTCGACGGATCTTCTCATTACTTTCCATTATGATCGTACTTTGTATACGATTGCTAAGCCAATGCTTCAGGTAAGTTGGCCTGCCGTGAGGATGACCTTTTTCATTTGCACCTCCTTGAACCGTCTATTCCCTTCACTACTGGCAAGCTCCCGTTTCAGTTTGATGGCAACTTTTCCGTTCTAGGTTGAAATTCAGGGCTTTTGATATGATGGCATTCGTGTGAATCCCTTTCGGTGTACAAAATCAGGAGGCTTTCGCGTTGTTGCGACATTTATCTTGCAAAATCAATTTTTATGATAGAAGCCTTAGTAATATGACACATTTGGCCATTCCTCTCATTGGTCAGAATAACTGTTTGAATGTTAAGACTATCTACAATTCATTTATCACCGCTGGTCATTTGTGGCTTAATATCTAGGGTAAGATTGATATAGTTGAAAAACATGAGGCATGCTTCAGTAATCACTTAGCAACAAAGCTTATGTGTATTTGAGTTTTCTTTGGATTTTAGATGCATTCTGGGAGTGTTTCTATGTGCAGCTCAGAGACATTTCAAGCATCATCTTAAAAATCTATATGCCATGACTTTTGTATACTGTTGCTGCTCTTTTTTGCAGGTGCCAATCCTGATTCCTGGACTAGCGTATGCTTTTGACACATTGGTCGACTGTATAAGTGATAAAGGAATTTCTGATAAGATTCGGGTAAGTGAATGCTTCATGCTACGTGCATGCTCACTTCGGCACTTAAAGATCTTTTTTAATTCAAAAGCTGCCTGAAATCTCTGTGATAAAGGCCATGCAAATCTTTTGCCTCACTGGTGCTTGACGTTAATCGCTCAAATTTTCTTATTAACTGATAGATTTGAGAACAAATTGTCCTTTTAAGTATTAAATTCGATCGAGGAGCACACTGATATCTTAAAAACATTTTGATTTGCAATTTTTCACTGTCTGCTCGTAATTATGGACGTGTTGTTGCTATCTGAATTCACCAAGAGCATTTTTCCTCCCTTTCTTCAAATCTAACAAGCATTGTTCAATTTAATACAAACTGTTTGATTTCTGCGACTGCTTCATTTGTAGTGATATGGAATATTTAGTGCATTCTCGCCCTCTCAGTATGACTGTCTATTGCCACACTTGTGGAAAAAAGTTTGTTAAGAGTGAACCATTTCAGTATAAATGACAGCGAACTGCTTGCCGGAGAACGAATGTCATGTCGTGTCTTGGAACAACTTGTTAGAATAACAATATCGATCCCCGAATAAGGTATAAGAAAGTGATTGATATATTCTCTTAGATTTCTCGTTTCATGTTTGAATTGTCGTATAAATTCATTGGGAACTCCATCTTAAAGTCGGGATGCAAAAGGTATGGTCCTGTGTTAGAATTTGAAAGGCCGAAATTCCGACTTCTTTTGGTTGTGCATCCTAGGTTGCTCAATTCAATACTTAGACTCCCTGGGCCTTTACACCATTGATGATCTGTTTTCTTTTCAGCCTTACCTCTTGGCAGTGACATCAGGGTTCCGCAACAGAATCTAATTCAACTGAATCAATCGACTGTTTCTTCTTGCTAGTTGCTTTTTTTTAAAGAAAGACATCAGAGGTGTCTTCTTAAGTTTGAGAGGCCAATATTAGGGACCTTACGCAATCACGACGGGGAAGGTCCAAGACGGCTTTCCAGCGTTTGGAGACTGGGTCGAGTACGGATGCAAAACGACCAAAAGTCGACTTACTTCAAACCTTACGCAAACATGCTACGATGACGTCTGTAAACTGTGTCTCGTACCCATACTTTTGTCAAAAAGAGGTTGAATTAAAATGGCACTTTGGCGGGAATTTTCAGTTTGAAAAGTTTTTGCAAAAGTGCGGGAAAGAAAATTTGCCAGTTTCAAGAATGCCTTTATTCAAGGAAAACAGAGACAGCCTGTTACTTGCCCATAGCGAAGATTTAATAGACGATGAAGAATTTGCGTTGTTATATGATCTCAACACTTCCAAAAATCCAGATTATCCATACTGGAAGTATGAGCCCTTCAACCTAGAGTCTCTGTCGGATTCTGAGTGTAAAACTGAATTTCGGTTTTACAAAGCTGATGTCTACCGTCTCGCAGAAGTGCTACACATTCCCGACGAAATAAGATGCTATAACAGATTGAGAGTTGATGGAATTGAGGCGTTTTGTGTGTTTCTCAAACGTTTTGCCTATCCTATCCGCTATGCAGATATGATTCCAAGGTTTGGAAGGCCAGTACCACAGCTAAGTATGATATCCAACCAAATAATGGACATGGTTTATCAACAACATCACGATCGCTTGACTTCTTTCAATCAGCCATGGTTATCACAGAGAAATCTTGCACTTTATGCAAATTCAATACACAATGCAGGTGCACCACTAGAAAATTGTTGGGGATTCGTGGATGGCACTGTGAGGCCTGTATGCCGTCCAAGTAAACATCAGAGACTTTTGTACAATGGCCACAAACGGATTCACGCAATCAAATTTCAGTCCGTTGTGGCACCTAATGGTCTTATCGCAAACTTGTATGGCCCCGTAGAAGGGCGGCGACACGACAGTGGAATGCTTGCCGAATCCAGACTGTTGACATCCCTCCAGGAGCATTCTTTTTCCCCTAATGGCCAGCCCTTGTGCATTTACGGAGATCCAGCGTACCCCATGCGGATTCACCTTCAAGCTCCCTTTAAAGGGGCAAGACTTACACCAATCCAGCAAGATTTCAACAAAGCTATGAGCCAGGTGCGCATCTCTGTAGAATGGGTTTTTGGTGACATCATAGATTACTTTGCATTTTTGGACTTCAGAAAAAATCTGAAAGTTGGCCTTAGTGCAGTTGGCAAAATGTATGCTGTATGTGCGTTGCTAACCAATGCCCGCACATGCCTGTATAAGTCAATCACTTCTAGACATTTTGAACTGGACCCACCTGTATTGGAATCATATTTCCAATAATCGTTTAATGAAATCATTTATTTTGAAAGCCATAGCTCTTTTTGACTTTATAAACATAATCTGACTCCAGACCCAACAAAACAGGGGAACTAAGGAAATTCAATGCTTTTACAATGTAAATTAAACATCATATTTGTAAAATACATGAAAGGGAACAAACATGAATTAACTCAATATAAAACAACAAAGTTCACAACATAAATTAAGAAATAACTTATTAAGTAGTAATAACTTCTAAATGATGCCTGAGAAATGTGTTGTCAACTTTGCGCCCAGGGGGGATACATAACATGTTGCGGGTACAGGTATGTGCCGCACTTATGGCTGGGTTTTTGGTCCCAGATTCTCTAATCAAGGGTACCTTTTCAGCAGATTTTCCTTAAACATGGGTGCGTTTCCAGTAAGTGGCAAAAAATTGTCAAAATGGGTAGTTTTCCACTAAAATTCATCACAACAGTGGGTATGATGGCTAGTTTCGGTAATTAGAAGAGGGTAGCTTTCTGAAAACCAGGCAGCAGATCCCCATCCATCCGCAAGTCATGTACCCCTCCTGGGCCTTGCCCAGACATATATTGCAGTCAAATCAAATTTCAAAATCGTAAGAAAAACAAGAACAGAAAAAAATATATAACATTGAATTTGCTAGGATGCTTTAAAAAGAAAACATAGCTGTGCCTAGGGGCAGTGCCAGCTCTAAAAGGTCCTAAAGAGTTGGGGGGAGGATTTTGAGGTAATTTTTCATTCTAAAGGTATACCCGACAAATTTCATGCCATTTTTCTTTGACAACTTTTGCCCACTTTTGGGGTTTGGCGGGACAAGTCCCCCCAGTCCCCCATGGCACTGCCACTAGGTGTGCCAAAAAATTCAGGTGTCTGAGAATTCATGATACCTATAGTACTGGATAGATCAGAATAAATTGAATCCTTTTTTATTGTTTTTCCAAACTTACAGGAATTTCTTGGTTTCAAAATGAGTGTAAAAGGGCCTAAAATCATCAGTTAAGTCATAGAGATTACCCTCACAGATAACAATTCACAAGGTCAGTTCACCTTCCTCAAGAGTTACAAGAAATGGTTTTAAATATTTACTAAAATCATGCAATCATCGTATGGCAGTGAATGTGATGCTCTAAAATGTCATTTGTGGAAAGAATAAATTCTGAAGTTTTCCTTTCTAACTCTTCTGGGGGGAGGGGGTTTGCAATTTTGTATTGTTCTGTGTGAGGAGATTCTTTACAATTTTGTCTAATGTGGTGCTTTGAGGACCATTCATGTATTTTGCAACCAACCATTTTTCTAAGTTGAAATTAATAGTTAGTGTTGACAAATGTACAAGGGGCATTGCAAACTTGAGTTTATGTCTTTTAGCTATCAAAGACCATTTGATGCATTCAAATTCATCCAGCACTGAGGGTGCATACAATAAATTTTGAAATGTTGGAAAATGTATTGAGCACCTGGTATTTTTCATGATTTTTTCAAGTATATCGACAACAAAAGTAAATATTAGAAGTGTCTCTCCTGAAGCAGGAATCTTTTTATAATACCTGCTAATATAAATGTCATTTGTTATTGCTCATCATTTGTACCATTTGCATCATTGTAGTAGCTAACTGAGCAAACATTGCATTGGTATTATTTTGCTGCTCTCTCATTTGATTCATGACCTGGGACATCATTTGCTGATTTGCTTGTTGGGTCTGTTTCTGAGCAGCAGCTTGTAGTTCTTGCTCTTTCTTTTTAAGCTCCAGCTCTTCTTTCCTAATTTGAAAGTCCTTTTCTGACTTTTCTCGTAAATACACAAGAGTTTCTGTACCAGAATTTCTTGTCTTCTTTGGTTGGGGAGATTCATCATCATCAAGTCCTAGCTCCCTCTTTCTCTTTTTTGTTTCAGCAAATGTTTCTAATGACTGTAATCTCATGTCTTCTGCAGTCAACTTGTCTGCTTCAACTTTCTCAGATTTTTCAGCACTTTCTATGTCATGTTGCTTGGCCATCTCTTTTTCTTTAGCAATTATATCTTCCAATGCTTCCTCAACTGGGGTTCTCTCGTCAACAGAAATTCCACTTGCATTTAATTCATATTTCATTTTTGATTCAAACCGATTTTTGAGGATATTGAATCTGTCACGTACAGCTCGCTGATCAACTTGAAAACTGTGTGACTTTAATTCATTCAAACTGTCTGCAACTGCAGTCAAGGCATTGCCCTTTTCCTTTGTTCGAATTTTATACTGGTATGGCTCAAATAGTAAAATTTCTCTGCAAAGCAGCTCATCCTTTGTCTCGGTCCATACCATGGGTGGCTTCCTGATAAAACAATGAAATGAATTAGGAAAAAACAAAAAACAGACACAAGTAAAATGACTTGATGAAAGTTGAAACGAAAATATATTTGGACCAGACACAAAACCTGCAGATCACTCGTACTGCAAGTTTCAAATGACCAAGAAACGGCTTCAAAGACCAAGTAAAACATCTGTTAATCAGCTTTTATCTAATCCTAAAACCAATTTTAGGTCCCATGAAATGAACCTACCAAACCCTGCTATGCAGGACAGGAGACCAAGCAAGATTTATGCCCATTCTCTCTGGCTTCTTCACTCGCGTTAGGTAGGCCTAGGGTAGGCCAGGCCTACGGCCTACCTGCTACTGTGCCACAAGTTTTGCGTTTTAATGCTTGAGATCATGCAAAATTCATTTCTGAAAATGCTCCAAGATGTTCTTCAAGACCACTCTGCATCTTTAGACTGAAACGTATCCTATTCTACATACCTTTTTCTACTTTGCGAAGTGGTCTGGCTGGGCTGCTCCGTCTCCGCCATACTACAGCTTGCAAGTGGAACACGTTGACAGGTCGACGGCATGTCAACCAAAATGACGTTCAGGACTCGACTTGAAAAACGTGGAGAAAGGGCATCCCCTTCAACTGGGCATGCGCATTAAGAAAATGTGACGAAATCAATCTGCGCAATGCCGTTTCAGATTCGTCCGTCGTGGTTGCGTAAGGTCCCTATTACCGACTGACCACAACCCTACAAGATGCAGATTAATGTACACGCTCTTCTACACATAAGCTTCGTCGAAATATGGGGTTTATCATAAAGATCTTCCCAGTTTTAAACTCAAATATCTCTTAACCCGCTCAACCTGGCAAAACGATAAAACGTTTTCTTAACGCATAGTGACACATTTACTAAATGACCACTTGTTTGATCAAACTGAGCAACGGGAAATAGGGGGGTCGTCAAATCAGAAGCAACTTTTCAGCATTTGTTAGCAGCCTTTACAGTATCAGCATGTCGATTGAAAGGCTTACCAGTTTTGCTACACCAGCTCTCGTCCTGCTTGCAGGAATAAGCTTTGATGGTCCTAAGATATGTTCTTCAATTGAAGGGGGCTCATTGATATTGAGATGAAAAGAAAAATATAGGCAGATCATTATGGTATTGCCAGTTACATACGTTGATGTTGTAAAACGTTGCTTACGAATGCTGAAAAGTTGATTCAAATTTAACCACCCCCCCCCCCCCCCCTCTGTGTTTGTTTCCGTTGCTCAAATTTAACAAGCTAGTACTCATCTTGTAACTACATTTTTGCGCTTGTAGAAAGTGTTTTATTCCTGTTACTCAGATAAGCAGGTCAGGAGACATTTCAGTTTAAAACTGGCAAGATTTTTATGAGATAGCCTGTAGATAACTTGAGAATCACTTCACATATTTCTAAATAATTTTGCAGGTCTTCCTTCTGCACAGAGGTAACCCAGTGCCAATCATTACTGCAGTCATCAGCATGCCTGTTAGTGAAGCTGTCGTCGTTGTCTAGGATGAATTGCAAACTTAGGACTGCTAATTTAAGGGCGTTTGAAACATCTATGTATTATAATGTATTAGCACTTCAACTGTATATAATATCAATAACACCCTTGGGCAAATCAGCTGAATCAATAGACCTCCTAGCTATTTTAACCCTAATCCATATGGGCTTTTTTCGAGCTACCATTTATGGGGAGGGGGTTTTTTCCACCCCCCCCCCCCCTCTGAAAACTGCCTTAGACTCATCGGAATTCAATACAACTTGGCACCGTTACAAATCAAGTTGTTTCTACCAAGTAGCACAATTTGGGTGTGGCTGCCACACCTTATGACGTCACAGTGACGTCATGAAGTTGAAAATCAGTGAAAATCAGGTTTCCAAGCTAAATTTGAATTTAAAGAAGGTTGTGCATGAACATTTTGCACTTTTTGGTCCTAATTAGCCACAAATTTGATATGAAAATATAATTTCATCGAAATTAATGATTTTGGAGTGATATTTTGGCAGAAATTAGCCAATTTGAATGACGTCATTGGTGCAATTAATTTGTTTTCTGTAAAAATAGACAAAAAGAAGCTGCAAAGTGGTAATACTTTATTACAAACGTATCATTGGAGTCTTTTCAATTGAAACATTTCGAAAAAATTAAAAAAATTTGCTAATTAGCCCAAAATGGCGGCCATTATGACGTCATTATCAAAAAATGCTGACATCATCAAATTCCAGAAATTCCGGTATCAAATTAAAGCTCTTCATCTACTGATTCATTTGGTGTATAATACTTCATAATAGTATCAATCTTTCCATTGAAATCATCAAAAACAATGATTTGTTCGCTACCTGCTTCCAAATATGGACATGTCACGTGACCTGTGAGCTCTATTGTTTGAAAATTTTTTGGTCAAATTGTGGCTAATAGATAATTAATAAAAGTCAGGTAGGTTTGGGGGACATAGTTGATGTCTTTGAAAAACGCTGCGAGAAAAACCTCGAGGGGTGGTGGAAAACACCCCTCCCCCCAAGTGGATTAGGGTTAAAAACAATTCTAAAGCGAACGATTTTGCTATGCATTTGGAAGGATTTTCCAACGTGCACAATAGTGGTATAAGCTCAAACGCAATTCAGTTGAACCTCGTGTATAAAAATGAATGGAAAAAATATCGCTTGTTCCAGACCCTTTTGTAGGATAGCTAAATGTCTTAATACGCTCATCTAGTTAGCATATGTCGATTTACTGGACTTGTTTTTTATTCACTTCGCCTCGCTTTTTCTTCGTAATGTATTGTCTGGTACTTAATCCTTTTGAATTGTTGGTATCATTTAAGTGGCAAAGATAAGTTCTTCTTTTCGTTTACTCTTTGGGAAACTTGTGTACATGATAAGTAAAATCATAAGAAATATCATTAAAATCATCAGTAGCAAAATCATCCTTTTGATTCAAGCAATGCGCATATCAGTGTGTTTAAGAGTTCGCCAATGATAGGATCAAGCGTAAAATTGAGAGTTTAGCTGATTTCCTATTTTCCACGAGCCTGATTTCCTATTATCTTCTTCCTGAAGCTCGCAGTCAGAAAAGGCGGCTTTACATCAAATTTCGCGAAAAAATTCGCCTTGCAGAAAGCCAGCTTTACACAATTGCATTCATGTACGTATCTTTATCTATTTTATGTTATAACGCACTGTCTGTTCGGTTTTGAGCATTTTCGTCAAGTGTAACAATGTGATAAATGTATATGAATAACGAAAGATGTGATAGTTTAGAGAATAAAGTAGCAAAGAGAAAGCATTAAGTAATAGTAAAAGTTGCCAATCCTGAGATTTTGAATAGATCTCGGTCTCTCTTTATCCTTCTTATTCCTGAAATATTGCTTTGTGTTTCATCTTCGGTCGTTTAATATCGCTGCCCATCTTTAACGGCTTTGAGTTGTATTGCATAGCTCCCAGCTGAAATATTGCTGTTTACAAAATGGCATGGAGATAAAGTGATTTGGAGCAAGTTTTAAGTTTCCTTTGATATTTCCAATGAAAAATGGAGAATCGTAATGAACAAAGCTTTTCCTGAGAGAAAGATTACCGATAAGTTATTTGTGCAAAAAGTAAAAGATACTTGGTGCTGCTTTCCACTTGTATGCAGCAATTGATAAGCAATCAAAGTAATCAAAGTCATTCCCTTATCCTCACGTGAAAACTCATTAGATTTGTTAAGGTCGAATTTTTCCAAGATAGTCAGTTTTAAGTTTGCAATTTAAAGCATAGGTTCAAAATTTTTAAATCGGTGTAAATAGGTGGGTGTAAAATTCTGCGTCCTATTTCTTTGAAATGAATGACTTGAAAGAAACTTTAGCCACTTTTCTTTGATTCTTCCAATGGACTTTGTAGAAATCTTGAATATTTGTCGAAATTACAGCCTATTTACATTTCAGCTAATTTTTTATGACGTGCGTCATCAAATTTCTGAATCACAAACCAGAAGAGTGAAAGAGGTTTACTTGATACCATATTGTAGGCATGCATGAACTATAGTTTTCATGAAAATTATTTGATCTTTCGTCGACATGTTTAGAAACTACGATAGTTTTAAGTTTTCTAAAAATTTTCTTGAACCTTAAAGGGAGAAAAACACAGCGATTCTGAAAATATTGAAGATTTTAGAAAAGTCCAACGACAGGTTTACCGTAAAACAGTTCAAGTTTCTTTGAAGCTGTTCAGTTCAAAGAAATAGGCCAAATAACTTTACACCCAGCTTTTTAAAGATTTGAAACCTATGCTGCAATTTAAAAGTTGTCTTAAAAGGAAAAGTTTGGGTTTGGTACTGCCGAAAGTTCCTTTCGTGAAAGATTCACCACATTCCCACTGACAAATCGTCCTGTTAGCTTGTCATTTTCTGTAACTTCCGTTTCATTAACTAAATCGCCGTTTACTGGTTCAACATGTCCTGGGGTCACATCTTGTCCTCTCTCCATTGGCCTAAGATCGCTACTATCACACAGCTCGTGGTCGTGGTGATCTGTGGTTTGAAGTTATGCAGGCCTTTCGTTGGTCAGAGCTATTCCCGATTCATTTACACAGCTTTGTTGCTTTCTCTTGTGCTCCAGGGTTTCTTTTAAACTTTTGACCTGCTCTTTGATGTGGTCTAGTTCTTCTTGGAAAAGGTTTCGTCGTTCTCTTTGCAGCGTTTCGTAAGCATTGTCATATGTTTTTGCCAGACTGTCCCGATACTGTATTATGAGTAGCGTCTGTGGTTGTTCCTGGGCAGTTGTCAAAATGCCATGTCTCTTCAATATTCGGTGATGCCTTTCCAAATAACGACGGTACTGTCTTCAAGCTAAGTCCAGTCGGGATGGCATTGACGACTTTGCAAAACTCCAAGAAATGACGGTGATGTTCCAATTTCGTTGAATTAGTAAATGAATTAATAATCAATAATGTGTGATCCATCTCCAGAGGTAGGTCTGTCTTGCCGGAGGGTAAGAACTTTAGCAACCTTTCTCCTTCTGAACAACTTTCTTTGAAACAGCTTAAATCTGATAGGAACACAGTAATCAAGGAAGCCGACAAGGGATCAGCGGTTGTAGTATGGGATAGGGGGGACTACATAAGTGAGGCTAACCGACAACTAGATGATAGGCAGGTTTATGAAAGAGTAGAGGTTGACCCCACGGTAGAACTTGGGTAAGACCATTAACCCTATTTAACCGGGGGGCGTTTTTCGCCCCCTCCCGAATTTTTTTTAATAGCTCCTAAACGATGATAGCTATAGCAATGAAACTTGCTGACTTTTCCTAAAATTTAACTGGCAGTCAGAAAATAAAAATTTCAATGCCTATTGTTAGACCACGTGACTACTAGATGCCCATATTTGGAGAGTGGTCACAAAGAAAATCGTGGAAACTGCTGTAGTTTCCTTAGTTTGAGCTGAATCTCGTCAATATGTATACCATTCGATTTGTCTCGATGAGTACTTTCATTTGATCTATAATTTATCTATTTTTGCTGACGTCAGCAATTTATAGTTTCTATGACGTCTTACATCTTTATGGCGTCATATTTCTAATGAATTAGCAATTTTTGTATGAAAAATCATGTTATGACTTGAAATATTGATAAAACTATTTTATTTCACCCAAATTATGTGAAACTGATGATGTTTAAGAATTATTATTGAGGAAACAATTTTGCATTGAATCAAATTACCGTTATTTAGTTAATTAATTTCGAACCACAAATATTCATACAAAACTAAATGAAATTTCAAACTAAGGCTATCAAGTAGGTATTTGGATAGTTTTTAGCCGATTTTAGCCAGTTATTTAATGTAAATCTACTGTTTTTTCCTGATAGCTCAATTTCTTCAAAATGTGCCCTACTTTCGGTTGCCTAGCAACCAATCACGTGATTAAAAATTAATTGATATTATTCTTGGATTCTCCTCTCTCCTCTGTTTTATCATAACACAGTGCAAGTTTCATTGTCATAGCTATTACAGTTCCGAAGATAATTAGGGGGGGCGAAAAATGCCCCCCGGTAGAATATCACTTTTTTTCACCCGGTTAAAAATAGGGTTAATCGTAGGTTGAATGAGCTGAGGGAGGAAGATCTAGGATTAGAGGAAGTGACTGAGTATTTGGAAGTTAAGGATTCTAGGTTAGGGAGATTTTACTTGTTGCCTAAGGTCCACAAGGGTCTTAGTAGTGTTAAAAGGAGACCAGTCATTTCCAATTTCTTCATAAATAACAGAACATATTTCAGAATATTTAGACCACCACCTTAACCCTTTGGTTAGCCAAAGTAGGTCGTGTGTTAAGGACACTAACCACTTTTTGTCTAGGCTAAGTAAGTTAGGAAAGATACCAGAAGGGGCTTTGTTGTGTACAGTTGATGTTGTGGGACTCTATCCCAGCATTCCACACGGGGAGGGTTTAGAGGCCATCAGGGAGGTGCTGGATAGAAGGGAAAACCCGGGCGTGGCTACTGATGATGCCCTAGTGGGGTTGGCGTCCTTGGCCTTGGAGAATAATTATTTTGAATTCAATGATAAGATTTATAGGCAGAAATTGGGCACGGCAAAAGGCACGAAGATCGCTCCGGCCTATGCCAATCTCTTCATGACACGGTTGGAAGAGAGGTTGTTGGATGCTTCAGCTGACAAGCCCCTCGTCTGGATGAGATTCATCGATGATGTATTCTTTATCTGGACGCATGGGGAAGAAAAGTTGAAGTATTTCATCAATCATCTCCACAGTAGCCACGAAACCATTAAGTTCAATAGCGAACAATCACGGGATAGGATTAGCTTTTTAGATGTTCAGGTTAGCGTGGGGGAGGGGGAGTCCTTTCGATAGACTTGCTTTGCAAGCCTTCTGATACACATAAGTACTTGCATAAGAAGTTTTGTCACCCCTGTCACCCGGGGGGGGGGGTACTTCACTATGGGTAAGACGGGGATGTGCGCCAGTTTTGGGTAGTTTTTGGCCTGAAAATTCTGGGATTGGGGTATCCTTTTACTGGAAAATTTCTGTGATTGGGGTCTACTTTCACTCGGAATTTTCTGGGATTGGGGTTACTCAAAATTCCGTTATGGGTTTTGAATGAAAGTACAACTGGATAAATTTTCGAGCAACACGTTGTCAGTTTCAGGTGAACTGATTTCAAGTATTTTTGCGTTGAAAACGTCCTCAGATCAGAACCTCGTTCCAATGGCCACTTGGAACCAAAATAATCGTTCCCAGCCCTTAATCCCTTATCCTTTTGACGTCGAATTGCTTTTGTTACTTCTTCGATTGGGTATCAATATCTGACATATATTCTGGGATTGGGTATCAATGTCGGACCAAATTTCTGGGATTGGGTCGTAACAGGAATCCTTGCGGCGCACACCCCCGTTTGAATTTATAGTGAAGTACCCCCGGGTCCTGTCATACCAAAAAAGCGATTCCCTATGGTCAGGCACTTAGGTTTCGTAGGATATGCTCGGAGGATCGCCAGTTTCAGGAGAGAGTAGGTGAGCTAGCTGGATGGCTTAAGGATAGGGGCTACGAAGAGTCTTTAGTTAATGAGCAAATAGATAGAGTACGTAGGTTAGATAGGTCGGCTCTTCTAGCAAATGCGGGAAATAGGACCAATGACCAAGGGAGGGGGGAAACGGTTCCTCTTGTTGCGACGTATCAGCCAGCGCTCAATAATTTGGGGAAGGTTGCCAGGAAACTCCATCCTATGCTCACGAATTCGAAAGTTTATAGGGAGGTATTTCCTGAGCCACCGCTTATAGCATTTAGGAGATTTTTTTTTTTTTTTATAACAACAAAAACTAAATCTAGATAAAGAAGAAATACTATTTACATGTGCCATTCATGGCAGGGAAAGACACAAGGTCATCTGGTCCCTACCATGGATGACACTTACAATTCAACTATTAATTTCAAGATAAGATAAAAAAGAAAAAAAAACAACACCAAACGAAAACAACAAAAAAGAAAAAAAAACAAAATCAAAACAAAAACCAAGAAATAACATCACAACAAGAAAAACGACACAGAGAAGCGTAACAGACAAAAGCCGAAAAAAAAGGATGCTACACAGGGTGAATATTAGCATGCCGAGAATATTAATGGAGCCGCTTAGTTTTTTCGATGAACGAAATTGTAGCTTCCAGAATCATTCTGTTTGAGACAATGTTTAATTTGTCATCGCCAAACAACAAGAGGTTACTGAGTGCCTCGTTGTCCAAAACTGAAAAGTCCAATAGCGGAATGTCTCTAAGCTGACCAAAGAGATCTCTACGAGCGTTGTCAAAAAGTTTAGGAGATGTAAGAACCTTAAGGATATACTTGTTAGGGCTAGGCTCAATAGTCAGGGAAATGGGGGGACTGATAAGAAGGGATGTTCTCGTTGTGGTAAATCTCGTTGTCAAGTGTGTAACGTTCTGAGTAATAGTGGTATAGTGAGCATTTTCATTCTAATATAGATAGGCGGTAATATAGGATAAACCATGTTGGTTGTTGTGTTGTTTTGATCTTAGCACTGAGCTTTTCGCTTGGGACACACCCTGTTTTTTTAGGGTTTTCTGTTCTGCCAATCCACTCTCGGATCTTTCTATTGTTTGTTTTGTTGTAACATGCGATTTTTTTCAGCTTCAGCGAGACAGACACAGCCACTGACTTCAGCAGTTCTGAACTCTGCGCTTTCTTTGATCTTTCTCCCGCCACCTTTGTATTACCGGCTGCTTTAACACATTTTATTACGCATTGTATTAGGTAGGACCCGCTTCGGCTATTGTTTTGTATTGTCTTTGAAATTCATAATCTATATGTATGCTCCATCTTATTTGGAAAAGTTATACTGATGAAGGCTTTGGCCGAAACGTTTACAAGAATGTGTTTTTTCTGAGTTTATATATATATATATATATAGTATTGAACGGAAGAAGATGGCAGCAACAACTCTTTCAAGAAATAGGCATCAATTTGGTCTTTATGCGCTTTTTGTTTTTCAATGCTGACTAGTTTCGGCCAATGGCTATCATCAGAGCAACTGCCACTCTACCATATATATATGCACATACTGCCATATATATATGCACACACATATATATATATATATCTAAAAGCTCTAAAACAATGGGCCGAAATAGGCCTAGGCCAAAGCGCCACATTTCTATTAATAAGACGTCAAATAAGACTAAGCTCGGTATTAAAAGCCTCAGATGCTGCCGAGAAAGTCAGTCTCAAGCAACAGGTTGACAGAGGTAGTTCCCTGTCATAAAAGCGCTCACAGCGCCCATTGGCTTTCCTGTTGAGACTGACGTCAATAAAAAAATAAACATTTCAAGTCTGCAGAAAATCAGTGATGCCTGAACTCATTGTGTATTCGTTTTAACATATATCTTTACTTGTGCAGGTTTTTTTTCGTTTTAATCTATTTACCCTCTTGCACATAAGACACTTTGAGATGAGGCAGAAATTAATGTTGTAGAGCCAAAAGATGGACAACAATGATTGTTCCTGGCCAAGCAACTCTGATTGCAGCATTTTCTAATGCCAAAAAGGCATAGCACGCCGAGAAAATTCCGGTGATAGCTCTAAAACAATGGGCCGAAATAGGCCTAGGCCAAAGCGCCACATTTCTATTAATAAGACGTCAAATAAGACTAAGCTCGGTATTAAAAGCCTCAGATGCTGCCGAGAAAGTCAGTCTCAAGCAACAGGTTGACAGAGGTAGTTCCCTGTCATAAAAGCGCTCACAGCGCCCATTGGCTTTCCTGTTGAGACTGACGTCAATAAAAAAATAAACATTTCAAGTCTGCAGAAAATCAGTGATGCCTGAACTCATTGTGTATTCGTTTTAACATATATATATATATATACATATATATATATATATATGTGTTATATATGTGTGTGCATATATCTTTCAAGTTCAAGTTCCATTTTTTAAATAGAAAGCACAGAAAGATTCAAATTCATTCATTCATACATATAGAAAGCTTCATTCATATATGTGGAAAGCTCAGAAAGATCAGAGAAAGCACAGAGTTTGAGAACTCTGCGCCTTCTTTGATCTTTCTCCAGCCACCTTTGTATTACCGGCTGCTTTAACACATTTTAAGTACGCATTGCAATAAGTAGGACCGCTTAGGCTATTGTTTTGTTTGTATTGTTTTTGAAATTTGAAATCAAAATGTATGCTCCTTCTGATGTTTAAAAGTCGGACTGATGAAGGCTTTGGCCGAAACGTTTAAACGAATGTGTTTTTTTCTGAGTTTCTATATATTCATATTCATACATGAATATTCAACAGCTTGCGAGAAACCACGATGTCTCCCTTTTCGGTGCAAACAGAAACATTTTAAATCATCAGTAAAAAGGGAGAAATTAAAACTCGCACCAGCCGGGAATCGAACCACGGATCTCCGGCTTTCCGGGCAAGTCGAGAATAAATCTATAGATGTATATTTTGATACTAAGATAAAATAAAATCTTCATTTGATTGGTTGAAACAATAATAAGTAAAGTTCTGGCACCCAAACTGATGAACGAATGAAAGGGGAAATAAACGGTAGGGTGTGACGTATTCGCCATCCTCACACCGCTCCAAGGCAGTCCAAGCAAGCCCTTGTGATTCTCCAACAGAAAGCCTCTAGAAATATCTCAACCACTACCTGAAACCAATTGTGGAAACTTCTCCTTCATACATAAAGGATACAACACATCAGAGGCGTAGCTAGGATTTTTCGGCCGGGGGGGCAAAGCCCAGCAGTGACTCGACAGGTGAGCCAGTCGCGGGTCTATCCCCAGAAAATTTATACAATTTTTAGTCGCTTTGGGGGGGCAGCCGCCCCCCCTGCCCCCCTCTATCTCCGCCACTGCAACACATTTCTTGAAAGTCATGCATGGACTAGAAGAAATGCCAAAAATACAATTCTAGCAACACTGGATGTCAAGTTCTTATATACCAACATACCACACCAAGAAGGTATACAATACTGCCTTGAGGCAATTGAAAACCACTACAAACCTAAGACACCGCTCCCACTAAAACACATACATCAACTGCTAAAATTCATCCTTGAAAACAACTACTTTACATTTAATGACAAATTCTACCTGCAAATACATAGAACCGCTATAGGAACACCGTTCGCCCCAAATTATGCTAACATATTTATGACAGAAATCGAAAACCAAATACTACACAATGCAGGACATTACAAAACATCACTTCTGTGGAAACGATTCATTGACGACATAATCATAATTTGGCCTCACAGTGAAGTCGAATTGTTACAATTCCTAAATCACATAAATACAATGCATCCCACAATCCAATTTGAGATGGAATACTCAAAAAACCAAGTGCATTTCCTCGACACCAGGGCCGATACCAGCCATGAATTCATAGGGGGACGAAAAACCAAAATTTTCCGACAATAAAACCATCAACAACAGCAGCAACAACAACAGTTGTAGGAACACACGTTAAATCTAAGCATTATATGACTCCTCAGGAACTAAAATATGGCCTTATTTTGCATTCCTATCTTGAAATCAACACAATTTGTTTATATCAATAAAAAATATGCCGTAAACTCAATTATTTCTGTAAGAATTTGTTTTTTAACGCTAATAAATTCATGTTTTTATGCATCCTATCTTCTCAAAATCCTCAAAAACTAGTCATTTAAATCACGAAAATTCCGACAACGGAGCAAAATTTTCTGAAAAATGACCTCGTGGCGAGGGGGCGCTCTGCCCCCCAGCCCCCCCCATTGGCTTCGGCCATGCTCGAAACAACTACATTCATAAACAAGGAACAAAAACTGGAGAGCACTTTGTAGATGAAACCAACAGACATTTGCTCCTTGCTAAACAAACAATCATTCCACTCAGCAACTTGCAAGCAAAGCGTCGTTTACAGCCAAGCGCTTAGATATCGCCGCATCATAACCGACAATGAAACTTTGAGAACAAAGTTAGGAAAACTAAGAACTAATCTCATTAGAAGAGGTTACTCAATCCAAGAAATAAATCAACAATTCCAAAAGGTGCAACGACTTTCACAAGCAGATGCCCTCTTTGGAAACTCCCAACCGAAAAAGCAAGGGAGAATACTCCCCTTCATAGTACCTTATGAAAAAAACATCGCACAAATCAACAAACTACTGAAAAAACATAGGAAAATAATCCATGGAAACAATACCCTGAAAACCATCTGGCCAAACCAGCCCTTCCTCGCACTACAAAGGAACAAAAACATTGGGGACATACTCGTACACACAGATCTGAAGAACGAATGAGAGGTACGATACACTTTTACCTTTTTGGATACATATGAGATACAAGGTGACCTTTGGCCAAGGTTGCTAGAGATAAGCCGTGAGCGACAGAGTGTACTGACCTTAAATCCCGAAACACTCTCACGGTCGGTTCAGTTGACAATTGTATCTCCAAAACTCACCAAAATGAAAAAACGCACTTACCGCAGTTCGCGCGCAATGCAAATGTGATATCACAAGGGCTTGCTTGGACTGCCTTGGAGCAGTGCGAGGATGGCGAATAACTCACACCCTACCTTTTATTTCCCTTTTCATTCGTTCATCAGTTTGGGTGCCGCAACTTTACTTATTATTGCTTCAAGCAATCAAACCTACTGTTGTGCAACGGAGGCTAGAGAGTAAGTTTGGAAACGAGGTTGCTGGATGCTCTTCGGACCATATCGCGTCCCGACTGTAAACACGCCCGACAACCCCTACTAACGTGTGACGTCACATTGAATCCTCGAAGCTGTGGAGGCAGGTGGAGGTCAGGGAGATTTTTGCGCGCCCTTTTCCTGATTTCATCACGCGTACACACTAAAAAA
The DNA here is from genome assembly GCA_964020215.1 of Aurelia sp. 3 sensu Dawson et al. (2005). NCBI lineage: Eukaryota > Metazoa > Cnidaria > Scyphozoa > Semaeostomeae > Ulmaridae > Aurelia > Aurelia sp. 3 sensu Dawson et al. (2005). The sequence continues at coordinate 17,326,446 of OZ026574.1, read as the reverse complement.
CATTTCATTTTTGTAAGATCTGATCTTGAGCGTGTTTAGTAATAAAAACTGTGCATAAATTGAAGATTTTGATGATTTGGAAGCAGAGAAACAAACGCTATGGATGCTAGCAGGTAAGCAGATCCTCGTCGATTTCACGAAAATCTCGTAGGCCCGGGATTGCAACTCAACATTAATCTTTGAATTTCTTATCCATCTGCTGTGATATTCCAAAGATGTTTGATTTTATTTGGAAGAACAGTCTTCACAAACTTAGTTTTCTTTTGTTTGGGATAATTTGGAAATGAAATTACCCATTTTCAAGAAGTGTTTAATCGTAAGACTCCCTTTAGATTTTTCTTTCGTTTCGTAAGACGAAAATTCATGATTTTTATTCAGGGTTGTTTTCTCGAGAAGTGACGAGTTTATTTGAAAAGCGAACTATCCTATACCATGCAAAATTCATTTTTCTTTCATTTGATATGGCACTTTGCATCTTTTTGGCTTCCGTTTCAGATCCTTTGAATTAGGCGCGGATCAACTTCGCTTTGCAATTCCATTATGTTTGTTAGGCCAACAAGTCTCCACCTAGACTTTTTGTCTCTTTCTCAATCATAAGTCCTCTATTTGATCGATAAGTTGGCATTTTCTGGAACGACATTCATACTTTCTTCCAAAAACCAATTAAATTGTGATTCTGTAGCTTTTTCTGAACTTAGAGTTGCATTCCACCTGCATGTTGAATTGCTGCAATTCCCTTCGTCGAATTTTACCAAAATTTCACTTTTTCATTCAAGGCCAATTTTCTTCCAAATGCTACGTCCTATGAGAAAGAAACCCTTCCTATACCATGCAAAATTCATTTCTCTTTCTTTTGAGCTAAAGTTTGGTATATTTTTTGTTGTTGTTATGAAACCTATAAAAAAGGCGTGGACTAACTATGAATTTTGTACCCATTATTTTGGTTAGGCCAGTCTGTCTCCATCTCCATTTTTCAACGTTCTTTGCGGCTTTCTGCCGCCTTGGTATCCAATTTTTTTCGATTTTATCTCATTATATCCATATTTCCATGCGAAAATCACTTCTCCCAAGAAATTTTGGCTTTATCTTGTTTCTAGGGTTTCTTTCAACTTGCACGCCATTCATTTGCTTATCGCTTCGTCAAATTTTACAGAAATTGATCTGATTCATTAGGAGTGTATTTTCTTGCAGAAATGACAAGTTATAGAATAAAGAAACGTCCTAAGCCACGTAAAAATTATCTGCCTTTTTCGTGATGTAAAATATAACTTGCTTATTATTTGGAGTTTGTGAGCCTATCAACTAGGCGCTGGCCAGGTTCATCTCTTGTTCCCTTCATTTTGGTTAGGCCAGTCAGTCTCCGCTCCAACATTTTATGCTCTCTCACGGCTCAGAAGTGCTCTCTTAGTCTACCATTCATGTATATATCATCCGTCATCTTACAGCTGAATATACAATATCAAACTCCTACAATCCTGGACAAAATTGTTGAGAAAAATTGACGTTGTCATGGAGTTCAAACGCCTTGTGACAGCACTAAGAAATGATGCCCTGCTATTGCCCCCCCCCTCCCCACATTCAATGTTGGGTAATTTCTGGAGCATGGCAGCAAATGTTACCTCACCATAACCAACATTGAACGGGGGGAAGGTGGGCGCAGATTTTCTCAACATATTATGTCCAGGATTGTCTGAATTTTGCAAAGAAGAGACTTTACGTATTCAGTAGCTTACTCTAAAAACTATTCTTGTCGAGGAAGGCAACAGTGACTTCATTAAACTCTATATGGTAATACAATAGCGACTGTGGTGTCCGATATGAATTTGATAATTAGCATCGAATTTAATGATTTCATAGTCGTTTATTTATTTCATATATTCATTTTATCAATGTCAAGGCAACAGCTCATTGAAAGATGCACTTGTACAACATGGGAAGATCATAAGACATCTCCTAAAAAACTATTGTTTAGTATCTGTGCACGTTCAGGATATTCATAGACTGCTGTTATAGTTGGGGTTTCAAGTGGGAAGAGTTGGGTGGGGCATGGTGGGGGCTTTATGCCCCCATCATCTTATAACATTGAGAACAATGTCAACAGTACATTGTTATACATTAAATCAATTCTGCCTGACACCTCAACTGCATGTACTCTTCCAGACATATTTGTCTGCTCTGTTGTTTGTGTAGGTGGGGCTTGGGGACAGCAATATTCTAAAATTAGATTGTGATGAAGGAAGCATACATGAAGTAACTGGCCTGACGCAGTTTACTTTAGGCCATAATGGCGTTCAACAGATCGTTTCCAGAAAAGTTATATCAATTCTTGGAGGTACTTGCATGCTGAAAAGGGACTTTCAATAAAAGAAATCATAAAGGTGTCCTGAGTATTCCACTGCAACCATATATCATCACTGCTAAAAAGAAGTATCGTGAGTTGCCAAGAGTGTTGGACACAAACAAAATGCCGGTAGGCCTAAACTGCTATCGTTAGAATGAAACACTTGACCAGTTCAGTGAGCGTGCAATTCTATGGTTCAGTTTCCCATAGCCATTATTGATAAAACAATAGACTCAGGGGACTCAAATGCAGAAACGAATGCAGATGCTGACGAAAAATAACTGCAGAAGACTTAAATACTAAAGCATGGTGAGCAAAATTCATTGCTTCACATGTTAGTGCTTTGATATGGAAATGCAACATAACGTATACAGCACGAATTACCACACGGTTCACCAAACGATTTACCGCTGTTTCAATGAGGGTTTGCAATGTACGTAGTTTATTTAAATGGGTAAAATGTGTGCAGTTATGAACGCATGTAACATGTCTCTCCTAAACTTAAAATGAAGTTATGAGAGATAGCTGTTTGTAAGTTTAAGAACGATTTACCGCAAAAAGTATACAGAAAGAACTGTATTGGATTTCCTTTTTCTCTGATTGTTAGCGGTAAACCGTTGCAATTACCAGAATCAATGGTACAAACTGTAAAACAAATATTCATGTCATGGACAATGTTGCAATATTGCAAACACACTATGCCATTTCGATGACCTTCATGTCATCAACGAGAAATTGTTACATTTAGCAACGGTAAATCGTTTGGTAAACCGTGGTATCCTATGGTAAATCGTTGCTGAAAAGTAGATAAATATTGAATGCAAGTTGTGTGTTCAAGGGAACTTCTCTTCAATCGTAGATGTACATAAATATACTGCAATACTTGGTTGCGATGGTATTGAAAAGGGTGTGGTTTGCCCCTTTCAGGGTGTTTATTTGTGCAAAGGTTGATCCATCATTTCTTCTGTATTCATCATAGCCTTGATGTACGCTTATGTAAAACCAATGTGCGTTAGTGCAGACAGCCTAACGAAAAAGCCTTTGTATTCTGATTGACTCTTTTATTTAGTTACTTACACCACGTTGCCTTCTTTCATAAAGATTGCGATTACTATATTTGTCATTTCTGACGTCACATTAGAACATGCTCGTTAAAATGAATAGATCACTGCTTTTGAAACTAAAATGCTTCAGTCACTGTTTCCTGGCCTCGTAAAAAACCTCCTGCAATTAATTTCCAGCCACAGCCCTGTAAAACTTTCAAACAAGGCCCTTTTCCTTTGACGACTTAGTGACGTCATATCATTGATAGAATTTGAAAGGAGTGAGAATAATATAGTCACATAAGGTGCCACAATGATTGTTGCTCATCCGCATAACGAAAAGCATTGTTAAACATGAAAAAACAGTTCTTCAAAAAACGTAACATTCAATCCTCCTTTTCCCTCACGCAATTTTTTGCCATGATTTTCAGACAATCCTGGACAAAATTGTTGAGAAAAATTGACGTTGTCACGGAGTTCAAACGCCTTGTGACAGCACTAAGAAATGATGCCCTGCTATTGCCCCCCCCTCCCCCCATTCAATGTTGGGTAATTTCTGGAGCATGGCAGCAAATGTCACCTCACCATAACCAACATTGAACGGGGGGAAGGTGGGCGCAGATTTTCTCAACATATTATGTCCAGGATTGTAGATTGTGCCAGTAGTAGTGTCATATTTTGTAAAATTCAGTCCCGTGACAAGAAATTTTTCTTCCCGAAGCGGCTCGTCGACCTGTTTTATGTTGGAAAAGTTGTGCCAAATAAGGGTGAACCAATACCATATATGGGGTTTACCAGAAAAATTTATGACCTGTCTTCAAAAACAATTGATACCCGGTCATTTAAACTTTTGAATTGAAAAAAAATTTGGGGTGAACAAAATCTCTGATAAATTTGCTACAAGTTTTGCTCAGGTTGGTTGATACAGGTCATATATTTCTTTTGCAAAAATCAGGCCAAAGTTCGAGAAAAATTATGCTCCTATAGAAATACTATTATCATCAGAACGAGGCTACGGAAGTCGAATGATGGGTTGTCGGCCGTGTGTAAAATGCATCCGAAACACGGGTCCGCAGATTTTTGGCTTGATGACTCCAGCATGACAGTTGGGTGCCGAGAATTTACAACATACTCGAGTATTAGCATACTCGAGACTTTACAACATGTCTCCAAATCCATCAACACGGGAAAATGTTTCCCGTAATGACATACTCTACATTGGTGATCATCCGTGCGGCGCGGGGTTGGCGACTAGTCACATTTCATATTGTTATTCATTTTTGCGCGCGACGAAGGAGCGTGCTTACTAATTGCGAGGTAGTGAATTTTCGTTTGCTGGCCACGCATATTTGTTTTGTCTATTGCTTCATTGCCGCTGTTCAAAACGTTCGCATACCTAGAACTTTCCTGATCACATGCATTGATTGGCGACGATGCAGCAAATCGAGCAAATAAATGCTCGTCAATAGGATTAACTTAACACAATCATCTGTTGACCCTGCTTTCATCACCCTTCTTCTAGTCATAAAACATGGAATAGGGAATAATGGAACAATTAAATCCAGTTCAAGGGAACAGCAAAAAATTCATTTACGAATTTAGTGTGGCTTTATTTGAGTTCAGAAATATCTTAGAGTGTGCGCAGTTGATAACTTTTAGTTACTTCTAGTTTATCATTTAAAATAAGCAAGCTCCAAACACAAAATTAAACACAATACAATCCCAGCGTCCTAAAGCGATTAGTAACGCTGGAACGATCAAAACTTTACCACGAAAGTAAATCTAACGAATTCACTAGACACACAACAAAGCATAAACAACCCGATTTGTTTACATACCCTCACACAGAAGTTTCATACACAAACGACTTTTGAAGTGAAAGCCATGACAAGTATAAACAAATGAAACGAAAGTTTCAAATTGACATGTGCGAGCTAAAGCCTTCTACTCCGTGCAGAAATGGCCTACGACACTCCAGAGCTAATGCTCTTGAAACAATCTTACAAAACTATGGCAATAGAAACATGTATTGCCACAAAACCAAACAAAAATACTAAGAGAAGAGGTGCAGGCGGGGCCAGTCACGTCGCAGAAGACAGCGAAGGCACAAAAAGACAACGAAGATAACTGTCCAACAATTTCAAAAAAATAGACACTATTCCTTAGTTTTATATATTTTCATAACCCTTATGATCACTCATTACCAAATTACCTTTGCAATTAAAGCACGCTGAACTGCTTATAGCTTGGTTTATTTCGTAATTTCAATCCTTTCATTTTTTCTCTCCTTACTCTGACCGAATAGAGGCTGTTCGTATATAACCTCTTCATTACAAAGATGTACTACAACATACGTATACCTCTATGATAGGTTGACACTCGCAATACTTCGAACACAATAACACAACAACTTGTATATCGTCACTTCGCAAGTTAGCGGGACAAAAACGTAAAATCAGAAGAGGAAACAACCAAAGCAAAAACTCACTACGAAAAACCCTACACCGAAGAATAGTTAAACAAGCTAAACCTATTGATAACATAGTAAACCTCGCGGGCATCACCCTAACCGAGGCACAGACAAGTGTCCTTAACAAGGGCCTTAGTTTTGTACCAACCCCCAAAACAATGAATTTCAAAAAAGTAGAAAAATCCTTTGCGGAGTTTAGAAGGAAAATGCACGCACACTATTTCTTCGCAACTCGGCAAGATTTAAAACAAAAGAAAAACATTACGTTTCGTACTAAGTGAGCCTGGAACTCACCAGAGGCCGATAATAAACCCCTGATGAAATATTGTTATTATTATTATTTCATTTTCATTTCATTTTCATTTTAAATTATTTAAACACAAAATCCCTTCAGCAATGCAAAGTAACAAAAGAAAAAAGCCTAATTACAATAATACATTATAATATATACATATTTACAGTGTATCTATCTAAAACCTATTATGAAGCAGCTGCTCTTCCAGGGAGTCGTGTTTTCGTATTCTTTCAGCTCTTGAAATAACATTTTAGTTGCTTTTTGAACCTACTAAGTGTAGGGAGTTCTCTGATGCCAATGGGAATGTCGTTCCAAGCTTTCAGCGCCGAATAATGAAAGCCTTTCTTGACGTATTCAAGATTGTTTCTTGGGATTTGAAGGTCCCTGCAATTCCTTGTTATGTGGTTGGAGAGCTGGGTCCTTTGATGGTATTTATCCCAAAGGCTCTCGGGACATTGCCTGTTGATTATTTTGTATGTCATAACTGGTCGATCGAATTTTATCAGTTGTTCAACGGTCAACCAGTTATGAGACCAGCCATCCTTTTGTCTGGCGTTATCAATGATAGAACGTGCATATTATTATTATTATCATTATTATTATTATTATGTTGTTTATTGTTTTTCACACATAACAACTGATTTTCCGTTTCTCTTCCTGAGAAATAAGGTCATCATGTTTTGCGTCCTTAATCTTGACTTCCTGCGTCAATATCTTCTTTTCATCATCCTTCAATTTGTGTGAATCTTCTTACAATTCTCATTGTTCCGAGTAACGCTGCTTTTTGCATTTCTAACTGCGATATTTTGCAAGGTATTTTCTCTAAATCATGTTTGAAGCTCTTCGATATCACTCCCGTTGCACCTATAACTATTGGTATGACAAGGACTTCGCTGGCATTCCATAGACGTTTCAGCTCAATAGAGAGGTCGATGTATTTGTCGATTTTGTCGATTCTTTTCTTTACAATATTTGCATCTGCTGGTATTGCAATATCTATGATGTAAAGTTTGTTGGTCTTTTTATCTTGAAATATGATATCAGGTTTGCTGGCAATGATTGTACGATCAGTGTTAATCTGAAAATCCCATAAAAGTTTTGAGCTCTCATTTTCAAGAACTTTCTCAGGTGTATGACTGTACCATTTTAATGATTCTTTCACTTCAATCAAGTTGAATTTCTTTGCTAGTTCTAAATGAATTATCTTTGCTACTGAGTTATGTCTTTTCAGGTATGACGTTGCCGCCAAGGTCGTGCAGCCTGATACAACATGCGCTATCGTTTCTGGCATTGTATTACACATTCTACAGGTGTCACTATCTGTAGTATTATGGATGTGTTTCTTTATATATATGGTTGTAACTGCCTGTTCTTGTATCGCTACAATTGTCGCTTCCGTTCCGCCTTTCAATCCTGTTCCTTTCATCCATTCAAAGGTTGCTTTCTTATCTATGTGACCTTGTTCTATCATTTGATAGAATTGACCGTGAAGTGGTTTTGCTCTCAACTTTTCTTTCAGTTTGCCAAGGCTCGCATCTTTAATCGTACTTTTACATTGCAATTTAGTTTTCGATTTGAGGTCATCCAAATTTAGATTCAGTTCCTCTGCATATTTCTGTGCCTTTTTCATAATTGAATCACTTTCTTTTGCATTCCATTCTTTTACTATCTTAATGTACTTATCTTTGCTATTTTCGATGTGGTGCTCAAGATTGATTATTGCTTTCTTGTATTGCTGACTTGCACTGAGGAGTCCTCTTCCACCTTCAGATCTTTGCATGTAGAGCCTGGTGATATCAGATTTTTTGTGGAACATCGAGTTCATCGTTAGTAGCTTTCGTGTTCTCTTGTCAATTGTTTCTAAGTCTGTTATAGACCATTTTATTACACCATATCCATATGTAAGGCTCGGCATTGCCCAAGTGTTAATTGCTTTGATTCTATTACTGCTGTTAAGATCTGATTTCAAAACCTTTCTTACTCTGGCTAGGTATTCCTTTTCAAGGTTCTCTTTCATTGATGTATGGGAAATGCTGTCGCTTTCGTTTAACCCTAAGTATTTGTATGTTGCCTCATTTTCAAGCTCTTGTATTAAATCACCAGTTGAAAGATGAACATTTACATTTTCAGTTGAAGATCTTTTTCCTTTGGTAATTGTTAATTTTGCGCACTTGTCTAGGCCGAAACTCATTCCTATGTCCCTCGAGAAAGTAGCAACTGTTTCTAGGAGTGAGTTTAATTGTTTCTCGTTGGATGCGAATAATTTTAGATCATCTACAAAAAATGAGTGGCTTACTAAGTTATTTGATGTTCGTCCTTTTCCAACTAAATAGCCCAGATTTGATCCATTCAATAGCCAGCTGAGGGGGAACAGTGTTATACCGGGTGTCCCAAAAAAAGTATCCGGATTTGGTCGACCCTAACGATAAGAATATAGCGTGAATCAAACCGAAATGATTTTCAAAACATACCTCGATAGCCAACTTGAACATAGATACCTCGTTTGTTGAATTCAGTGCACTGAGAGTGAAGATATCAATCTTCAAAGGACAAAATTGCCTCCACCTCCAAACCAGAGCTTTGGCGCTTTGGCCTAAGCGAATTCTTGAAGCTCTGTAAATAAAATCAACGAAATCTGAGGACGGCACAACAGATGGGTTTTACAAAATACAGTTTATGTGAGACCTATTGTCAAGGGAGCTCCGAAATCAGCTTCATTCATCTCAATATCGACGATTTATTTTACAAATACTATTCACCGGTGATTGAGCATCAATACACTTTTGAAATCGTCGAATCATTCCTTGAAAAGAATTGCTTATTAGATCTCTCGGGGGCCACGACAGGAAGGTCTGGAGATCTTTTGGGGGCCAAAAGATATCTCCTCTCTTGATGATGACCCACCCGGGAAATCAGCTTCGAAGATGCGCGATGATCAACCTGATCTCAAGAGGTCTGATAACAAATTCTTTTCAAGGAATGATTCGACGATGTCAAAAGTGTGTTGATGCTCAAGGGAGTACTTCACCGGTAAATAGTAAGTGTTAAATAAATTGTCGATATTGAGATGAATGAAGCTGATTTCGGGGCTCCCTTGACGATAGGTCTCACATGAACTGTATTATGGAAAACACATCTGTTGTGCCGTCTTCAAATTTTGTTGATTTCATTCACAGAGCTTCAAGAATTTGCTTAGGCCAAAGCGCCAAAGCTCTGGTTTGGAGGTGGAGGCAAATTTGTCCTTTGAAGATTGATATCTTCACTCTCAGTGCACCGAATTCAACAAAAGAGGTATCTATGTTCAAGTTGGCTATCAAGGTATGTTTTGAAAATCATTTCGGATTGATTCACGCTATATTCTTATCGCTAGGGTCGACCAAATCCGGATACTTTTTTTTGGGACACCCGGTACAGAATAGCAATAATGATAAACAGTCTCCTTGGAATATTCCACACTTCACATTTATTTCGCCAGCATTTAGGGTTCCTTTTTCATGGTTTAGACTTAGGTTGGTCTTCCACATTTTTGACGTTGATTCTATGAATCTTACTAGATTTCTATTGATTCCATGGATTTTTAGGCTTTCGACAATCCAGCTATGAGGAACAGAGTCAAATGCTTTCTTATAATGTTTCTTGTTTCTTTTTGCGTCTGATAATATTACTTTATTATTATTATTATTATTAATATTATTATTATTATTATTATTATTATTATTATTATTATTATTATTATTATTATTATTATTATTATTATTATTATTATTATTATTATTATTATTATTATTATTATTATTATTATTATTATTATTATTATTATTACACAGAGAAAACAAGACTTGTTTGTCTGAAAATTTTCGATCTAACGTAGATCTTCATCAGTCAAATAATGTTCGAAGAAATGCTCTACAATCTAACGCTATCAAATACGAATGTAAACTTCCATTAATGAAAGAGTCTAAAGTTCCTATAATGAAAAAGAGAATGGAGTACGATTAATGTGACGAAAGTGGATCAAACTGCTAAATATGTTTATATAATTTGTAATATGTCTTACCGAGCTCATTAAGACCAGAGTTTAGGCCGTTTGGCTCTTTGCAGTCTAACCGCGATATCCATAAGTTTTCAAAGTGTTCAAGTTTGTCCCTATCTCCCTCTAATCTTTGTAAAATGTGCACTTTCAAATCTTTTTCGAAGCTGCATGAATCACTCTCGTGAAAATGTTTGCCCAGTTCTGTGGCATCCGGATCATTTTTCGCGTCACTTCGGTGCTTGTTAAATCTCTGACTCAATGTTGTAGAGGTGTATCCGACGTAGATCAGTTTATGTTTGGTACATTCAGCGGCATATATTACGTTTTTGCTGTTGCAAGATCCACCGTCAATATGACATGTTTTACCAGTCCTTGCATTCGTTATTTCATTTTTTTGTCCCATGTGGGTGCATAGTTTGCACGGACGCCCTCTTTTCTTTGTTTTTTCTAATGTACAGCGAACGGAAAAACCGGCCTTTGCGTTCTCTTTTGGCTTTGTTCGAACGAGATGGTTATGTAAGTTCGGATTTCTACGATATGAAACTATTGGAGGTTCTGGAAACACCTTTTGGAGATCTGGATGTTCAATGACCATGAAATTGTAGTGTCTATGTAAAATCTTGGAGAGTCCCTTAAACTTTTGGTGCCAGGTGATTACTAGAGGAACTCTGTTGTCCTTATTTTGTTCAACAACTCTCGGCTTTAAAAGACAGTTGCGATCACGTGTTTCTACTTCGGTTGCAATCTTTGTAAGTGTGTTCATTGAATAACCTCTGTTTGCATAAAAGTTAACGAACTGCGTTGCATGTTTACGATAGTCAGTCAAAAGATGACAGATACGTCTGATCCTTATAAACTGAGACAATGGATTTGAGCGAAGTGTATGCGTTGGATGATCCGATAGTTTGTGGAGGTAGGTATGTGTAGCTGTTGGCTTACAATGTAATTCTGTTATCATTGTTCCGTCGTGTTTCGTCGTGAGCTCGGTAAGACATATTACAAATTATATAAACATATTTAGCAGTTTGATCCACTTTCGTCACATTAATCGTACTCCATTCTCTTTTTCATTATAGGAACTTTAGACTCTTTCATTAATGGAAGTTTACATTCGTATTTGATAGCGTTAGATTGTAGAGCATTTCTTCGAACATTATTTGACTGATGAAGATCTACGTTAGATCGAAAATTTTCAAACAAACAAGTCTTGTTTTCTCTGTGTATCATCTACTTTAAACAAGAATAATCAATCTTACTTGACGTATTATTATTATTATTATTATTATTATTATTATTATTATTATTATTATTATTATTATTATTATTATTATTATTATTATTATTATTATTATCATTATTATTATTATTATTATTATTATTATTATTATTATTATTATTATTATTATTATTATTATTATTATTATTATTATTATTATTATTATTTGACTGTTTCTCACGGCTAATGTTTAATCTTGCTTTGATCCGGTTATTTTCAATTGCTACCGGGCCACAACCAGTAGCCTAGGGTAACAACTGTCTGTCTGTCGATGTCTTCTGTGTCTTTTAACTACTGCTGGTAGTCCAAAACCTTTCTCAGTACACGGGCTGTTCCAAGTAGGCAAGTTTTCTGAAGTGGTTCGATACCTGGTGCAAAGTCTATCTTTGTTAGGTAATTCTCAAGATTTTTTGTCACAATGCCAAGAGAACCAATAACGACCGGGATAATTATGACTGTCTTCACTTCGTTCCTCCAGCACTTCAAGATCTCATATTTTAGGTCTGTGTACACTTCTATTTTCTCTTTCTCTTTTCGCTCTATTCTGGTGTCAACAGGACACGCCACGTCTATTAACATACAGGTTCTCTTCTTTTTCTATACAATGGCAATGTCTGGTCGGTTGTGTTCCAGCTTCTCATCAGTCTGAATCGGAAAATCCCACAATACCTTTACTTCATCGTTCTCTAGAACCCTCATCTCTTTAGTGATGACGTGCTCATAGCTTTTTTCTGTACAAGGGAATCCATATTGTTGGCCAAGCTCCAGTGCAGCATGGCAGCCACTTTATCATGTCGACATTTCTTATATTCATTCTGGGCCAGCTGTTTACATTCAGAAACTATATGCGCAACTGTTTCGTCCCTCTCTCCGCACAACCTGCATTTGTCTTGGACATCTTTCTTGTCTATGTTTTTCATTATCCACCTGGTTCTTAATGCTTGATCTTGCGCTGCTAGCAGCAGTCCTTCCGTTTCTTTTTTAAGGTAGCCTTTCCGCAACCATAACCAGCTATTCTTGTTATCACGCACATCACTTGTTTCCTTGATAAACTTTGAATGAAGGGTCTTTTCTTCAAATGCTGCCCCATGCTTCGCTACAACCTCATCCTTCATTTTCTTTGGGTCTTCGCTGTCATTAAATAGTCCTTCTCTGACAACCTCTGCGAGTAACTTTTCTTCTTTATCCTTTATGTAGAAGCCCATACTGTTTTCTCCTATTTTGACCACGTCTTGTACACTTAACAATCCCCTGCCACCTTCTTTTCTTTTCCAGTAAAGCCTTTCTACATCTCCTTGCGGATGCATACTGTGATAGATGGTAAACATCTTTCTGGTTTTTCGATCGATTTCCTTCAACTCTGTTTTCGTCCATTCAATTATTCCTGCACCATACCTAATTATCGAAACAGCTCTGGCGTTTATTGCCTGCACAGTATTTCCACTATTGAGGCTGGACCTTAGGATCATCCTCAGTCTTCGAAAATACTCCTTTCTTACAATTTCTTTCATTTCCTTGCTTTTCTCCTTATCGCTTTGCAGTACCCCTAGGTATTTATAGGCTTCATCTATTTCTAATGACCGTATCCTTTCGCCGTCCGGTAGTTCGATTCCGTCATTCTTTACTATCTTCCCTCGTTTCATCTCAATCATTGCACATTTCGAAATGCCAAACTCCATGCCGATGTCTTCGGAGATTAGCCTAACTGTTTGCACAAAGGTATCCAGCTCTTCTACTTTACGACTATATAGCTTCAAGTCATCCATAAACAAAAGATGATTCAAGTTACCCCTGTCTTTTCCTAGGTTGTATCCAATTGGCATGCTATTTAGGACAATTGACATTGGTATCAAAGCAACAACGAACAAAATCGGCGACAGACTATCACCTTGGAAGATACCTCGCTTTATCTTCACTTCTCCCAACCTTTCTCCAGCTGATGTCAGTTCTACTTTCCATTTAGTCATTGACTTTTCTATTAGATTCCTGATGTTGTCTGATATCTTGAAAATCTGCAAACACTGACAAATCCACGAATGCGGCACCATATCGTACGCCTTCTTGTAATCAATCCAAGCAAGGCAGAGATTGGTGAGTCGCTTCTTACAATTTTTCAGTACCATCTTATCTATCATCAACTGGTCTTTTGTACCTCTGCTATTACGCCTACACCCCTTCTGCTCATCAGGAAATAGATTCTTTCTTTCCAAGTGTGTATAAACTTCTTCAGCCAATATCCCTGTTAGCAGCTTCCACATTAAGGGAAGGCACGTGATTGGTCTGAAATTTGAGACATCGTTTCCCTTACTCTCATCTTTTTGAATCAAGCATGTGCGTCCCTTTGTCATCCATTCTGGTGTTTCTCCATTACTTAAAATTTCGTCCAAATTATTATTATTATTATTATTATTATTATTATTATTATTATTATTATTATTATTATTATTATTACTATTATTATTACTGTTGTTGTTGTTATTATTATCATTATTATTATTATTATTATTATTATCATTATTATTGTGAGTTCATTTCACACCGTTATTGGTGGATTTTTCTTGAAGGTCCAGTAGCAACAAGCCTCCTTAAAGCTCCAAGACTTTTCTTACGATCCTGGCTGTGTTCAGCAACGCTGTGGTCTGCGCAACCTGGTTCCAAGGGCCAGCTTCCTACGTCAGTACTGACCTGGTACTGGTCAGGTCAAATTCGCAATTTGATTGGCTATTCGATAACAAAAGGCTCACTAATTATTCCGAAGAGTTATTGCTTGGCTTTGTCGAGATATTGGTCAACTTTGGATCGCTGTCACGGTAAAACAGGACTAAGAAATGAAAAAAGGATTGTTGGTATACTTAGATGTTATGTCTGTGCCCCAGTTGACGGGGTTTGAGCCCTATCCTTCTGCACATGTGGGAGAAATTAGCCATATATGGTCATTTTGGGGACCATTCCTATTGATTCCCATTCAAAAATGGTCCTATTTCAAATGGTTATTGAGAAAAATATGTTTAATGTATAGAGCTGGTGAGGACCACTAACCTCGGATTATTGTCTAAATACCTTAAAAAGGGTTAAATAAAGGTCCTCTAAGAATTTTTTCTTTGCTTCTCCCATTATATACTGCTGCATCGGTGGAAGTAGATCGGTCATTTTTCGTCGCATTTTCACACTTCCTCCAATTTTTTCTGGATTTATTACATAGTATGTCATGCATCAAAATCTATTGGCACGTGGTTTATGCTGTTGAACTCATTTTGACTACAGGGACATCAAGAGAGCTCGTAATGAGTCTGAAGGTGATAATTTATGCAAAACAAAATGGCGCCCAAATGGCCATTTTGCGGCAACCGGTACCAGGGCCGACATCGATGACCTAAGGAAGACAATGGCGGCCCTGGGAACGAGGTTGGTGGTCTGCATAGTTTCAATTTATTCCGATTTGGTCTAATCTAGTTTTCAATGACTTTGGGACTGTTCCCAAAGCTCCAATCACTATTGGGATAACAGTTACTTTCTTATTCCATAGTACTTGAAATTCTCTTGCCAAATCTTGGTATTTCTCCCTTTTTCCCCTTTCTTTCATTTCAACTCTGTGATCTCCAGGTATTGCAAAATCCACAATCTGACATATCTTCTTTTCTTTGTCAACAATTATGAGGTCAGGCCTTCTGGATTCTATATGGTGATCCGTCTGCACTTCAAAGTCCCACAACAACTGGTTTCTTTCATTTTCAAGGACAGATTCTGGTTTGTGATCATACCATTTATCAGCATGATTGAATCCTAGCTGCTTGCATAATTCCCAATGGACTGCTGTTCCTACCAAGTCGTGTCTCTTTTTGTACTCTTTTTGTGCAAGTTTTGTGCATTCACAAATGATGTGCATTACAGTTTCTTCTTTTTGTCCACACATACGACAGAGGCTATTTTCCTGGGTTTTATCTATTCTTGCCTTGATGTAATTTGTACGGATACATTGATCTTGTGCAGCGGTAATCAGTGATTCAGTTTCTCGTTTTAATGTTCCACTTCTTAGCCATGCCCATGACATATCATCTGCTATATCCATTGTTTGCCTTATGAACTGTCCATGCATTGGCTTTTCTTTCCACCTCTCCTTTCTTTCTGCTGCCCTGCGCCTTTTAAGGTCATCAGCAGATTCCTCAGATGTTTCATACCAATCTTTTGCTGCTCTTATTAGCCTTTCGTTACTGTTCTCAACATACTCTCTCAAACCGAGCACAGAATTATCAACACACTCTTTGATAGAAAGAAGCCCCCTCCCGCCGTCCTTTCTTCCCACATATAACCTGTCAACGTCATCCTTTGGATGGCAAGCTTTGTGCATTGTGAGAAGTTTTCTGGTATTCCTGTCTATTGCTTTTAGCTCATCTACTGTCCAATCCAGGAAGGGCGCAGAATACCTCATTAGAGATGCTGCCCAAGTGTTAATCCCTTTTACCAGGTTTCTGCTGTTCAATTTGGTTTCCAATACTTTCCTTACTCGGCGCAAATATTCTTTACTGAGTTTTTCCTTCATCTTATTGTTCATTATTGCATCGCTCTCTAAGACTCCCAGATATTTGTATCCCCGGGGGGGGGGGGGTACATAACATGTTGAGGGTACCGGTATGTGCCACCCATAAGGGTGGGTTTTTGGGCCCCAAATTCTCTAAACAAGGGTCCCTTTTTCGGCAGATTTTCCTTAAACAAGGGTGGGTTATCCAGAAATTGGCGAAAAATAGCAAAAAATGGGTGGTTTTCCGCCAAAATTCATCATAAAAGTGGGTATGACCGCAAGTTTCGGTAATTAGAAGAGGGTACCTTTCTGAAAATCGGGCGGCAGACCCCCGTCCATCCGCAAGTCATGTACCCCCCCCCCGGGTTTGTATCCTTCCTCAGCATTTAATGCCTTAATGAAGTCGTCATCCGGCAGCTTTATTCCATTTGAATTTGACATTATTATTATTATTATTATTGTTTTTTCCACACCATGCCAACATCATTGGTGGTTTGTTGTTCAGCTAGATATCAAGTCAATACCCTTGACCTTAGATATCTAGAACGTTCCTGATTATCTTTGCCGTTCCTAACACACAAACTTTCTGCATCACATCAATCTTCTCTTCTACTTCTATCTTTTCTGCCCACGAGCTAAAGTTCTTGCTCAATGTACCCAACGCCCCTATTACGATTGGAACAACACATACATTTCTGCATTCCCAGATCCTACTAATTTCTCTTTTTAAGTCCTGATAGCGTTCAACCTTCTCAAGCTCTTTCGTCTTTACCCTTGTATCAAATGGGCATGCAACATCTATGATATAGCATCCCCTGCTTGTTTTCTCATGTATTAATATATCAGGTTTATTGTGTTCAAGGTGGTGATCCGTCTGTATAGAAAAGTCCCACAGTAGCTTTAAATTTTCATTTTCCAATACTCTTTCTGGGACATGTTCATACCACTGATCGCTATGGGGGAATCCAAATCTTTTGCATAATGTCCAGTGTATGACCAATGCGACTCTATCATGGCGCCAGTGGCGATATTGCTTCTGTGCGAGTTTCGTGCACTCTGCAACAATATGGCTGATGATCTCTTCTCTTTCTCCACAAAGCCTGCACATGGGTGATATATCTTGTTTGTCAATTCTGCTCTTTATTGCATTTGTCCTCAAGGCTTGATCTTGGGCTGCCACCCGGGGGGGTAACTACCATATATGGAGGTACGGGATGTGCCATTTTTTGGGGTGCCTTTTTTCGAGCAGAAAATAAATTTTGGGGTATCACTTTTGGTAAAATCACAAGTAGTCATAAATTTTGGGGTGTCATTTTAGAAAAATACCTCTTTAGGGTATTGATTTTGATCAACTTTCACTTAATTGGTTAAAATTTTGGATGGCTGTCACAATTTTAGGGTATACATTTTCAATGGTCTGTAAATTTTGGGGCATCGTTTTCGCGAAAATTTATAAATTTTAGGGTGCGCTTTCAGACATCAAATGGCACACCCCCGTCACCCGTCTATTGAAGTTACCCCCCCCCCCCCGGGGGCTGCCATCAGTGTTCCTTCGGTCTCTTTCTTCAATGTTCCTCTTTTCAACCAATTCCAGCTCTTGTGATCTCTTATCTCTTCTGTACTTCTCACATATTGCCCATGCAATGGCTTTTCTTTATATTGATTTCTTCGTTTCTCTGCAACATCTTCCTTAGACATGCCTTCACCAAGGATCCCTTCATCTTTCACAGCCTTGAGCAACTTCTCTTTACTTTCAACTACGTATTGGTGCAAACTGTTTGTTTCGATTTCAACACAGTCTTCAACACTTATCATACCCCTTCCCCCCTCTGCTCTTTTGATGTACAACCTATCCACATCAGCTTGAGGATGAAGCGCTCGATGCATATTCATCAGCTTTCTTGTTTTTCGGTCGACATTTCTCAATTCCTCTTTCGTCCATTTGATTATGCCAGCTCCATATCTTATTATTGCAACAGCACGTGTGTTTATTGCATTGATAACATTACTCCCATTCAACTTCGATTTCAATATCTTTCTCACCCTTCTATAGTACTCCTTTGTAACATTTTCCTTATTATGATTAACATTATTATTATCATTATTATTATCATTATTATTGTTATTATTATCATTATTTGTCTTTTTCACAGGAGTGTTCTTATTTCCTGGTTCATTTGCCACGATAGCGGACCACACCCAGTGGTCTTTGGTATCTTGACATCACTTCTTTCCTTGGTCTTTACTTTATATCCAATACTTTACGTATTATTCTCGCTGTTCCAAGCAAACATGGTCTCTGTAACATCTCTACCGTAACATCCAATTCTAACTTTTCCAGCCATTTATCAAAATTCTTTGTCACTGTTCCTAATGCTCCAATAACTACTGGTATAACATCCACCTTTTTCATTTTCCATATTCTTGCAATTTCATACTTCAGGTCACTGTAATTTGTGCATTTTTCCTCTTCTTTCTTTTCAATACGAGTGTCGAATGGGCAAGATGGGTCTATTAATTTACAACTTTTATTTTTCTTTTCAATCACAGTAATATCAGGTCTATTATGCTCCAACTGTTTATCAGTCTGTAAAGGGAAGTCCCATAAAATCTTGCAATCCTCTGATTCAAGTACTCTATCCGGCTGATGCATGTACCATTTCTCGGCCTTTTCAAACCCCCACTTTTGGCACAGTTTCCAGTGAATTACCTTGGCTACATTGTCATGCCTCAAATTCTTATACTCCTTCTGTGCTAGCTTCGGACATTCTGAGACAATGTGTGCCACTGTCTCATCTTCCGTGCCACACATTCGACATAATGGAGACACATCTTCTCCATACACTACTTTCCTCATGTTATTTGTGCATACTGCCTGATCTTGAGCTGCTATGATTGTGCTCTCTGTCTCTTTTTTCAAATATCCTTTCTTTAACCAATCCCATGATCTACCTCCTCTAATATCATCGGTCCCTTTTCTAAACTGCCCGTGTAGTGTCTTCTCTTTATACGCAGTTTCGTGTTCCTTTTGTACTTCGTCTTTTCCTTTTCCACATTTGTTGACCCCAAATGCATCATTCCTGTTCACTGCTGTTAGTAGCTCCTCCTTTGAATTCTGTAGATATTTCTCCAAACTGTCAATTTCTATTCTTACGCAATCTTCTACTCCAATTAAACCTCGTCCTCCTTCAGCTCGCCTCAAATACATTCTATCTACATCTGCTTTTGGATGGTGTGCTCCATACATTGTTAACATTTTCCTAGTTTTTCTGTCTAATGCTTGCAACTCGGCCTTTGTCCATCCTATGATACCGGCTCCGTATCTAATGATTGATACTGCCCTTGAGTTGATAGCTGATATGATATTTCCACCGTTTAGTTTCGACTTTAATATTGTTCTGAGCCTTCGAACATACTCTTTGCTTACTTGATCTTTCATCTCCTCATGTTTTATTCCATCCGCCTCCAAGATCCCCAAATACTTGTAACCACTTCCTTCCTCGATACATTTCATCATCTTTCCATTAGGCATATCAATTCCTTCTCTTGTGACAACCTTTCCTCTCTTCATTATTAAGACAGCGCACTTCGACAATCCAAATTCCATTTTTATATCATCTGAGAATATCCTCACTGAATTTACTAAGCTATCTATTTGTTCCTCATTTTTTGCAAACAGCTTGAGATCGTCCATGAATAGCAAATGGTTGATCTTCTCACCTCCCTTTTTTAATTGATAAAATATCTTTGTTTTTCTTAACATCAGCGTCAGTGGAATCATTGCCAACACAAACAAAAGAGGAGAAAGGCTATCTCCTTGGAATATACCACGCCTAATCCTAACATTTCCTAATCTCTGCTCACCAGACATCAACTCTGTATTCCACTGCTTCATGTTGCTACTAATGAAGCGCCTAAAATTTATTGCCACTCCAAACATCTCCATTGACTTTTCTATCCAGCTGTGCGGTACCATATCGTACGCTTTCCGGTAATCAATCCATGCTACTCCCAATGATGTTAATCTCCTTTTACAATTCTTCACTATCATTTTATCAATTAGCAATTGGTCCTTTGTGCCCCTACTCCCTTTTCTACAACCCTTCTGCTCCCACGGTAGCAAATTGTTTTCCTCTAAATGCCTATATAATTCATCGGCTAATACAGCCGTCAGTAGTTTCCACAACAAAGGTAAGCAAGTGATCGGCCTGAAATTGGACACTGTGTTCCCCTTTTCTATTTCCTTTACACAAAGCAATGTCTTCCCAGTAATCATCCATATGGGTACACTATCCTTCTGGAGGCATTTATTCAATTGATTGCTCATTCTGTCATGCATTGCACTGAGGTTTTTAATCCAGTATCCCTGTACCCCGTCTGGGCCTGGGCTTTTCCAGTTTGGAATTCTCGTGATCTGCTTCTTCAACTTGATCAAATTAATTTGTATGTTTTCCTGTATTCCTATATCAACTAGCTCTTCCTCCAAAGTTCTCAACCACTCAGCATTTTCATTGTGTCTTACTGGCTGGCCCCAAATGTCATTCCAAAATATCCTACTTTCTTCTGCATCTGGCACTACAGTTTGTCTCTCTTTCCCCTCTAGCTCATCAAAAAACTTTTTTTGATTTGCCTCAAATAATCTATTCTGCCTGAACTGCTTTGTCCGGTTATCGTATCTTTCAAGTTTTGCACCCACAGCAATCAATCTCTGTTTTACCTCCTCGTGTACCACTTCAATGCCTTTTTCGTGTAAGTGATAAATTCTTTCAAGCTTTTCTTTCGTCCCAGCATTGTGTAGCTCGTTTCTTTTCATCCTGCTGATTTGTCCTAGATCTTATTATTATTATCGACTAGATCGTATTATTATTATTATTATTATTATTATTATTATTATTATTATTATTATTATTATTATTATTATTATTATTATTATTTGCGAGTTCACTCCTAAAGTTCATAGTCTGGAGGAATTGTTCATCAAACGTCAAGCTGCAACAAGCAGCCTCAGACACTCAATACTTTTCTTAGTATCCCATCTGTTCCAAGGAGGGCTGACTTCTGGATGCAGTGAATATCACCTGATAATCCCAAACTCTTCAAATGTTCTTTCAACTTTTTGGGAATGGAGCCAAGGGCCCCAACCACTATTGGAATCACTTTTGCTTTAACATTCCATAATCTCATTATTTCCAGCTTTAGTTCACTGTATTTGCTGATCTTCTCCCATTCTTTGTCTGCAATATTTTGGTCAGCAGGAATGGCTACATCAATGACAATGCATTATTATTATTATTATTATTATTATTATTATTATTATTATCATCATCATTATTATTATTATTGTTATTATTTTTAGAAAAAAGAAAACACAACTGTTAAAATTCGGATGTTTCTATAAAAATCTTCTTCAGCACATTATAATAATAATAATAATCATTATTATTATTATTATTATTATTGTCTCTGTTACACACTGACTTCAGTTCTGTTCTTTGTATATTGGTCAGTGGATTGATGTTCTTGAGCTTTGGTAACAACAAGTTTCCTCAAATCTCAAGCACTTGTCGGAGAATTCTGGCAGATTGTAGCAACACAGTCTTTTGCAACTCTACGATTCTGGTAGCTATCCCAATCTCCTTCAGTCTTTTTGGCAATGCTTTTGGTGCTGTTCCTAGCGCCCCAATTATAACTGGGATTACTTTAACTTTTTTGTTCCACAGTTTTTTCAGTTCCCGTGCTAAGTCTTGGTACTTGAATATCTTTTCCTTTTCTTTTTCATCAACCCTAGTATCGAAAGGAACAGCAAAGTCTATAATCTGGCATTTGTTGTTTTTCTTCTCAACTATAATCATATCGGGCCTTCTTGCTTCGATGACGTGATCTGTTTGTGTTGAAAAGTCCCACAAGATCTTATACTCTTCGTTTTCGCATACAGATTGCGGCTCATGTTCATACCATCTATCTTTTGTGTCAAGACCATACTTTCTGCATACCTCCCAATGTATCTTTCTTCCTATCCAATCATGCCTCCGTTTATATTCTTTTTGTGGCATTTTACTACATTCTCTTAAGAGGTGGTTGATGCTCTCATCTGTATTATTATTATTATTATTATTATTATTATTATTATTATTATTATTATTATTATAATAATAATAATAATAATAATAATAATAATAATAATAATAATAATAATAATAATAATTATTATTATTATTATTATTGTTTTTTCCACACCATGCCAACATCATTGGTG
This sequence comes from Aurelia sp. 3 sensu Dawson et al. (2005), assembly GCA_964020215.1. Taxonomy (NCBI): domain Eukaryota; kingdom Metazoa; phylum Cnidaria; class Scyphozoa; order Semaeostomeae; family Ulmaridae; genus Aurelia; species Aurelia sp. 3 sensu Dawson et al. (2005). Next base: position 17,304,213 of record OZ026574.1, on the reverse strand, counting down.
GTTTGTTGTTCAGCTAGATATCAAGTCAATACCCTTGACCTTAGATATCTAGAACGTTCCTGATTATCTTTGCCGTTCCTAACACACAAACTTTCTGCATCACATCAATCTTCTCTTCTACTTCTATCTTTTCTGCCCACGAGCTAAAGTTCTTGCTCAATGTACCCAACGCCCCTATTACGATTGGAACAACACATACATTTCTGCATTCCCAGATCCTACTAATTTCTCTTTTTAAGTCCTGATAGCGTTCAACCTTCTCAAGCTCTTTCGTCTTTACCCTTGTATCAAATGGGCATGCAACATCTATGATATAGCATCCCCTGCTTGTTTTCTCATGTATTAATATATCAGGTTTATTGTGTTCAAGGTGGTGATCCGTCTGTATAGAAAAGTCCCACAGTAGCTTTACATTTTCATTTTCCAATACTCTTTCTGGGACATGTTCATACCACTGATCGCTATGGGGGAATCCAAATCTTTTGCATAATGTCCAGTGTATGACCAATGCGACCCTATCATGGCGCCAGTGGCGATATTGCTTCTGTGCGAGTTTCGTGCACTCTGCAACAATATGGCTGATGGTCTCTTCTCTTTCTCCACAAAGCCTGCACATGGTGATATATCTTGTTTGTCAATTCTGCTCTTTATTGCATTTGTCCTCAAGGCTTGGTCTTGGGCTGCCATCAGTGTTCCTTCGGTCTCTTTCTTCAATGTTCCTCTTTTCAACCAATTCCAGCTCTTGTGATCTCTTATCTCTTCTGTACTTCTCACATATTGCCCATGCAATGGCTTTTCTTTATATTGATTTCTTCGTTTCTCTGCAACATCTTCCTTAGACATGCCTTCACCAAGGATCCCTTCATCTTTCACAGCCTTGAGCAACTTCTCTTTACTTTCAACTTCTCTTTACTTTAATTATTATTATTGTTATTATTATTATTATTATTATTATTATTATTATTATTATTATTATTATTATTATTAATTAAAACTGAACCACAATCAAAATAAACAGAAAAAGATAAATAAAAACAAGACTGTTTAAAAACAAACGTTTCGATATTCAAATCTTCATCAGTGTTTACAATCCACAGAACAGCCAAGTATTTATACCCTAAAACTTACAAAATAACACTTCCATAAAATCGTGGTAAAATTCCCCCGAGTCCCCCCTAAAAAACATACCAAACAAAACACCCAGACCACTAAAGTATTAGTTGTAAAGCCAAAACTTTCAATTTCAAAAAAATATTTTTTGTAGCCCTTACTTTAATTTTTATGTTTGCGGCATCAGAATGGAATCTCTTTGTACGTGAAGTCTCAAGCCAAACCAGAAGCATGCCCCCTAACGATCCTCCTGGGTTAAATTGCTAAATCCCTAGATGGCAAGACAAGGAATTCCACCCTGACACCACGTGCACCCTGACACGAAATACGGAGGGAAGCATGCCCCAAGAGAAAGCGAAAGACTTATTAAAATGTAGTGACCGGATTTAGGCGGTTCCACAGGCAAACATATCCAATTCAATATCAGCCGCCCTCTCATTTAGGCCCTTGGGTGCAAATGTTCCCAATTTGTATTGCCAAAATAACTCCTTCCTTCGAAGTGAGTAAACATCTGAAGCCCCATCAATGATTTTTATGCTAACCGAAAAAACACCCCGATGACCTTCGCTAAAGAAATGCCCAAAGAAACCCGCCTGTGGTACCGCTTTACCCCTGCCAAGACTGCCCTCATTGTGTTTGCGTGCATAAGTACGAAAGTATGACTTGTATACATTGAATCGTTGGCGAAATTTGGTTTTAGTGCTGCCCACATATTTTTTGTTGCAGCAATCACATTGCAACAAGTAGACCACATTTTCTGAGTTGCAATGATAAGCACCAGAGGAGATTGTAAAAGATCGCGAGTCATTAAAATTCCGAAATGTCCCCCCTTCCACAATAAGTGCACAAATTTGACAGCTTCTCCGGCCATTACATTTAAAAGTGCCCTTTTCAGCTTGTTCATCTGTTGGTTGGTAAACTTTGGCCCGAACCAGAGTATCCTTGAAATTTTTGGCCCTTCTGAACAAAACAAAAATTTTTTCCTTGAAAAGTTGTTGATGTTCAGTATCAACAAAAAGTGCATTAAGGCATGTTTGCAAAATTCCGTAAACCCTATGAAATGCTGGATGGTATGTTAAAACCAGGGGTATCTTCGTATCATCTTCGTATTATTATTATTATTATTATTATTATTATTATTATTATTATTATTATTATTATTATTATTATTATTATTATTATTATTATTATTATTATTAGTATTATTATCATTATTGTTATTATTATCAATTATTAACTATTATCAACACTTTATTTACAATGTTGGCATAAAAAAAGTATAAAATAGCTACACATGCATAAAAAATATTAACAAGTATAGCTAATAAAAGCCAACTAATTCAAATAGCAAAAACAGAATGGATAAAAATATCATGTTGAACAAACCTAAAACCTAAAACCTATATAAAACCTAAAAGTGGTATAAAATTTCGGCAGAGCCTACATTGGCATTGGCACTCATTTCCTTTCCAAGCTTTGATTTTGGTCTTAAATTCAATCAAGTTAGTTGAGTGTCTAATTGAAACTGGAAGGGTACACCCTAACTGTGGACCCCTATATCGAACAGTTTCTGAGCCATACATTACTGATCTCACTCTTAAAATCGCGATCATTTCTGAGGCTATACTGGTTGGTTTGTGGACAAAATCTCAGGGCTGTACATTGCGATTTGATACAATTACACAACAACTCCAAGGATAACAATGAAAATCCCTCACAATCCGAAAAGGAAGCAATCTCACAACTAAAATCAATGAAAAACGTTATATTTCGGAAAGCCGACAAAGGCAGAAAGTTAACCATCCTCACTGCTGACTCGTACCTCGCAGAGGCTTGTAGACAACTAAGCGATACAAAATACTACAGGGGAAACCTCCTATGACCACAACGCAGAAACAGCTTCTGAAATAGAAACCTTTCTCACACACTTATACAATGAACAACTTATTACAAGTGATACATTTGATTTCTTAGAACCAAGTAATGAAGTCAGAACACCCGTGTTCCACAAACTTCAAAAACTACACAAAGAGGGCATACCAGGTATTGGATTGATTGACAGCAACGACGCAAAACAAAAACGAAATGACTGTCATATGAGACTCTGATTTGCAAGCACTTTCAACGAGATATTCTATCTGAAGAAAGAAAAGATCTTGGCAAGTCATGCGTTAGAATATTCGAGGGCCCCTTCACCACAATACGTTGGGCCTCCTGTGTCCCGCGCTGGACAGTTTGGTCGCTGTCCGTAACTCTAGCGGGCGACCAGAGCCATGTGAGGGAAATCTAGTAGCTGCGGCGGGTAGCTGCGGCGGACTGATGTTAAAACATCCTTAGCCCGTGCTAGAAATAAGTCTATCAGACTTTCGCAGGCTAGCCACGTTAAATATGAGTACCTACCTACCTACCTACCTACCTACCTACCTAGATCATGTGTAATAAGTTGTTTAGACTTAAACAAACTTTAATGTTTTAAGTACAAAACAAGAAGTGCGATTGTAAAACCTCTCTCAAAATAAAGAAGGAATTCAACTGCTTGAAAATTTGATGACGTGAATATTTGAGATGGCTTACGTTATAGAGCTTTAAAATCAACGCCATATCAATTAAACAGCTAATTAATGAATTAACTTTAAGGTCAATTTTGATTTTGAATGACATTTCTTTATAGAGATCTTCAAAATGTGCAGGTCACCTAATGCTTCTTTGCCAAACAACCCTAAAGACTGATCGCATTGTCATGACTTGAAACTAAACATGCGTCTTCTCATCGTTCTCATTGTCTCATGCTTGGCATTGTTTTCATGTAATTAGAGGTCAGTGTTAAGCGTATTTAACTTGTTTTCAGCAACCAATTCTTTAAACTTACAAAATACATTCATATCACATGCACATGTGAAACTACTCCAAAATAACGGATTAAGGACCAATGTTAAATTAAACTTGCCAGATGCAGCCCGGCAAAGGAAACTCCACTTATTTGAATTCAATTATCCATAGGTAAGTGGTGTATGGTGGCCCAAAACTGCCACGCAAGTTTCTCTTTGTTTTTATCATTATGAGTGATTTTTTTGGTTAATAATTTCATTTCAAATTTTTTTCCATTTCCTCGATGGTTAATTTCATTAATATTTCTACATAAAATTCTTTTTTCATCTTAAGACTGCAGAAAACTACTTTGAATTATTTTAATTTCAAATTAGGAATTTTGTTTTTGATTTGTTATTCGAATTCAAATTAAAATGAATTCAAAATGAAATCAAAATGAATTTAAAATGATTTCAAATCAAAATCAATCCACTCGACGTGGCCCAAAACTGCCAACGGACCAAAACTGCCACAGCCTCGTTATGGTACTATTCGCGCCAGATTGAAAAAACCTTAAGTAAGGCCTTACATTGCTTTCAATGATGCAATGGTGCACGATGAATCCACAAGTAGATTGGAAAGATGGTCCCCATGATCGCCTGGAAGACGCCCTTCGTTTGTATGCAAGACAGGGCTTATAGAGGGTAGAAATCCTAAGCTGGAAACGGATTTCTCTTGATAAAAGTCAGTGGAGTTTGAGAACATTGGATAGACGTTTCGGACACTCTTCCATCTACTGATCTGATCGAAACGAAGTCAACAAGAGCCTCGTGCTGTGCTGCCATTGAAAGCAAACTGAATGGCCCTGGTGAACAGTTACTTGGATGAAAATGAAAATACAACAGCGATGCAAAATGCTATTCGACAGAAATATAATTTGAATTTTTCAAGAGCTGCTGTGCATGACATAACTAACTGGGCACATTCACTCTAGGGAAATGCAAAGGTAAGCAAAGATAATGGGATACCAACGGGACACATTACCAATTGCCAATATTTATGGGTCAATTAAGACCAAAAAATAGTTGCAAAATTGTACTTTGACTATCTCAACGAGTAGAGGATAATTGCATGCAATTTACGTAGATGGACAAGGGAACTGAAACAGGAGGGGGCATGGCTACTTTGCATTCCTATCTTAGAGGCCAACAAGATGATACCTTATCTATGGAGCGTCCACTTCAAATCAAGTAAGTTTCTTCCTTTATTGGAGGCTTTGCGGTCTACTTGAGTAAAATGGGTACGTTTAGGGTAAAATGGATTGGGAAACTTTGGGTAATTTACTAAGTTCTTTGTTCACAGTTTTCCTCTTGCTAAAGCCACTAAAACTACTCTGAATGAACATTTATCTATCAGTTCAGGGTCCAACTGTTTTCTTTTCAAAAGGCAGTCAAAGTACCATAACGAGGCTGTGGCAGTTTTGGTCCGATGGCAGTTTTGGGCCACGTCGAATGGATTGGTTTTGATTTGAAATCATTTTAAATTCATTTTGATTTCATTTTGAATTCATTTTAATTTGAATTCGAATAACAAATCAAAAACAAAATTCATAATTTGAAATTAAAATAATTCAAAGTAGTCTTCTGCAGTCTTACGATGAAAAAAGAATTTTATGTAGAAATATTAATGAAATTAACCATAGAAGAAATGGAAAAAAATTTGAAATGAAATTATTAACCAAAAAAATCACTCATAATGTTAAAAACAAAGAGAAACTTGCGTGGCAGTTTTGGGCCACCATAGTGGTGCTATGTCTGCAGCTTTGGGTTTCTAAATTTACGTGATTCGCCTTAACTAAAGCTTGATTTCCACTGACAAAAATCTTTGCGAAATGTGAAATATTTCTCGTGAAAAACCGTCCGCTCGCATGCGCACTAAAATTTCGCCAGTTCTCTGTGAAAAAATTCTCTGCAAAAAACAACTTTTTTCGCATTTCGCTTGTGAAATAATGATTTGGCCAATCAGGATGCAGCTGATGACCCACTACCGCATTCTTGCCATGGCTGAAAGCCTCCTGGGTAAGGAAAGCAATTCTTTTGATTCAGAATTGGCCTGGCCAATTTTTTTCAGAAAAAGATTTCGCAACAATATTTCACACAGAGTGGAAATTGAAGAGCGAAAAATTTTCTCGAGAGAAAACTTCGCGCGAAATATTTCACAGATAATTTTCTGAGTGGAAATCAGACTTCAGTCAGTCATCCGATGCCAGATTCGCTAATATCTGATTGCTTTCGCACCGAATTGCTTTCCATAACAGATTCGGGTATAAGGTGGGGGTAACAAGGACATGTACTGTTACAATGCGATCCACTACCTTTTATTTTCACCTATATACGAAGTGATTTGTTTCGGTAGACAAAAGGAATATTATGCCTAGTTGGTCAAGGACATATTTTTTCAACTATTGTTTCAAAAATTCAAAATTCATTTTTTACATAATGAACAACCAGCGCCCCTAATTACATATCTCAAACAGCAACAGCGATTAACAGAGGGACGGAATCCGCCCCCCCCCCCAAGAATGTACTGTTACAAAACGCCTATAGGTCAGATAGAGTTCAAGAATGCTTGGAAAAAGATGGGTAACGAGGAAATAATAGCGAAGACTTAGCAGTATGACAAAAGGATGTGAAAGTTAAAGGAAAGACAGTCTTGCTATTTTGAGCTAAGACACGGGAGTGTACGCAAAATATTTTTGATTGATTTATTCGTTTTCATTGATTTATTCGTTTATTGATGTCCTGCGGAAATCAATCTCCACTCCACGGAACATGCTCAGGTATATCTAATTTAGGGGTGCTCAGATTACTTTTTGGGTCTAACAGTTGGGAAAAGCTTACTCCCTTTGGCTAATCATTAGCTCTTTTTGGTCAGTCACTTGCGTTGTGTCTACGCGCGCGCTGCCGAAGATCTCCTACGACCTTACGCTAGACCGATAGGAACACAATAAAGAAGACGCCATTTTGCCACTCCGAACATCCACCGAACTCTCTTACATCATTACGAGGCTGATATTTAATGGCTTGTCTAATACACTGTAACTTGTACACTTATTTTTGTGGATTCCTAAAATCCTGCATTACTTTTTTGGGTTTCAAATTTGAAGAATTTCTGCCAGGGGGGCGTTTTTCGCTCCCTAATTATCTTCGCAACGGTAATAGCTATGACAACGAAACTTGCACTGTGCCATCATTAAACTAATGAAAATCCAAAAATGGCATCAATTAATTTCTAATTACGCGATTGGTTGCTAGGCAACCAAAAATGTGGCAAATTTTGACGAAATTGAGCTATTAGGGAACAAAGCAGATTTACATTAGATAACTGGCTAAAATAGGCAAAAAAGCTATCCAAATATTTACTTGATAGCCTTAGTTTGAGATTTCATTTAGCTTTAATGGACAATGGCAATTCGATTCAATGTAAAATTGCTTACTCAAATAATGCTTAAACATCATCAGTTTCCCATAATTCGGAAAATTCGGGTGAAATTAAGTAGTTTCATTAATATTTCAAGTCATTACATGATTCCTTATTCAAATTGCCTGATCAAGATTTATGGCGTCATAGAAATTATTAATTGCAGATGTCAGCAAATTTGGATAAATTGTATATAATATGAAAGTACTTATTGAGATTAATCGAATAGTATATATATATATTGATGATATTTGACACAAAATGAAGAAACAAGAACAATTTTAACAAGTTTCTTTGTGACCACTCTCCAAATATAAGCATTTGGTGGTCACATGGTCTAACAATAGGCATTGAAATTTTCATTTTCTGATTGCCAGCTAAATTTTAATAAAAGTCAGGAAGTTTCAGTGCTATAGCTATCATTGTTTATTTGCGAAAGTTCGGGAGGTGGTTGAAAACGCCCCCTGCTAAAAAGGATTCACCCTATTGTACCCGGGGGCAACAAATGCCCCCCACACAAACTTTTGATTATAAAGCACACAGCCGTCACACCGTGCACAAAGAATGCCTTTGTATTGGTTTCATTATTTTTTTGGAGTAGGGCCTATTATTTCCATTCTTGTGGGGCAGGGAAAGGCGTAATTATACATAGTTATACATTTTCTGAATCGCCATTAAATTTCTTATTCATTGATGTCAATTATAATAACGTAGGCCAACTCAAAAAATATTTATGAGCAAAAGTGTATCCAAACGATGGACGAAACTCGAATAACTCGAAAACGATGGACGAAACAGAGAGTAAAAAAGAAAGAGAGCTCAAATATTCTTGACTTTTTCTATTTTTAATTGGGAATTAAATTTTAGGTTTTTCATTGTAATAATTTAAGTCACGTGACCAGTAGATATCCATCAAAAGAAATCACAAGAACAATCATAATTTCTTTGCTTTGATGATTAAGATGTGTTTGGTACTAAGCGATTGCTCCTGAATAGTACTTTCATTTGATATATACATTATCTGTATTTGCTGACATCAGCAAATTATAAGTACTATGACGTTATTAAAATAGATGACGTCATATATTCTCAATTTTGATATAAATTGATTGGCAGTGATATTTCCTGGCATACCATAGAGCACAGTTGTTGGTTTGAATCGATCGACAGATGGATCGGGGGATCCCTGTGTACATTCTGTGCAAGGCAAAGCAAGGCAGGCTTAACGAAAACATTGGAATTTCGATCGCTTTGGGACCGTTCGATGGCCGGAGCATGGGGGGAATCCAGATCTGACGAGACGTGCATCAAGAAGCTGAAAATTTTTGTATGTCAGACACTGCAGATGAAGAAACAAAGTATCGGAAAGTATAGCTCGATGATCGAGGAACATTTTGATATGTTCCATTGCGAATTTGGAGCATGGATACCGGATTACGAGCGAGGACAAAACAGTTTATTGAATATGGCTTGAAGATAAGTTTCAATCCTTGTTTACCAATATAAGAATACCAGCAAGAAATTTTGCATCGAACTCTCCCATTCGAACAATTATGCAGTACAGTGAAGGCAGAAGTACAGCAGTGGAGAGGTGCAACAAATAACACACAAAGGTAGTATAAAATTAACAATTTTACGATCGTAAACTTATCATTGTTCAATTAACTAACTGCCTGGGCTTCCTGTGATTGGGACGGAGACGAAAAGGCCCTGGGATTGGGTGGTCACATGACCATCAAAACACCCGCTCTCCGTGGGTGCCCTGAATTATAGAAATCGTAATGAATGCGGCAGTTTACGTTCGTTAGGCCACGGCTTTGTCAAGTTTGCAGCGGAGCGGAGAAGCAGGATGCCACGAACAGCTCATTTTTCTGTCAAGTTTTTTAACGATTTGCAATCAGGTGTTGTCGTGCGATCATCGATAAAGCGAAAGTGGCTGCGATGCTTTGAACTGGTTCAAAGTCTGATCACAATGGCTCAGATGTGATCGCCGTCTTGTCAAGTTGTTTTGGAAAATAAATCCTGCTTCTTGCCACTTGCTGCCGGATATTCTCCCATCGCATCAAAGTCCTCAAGCAACATCGAGCAAGTTGTGACAGAAATTCCGCAAGTTGTTGTTGCATTTGTTTCTACAACTTTTCCTTTCCGATTTCTATTCATTCGCTTTGGCTTGGTCACACTTCCAACATACGTAAATTGTATTTTGGTAAGAGTGGCTTCTATTCGCGGACTGTGTGAAGGAAACCCAAGGAAAATAACAATCCAAGATAGCTTCAAATTTGCGAGTTGAGAGAAATCTATTTGTTATTTCGATTGTTCGCCTGAAAAATTGTTTCTGTTGTTATTCTAATCCACCTGGTTCTGCTTTCCCGAAAGTACTCAGTTGTTATTTCAAGCTGAGATGCCTGATCACATAATTGGTCTTATTCAATCCTTGTGGAATTCTCCTTGTCATAATAAACGGATGCCAACCTGCTTCCAAGGGCCAGCTTCCTACGTCAGTACTGACCCTGGTGCCGGTCAGGTCAAGGTCGCGATTTGATTGGCTATTCAATAACAAAAGGCTCACTAATTATTCCAAAGAGTTATTGCTTGGCTTTGTCGAGAAATTCGTCAACTTTGGATCGCTGTCACGGGAAAACAGGACTAAGAATTGAAAAGAGGATTGTTGGTATACTTAAATGTCATGTATGTGCCCCAGTTGACGGGGTTTGAGCCCTATCCGTCTGCACATGTGGGAGAAATTAGCCATATATGGTCATTTTGGGAACCATCCCTATTGATTCCCATGCAAAAATGGTCCTATTTCAAATGGTTATTGAGAAAAATATGTTTAATGTATAGAGCTGGTGAGGAGGAGTTGAAAAGGGGTAATGGAGCATGGAGATTTCGAATTTTGGGGTTTCAAGAAAGTTGGGGTCATTATGACGTCATAAATGGGGGTAAAAGAAAAAAATGATTTTTTTCGATCTGACGTTACGTTTGGAGTTGATGCACGATAATTAGTGAACCGATTTAAGGACGGAAAAAAGATTTCAAGAGACCGACCATCTGGGAGTCTTTTGCCGCCATTTGGGGTACGATACTGCTCCCAGTGGCTTTGTGAGGAGGGTCCAAAAATGGGATAAAGTTTTGGCCTGTGCCTTTTTGCGCGCTAACTCAGTTTTGCGCCGGGCAAATGACTATTGGATACCAAAAATTGACGTAAAACCCCATTCTTTACCTACCCCAAATATTTGCTATTTGCTACATATTTTCAAAGTTCGAAGAATAACGAGCCATTTCATTTTAGAAGTTGTGGTGAAAGTTCCTTAATTTTCCAACTTAGGCTCATTTTCACTCCAAAGAAATTGTGCTCGTTTTCCTATTAAATGCACTTGCTAACCTCGGATTATTGTCTAAATACCTTAAAAAGGGTTAAATAAAGGTCCCCTAAGAATTTGTTTTTAGTTTCTCGCATCATATACTGCTGCATCGGTGGAAGTAGATCGGCCATTTTTCGTCGCATTTTCACACTTCCTCCAATTTTTTCTGGACTTATTACATAGTATGTTATGCATCAAAATCTATTGGTACGTGGTTTATACTGTTGAAGGCATTTTGACTATAGGGATATTAAGAGAGTTTGTAATGAGTCTGAAGGTGATAATTTATGCAAAACAAAATGGCGCCCAAATTGCGGCAACCGGTTAGGCTGATGCCTTTTCGTCCCTTGTTTCCCTGCGTTCCTTGGTCAAGAGGGACTAATAACATTACTCTTAACCCTATTTTACCCGGGCAAATTTTTTGGTGTTTCTTCCCGGGGGGGGGGCATTATGGCCCCCCTGTTTATTTCTGTTTCTGTAATTCCAATGCAGCTGAAACTTTCTAGAATGGTACCTACAACTATTAAGAAGCAAATTAAACAATTCCGGTCTTAATTGGTCACGTGGTTTGTTGCTAGGCAACCAAAAGGTGTCAAGTGGTGACACATGAGCTTCAGTTCAAAACAGAGAAAGTGCTAATAACTTTGGATATTAATGTCTAAAAATTCATGAAATAGAGTAAATATAAAGAAAATGTGATTTTCTATTGATTGAAAGTAAGCTTTTGAAAATTTATCATTATTCATTATAGGTATGACGTCATCAAAATGGATGACGTCATAGAAATTATCTTTTGCTGATGTCAGCAAATATAGAAAAATTATATATCAAATGAAAGCTCTTTCAAAGACCAATCGATTGGTACCAATTTCAGAACATTTTAAATGAAAACCAGAGAATTATTACAGTTTTTGTCATTTTCTTTAAACCACTCTCCAAAAAAGGTATTGTTATTGTCACGTGACTAAATTTATGACAATGGAACACTTGAAATTTGATAGGCTATTAAATTTTAGGAAAATTCACCTTAGTCTCAGCGCTCTAGACTCTTCCATCTGAGAGCTATAGTTGATAATTCAAGTGGGGGGCCATAATGCCCCCCCCGGGTAAAATAGGGTTAAATAGTGGGTCCACTTTAGGCCCGCGTAGGATGGTTCCGTATTCACCAATCAAATCGCTAGAATTCAGTTTTTAACCAATCAGGGGCCGCTATTCAGAATGTTCTTGTTGTTGCTCTTAAGGAACGGTTGAAGCAGTCTGGAGTTCTCGCAGCTTCGATGGATCTATTTTGCTTCTACAGAGGAAGATTACTGCCAGAAACGTATGCAATTTGCGCTTTGTAGGTCAACACAACATCATTCTTTGTACTAAAACTTTGCTTTTCAATGTTCGAGCTCTGTAAATCAGATTTTGAAGCGATTTTGTTGAGTGTACGAGAACTCCCACCTTTTTAGGCCATTTTGAAAAAGTGTGCCCATTATATAAGAGTCCCTACAACCTTGATACAACGGCCATTACTCCTGCGTCGATAATGACCCTTGTACGGATTAGGCTAATTCGAGATCTGATTGGCTGTTCAAAACGAGGCTTATTAGTAAAATTACGTCACAATTCACATAAATTAACTTCTTCAATAAGTGTTGCTTCTAGAGCAGCGAGACCACGAGAGAAACTGTTTTCAAACAAATGTCTGAAAAATAACTGTAGTAAGAGAAATTGTGGCAGGAAATTTGCAGTAAAGGAGTGTTAAAATGATGCTAGAAATTGAGTATGGTGCAGCAGAATTTTGAGGAATACATAAAAGATTTTAGAGCACCTTAGTTGGGAAAGTGGTCAAAGCTGAAAGTTCAAGACAAGAATCCTGGTTTTCTCGCTCCTTGAAAATGCAAAAAATGTAGAGTAACCTTTGAATCGTTAGTAAACTGCACGTATTTTTTCTATAAGAAACTAAGAATTTGGACTAGAACTGAAAGTTTCTTAAAGCTATCAGATTTTGAGTACTCATAGTTTCTTAATGTTTCATGACACGACAATCTTCTTCAAAACAATGTAGTGACAACTTTCCGATGTTTAGGCATCACTCAAGTACATTCCGAGCAATACAACACAGGCAACAAGTGAAAAATAAAGTAAAATATGTCAAGGGTTTCCTTTGTTAAAAATAAACAGTTTCTTAAAAGTTATATTTTCCCAGTACAGAGTTCAGTTTGATATTTTTTTGTCGATCTGAGAGTTGAATTTCTAATAGACTAAGCATTTTCTTCTTGAACATACGTGTAGTATTGAAAGGATATTTGCTTTAAGTTATCGTGCATTTTGTTAAAAATGAAACCAGTGCGAGGAGGCTACAGAAAATCAGATTTCAAAATCTTTCCCGGTCTTCGTAAGACCACAACGCAAATATTGTAAAACGATGAACTTTAATGACGATAGACATTCCTAGAAATTAAACTCTGTAACTGCCTGCTGTACTGCAACAATTCATGAAAAAATCATCCAGCTTCTGCAATCTATACCCAACACCAAACCCTCAACCGTGTTGTCGCCAAGTTGTCACAAAGCGAATTAAAAGTAACAAAATATCAATATTTTCTGACTCCAAAATGTGCGGCTACGGTTGGCAACTTTGTGAACGCAGCAAACGCAGCTAAAAGAAAGACTGAAGACATTGCAACTTTATGCCCAAAATGTTAAAAAAAGCCACAAGAACAGTGAGTAGATTCAAGGCCAAAGGCCAAGCACGATAAGACGAGACTAGTTTCTGCAGGGCCCTGCAGGTGAACCCTCGCAATGGCAGTATGAAACTTCCACATCAAAGTTAAAAGTGCGAACCTTCGCTTCCCGTCAGAAATATTGTGGAAGAAGCCGGTCAAAGCAAGTGATTTGCAAGAGAGAATTTGATCTTGTAGCTACCTGGCTTCCTGGCTTGTAAAAAAGGTGTACGAAAGTGCAACAGTTGTAAATGGCTTGCTTGCAGCATATCTCCCTCTTCCTTTTCGACATTTCGCGTGTCTTTTTACCAAGATTTGTAAATGTTTCGTGGAGCTTCGCAGCTCTGGGCATTGATTTATTTTGAATTTCTCGCAACTCTCATTACTGAAAATGCCTTAGTAAAATCACGTGACATGTTGTCTGGCTGGATGTGTTTCATTGAGTTTCAGTTTGGGAAAGTGGTTATCTCCATGGAAATCACAGCCGGCTGCATAAATTAAAAATCCATAATGGTTGCAAATATTGCCACGAATCGGGAATCCGTACCAGGGCCCAAATCGGTCGACGGTTGAGATTGCGAGAAGACCGTTTGGGGCCTGGGTACGAGGTTGGAGTCCCTATTGACCAAGTGATATCAGCAAGTCAAAGAACGCAGGGAAACAAGGGACGAAAAGGCATAAGTCTAGCAACCGGTACCAGGGCCGACATCGATGACCTAAGGAAGACAATGGCGGCCCTGGGAACGAGGTTAAACGGATGCAAGAATTACAACAAGGATATCTTTACAAGTTGAATTGAATTGAACTTAATTTATGCGAGAAAGGAACAGCCAATCAAATCGCTTATGTGACCAGCCGATCCCAGGGCCTTTTCGTCTCCGTCCCAATATGACAAAAGGCCCTGGGGACGAGGTTGGGAAAATGAGTGTTTTAGTGTAAATTGGAATATTTGAATGTATTGTATACTTGCCTTATGTGATAAACTTGTCTTCTCTTCGTTGTCTATCTTCTTTACGAACTGCATGAATAATGCAATAAAGCGATTTTGATGTCGAACGTCGAAGACAAGTTCATTTTGAATTTCAGTTGATTTCCTCGTTTCGATATCAAAATTATGTGCCTAAATGTGGCGTTTGGTCACAAGGGCCTAAGCATAATTCTGTTATTTTTGAAACTTACTCGGGTTTCTTGTTGGTCCTATAAAAAGATTACGAGAAAACAAATCGAAATACATATTGCCGTTATGTAATCTCTGAAGTCCAAAGGTTTTATCGATATGCACCAAAGATGTCTAACATGGGAAAGACCAGGATAGGATTTGTAACATTTCCCTCACAGCTAACTCCCGGGGGGGGGGGGTACTTGACTAGGGAAGTGACGGGGGTGTGTGGCAAAGCTCTCCACACCCTGTACCCTGTCGCGTAAAAAATGGCCCAAAAGTATACCCTGTCGCATAAAAATTTTGCCAAAATGCATTGTTTCAAGAGAAATCTAAAAAATTTCCTTCCACATGATACCCTGTCGCATAATTTTCTTATCCATTGTAATACCCTGTCGCATAATTTTTATCAGAAAAGGACACCCTGTCGCATAATTTTTACCGTAAAAGGACACCCTGTTGAGCGGCACATCCCGTCAAGTCAAGTATGGGAGTAACCCCCCCCCCCCCCGGGAGCTAACTGTAGCAACACGCGCATGCTCTGTTTGCTTTTCACTGTCCTCATGTGACACACGATCACGATCCTTGAAGCTTTCCCGCAGCTTCAGGTGATCCAAGGGCGAAAAAGTGGATGTCAGAAATTCGCATTTTTATGCTTCGAATTTTTCAAACAGATAAGTTTATTTGGTACCCTATGGTAGATGAAACAATAGCTATCTCAGATCCGCCTGTATGTTTTTGATATCAAGTCCGAGGCTAAAGCAACAGGGCATTTTCAAATCACAACACATGGCCTACGTACAAATCTCCTATTGCTTGGAGCCAAAGTGGAAAATTTCATCTTCATTTTTATGCCTTGAATCTTGAAGAAAGTCATTTTAATTGTATCTCAATATGTCAGAAGAGAGTTGAATTATTGGAATCCACCTGTATGTTTTTGAATAATACGATGGATTTTTCCAGAGAGATGGAAACGTACCATTTTTGGCCCATTTTTGAGGCAGATTTGGGAGACTGCAGTACACGGAAGTGTAAGAGCTTAAGCAAATGTTACAAATCTTTTGGCATGATCTTTATTCTCGCTCAGGAGAGAGGTTTTATTGCGAAAATAAGCCTCGATAAAACCTGGCGAAATTCGAAGCTGCGTGGTGTCAAAATCTTGAAATTTTCCCTTTTTCCTAGCATGGTTTCAGGGGCGTCGCCAGCCCGAAAAAACTGGGGTGGACAAAGGAGGGGGTCTGGGGGCGAAGGCCCCAGAAAAATTTTTCGTGACCACGCCCTTTAGACTCTCGGAAAACGTGGGAAACGCCCTCTGAAGCATTTCTGAACTATTTAGAAAATTTTGGAGAAGCAGCTTTGTCAAGCAGCATTTTTCGTAACAGTGGGCATTTTTTCATAAAAAATCGAATAGTGAAGCACAACACGATATAATCCATGTAACTATTTACGAGGAAGGAAGAGATATGAATTGAAATCGAAATCAGTTCTCAAAAAAGGCTAACAGTGGGAACAATCACAGTTAATGTAGGTTTACTACCATCAGATCTGCGTAAATGAGAAACTTTGATATCAGTATCAGTTTATGATTCACTGAAGTTATCACTGACTTATCAAATTTTCACTTACTTCTCAGTGTCGCAGTAATTTACTTTAATTTATAAAGCAAGTTTCCAACTTCCACTGGTTTCAAATAGTTCAAATAGGCTGTCCAATTCAATCTTATTTGCAATATCTCTTTCAATGCTTACTTTAATGAGATGTTCCAAGCGTTCGTCTGACATTGAAGCACGCAGGTTTGTATTTATTATCTTAACTTTACTGTGTGCCCTTAGCAAGATGCTACTGTTGCCAGCATGTGGCAATGATCCTGAAAACTTCGAATAAATCAGGGAATGAATTAATGAAATGAATGTTCTGAGAGAAGGAAATGAATGTTCTGAGTGAGTGAAAATCAACCCCCCCCCCCAAAGTTTTTTCAACGGATTTCGAGAAATTAGAAAATCGAACTCTGGGAAAACTGGGGTGGACATGTCCACCCCAGTCCACCCCGTGGCGACGCCACTGCATGGTTTTCTTTCCGTGAAAATGCATATTGTCTTTGAAGCTCCTCAAAATTCACATTGTTTGGCAGTTCTTCACCCAGACTTCTTGACCTTTCTACATCATCGCAAGGCTCATTCTCAACTGTATTCTATAACAGCTGTCCTTGAATCTCCTCTAAATTAACATTGTTTGGTAGTTGTTCATCCTCAGTTCTTGCCTTTTCTGCATTATCCGGAGGCTCATTCTCAACGACATGTGATACCATCCGTCCTTGAATCTCATCGAAATTAACATTGTTTACATCTTCACTTTATGATTGACTCCTCCACAACTGGTAGATCTTGTTTGGCATTGGTAAAAGAAGCAATATTTTCAAAAAATGATATGTTATCACGTAGTTCTCTCTCGTTTTCATGGAAATCCCTCCCTTTCTCCTCCTCCTCCTCCTTCTTCTTCTCCACGCCAATTTTCTCCTTCTCCGAATCTCAATGTCAGTATACAGCCTATGAACATTACTACAAAGTTCTTCAAAGAAATGTTCCAGATGTGCGGAATTAAAACATCTAACAATAATGAAAACATTTCATCCCTAAAAGTAACTACTTACATAAAATAATATGCAAGATAAAAATTCGTATATGGCACTCTCCAAAATGAGCATGAAAAATTAGATTTTACTGCTATTTAAGTCCAAAACCTTACATCCTTGTAACCTTAAATCGACAAGTCCTTTAAAACATTAGGAGATCTGGATCTAGCCAGTCTTTGTCCTTCTTACAGAAATGATAGTATGTTGATTGAATACAAATATTGATTGCTGTTCTAATTACGTTCGTTGCATTTGCTTTTGGAACTCCTATACTTGTTAATGTATCTAATAGATTTTGTCCAGAATCGTTTTTACCGATTAGTCCCAGAGCGCTCATACTTAGATTTACGAAAGTAGCGTTTTTGTATCTGGCCTTCAAGTCTTGAAGCGTTTCATTATAGCTGGTCTGTTTTCTTTCACTGTTCTCCCTTACTTTTGTTATGAATCCACGCGTTAATTCAACCACGAAGACGCTTTCCTTGCGGTGAACTAATATGACGTCACGCCTCCCTTAATGATCTTGTTACAGAGGTCGGACAAGCATACCCTGGAATATCAGCATATATCTGAACATCTTTTAAGCCTAAAAGTGCTTTCGTGATGTTGGCGAGGATGGAATTATGACGCCATGTGTAACGCCCTGGTTGCAGATGCATTTGACAGCCAGAGACAACATGCATTAGAGACTGGGCATTACTGTTACAAGCCAGGCAAATGTCACATGATGCTTTCCCCCAAATGGTCATGTTTTTAAGTTTTGGCAGGGTAATGTTCAGATATCGTACTGTGAAGTTGTAGATGTTAGATGGTAGGATGTCCCTGGTCTCTGTCCAAAGAGTTTTGAATATATCTGAGCCTTGTGACCACTTCAGTTTCACTATGTATCCTTGGTATTCTAGTTCATATGAAATCCTTGCTATTTGCTGAGACCTAACAGCTTTTATTACTTCCTTTGTGTTTTCATGGGTGTCATATTCACGCCCGACAACACCAAGCCCGAATCCTGACGTCACTTCCGGCCTCTGTTGCATGAAAGCTGTGGCGCGAAAGCAAAATTTTGTAATAAATGGCGTCAGCAGGCGGCCCAAGTGTCGCAAAGTGAAATATCGAGATATAAAGCAATAGCTATTTATGTTTGTTTTTGTTTATTCTTAGTGAGAAGGGAAGATGTGACGTTGTTATATTGTTGCTGTTGCTGTAAATATTGAGGCTTGTTGTTGTTGTGGTTATTCATGATCATGGTGGACAGTGTTGCCATACTTGGGATTTTATCCCAAGATCTTGGGAATTTTCAAGTGTGATGGGATTTTCCTTGGGATTTTATTTTGGCAAAAACGCCTTGGGAAAAATCTTAGGATTTGAGAAAAACCCTCCAAAGACACTTTTGCCTTGATTGATATCATTATTGCAGGAACAGTGTAGGAAACCAGGCTAAAAACTCTTGTGATCATTCAATTTTTGGTTAATCCTTTGGACAAAACACAATTGAAATCTAATTTGGATGCCGTTGGATGCAAACACATTGTTGGCTTGTTTTGTTTGACAAAACGAATACTAGACTTCATTTGTAATCATTAGGTTATACAGGAGTTGGGTTTGAATTTAGTAAAATCCAGTGGGTGTGAAGGGATATGACGTTGATCTTAGTGACCTTGGGATTTTTTAAGAAAAACCATTGCATTTTGGGATTTTTTGACCCTCGTTTTGGGAAATTCTAATAATTCAATGTGGCAACACTGATGGCGGACTAGATAACTCTTGCTCTCTTTCGTTGCACAACTTTACAGCTATATCTTTGCTCTTTCAACTTCGTTAAGAGCTTTGGGCTCAAAGTTTCTTGGTTTATCAAACTTTTCAAAGGCCGTGGACAACTCTATTTACAAACTTGGAATGCAGCACAGCAGGTGAGCAGACTTTTTCGTGAATTTAACGTTTGTCGTTGGTTGGTTTCATAGAAATTTCGTTTAAAATGGATTCCTCGATATTTGTTTGACCTACTTAGTCGCCTTTTACGAACTGTTGACCAAATGAAGTTATATTTTTATCGTCTGAAACTCGGCCTCGATGTTTCAAGAAAATCACCATTTCCTGGCCTAAATTTACCCAAATTTTTTTCAAAGTGCAATATTTTCTAAACTAAGGCAGAAATTCTCAATTTGGAGATATAACGCAATAGCTGTACGCATCTAATTTCTAAAAATGTTTGCGGTTTTTCTGTAGCCTTTGCCATTTTCCTGCAGTTTTCAAAGGCAATTTTTGCTCCAGAGCCATGACCGTTTATTCCTCGTTAACTTTAAGTGCTTCTTTTCACAAACGTGTTTGCCTTTTAGTCGGAAAAGAGATATTGACCCCTACCAAATTCACTACATTCGAAGTTTATTTGAAGTTTATGGAAACGGGGATGTTTTTTAGTACTTTTATAGCCGTTTCCGCTCATAGGCAAGGAGAATGGTAAGAAAACTTTGACTTGTGCGTTCTGAGAACTTTCATTGGGCTCGGCCTAAATGTAAACAATCATGAAGCATCATAAAGTTTCTCCGTTGCTGATGAACTTCGCACCAATAGGGAAGTTCTGGCTTTGAAATAGGAGGTTACATGTGGAATATCAAGACTGTCTTGTACAAAAAACTCACCAGCTTTTATCATGTTACCTATAAATGCGAAGCCTACTGTCACTAGATTTATGTTATTTTCCTTGATCAGTTTCTTTTGCACATAAAATTCCATGTGAGACTGGATTAGATT